>CAWUHX010000084.1:169042-769042 GCA_963922205.1 Romanomermis culicivorax | reverse complement strand
TTTACGTAATGAACATGCTTCAAATTGCAAGTAGGCGTCGGACATCCAGTGTAAGGCTTGAAAGTCTGGAGAAAAAATTCGACGATATCGTACGTTTTACTAAAATCTTTGATAGAGTGAAGCGAAAGTTTCGGGAAAGTGCGGGTAGATGCCTAAAAATTGACATCATAAATATAAGTACAACAGTATTCTCCCAGAGCATTTCTTACCGATATAGTTGAGTGGGGCAACGTTTGAAGTTTGACTTCGACTTTGTTGTGGTAATTACTTTGACTAATTTTCAGATTTGTCAGCTTCACTGACGATCCTTCGACCAATAAAGCATCCATAGAAAAATCCCTAAATATAATAAATGGGAAATTTTTAAATCACAATTTTATTTTTTTCCAAATCCTGACTATTTGCGTCAAACATGACATTATGGATAATTTAACACTAGTTTTTAGTCAAACTTACTGCCAAAATGTTAGGGCAATTGTATTAGAGTCATCAGATACAATTACAGTTCGTATTTGTACATTTTCTACATGTTTTGTTGTAATTGCCTTTATATCTTGCACCTAGATTTTAAAAAAATCACTTTCGAGAAATCAAAATATATAAAATAACGTTACTTCAGCAATGCGACAATGCATTTCATCGACCAACAAACACGACATTGGAGTCTTTTTCAAACTGGCTATAAACGTTGAAGGATATAGATATCTATAGACCAATATTGTAATGTCAGGAGCCTTTGATTTATTGACATTAATGCTGGATGCGACACGTTGAATCTAAACATTTAAATTTAGATCAAATGCTAAAAAACAGAGTGCAAAAAAAGGTTATTTACATTGCCTTTACAACGGTATGCTCCACTGGCTCCCATCTGTTGACAATCGGTGATGGATATCACTTTGTCGACGCATTTTGTTGCTAAGTTGAACAGCGTCAGATTCGGTATCTTTACAAGAAAAAATTTGTCGTCATTCCCCAATAGAACAAAATTTTCTCTTTTTTCGATTTTCGTGGCAATTACGATTCCAATTATAGTCGACAGCGGACGATTTATAAATTTGGGGCCGGCTTAAATCATAAGAACACAAAAGTTAAATCAGCAACTTCAAGATTGAAATGCATATTAAGAAAATTTAAAATTTTAATTTAATATTTGTACCTGTTGATTCATCAAAATCGTCCTTTAAAAACTCATCATCCAACAGACTGGAATAATCCTGAGACAAGTTCGGTGTCGAGCAAGGCGTCGATGATATACCCTTCGTACAATCCTTCTTTAATAATTCTTGTGTTCGCAAAATGTCTTCTTCACTCTCTATAAAAATAAGGAAATAAATCTTAAAACAAAACACATTAGAAAAACTTAAGTTTATCGTACCTTCATTAATTGGTGGCAATTTTTGACCAGCGTTCGGGCTCTGCAGCATTGATGTGTCCAAAATATTACGTTCTGTTTTGAAAATGATTGTTAAAAGGACTAAATATTTTCAAGTTTCTATGATAACTTACCCTTTTCTGCATTCGCCGATGATGGCACCACTTTTCCTCCCATTAAAATCTGAACTTTTGTTGGCGAATTCGCTAAATTATTGCCGTCAATCACTTTTGAACGCTTTGGCGGCATCACGGTGATTTTTGAAGGAATATATCGATAATACCAACGAAATTGAATGCGTCATTTGTGTAAAATAATAAAGTGAAGCTACTTCGGGATCAGGGAGTCGTTTGTTTGTGGATAAATGATGCCGCGTTTATAGAATGGAAAATAATTTTGCAAAACAGTTCGGATTCTGTAACAATCAGGGAGTGGTGAATCCCGTAAAAAAATACTTGATTAATTGTTTGTTCACATCTCATACGGTGATTTGACTTTTGGAAAAAGGTAGAAGCAGAAAGGACAATAAGAGAACATTCAAAAACAAGTGATAATAAATCGGACAAACAAATTTCATCAATTCTGTACAGTAATAAGGGTTTGAGCCAAAGTGATCTTGGCTAAGTATACCACGTTCTGCCTTGCATATCAAGCATAAAACTATTTACATAAAAATGTTGGTTTAAGTTATTGAGGTTTAGAATCACATCACAGCACACAGCCAAAGGCCACCACATTTCTCAGAATTAATCTAATGCATAAAATAAAAAACAACATGGTTTTTTCTGAGCCAAGTTGAACCTATTCAGTTCAAAATTTTATTCGCACATTTTAATGATGAAAGGTTTTGTCGTACACTGTATATAATGTAAACAAATAAAGATTAGGTTTCGATTATCAAAAAGATGGCAAGGACATCGATACTGGTGAAATTTGCGAAAAGCGCTGCCACCACAATTGCAGGATGTTGCCGAATTAAGCAATGTTAAATTTCTGAAGCCTAAAAAACAAATTATTTAAAAGCCGTTTAAGAAGGCTGCGGAAAAACAAGCACTTTTGTACTTTATTTTACCTTGAGTCATTAAGTCGTTTTTCCATCTTCTCTTCAACGTAATTTTGTGGTACAGCAATGATAGTCTCATTGCCAAGTTGTTTCTGTAGTTTTTGCAAATCTAAATATAAAATGTACAGTTCATGAAGAAACACTGTTAGCCTACTGTACTTACTTATATAATAGTTGTTTATCAAGAAATGTTCGGTTACAAAAATTAGTTGACGAATCCGGAAATTAAAGTAGCTTCATCAACTAGCATATTGCGTGATTCTAAAATAAAATGAATTATCACCATTTAAACTATAGTAAATCGTAAAAGAAGCAAATAGGTACCAAAATTAGGCTTATTTCATCCTTATGTACCAAATTTCGGTGAATCGATAAAACATTGTTCTTTATTGTTACATTTTGAGCCCTAGACAAAAAAAATTCTGAAGCGTAAAATATGAAATCATTTTTCGAAGGAAGAAAATCTTACACTTGTGTAATTTCAGCCCGATGCTAATTTCACCAGCCCCACAAACGACGACCGTATATCAACGTTGTGACGGCTAAGCTGATGAGCAAAAGGCGTTTGATGTAATGTTGTGACGTCACAACCTTTGAGGAAAATCGATCTATTGAATTTCCTTTCAGTTTTTATTTGGTGGACGACGATGGCTTTTATCTACTATCAGTATATAAAAGTACAATTTGGAAAGGAATGTTCAATAATAATTTTAAAGCAAAATACCTTTTTAGCACATAATTATTGGCACCAACGTGTAGAACTCGATAAAACTTTATGAGATTGGTGACTTGATGGTTTTGTCCATCTATACCTCCAAAAAATTGTAACATCGACTTTTTTTTCTTAAAGAAATTGACTATAATAATTTAAATTATGTAAAAATAATTTAAAGCATTCTACCATTTGATGTATTATTGTTAAAGTATACAGCACTGCTGGCATTATTATTCCATTATTTTAAAATCTTGTAAGCAAATTGACCATAACAAATCGGACGTTTTGTTGCGTATTTGATGAACTTTTTTTGTTGTATCTCTGAGAAATAAATGAAACTGAAACATAATTGATTTAAAAGTTTAAAAGTTACTTTATACCTGCTATGCTGCTTCTAGAATTCGTGGATATTTGTACGTTTTATCCGTGTTTTTCTTTGTACCAGACGTTATCTGAAGCAAAAAAGTAAATGTACAGTAAATAGTACTGTTTGAAAAAAATGAAAATTTCTTACAATAGTATTTTATTTGTTGTCGCAGGCCTCCTCCTCCAAATAATTTCGATGGTATAATAGTTAATCCTCCGACCTCCATTAAGCAGCAAAATTTTCTGAAATAAAAATTTTGAGAATTATTTAAATATAGAAAGAAATAAGCAACACTTACTTTTATAGACACCCGTCGGTGCCTGCCGCCAGCGGTGCGGCATCACATCATGTGGCACAAAAGATTCATCTGATATCTGATATCTTTTAAATGGTGAAACTATAAAAAAAAAATTTCTAGTTACTCTCGTATTCAGTTTAACTGTTCACCTGATAAAAATTTATCAATTTTTTTCCAATATCAACACAGAAACATCCTTCAAATTTTGAATAAAACGATCCTTTTTCGTGGAAAACGTCTTGTCCATGGCCAAATCATCAATTAAAATCCAGTTGTCGTGCTATCGTACCTGGACAGTATAGTGGCCACTTTGTGAAGAGCTTACTGTACCAGTATGAATTATAGCGGCGATTGCTCTGAATTCGACTGAATTGATTTTGATCGTGTTCGCTCTGAATCCACCAATCTTTCTTTGAAGAAATCGTCGTTGTTGACAATTATCTAAAAGTTCGTATAAAGGTAAATTAATAACAAAGTATTTACATTCCTCCAGAAATATGAACTTTGTCTCAAGCACATCGTGCACAGAACCTTGATTACAATTTTGACAATGATTTTTTTCAGGTTGGTCAGGAAACAGCAAATTGTGAAACTCAACATTAGAATTATTTCTACTACTAATGTGACAATGTAACACTTTCGAAAAAGTTTCGGTTGTATTGACAGTCCAGCAGCAACAACATTGTAATCTTTGTTTTCGCGTAAATGTAAATAATCGATCGACCGCATCGCTTCCAATATTTTCTGTCAATTTTTCAAAAAATTCTTCGGCATCTTGTTGCACACTTGTGGCAAAATTAGCACCAATGAATCCCCTCGAATCGTCAGTCCTCATTTCTTGAGTAAAATCTGTACAAGAAGCAAATGTAGAAATTTCTTTACAAATATCATTATTTATGTTGCAAATTTCATCAATAAATTTGGGCATTCGTAATAAACATTGAACAACAGTATTTGCGTAACAAGAAACGCCACTATTGCACAAATTCAAAATGTCTAAACTGGGAATTGTGGAATAATTGTTCGAATTATTGAGTTTTTGCTTTTTCGCACTAGAATCAGAAACTTGTTTGGGGAATAAATCTAAATCAGCAGTTACCTTTCTTTTATAAACAAATTTCCTTTTCGGGTAACTTTGAGGTAAAACGTTCCACTGGGAAATTTCTGGAAGACCGATCGAAACTCGTAGCATACTGTATTGTTCAGCGGCAATAGCATGACAAAATATTTGGCTAGCCTGTAAAGCAATCAAATAAACTTTATTCAAACATTTTACTCTAGACAATGCAACGTAAGCCATACCTCCGTCGAAACAATCGGGACCAATGTCAATCATTGCACTTATCAACGTTAAACCTTGAAATTTGTGAATTGTTATAGCGTAGGCTAAACAGATCGGAATTTGTTTTCGGTTGACTTTTACCGACTTGACAATTTCGTAATCAACGGATATCCTGTTAATTTGCTTAACATCATCTAAATCATCAAATTTTATGAGCAACAATTCAACATATTTACCTTTTTGTATAATTCTAACAATTCGTCCTAAGCTACCATTTACCAAACGTTTTTCCATATTCAAATTTCGACGCAACATTACTCGAGCATTAAGACCAATTTTAAGACATTCCTCTAAACCACCAGTATCGGATGTTTTCATTTTTGAACGTGTTGCACTCTTCTTGCCGTCAGAATCAATTTTCTTCGAGCGACAAGTATCAGTAGCCTTAATTTCAATAGGTGTAATGACCCTCATCATCTGACTAGCGGCCTTCAAATCTTGTATTTCCCGATCAGTTCCACCATCGGCAACGACCAATCCCAAATCCACGCCAGCTTTCTGTTCTTCGGCGCCCTTTTTCCGTTTTTCGTTGTATTTCTTTTTAGCCGCCCGACGTTCTTCAGCCTTTTTCCCCTAAAAAAAATTATATTCCACAGAAAGAACTTTCAACGTGCGGATTGAATATTTTCATCAACAAATAGTCAGAGACAGACATCAGCAAGCAAATGAATAATGATAATTTTCGTGAATGCAAAAAATACCCTGCCCCTATTGAAACAAAAAAAATGCGGCGTGGCACGCCACAATGTCTGTCTGGTAAATGAATCTCAATAACTTACTTTTTCCGCATTGCACAACAGATATTTCAATTTTCTCGCCATCATAATTAACCCAAATTTAATTTTGATCGCAAAAAATTATCTCTTAAAACGCGCAATCCACAACAATCTAAAGTTAAAAAATTTTTTTACAGTAACCAGTGCACGTTCTAAAAATCAATAAGAAAATCATTCAGGCCTACGACTTTTTGTCTTACTTATCAATTTAACAGTTGCCATATTGGATTTTAAGAATTTTTATTCAATGCATAGAATAATATGAAAAAATAGTTTATACACAATTACACATGCTGAGTTCGAAAATCGCAAAATAAAAAGTTGTATCTCGAATAGAACGTTGTTTATAGCTACTTGTTTTTTTATTACATACATCATTTATGCAAATTTTTAGCGTATGATGGGATATTTCGAAGAACAAAAACATGCGTCGGGGAGAACAAAATATGCTCTTTTCAATGGTGCCACTTAAAATCGCTAAATCGAAAAAAAATTTTTTGTAAACAACGTTTATGCAAATTTCTAGCGTACTTTACATTTTTTCAAAAAACAAATATCAAAACTGGGGGGGTAGAAAAAAAGCTCGTTTCAATGGTGCAACAAAAAATTCAAAAATCGCAAAAAAAATTTTTTTAAGTACATTTTCGCTTTGTTCACACTTACTTTACACTGTACGTACCACATGTTAAGGTGGTTTACTCTGGGCATTTTACTCAGCTATCGAACAAAAAAAGAATTAGGTTTCTACGACTTATACAACTCGAGATATTTATTGTCTCACATACCCCAACTCGGCCAAATTTGCATATTTTGTATGATAATTAAGTTTACACTGCATATTTTCGAACAGCCAAATAGTATGTTGTACAACTCGACGAGCTGCATCCAACGGAGTATAAATCGTCGAGAAAGACCGAATATTCGCGACGTTATTGTCGGTCGGCGTTTTGAGATTTTTCTTTACACTGGAATAAGGTCGCATTTGCATATTTCAAAAAGTTTGGATAACGTTCCCGAGATATGACCCTACTGAACGTACTGATACCACATTTGAGCTGATCGGTCAGAATATGCACTAATGCCAAGAATCCGAATTTTCACTTCTATAGTTTGTTTCATAACTTAGGCTACAGTACACCTACAGTATGATAAGTGGTACCATCGTGTAGAGCTCATCGAGTTCTATATTCTTGCAAATTTTCATGTCTGTCCGGTGAATAGTCTTTTCACAATTCCGTCCCGAATGCGATTTTAGCGTTGCCCATTCTCAAACAAGGCAGGCACTGTCGTGCCTGCATTGATATCATTCAGTAGTGCTATTCAATTTGAGTCTATTACTTTACGGACTTCATTTATTTTGGAATGATCGATGCGGCAATCCCGTGAAACTAAGTTTCAACATGGAAAAATTAGTAAAGCTCGTTACCCTATTGAAGAAAATTTCTCATCCATGAAGGGTAACCAGAACAAATGAAAATTTCCTCCCTAAACCTTGTCCCTGTAATAATTTATCATTAGCAATCGAGTTTCAGACACAGTTCTATCCAAATCATAAGTGTAAAAGCATCGTGGTCCTTCTAAATTTAGGCCTTTATCGAAAAAAAATTCACGAATTAAGTTTTCCACTCCTGGAAAATTGCGTATCGAATCGAATTTATTTGTTAGGTTGTCACTGCGTCTATCATTCCAATCAAAATAGGCTATTAGCTACTCTATCTGGAATGTCTTACAGAAAACTTTTTTACTTTTTTTTCACAATGTAAATTTCTCCGGAGGTTTCGCGGTAGGGTGAAAATGAATGTGATAAAAACCGTGTGGATACCCTTTTTGAAAATTGTCTTGTTCTTTTGTTTTAGAGAAAATGCAAAGGAGAGATGAGATGACTCTGGTTAGAGCTGAATCGATTTCTAGCGTTGCTCACAATAGATCAAAAATTACAGAAAAGAATTCATGATGGAAAATGAGCCGAAAATACACTATTTTCCTGGAGGCTTCTTCGTTCTCTCCCAATGTTAACATAAGGTTATTTTATGTTTTAAAGCTGTTTTTTCCTGGTACCCTTCCTCTCTGAATGACTTGTTATCTTTGCACGTATATAGTTCATTGTGGTTTTTCCGTTCCTCTATCGCTCACACTGTGTATTCACTCTTCCTGGCGAACCTCATTTGCATATTACGCATGAAAACTTTTCGGAACGTCCTTATGCCGCTTTGTTGCTCTAGAAGAGAGAGACGTTCGATTTTTCGGATAAGTACGAAAAAAGGCAGGAACGACCGTGATAGATTGGTCGACAAATTAGGAAAACTTTTCAAATTGAAAACCGATGCTCGAGAAATGATGTGCCTGACGACGAACGATCCTTTAATTTTCGCCACCAGATGTGCGTTACATACGTGCCTGCCTTGATTCTAAAAAATACACGATTGAATTTGAAGAACCGACAGTTTTTCCAAAATAATTCCAACTTGGTGATGAGCTTTGTTCAATAGTTTGAAAAAGTGCATTCTTTATGGACGTATGTATACAACGACAAATTTATTATTCATAAGATTCAAGCACTTTCATCATTCCGAAAGAACATATCGGTGAATCGTGCCCGAAGTACGGGAATATGTATTATGTATATGCGTTTAATTCAACAAATCTCGAAGCAGTCAAATCATGAAGTAAAAACCGACTGGCGCCGACATTCCGTGGAAGAAAAAATCAAAAGTAATTAATTAAAGGAAAAACAACACTACGCGATTAACAGCATCATTTTCAAACAAGAAATATAGCACAATACGAATGAGAACAAAAAAATAAAAGCAGATTGTGTTCTATCGTGGGAATCTATTGAAAAAAATCAACATTTTCCCAATTTTGGCGTAAAAATGTCATTTGACTAGAAACCCGGAAACTTCTTAGTAGGGCGTAATTAATAATTCTGTCGCTTTATTATACTTATAATCAATTTCTTAGTTGGAGCAACAACCAGAACCTCTGCCCGCGTTGCGATTTATGTCGACGTTGGAAGAAACACCCGTTGATTCTTTATTTGGAGCCTGAAAAATAAAGTGACAAAAATCGCAAAATTTTTGAACACATTATTGTGCGGAAAAGTCAAGGATCGTGCGGACTGATTCAGCTAACCTTTCGAATGCCAATGCAAAATCGAAAGGTCTTCTGATTTTGTTAAAACATTATTAGAATGATCTAATAAACAAAGTTGGCTCGAAATGTTTCCTACAAAGAGTCGGAAAAATTCGTCAAGTTTTTCCAATCTACACGTCGATTGCATGCACTGCGTTTGAATCGAGAGCGGACAAATTTCCGATCCACTACTAGAACAATTATCTCACTTTATCGAGTATAGCTTCAGCAAGATCGTAGAAAGCTTTATCGATGTTAATGTTCGATTTGGCGCTAGTTTCAAGGAATTTTATTCGATGTTCGACGGCGATTTGTTCGCCCCTTTCTCGGCTGACCAATCGTCGATCGACCATGTCGCACTTGTTCCCTAAAAGCATCCTTTCCACGTCTTCGCTAGCGTGCTGTAGAAAGTTATCCATGAATGAATTCAAATGACGTTCAAAAACATACAATTATGGTGAATAGGAGAAGTGTTGTAGTGTACTTTAAAATTATTTTTAGTTTTAATCGCCACTTCGCATTTTCTTGCACTTTACAACCACGGATACGTTGTGTTCGATCACTGTGTGATACATCAGATCGGCCGAAATTACTGTAGTAATTTGGCGGCGTGCGCGGTGTGCCGGTAATCATTTACTTTTGTTTTATAAACTTATTAGTTAGTCACGGCCCGTCCGTCCAAAAATAAAGTAGCCCCCAAATATTAGCCAGCCTTTGTCTTTGTCACGTTATTTCAAATTGTGAAATTGTAAATTGCGCAATTTGGAATATTTTAATGATATTTTCGTTCGTATTTCGGTGTCGCCATTTTGGGAAAGTTCTCGCGCAGCCCCGGCCCAACGCAGGTGAGTATCTATGTGTTAAGGTCTGAACCTCTTGAAACAAAATCCTGCTTCATTCATTTTTGACTTCTAAATCAATTATTAGTTTTGGTGGATCACCAATCATCAAGAATATCAATTTTTTCATATATAACAGGAGACATTTTATCGAATTTCGAAGTTTCAGATGAAATTTTTTAATCAAGATTGAATTTAGTGTATAAAGAAGGGGAGATACCTTCATAAAAAATAGAGAAAAACACAGTTTCTTTAATACAATCGTTGATTCAAGTTGCAATTTCAAATCATTTGAAGCTACTGAATGTCATAAAATGAGGGAGTAATAGTAAAAATGACGCGATGTTTCTCTGAATACTTATTTCGATTTTGTCATAATAGAAAACCAGTGCAATAGAGGCATTATAACTTTGTGCTTCGCGCACTGAAGTTGCGTCTATAGCTAAACTTTTATCCGGTTCGCATTTCCAACAATTTCAAATAATTTTTTAGCTTTACAGATGCCATTTGTTAATTCAAAAATTACACCGAAAGTGCAAGTTTTAGCAAGCAAAAAGGATGGTCCACACTCCACAACATGTATAAAAGCCGTTAACTGTAACTCGTGTCAAGTCACTAACGCGAGTTAACTTGTATTAAATCCTTGACACCGCTCAACTTTAACTCGTACGCATAAGGGCGAATTAGCGCTTACACACGTTAGCTTTAACCCGAAACTTTAATCCTGCCTCAAATCAAGACTAAATTCCAGTTGATGATGATTCGCACGAATTGAAAAAAATTCAATTCCTTCTTATGTTCGTTTAACAATTTTTAACTTTATAGATCATATGAAATGCTCCAAGGTTTAAGAGGGTAAAATGTCGAGGCATTGGGAGTTCAAGAGCTCTTGTGATCTAAGTGCCAAAAGCACATTCTCAAGCATCTTCATGAATTAGGAAAATCTGTGGAGTTCACAAAAGAGAGCTTTTCACACTGTGGAAGTCGCAAGCTGAGCTGATTTGAAATGAAAATCAAGAAAACACTTGCAGCATGCTGTGCAGCTCACAAAGTTCAAACTGTTCTGCACAACACAGCATATATTTATGGAACATTTAGTCTGAAACAAAAATCTTGCTTTTTGATGGCAAAAGGTTTTCATCAAACCACCTTCATTATTGGAATATTGGATTGAACATTATGTCCATCCATCGCCTCAAAAAAAGTTGATACATATACAAGTGACCTCGACTATGTACATCGATAAAAATGATAAAGTGCATTGAATAACATTTCATTTGTTTGATGCTTAGAAATGTCCAATGTTTCCATGAATTCTTAAAACCGGAAATCATTACCGTTATAAGACAAGACTTATTTTCAAATGAGCATCAGAATACAAAAAATCTAAAAAAATCCTAAACAGAAGATGACCATGCCTCGCAGGCCAATATTTTCTTTTTTCTGAAGTTTAAGTCCTTACTACTAAAGTCAATCTGAAAAAAGGGCGGCCACGTAGGCAGGTTGTTCAATATTTGTATGGGCATATTTTTTCTCTCGAAGGCTTATTTGGAAAAAATGGACTATAGTCAATGAATGGATAGTGACGAAAGTATAAACTGTTTTTCACCTATTTGTCAACAAAAGGCAAGGCATTTTACCAAGAGTTTTTTTGTAGAAAACGAAAACTTCGCAGTTGTGCCAACAATTGATGAACATATGGGGTAGGCGGGAGCTAAAAATTCTGACATGCCGAATACTCCTGTCTGAACTTAAAATGGAAAGAGTGGTCATTTATTCATAGTACACGAACTTCACCAAAAATTCAGGTTTTTCGTCAAATTATTTTTTAAAGGAGATTTTTGCAACCTCCCAAAAAAGTTTTCTGTTCGATCCTCCCACCTGAAAAAATCCGGCTGAGCATATCTGGCGCCGACCTGGAAATATTTTTGAAAGAAGATTTCAAGGAGATATGACTGAAAGAGCTTAGTCGGGTAGAATTAAGAAAAATATCTTATTTCTACGTGGCTTATGGACGGCCCGATAGTTGAGCTTTGAAATTTAGCTCTCAATCCAGATGTAACTTTCATTGGAAAGTAAACTAGATTAATGCTAGTTGAAGTTTGAAGCACTTTTCATTACTTTTTTTTCCATGCGTGATTTTCGCAAGTTGTAAAAAATAGAATTCAGTTTTCTTGGAAAATTCTCGTTCTGTTGTAGGAATTCTTTTCCAAACATTTTAGTCTAAAATTCCTCACTAAATGTGTGATACTTTGGAACCCAGGGTTTTTTTAACCTACGAGTCACAAGCCAAGTGGCTTGTTGACCTAAAATTTTACAAGCCATTCCAAATTTTTACAAGCCAATTTTATAATATACGTGAATAAATTGCAATGCTAGGTTATTTTTTAAAGAAATGTATATATTGAGCATCACGGCAATTGATCAAGAAAAATTTTATTCAACATTATTCAATAACATTTTAGAGCCATTAATTCATTAAAATTCAGGGAACATTTGAAATTTTTGAGTTTGATCGAAGTCTAATCTACAAGCATTGTGGAACAAATTTTCCAGCAAACTATACAAGAACATAATGACTTTGAATTACATGAGAAATCGACGGCTAAGTCCTCTATGATGACAAGTGAGAGCCCAAAAAAGCTATTAATCTTTCCTGTCTGAAACGCCAGAAAATTTTTTGGGTATTGACATTCTGGGATGCTGGAAAATCATTTTTCCAAACACTTACTTGAAGAATTGATTCAAATTTTCTGTTCTAAAGTCGTAATTTCTAGAATTTTATGTTTGAAACATTTTAGAACCATCAATTTATTCACACACTCTAATGAACCTGGCTAAGAAGATATGAGTAAGAAGAGTAGAAATTTCCGAAATCTACTTCCATGAAGCCTTTGGATTGATTTTACATTAAGAAAGGAATAATCGCTTCAAAAAGTTTACAGACTTGACATATTGATTTTTCTCGAAAAATGTGTCAAGGTAAAAACGTGAATCTTCATTAAATATCAAGATGAAATATTGAAGATTATCAATTAAAACATGAGATAATATGTTTAAGATGATTAAAACTATTAACGATTAAATGATAAGTGAAGGTAGACATGTTGGAAGCAGCGCCTGAGCTAGAAAATAAATAATAATGCTTATTGAAGTTATAACCGGCGCGAAGCGCCGGAAAATTTTGAGATTATGACCTTCGAAAACGCACCAAAATGCATCTTTCCTGTATTCGATATGATCAAACACATAAATCAAAAAATTCTGACAAGCCAATTTGGCTTGTCGGACTAAAATTCTACAAGCCATTTTGTCAGTCCAACAAGCCATGGCTTGTAAAATGCTAAAAAAAAAACTATGTTGGAACCAGACAAGAATAACGTCGAAACCAAAGATAAATCAGACAGTCGAAAAAATTCTAAAATTTCTTAAATATAGTAAAATAGTACATGCTACTTTAAAAATAAAATTTGATAAAAAATTAAAATAAAAATTATATAAAATCTGCATGATTCATCAAATTTTATGCCGTGTAATCAAGAATTGTTTCTGTATGAAGACGCAGAAGTATTGATAAAAATCGGAATATTTAATTTTAAATCAAAATTTCCGTGCGAAATTTAGGTTAATTGGTTATTTGGGTAAATAAAATGCCTGTATTTAATTTTTAATAGGAAATTAATACAAGTTAAGCGATTTTAGGTCGTGTTAAAATATTCAACGTGAGTTTAACGTTATTTAGCAAGTGGCGCTTCTGGCTTTTATGCATACGAGTTAAAGTAAGCGGTGCTAACGATTCAACACGAGTCAACTAACACGTGTAAGAGACTTAACACGTATTAAAGTTAGCGGTCTTTAAGCATATGGCCTTAAGAGATTGTGTGATCAACAACTACGATGTTGTGTGATCTTTATCAAGTTTATTTGGCAGATTTACCTCCAAAAAATTATAAGAGCAATTTTTAGCGATGTTGACATCTGAAATACAAAAAAATAAAATAAACAGACCTGGTCAATATTCCGAAGCCATTTAGCGATATTGTCGAACGATTTCGGATTTGTTATATCGTAGACCAACATTATCCCCATGGCACCTCTGTAATAAGACGTAGTAATTGTATGAAAGCGCTCCTGACCGGCAGTATCCCTGTAAAAACAGTCTTTTAGTGAAACAAAATTCTATAACATTCTCACGAAAGAATGACCATATCTGCAATTTGATTTTCTTCCCGCGCAATTCAATCGTTTTAACTTTGAAATCTATGCCTAAAAGTACGAAATAGTGAAAAACGCATAAGATAAGCAAATATGCATTAATTTGATTTTCAAATAAAAGTATTTCGAATTTGAAGAATCTTATAACGACTAACCGATTGTCGATATAAACGTAGTATTGAAGGCGTCGTCAGAGAATCTATACAAAATGCATGTTTTTCCGACGCCCGAATCGCCAATAAGCAAAAATTTGAACAATAGGTCGTACTGCTTTTTGGAAGCCATCAGTGAATTGAGTATAGTCAAATGGGACTGATTCCAGAAGGCTGAACAAAAGGAAGCGAGATGCGTAAAAACAGAATCTGTACCTTTCAAGAAAATATGATAAGAAGTTTGCCTAATCAGCTTATTAAATAAAATCAGAAACTCATCGTACGTCTCCCCTGATTGAAAACCAAAACCAAAAAGAGTAAGTTATAACGTGTAGAACTCATTTATAACTCATTTACACTGCAAAAATTCAATCACTGTTTTTTGTTCTTTGTAAAAAAATTAGGGAATGCGAAAAAATTTACGACTCTTCCGCTGAATGGCGGACAAATTTTGGAGATCGAGGTCGAAAATGTGCATTTTTGTGCATTTTAATATAGCAGAGGTTATTGCTATTTTGCTATTAAAATTTTTGCTATTAAAAAAAATTTTGCTATTAAAAAAGCTATTAAAAGGTTATTGCTATCAAAATAGCAGAGATTATTGCTATTTCAAGAAGCCATTCAGATTCATTGTTGCTTGCCTAATTTTTGAATTTTAGTTCGCTCCATAGAAAACACGTTGAATTCGCTGAAAAATAGACCCTTCATGCAGGAAAATATATTAAAAGTGCATTTTCCAACGCTATAGAATATCATAATCTAAAATTTTCTATCAGTGCTAAGCGCCGGAGATCAAGTCCGAAGTAAAATACCTATCGGGCTTTTTTATGTTATAGATCATGTGAAAACAATCGCCTTTGATGAATAATTGTGATTGGTAAATTACTGACTCCAGATATATAAGATCCAAAATGGAGGTAAAATATTTGACCTCTTCCGCGAATCAAATGGTGAAAATATCGGTCATCGCCAGTCGCGGTAGAATGTGCTAAAAAATGCATTTTCCGACATTTTAGAGGCCTCGAAATCCAAATTTTTCGGCGCTGGGCATCGAACAAGTTACTTTAGCCGGACTTTTGATTTCTCACCCAAAACTCAAGAAATTCAATTTTAAAAGTCAGGAACTGAGGCGAAGTGAATGGAAAACAAGGGAAGTACATTTTAATTATTTTTCTGATGAAATTAAGCGAATTTATCACTTTTAGAGTGAGCAACTAAACCAAATTTTCCCCCAAGTTACAGATCAATCTGGCTTGTGCAAAAAACCCTAATGATTGATTTGAATAATGAGTGATCTCATTCGTGAGCCTTATTATTCTGTGTGTGATTGAGAATGTATTAAAAATGATTGATCTGTTATGTGGGCTTCTACTGTGATTTCGAGGAGTGTTTTTGACTAAATTTGTTGAAAAAACATTGTTTTTTACTATACCACATTTATTTACAAACTTTTTAGTTTTGGTTTGTTGAAATTCCTATTGGTCTGTAAAATTTTGACCTTAGGAGCCAAATGGCCTATCGAGAAAAAACCGAAAAAACCCTGAGGCACCCCCATATTTTTGGTCGGAAAAATACTGGAAGATGTCAATTTTTTTGAAAAATGTCAATTTTTGAACGAAAATCATCAAAAAGTTAATAAAAGCAAAACTTATAGCGCCGAAATTTTTTCCGGATATTTGATATTCTAGAATTCCGGAAAATGAATCTGCCGGATAAGTGTCCTAATTTGGCGGTCAATTCAATCATTTTTCATAGTCGGACAAATGCAGTAAATCATTTTGAAAGCATGCAATTAAAATTAGAAAATCGGACAAGCAACTAAAAATTTGGATTTTTCAACCAGCAAGAACATCTGTCACTCTCCTAAACTGTTGGTGTTTCAATTATTCATCGAATGCGAAAAAATCATGTTCGCATAGTTCAAAAATTTTTAATGGCCGCAAAAAAATTTAAAAAAATCAGAATTTTCGTCAAATACTTAGACGCAATATCAAAGAATTTTGAGGTTTTGATCTTCCAAGAAGCAAATTTCTTACTTCGAATTCCGAAATTATTTCTCCATGGCCAGATTTTTCCACGAAAAACACCGATTAGGCGAAAAATACAGAATGTGAAGCAGAATTTTATTTGCACAAGCCAGGTTGCATTGCAATGTGTAACTTGAAGGAAAATTTCGGTTACACAGATAAATTTTTGGTTGCTCACTGTAAAATCGATAAACTCGCTTAATTACATCGGAAAAACCATCAAAAGCTAGTTTTCTTGCATTTCATTTGATTCGGGTCGGTTCAAGACTTTTGAAACCCAATTTTCTGAGTTTTGGAGAGAAAATGAAAACGTTGATTGGAGTTTTTTTGAGTTTATTTGGATTTGGATATTCTAGAATGCTAGAAAATGAATGTTTTGAACTTTTATTTCCTAGACAGAAGGTTTAATTTTTCAGTGAATTCAATGAATTTTCAGTCGGGCAATCTACAATTCAAAAATTATACAAGCAACCCAGAATTTGCATTCTTCAACTAGCAAGAATTTCTACTCAGACTCAGAACGTTTCATTCACACAAAAGTCAAAATTTTTTCAAAGATCGCAAAAAAGATTTTGGGAAAATAACCGAGTCAAATTCCCACAGGATCAAACATTTATCTATAATATATGTTGATTATTAAAAGCTATAAGCATTAGCTAGAATTCTAACCGCACCGCGCACAACTATTGATTGAAATCCGGCGCGAAGCGCTGAAAAATTTTCAATATTTTTTTATAATAAATAACGCATAAAACTGCATCTCCGTACAGGAAACCTTGTAACCTAATCAAAAGGACAGTCAGGCTTCAAGGTGCACTGCGCAACTTCACACAAAAAATTTGGTTGCACAGCACGATATTTGGTTGCTGTATGCAAAGAAAAATACGTGGTGTGAAGATGCCGTGTTTTTTTGTGCCAAAACAACATGCTTTTAAAAATTTCGAATAGCACAAAAAATTTTGAGCGTTTGTGCCAATTGGCACAAATTTCTTGACTGGTCTGAGGCTTAGTTTCCTTGATTTTTAGTCATTTTAGGGGCTGGAAACGAAAAATTTTCTCCCGAGTCACGTCAATGAGTATAATATTAACTATTTTCATTTGTCTCGAACGCAAACGAATTCTATTCAAATAGTTCATTTATATTATCGTGACAGACATTGGGATTGTCAATGACTGGTGAATGAATATAAATCCTTAACTTTCTCTGTTCAATCAGTGGCATTGGGAATCGAAATTTTTTGTTTGGTGTTTGATTCGAATAGAAAAATTGACGTTGGCACAATATTTCAGCCAAAAATTTACGCGACGCGACTTTCGACTTCGTTTTTTTCAGGAGAAAACAATTATCGACATCCTTAATTTAATCTTTACATCACTGTTAGGAAGAAATTCGTAGCCGTAAAAGAAAAATATAAACTTCCTGACAAATTCTGTAAAAATATCTGAATTCTCGCAGCATTCGACTTCTTTTCGACTCGTTTTAACCGTTATCTCGATCAGTTTTACTGACGCCGTTTGATAAAATAGGTTTGTTGGCACGATTTTTATGCAAATTAGTGCGGTGGAAGTATCTTTACTTCCTATCTTTTTATCAAACTTTTGGCATAAAACTTTTTGGAGGTTTTCGGTATATTTTTATGGTGAAAAAAATTTTTTGTGCTATTGGCACAATTTTTTTGGCCCTTTGTGCCAATTGGCACAAATGTCCGTGCACAAAAAAACTGCGGTGTGTGTAAGTACTTATCTCTATTCTCTGGTCATGTTTTTATCAAACTTTTGGCATAAAACTTTTTTAAGGTTTTTCAGTATGTTTTTATGGTGAAAAATTTATTTGTGCCATTGGCAACAATCTTTAGGCTCCTTGTGCCAATTGGTACAAATGTCCGTGCACAAAAAAACACTGTGAAGAAATGTTTCAGTGTTGCCAAGTAGCCGCCTTGAAAAACCCCGATTTTTCCGCCAAAAAAACCCCTAATTTTTGAAAACATATAACTTCAAAGATCAAACTAGATTAAACTGTATGTTTGACCTTTGAAAAGATTGACAAATTTAGTTAGAAGCTTCTTAAACGAAGCCTAAGTCTCAGCTTGCAGTGCATGCACAAATACATCATAAAGTATCTAACCTACAAGCCTCATAATCTTATAATTCTAAGCCATACTTATAATAAGCCTACTTAGTTGAAAGCCAAAAAAGAAGAAAAAAAGTTTACAAAAATTTTTCATACATTCTGTTATAAACTTGATTTATAAAACTCTTGAATGATTTATTATACTTAAGAGCATCGTACATATTAGACCATTTCAAACTTGTTTCTGCCCAAAAAGTTGCACTTTTTGAAAACTAAATTTCCAGTGGATCATCCGCAGAAATAGCCGTAAATTTTTCGTATTATTTTAATGAAATTTTAAGCGCGTTTGAAGAAAAAATTTATGTACCTAATCACATTTCAAGTTCCTACGGTGCTTATAAAGTTTAGTGCCGGAACTTATCTACACTATATACAGAATATACACATAAGTGAATCGAGCCTAAGCCAGAGTCTAGGCCTAAGCCTAGTACTGAGCCTAATTCTAATTGCCCAAGCAACGATCAATTGAACAAAGGTCTCGGCAGTCGATAAGTAGCAGTTGTGACTACCCGGCCTGGCATACCAGCATACCTGTAATTGGGGGGGTGGACCCCCACCCCCAACTTGGTCGAACCCTATATACAAATGTCGGGACCCCAAGCCCCAACTTGATCAACCCTATACCCAACCACTGTTTTTTTCCACATTTGCATTACAATGTGGAAAAAAATCTGAAATGTGGAAAAATTTTTTGAGGTCTTTCCACAAATGTAGAAGAAAAATTTTGGGTTTTCATATTGAAAAGATGCATTTTGGTGCATTTCAGGAGGTCCAAATCTCAAAATTTTCCGGCGCTTCGCACCGGTAATAACTTTAATAATCATTATTATTACCAAGCTCAGGCGCGGCTTTTAGCATGTCTACCTTCACTTACATTTAATCTTCAATAGTTTTCATCATCTCAAACGTATTATTTAATGTGTAATTTGCTAACTTGCATATTATATCGCTATATTTAATGGAGATCTGCATTTTTTCCTTCATAGATTTTTTTGAGAAAGATCAACACGTCAACTTTGTCAACTTTTTGAAGCGTTTGTTGTTTTCTTAACGTAAATTCAATTCAAAAGCTTCATGGAAGAATTTTTGAAAAATTTCTACACTTCTGACTCATTGCTTTTCGGCTAAATTTATGAAAGGTTACAAACAAATTGATGGTTTTAAAATTTTTCGAATGATAAATTTCTAGAAATAACGATCTATGAACACAAAATTTAAATCTAATTTTTGAGATATATGATCAGAATGATTATCAGAATGCTTTAAAAAGCTCAAAAACACTTAAATAAAGCGCTTATGAGCATTTTCAAGCGAAAAACGAGGACCAGAAAAAAATTTTTTCCACATGGGGAAAAAAATTTGAACCTTTCCACATTCGTAGAAAAAAAAAGTGTGCCGAACCACCCCCCGCAAACTCGGAAAAATTGGAAAAAATGCGGAAAAAAATGGCTTTTTTGGCCTTTTTTGGGGAAATTTTAGAAATTTTTTCGACTTTTTTGGGGTTTTTTTCAGGGTTGGCAAAAACCAGACTTTTGAAATTTCGATTTTTTGGTTTTTTAGTGGTTTTTCATGGTTTTTTAATGGTTTTTTGGTTTTTTCTATGGTTTTTTTCTGGTTTAATTCTTTAGAATGTTTGGTACATCGAACTAACTATGTGAAAAACTGCTGGAAGCTCCATGTATCATCTAAGACTAGTTAGGGAGCCTTAAAATGGCAGCTAGAACTATTAATCTTATCGGAAGTGTCATTATTTTATGCTATAGGAAATCCCTATTATAGCAATAGAAATACAGTAATAGTGGGCACATAAGAAAGAAACTATGAGTGAAGAACATAGGAAAAGCAAAAATGGAACAGAGCATGCGATATGTAAGGGGCAAATTCAAGGAAAAGAAGAAAAATTACAAATAAAGAACAATACACAATGTAAGTAATAAAGACTCAAAAGAAATCAACTACAGAATTTTATCAATGCATCACATATATACATATGCACAGAAAAGTTGAAATGACACAATACCGTTTTCGATAAGAGGGTTTAAATTGATAGATTATTACATATGTTATTAATATTACAAACTGCAGTTGTAGGTCACACATAGACATTTCAGATGTTTCCTAATTTTTGCTTTTCAAACCTGTCTGCAAGCTATAACTACAGCAAATGGGTCTTATTATATATACTATTCTCGCTTGCATAGATATACATATTTTTGCAAGATTTTTTCTACTTAGTAGCGACGTCAAGTCACATAAAAATGAGCCACTCGAAAGCTCTTCTCTTTGTTAACCTACAGTATGCTTAACTGATCTGTACAAAATTTCATTATTGTTGTCTCATTTATATTTCGAAATTTCGAGATAAGAAAATTAAAAAGCTTACCGTAACAATAAATTCGGGATTATTATACTCAATCATATTTTGTAAAATTTTGATATGGATCAATGGATGTCACCCCGTATGGTCGGAGTACACTCTACGAAAGATTTAGCGTCCAATTTTTTAGTGAGCAAATTATAGCAAACGCAACTCATGTACTACATGTGTGCTTGCAAGATGGATGCAAAGGAAAGGATATCGATTGATTAATATCACATCTTTTGAGTGCGAAATGTATCATAAAAATACGACTTTTTTCTACTTTGTAGTGAAGTCAATTCAACTAAATTGATTGTTTTGTTAATTTAGATAGACACCAATACATGCCTAGAAGATCGACTAATGTGAAAAAACAGTTTCCCAATGATTTTGGAAAAAAACAAAAAAAAAACAAAAAACCAGAGATTTTCCAATTTTTTGGTTTTTTTTAAAAAACCAAAAAACCAAAGCCTTGCCAACCCTGGTTTTTTCGACCCCCTTCCCAAAATTTTGGAAATGTTAGGACCCCCACCCCACCCCCAAAATTTTGGATTTACCCTCCACCCCATCATACCTGTGTAAGACCTCCGACCAGTTGATGGGGGTAAATCCAAAATTGTGGGGGGGGTCGAAAAAAATCGAAATTTTTCCCAAAAAAGGCCATTTTTTGTCATTTTAGCTGTGTAGACAAGCCCTGCTGTGAGGTTGTCTACACAACAAAAATGACCTGCTGATCTCACATGGTTGTCAAATGCCATGCTCTGATCAATGTCGCCCCTGATCAAAGTCACCCCACTTTACCTTACACTTTTTTGCAGATTTTTTTTATTTTTTCCAAACTGGGGGGGGGGGGGGTTGGGTGATTTTGGGTACATGTTTGGCCAAGTTGGGGGGTCCCCCCCCCCCCAAGTACAGGTATGCCCCCCATCCCATGGTCGGACCTCTTACAGGTATGCACACCTGGACAATAGGTTCAACACTTCAACTCAATGCAACTCGGTATCGGATGAGACGCCTTCGGTTCCAGATGACTTAATTCTCAGCACCAGATCACGTTTGGGGATCACATTCCAGATTTTTTTCCACGTTAGTGCAAATGTGGAGCATACCTTTAAGACCTCCGACCAGTTGGGGGGGGGAGGTAAATCCGAAATTTTGGGGGGGGGGTAGGAAAAAGTCGAAATTTTTCCCAAAAAAGGCCAAAAAACATACACTTTTTGGCAAATTTTTTTAATTTTTTCCCAACTGGGGGGGGGGGTTGAGGGGGTAAATGATTTTGGGTACTGGGTTGGCCAAGTTTTTTTTCGTCTTAAAATTCGTTTTTTGGCTTAAAAATGCTCACAGACACTTTATCGCACTGTTTTTGAGCTTTTTCAAGCCTTCCGGTGTTTTTAGAGAAGTTAATTCATTAAAATTGGAGAAAAAATTGAAATGTTCGACTTAAAAGCCTAATCTACAAGCATTGTTGAACAAATTTTCTAGCAAACTATCCAAGAGCATAATTGACTTGAATTACACAAGAAATCAATGGTCAAGTCCTCTATGATGACAAGTGAAAGCCCAAAAAAGAAGGTACTTTCCGGCGCAAAGCGCCGGAAAATTTTTTCGGTATATTGAAACTCTGGGATGCTGGAAAATCATTTTTCCGAACATTTATTTCAAGAATTAGATTCCAATTTAGTGTTCAAGAGTTGTAATTTCTAGAATTTTACTTGAAAAATTTTAAAATCTGTATAATTTATTTGCAAACTCTCATGAACTTGGTCGAAAAATATGAGTAAAAAGAGGCTTTTGAATTGATTTTACGTTAGCAAAGAAATAATCGCATCATAAATCATAGAGACTTGACGTGTATTCAGGGCTGGCAAACATAGGTTTTTTTCAACCTAGGTTTTTTAGGTTTTTTTAAAAAACCTAGGTTGGTCTGATTTTTTAGGGATTTAGGTTTTTTAGGTTTTTTGGAAATTCTGTAAAAAAATGCATATTTCCTAATGTTTAGCATACTAGAGGTATAGGAAAGCACAGATAAAGCCTTTTATGTTACCTGTGGAAAACATTTCTATTTACTTCATGGTTTGAACTATCTACCTATACAGTATCGATGTACTATGCATAAACACTGGAAAATACGTAGGTGATAGTATGTACCTTGCCTTATTTTTTATTACAAGTACCTATGCAACTGTCCCATTTTCTATTATAATAAGTCAACTACCTATATCAATTATTGCCCTTGCATATATCTGATTTCAGGCAGTTACTATTTTTGCTTTTTGCCCCTAAACATGCAAAATCCCGATGACGAAAATATTATCTGTATTGATTCGGAAAGTGATACACCGACGGCGGTGGCCAGCACTGACGCCGACCATTCTATTTCAAGTAATGTTGGACGGTCAAAATCTGACTTGTGGACGTGGTTTACTGATTACGAAAATCCACAAAAGCTGAAATCTGCAAAATGCAAGCACTGCAAAAATATGGTCAACCATCACAAGAAATAGATGACTTGATTGTTCTATTGTTCCAATAGATGACTTGATTGTTCTATTTCAAAACGATTCTCTACCAATATCGGACGTCTACGTCGGCTTTTTGGACTTGCCAGAAAAATATGAGATCAGCGAAGCGGATGAAAAGATGCTTGAAGCGGCCGAAATTTCTTACATCAAGTCGTTGATCAAAAGTCGGTTCCAATTTATTTACGGTGACGCCCACGGCTTGGGATACATTTTGGATCCGAGATATGTCGGAGAAAAAATGGAACGAGATCTACGTGAAGAAATCGAAGATTTTTTATTGAACTTTCGGATTAAAAAAGCCACTGGATCTGAAGATCAGAAAGCGACCATCTACCGTAGCTTACAGAATACGTCATATCGGCAAACGAGCAAAAGCAAAAGAAATCTTTTCGCTATCAAATGCTGGTTGAAGAGAAAAAATCGGTGCTGGAATATTGGCTAACCGATGGACGTTCATGGCCACTGTTGCAGGAAATAGCGATAAAAGTATTTTCGATGGCTGCTTCAAGTGCTTCGTCAGAAAGAAATTTTTCGACATTTGGATTCATCCATTCGAAACTACGCAACTCATTGAATCCCGAGACTGTTGAAAAACTGGTTTTCATCAAAACCAATTCGAATCAACTCAACAATATTGCTGAAAATGAGAAGTCTGGCGACGAAACTGATGGCGGAAACGTCGAGGAGATTGATTGGTATAATGCTGCAGACTGAAATATGTGATAAAAGCTAAATAAATGTTGGTCATTTGATTTTGTGATTTGTGTGTCGTGTTTAGTTGTAACGTTATGTTGTTGTGTTGTGCACTTAATTTTGAGTTTATAAATTTTCTTCATTTGACTCATTATTTTGATATGAAAAGGTGTGCTAGCCTTTCATCATTAATTTTACAGAATTCATATGGCTTAAAGTAGTCTTGTAAGCGATTGTAGGGCAATACAAAATATAAAACCTAGAAAAAACCTAAAAAACCTAAAAAAACCTAGCAAAAAACCTAAAACCTAAATTTGAAAATTTTTTAGGTTAGGTTTTTTCCAGCCTTGCGTGTATTCATCTTTCTCAAAAGGAAAAATGCGAATCTTCATTAAATATTATAATAAAATGTTGAAGATAACCAATTAAAACATGAGATACTACGTTTAAGATGATGAAAACTATTATAGATTAAGTGATAAATGAAGGTAGACATGATAAAAGCCGCGCCTGAGCTACTTAATGAATAATGATGATTAAGTTATAACTTATTAAAGGTTATAACTTATTAAAGTTATAACCGGCGCAAAGCGCCGGAAAATTTTGAGATTTGGACCTCCTAAAATGCACCAAAATGCATCTTTTCATTATGAAAATCCCAAATTTTTCTTCCACATATGTGAAAAGACCTCAAAAATTTTTTCCACATTCCAGATTTTTTTCCACATTATAGTGCAAATGTGGAAAAAAACAGTGCTTCTGATCTCCGAAGATTCACAGTAAATACAGCTATATTAGGAAAATCCCACAAATCATTCTACCTTGCATTATGTTCCGAAGAATAAACAAATAACTCCTATCGAATCAACACGTGTTTATATTGATTTTTGAATCGACTCAAGCGTGCAATCCGTCGGAACTTTAAGCATGGATATGAGATAAGTTCTTAGGAATCTTCTTACTACAATTCCGGAAGAGTTCACAAACGTCAACTATACTTTGTCTTGTTTATAAAATACCTATAGTCTGTTTTTTATAAAATGTGTCCAGATAGAAAAGTGACACAAATCAGTACTGCCGTCAACATTGTTAACATAACTAGATGACAAATAGCTCTGGTAAAATTTTTCACTCGAAAAATCCTTAAAGGTTAGGTAAGTATGTTCACAAATTTCCAATCCAATATGATATATTGTTTATCTCCAAATCGTTAAAATCTGAAATACTACCAGCTTTCCACTTTCATTATTTAGAAGCATTTCAAGAAAAACACTATGACAAATATTTTACAGTAAGATTAGATATTCAGATAAGTAAGTTGTGTAAATAAAGACGAACAGACAGTAGATTTTATACATTTTATTCATCTTGTACATTAAATTTTTTGTTTGCGTTTACGTTACACATGTTTACAACATATGTTTACATACATATGTTTACATTATTTTGTTTGCGCTGTTTTTCGTTTATTTGTCATATTTCAATTCTCCCTTAATTATTCTTTTTAATTTTAAATTTTAAAACCTTTTGATTATGGATTTGGAAATGTTTAAAATTTTTTCATTTTAAATTTTACAATTTTTCTATTTTAAATTTTAAAATTTTTCTGTTTCAAATTTTAAAATTTTTTTATTTTAAATTTTAAAAATATTTTAATTTTAAATTTTAAAATTTTTCCATTTTAAATTTTAAAATTTTTTCATTTTAAATTTTAAAATTTTTTCATTTTAAATTTTAAAATTTTTTTATTTTAAATCTCAAAATTTTTTTATTTAAAATTTTAAAATTTTTTTAATTTTAAATTTTAAAATTTTTTTATTTTAAATTTTAAAATTTTTATATTTAAAATTTTAAAATTTTTTCATTTTAAATTTTTTGAATTGCAAATTTTAAAATTATTTCAAAAATTAATAGTTTGAAATTAAAATCAATTACTTCTTTAAAAAGTTATTTAATTTTTTAAAAATTAAAAACGCCAGAATTAACGAAACCAGCAAATCTGCCATTTTGTTACAAAGGAACATGGCTACAGTTATTAGTACGTGCTGTAGTTGAAAAGGATTGCACTTGCGTAAAGTGTGCATATTTCACCAAAAACATGGAAAAATATATTTCGTAGTTGACTACTCCCGTCTTATCTGGTTGTTAGTTTCTGCTAATTTCACTTCATTTTCAATTCCAATTACCGAAAGATGCAACCAGGATGATGTGCAGGCTAAAGCCGTCGCACATTTAATGAGTAGTTACTGTAGCTTGCCGCTTTCCCGAGCCCTAAAAAGTACGGACGGCTTGTACTTTGTTCCCGACGTCAGGAAAACCATCCTTCCCCGATCAGGAAGACATCAGGAACACCTTTCCTTATCAGGTCGGGAACGCTGTCCCGATCCTGATTTCAGGATTGGATTGCGCCAGGATTGAAAATTTATGAAACGAGCTTTCCTGAATCAGAAAAGGCCATCTTTTAAAGGATCGGGACGACTATACAAATCGGCCTTAACACCCTCAAAGTCGTTTGTACAAAGCTCGTACTGTAAGATTTCTTCGTCAAAAAAATTGCAAGCTTCCGAATTTCTAGTCCATCTCAACACCACGTGGTTAACCGGAAAATGATAAAAATATGGAATCTTATTTGCTTGACGATGCACAAAGGGTGCAGTAGTGCATTTTTCTCGACTTGATGTTGCATATTCAAGTCAAGGGTCCTGACATGGATTTTTGCGACGAGCAATGCCGCAGGCGCTGCTGTGATGCAGTGCTGTGCAGTCGGTGACTACCCATGGTGTGATAGAACAGACTACCCATAGAGCAGACTACCCATAGTTTGATAGAACCGTTAGGAGACTTTCAAGCATACAAGAAAAGCAGACTATAGTACTCGTTTTCCGATTTTATCATTTGCAAGAAGTAAACGGTTTGTTCCCAAGTTTGTATAAAATAAATAATCAATTATCAACAATCTGGCTTTGTTCATCTCGCTTATCGTCTTGATAGCGGCCGTTTTTCAATTTTTCCCTTAAAATTTCGATTTCCAACCGCAGTTTTTCATTCTCCAGTTCCATTCGTTCCAATTCTAGACGTCTCTTTTTCTTTTTGAAGCTCAATATTCGTCCATTTTCTTCTACACCTTGTTCCATCCTGGCAAGAAATTTCCTCTTATTACTATAAGTAATACTATCGCCGTTTTGTTGCGAATAAGCCCTTTTTTGAGCGAATTTGTCACCGTTATTTTTTATTTGAGAGAATAAATTTTGTTGACCAACTGTCAGTTTGGGTAACGGCGGCATGTTCGTTTGACCATTGGACGAAGAAACGGGCAACGGGCTTTGGCCATCAACTGCGGTGATACCGGCGGCCAAAGACGGTGAATTGACCGAAAAAATGAGATTGGCCATGGTCGGCTGGAAGTTAAGACCTGGCATGGAATGATCGATTTCTGTACGTTCGTTCCTATTGTCGAAGCTCACTCCTGTACAATAGAAAACGGAATATCCGAGCAATTAACCAAAAGCATGAGGCGCTTCAAAAATAATATTCAACGAAAGTTCAAAACTTAGTAGCTTTACAGCCAACACAAGATCTTAACTAGGAAAAAACAGAACTTTTTTTTATTTTCATGACCTTGTCATATTCACCTACCGTCGTTAAGTGTACTATCATCAGAGTTCTGGGCATCCTCGACTTTTATGTTTTGGGGCGTAAAAACGATATCGTCTATGGTTTCCAAAACCCGCAATGTTATTGCCGAAGGGGACTTGCCGCGTAGACAGCCGCTTCGAAATTCGGCCATCTCCTTGCGTGCCATCGACGTCAAATTTTCCCACTTTTTCCGTGTTTCTTTAGCCGTTCTTTCTACAGTAGGATTGTATCTGTTGAGCTCTAAACAGATGAAGTAACGTGAAACAATCAATATTATGCGGAATAAAATGGAAACGAACATGGACGGCAAAAAATGCTAAAACTTGAGGTATCAAGATTCAGGATCACAATCATGGCCTGAAAACTTGAATCCAATCTATTTTACACTAAAACTACAGCCCATTTACTTTGAAATAGCAGATGCAGCTGAAAAAATATCAATTCTTCACGATAAAGATGATGATAAAGAGCGATGAGGAAAATCAAAGGAACAACAGCATATTTTGATTTGGATAGAACTGTATGGACACCTAAGTGAGGAGAATTGAGAAAATTCTCAGTCAGTTAATGGACGAGAAAGTTTTTCTTATTGATAACAGTTGTAGGACTTGTAACATTTTGTAAATAACAGACTATAGTATCTCGGATGAAATTCTCATACAAAAAAATCATCATACCGGACGCAATGAAAGTCCAAATTTCTTGCTTCTTCTTCACGGTAGTGACGTCGGCTAACCTCGAACTCAGTGGATCTTTAAAAATGGAATATTGTTCGATGAGGAAGATTTTTTCGGCGTCCGAAAAATTAGGCTTCCGTTTATAGTCTTGGTCGGTGGTGGGCGTTGTTATGGTTAGGGAAGCGTTGGGCGGTATGCACATAGACAAGGGTGTTTGATCCATAATGAAAGAGTACGTTTGAAAGTTGATTCCAAAAATATAATTTTCCTCAATAAATGTGGATCATTAGCAGACAATTTGTTATCAGAAAATTATCTGAGCTGGGAAAACGGAAGCCTCACTGGGAAACAATTGTCAGCTAATATGCCCTGAAGTTCACATTACAGTATATGAAAGTATTCTAATCCACGGACAGTAGAAGGTGGTCGAATACAAAATTCCGTATCGAAGTAAACTTATGAACATCGTTCACTTATAGTCTTTCAGCTCACTACAAGAAATCGGCCAACTGGAATCCTAACTTAATGAGTCAATGCGACACTCCAACAGAAGTTTTGTTCTTCCGAAAAAAGATTCCACTCCAGTTCATGGAATAAAACAGTTGAATCCAAATTGTTTGTAAAATTTTGGAGACTAAAGAAATTCGTCTGTGAAAGTCACCCTAAATTAGCTAGTTTGGAATTTTTGGTGGTCAGTACATCATTGCAATGAATAATTAAAGGAACTATGCTAGGACTGTAAGTGTTTGACAACAATCAGCAGAATAGAATCATACTGAAACTCAATGGATTAGTTACTGATATCACGATTAGCATCTCAGAATAGAATTTGGAGACCCGTGCGAGATGAGAAATGTAAAGTTCCGCTATGTCAGCGGCCACGATGTGCACTTCTCAATCCAGACTAGGAGCTGTGTTCTGAAAGTCAAAAAGCGAACAGTTCAAAAGTGTTACATTAAGTAACCAGGAGAGATCTTGATTCGGCATTTGGTGGATTCCAATGCATTATTGGTAGACAAAAAAATTATACACTCTAAAGTTTACCTTTACCTCATCTCATTAAATATATATACCAGATATAGGCATGTGGAACACAACATCCGATAAAGCCGATCGACATGATAAAAGTTTCTAACAGGGAGGCAACCTGATCTTGTGTCATTTTAGATATGTGAGCTCTTGAAATTCATTCAAGTTCCTATAGTCTGTTTTTCCTGAAATGCTTCTAAATATTGAAAGTGGAAAGCAAGTAGTATTTCAGATTTTCACAATTTGCTGATGAACAATATATCATATAGGACTAGAAATTTGTGAGCGTACTGACCTAACCTTTAACAAGTTTTAGAGCAAAAAAATTTACAAAAAGAGCTCTATGTAAACGATTTTGACGACAGTACTGATTTGTGTCATTTTTCTATTCGGAAGCATTTTATAAAAAACACACTATAAGTTCAGAGCTACATGAGTGACCGTATGTATGAACGCTTCTTCTAATGGACATTATTGTAATGCTTACAATTTTTTTTTATCTAATGCATGTTTCTGCTTGGTTTAAACTTCCTCCTCGCTGAGATTGGGTATAGGCAAACCAACACTACATACCATATTTATGAAAATTTTGGGGTGAATATGCTTGGTGAGCAGAAAAGATTAGTATTACATCCCTCGCATGCCTATAGGCTATCGAATGTACAATAACGTGCACATATTCGGAATTTACACCTGAAGACTTTCCTTAGTCAGTATGAAACATACTCTATACTTTCTACGTACGAAATTGGACGTTGAAGCAAAAGCAATTTGTCTACTTCTCTGCTGAAAATTCTGATAACTGAAACTAACCATGCAAGAACTGATGTCATTGAGCCAAAATATTTGATTCAGTCCGGTAGCACAATAGATTGAATCCTCTCAAGTCTGTCATATTGAACGCTCACTGCTGCCACTCCATACTTTTTTGCATTAATACAGGCACAGGGGCCAGTTGCACCAACGTTCAGTCGTTAAGTGGTTCAATAGTTCAGTAGACCAGTAGCAGTTCAGTAGTTCAGTATTTTTCGGTTGCACCGACGAAATAGAATACTCAATTTTCTAGGAGTTCAGTAGTTATGATATAATAAGTCCCATAATATTATCTCGCCATCGAACGACGGACTCAGAATAATGGCTAATTAACAATTCTATAACTTTTTAACTTTTCTCGAAACCATGAGGTCCATGAGCGTCGCCCACAATTTGCATAAACGCACCAGTAATCGCCACCACAGTAACTGTTCCTTAGGACTGAGCGGAAAATTTCAGTCTGTGTCATAGCTTAGTTCAAGTCCTATCTTATTAAGTATAATCATTCAGGGTAGCGCGATTTATTCTAAATCTAGACACAAAATTATCAAATTAAAATTAATACTTTGTTGAATAAGCAGTTTTTTAGGAGGAATTCACACATTATCATCATCTTTATCCTCAGTACTACTGCTCCACAACATTATTACTCGTAAGAAATTATTCAAATTGACAAAAATGATTATAATTATCGTTCATCAAAAATTTTTTTCGACTATTAGAAAAGCTAATGTTAACGATTACTGAACAACTGAACATCTAGATTTTTGGTAAAATCGGCGCTTAACGACTACCAGAAAGGATTATTGCTCTACTGAACTACAACTAGAATAGTTCAGTCGAAAAAACTTTGGTGCAACCGAATTTTTCGACTACTGAAGTTCAGTAGTGTTTCAGTAGTTCAATAATCGCAACTGTCCCCAGGACAAAATTTCCGTATGAGTTTGGGCCTGAATTTTCAGAAAAATTCCGAAAAGTTCGAGAAAATATGAAGTTTTCGACAGCTTAGGCCTATTTTACTGGGCGCTAAACAGGATCTGAGGACCTTATCATTGATACACATAGGGGATTAGGGGGTAAACCATGATACACGAGATACCGATACCCCTTCTGACCCCAAGAAAGTTGTCAGATATTCCCAACTAGCCTTTTTGAAAAGGTTCGAATATTGCACGATTGTAATGCTTAGCTTTGTTTTTGTTGCTGACTGATCCTCAATGAGAATTCCAAAGGACCCTCCTCTGACAAATTCCTGGCCTACATGTCTGGACCCTACGATCTTTCATCTGTATGTACGGCGACGATTCTCACAACAAATACGCATCATAGTGAAATCAGAAGCAAAAGAAAAGGTGAAAAGCCGAAAAATATAGTAAGTTTTATCAGCATCAAAATCAATTGATACAACGTACAAATCACGAAAATGCTCATCTAAGGTTTTCCCATTTTCCACTCATCTAACGTTCTTTAGGCGAACGTATTGCCTACAACTACAGTTTCCAATTGTGTTCAGACACTATACTAACATACGGCCACACAACACTGGCGATGCACTTTAGAAAGAGAATAGAATAAGGGTAAGCATGCACCAGCATAGGCGGCAGGCACGTATATTTGCAGAGTAGACTAGATCGTCAAGAGATAATACAAAATCGATACGTTAAGCCTCGGCAAGCAAGACGTGTTTTCTCTGTGGGCTTAAGTTAAGTTGTTAGATGTATCGAAGTTTGAGAACGAACGTGGCAGCAAAATGAGGAATCTACATGATACAAGGTTAGAAGTGTGAATGTGAATTTATAGAAAGCCCAAAAGGCTGAAGTTGAAAGACAAGTGAAGTTGAAAGCCGATGGCAGAAATTTAACTTGTCGTCTTTCGTCTAAAGTGCTTACATTTGACATTTGAGGGAGCGAGTATTTTCCTTATTCATATATTTCTTATTTTCGGCTAAACCGCGCGTCAATATACTACACACAATTTTGGAGTCGAAGTTTCAGAAGGCGGTTACCGTCATGGATCAAGAAATTGTCGAAACCACAAAATCAGGGACCGAATGTAAAAGCCTTGCTTGTACTTGATCATTTTTATCTCAGTAGCAGTTAATTGCTATGCTATGAACCTAGACTTAATGATGCTCTGTAAATTAAGAGATAGGGCAGTCTAGTAAAGCCCAGCTAGTGCTTTAGTACCATATATAGCAGTAGTTATCTTTTTGCTCTAGGGCCATAAACTAAAAGATAGTAGCTGCTAGGTAGATGTAGGGTAGACGCAGGCTAAGTTTTACCATACGGCCCCTAGGCCTTAATATATAAAATAGCATCGTATAGACTTTTAGCATATCACCTAGCTACTACGAATGCAAAAAATTACATTTCCTAGGGAAGATTAGTTTGCTCAACTCGTGCTTAAGACACGATTTCTGGACGGATTTGAGTTAATTGTAGTAAGTAAAAAATTGAACCCGCTTGAAAATCACAAATGTGATGTAACCTGATGCGGTAGGAACAAAAATAAAGTTCATTCTGTCTGAGAGTCAAAACTCGCATAGCTACACTGAGACGAAAGTAGAAAATTTCGATTTTTTCGATTTTTGACATTCCTTTCAACTAATGCAAGTTTACGTGCTTCAGACATCGTGTTCTGTTAATTTACCCAATATTAGACAAATGAATGGGCTAAAATCGTCTGTATGATATATTAATGTAAAGCGTGCATTAAAAATACAGCAGTGCTTGAAACATCCAATTTTGAGAGCAAAAATTGAAATTTTTCAACAAAAATCACTATATCTACTGTTAAAGTTCAGAAGCACAAAAAATTTTCTTTACAGTAGATAATCGACGATGTCTTCTACCCGCGGAGGAGAGTATGAATACCGTCTTGTCGTTGCATTTTCGGATAATTGTGACCTCTATTGTGGTCGAATCACAACTTGATACATTTCAAAACTGAGACATTAGGACAAGTTGCGGATGCTAAATGTCAAGGTAATTCTTATCTTTCATAAAAAATAAGATGCGCATAGCTACACTGCCTCAAAGCTTTCGAATTTTCGCATTTTTTAGTATTTTTTGTCTATTTAGTATTTACGAGGCTTGAAATGTTTCGGCCCAGGCACGAAGCAACTTAATAGTTAAGCATTCATTAGATGTGGAATACAATGCTCTATGTGGTGTAAAGAATTATTTCCTATTTTGCATTTAATTTTTCAGCTAGTTATGTCAAAAATGAGACGCTAAAAAGAACTAAAAACCTGGTGTTTCTACAAATGTGACTTCATCTGATGGTACAGCTCAAAAAAGACCAAAACCTTCTCTATGCAGTGGATAGTTCACGATGTATCCTGATTTCCTATAAAAAATGACAAAACTTCATACACTGCTAGGAGGTTAAATCTACAAAGAGAAATTAATTATTTAATCGATAAATTTTAATTTTCAATTCTGTATCGACAATAGTTGACTTTTCTCCAAATTTTATGTCTCAAATTAGAGGATAGTAAAGCACTGGGAGTGGACATAAACAGAAAAACAAAGCACCACGAGCTTCTGAAACAAATCGGTTTGGAATATTTTTTTCCATCTGCGAATTCGGGTGACATACTGTTGGGTCATTTATTGCTTTTCTTTCACCTTTCTCGCATAAATCGTCTGCTTCAGAAGGATAGTAGCAGGTTTATTGGTCTTCACGAAGGCATTTTTGCTTTCCGTGACAAGAAACTTGCATCTTGTTGCACTATTAAAAATTCATTTCACATCAGTTTGGATATCATTTAATCACGAAACTTGTATTTAAGACCGGTAACTCCATCAAGTTTTTTCAGCAGAAACTGCTTCTGATTTGCTTTGAGCGTTTTACATATTCTTTGACTATTGAGTGCCCATAGCTGTCCTATAATGTTGGATATTTGAGTCAACTTTGAGTGAAGATTTTACCTTCTGACTCCGTCAAAAGCCGTTGCACATTGAATAAATTCTTTTCAGTTCGTACATGTATTATAAAGAATTTCATTTGACATCGTTACTCCCGATCTTCAACAAGTATTACACTCTTTCCACACTGCAGGGAGTACCAATATTGTAGAAGATGGATGGGCACTCGAAAGTCAAAGAACAAATAGAATGCTCAAAATGTAGAGAAAATTTGATGAAGGAATTTATCGAAAAAAACTTTGATAATGAAATTATATCTAGGCTGATTGCAAAAATGGCCAGTTTTCCAAAGATGAATTTCTAACAGAACAACAAGTTGCAGGTTTCTGGCCATGGGAAACAAGTTGCCTCCAAGAAGACCAAGGAACCTATGCAGACGATTTTTGAGAAGATGAAGCGGGAACTATGGATGACCCGATACTATATAAATCAAATTTTCAGATGGAAAATGATATTCCAAACCGATTGCTTCAAAAACTTAATTTTATATTTGTGACCACGCCTAATACTTTATTATGATTCTCATGTGAGCGATTCCCAATTGAGCGATTCCTATGTGAGCGATTCTCAAGTGAGCGATTCCCGAGTAAGCGATTCCCATGTGAGCGAATTCTCAAATGAGTGAATTCTCAATTGAACGATTCCCATTGTGAGCGATTCCCAATTGAGCGAATTCCCAAATGAGCGAATTCCCAATTGAGCGATTCCAAACTCTTTACCTTATATTTTTATTTGTACGTATTTCTTTTTTCTTTCGTTTTCTGTGTGTATTGCTCATCTTTTATTTTATGATTGTTTTTACGTTTTCATCTTTTGTCTGTGTTTTCTTTTCTTTTATTCTTTCTTGTCATCTAAGTTTATCTTTTTTGCTCATGATACAATACATTACAAGTTGTCATTCTAGATAACCATAGTCTCCCGTATAATTCTTGAACATTTCAGCATGTTTGAGTCTTTCATTGTGAGAAAATCTTCATAAAAAAATGAACAAAAGAATATAGGAAGAAAGAAAACATCAAGATAAAGGAATCGTCAACAAAAATTGAGACGTTGAGAATATGTGAAAATAGGTGGAAAAGCATTAGAAAAAGAAAAAAACATGAAAAAAGTAACAAGAAAGAAGAAGCAAGATAGAGGAAGCAGCAAGGAAGAAAGAAAAAATAATGTAAAAGAGAAAAAAAGAAAGAATCGAGAGAATAGAAAAAGATAAAGATAAAGAAGTAAAAGCAAAAACTAAGATGAAAAGCAGATAAGAATGAAGAAGAAATCACAAAGGATAAAATTAAATAACAAATATAGCGTGCCGAATTGTATAACAATTACATAAGAGACAATGCTTATTATGACAACTTGTAATGTATTGTTTCATAAACAAAAAAGTAGATGACAAGAAAAAAGAAAATGGAACAAAACAGAGACAACATATAAAAATTTGAAAACATAATTGCAACCCACAGAACGAAATAAAAAAGAAATATACACAAAGAAAAATATAATGTTAAGGAGGAAAATGTGAAGAAAATGTTATCGCATTCTCTATTGCTGGTTTGGAATCACCCAATTGAAGATTCGCTCATTTGGGATTCGCTCATAGGATTCGCTCAACCGAAAATCGCTCGATTGTGAATTCGCCCACTTGGAAATTCGCTCAATTGGGAATCGCTCACATGGAATCGCCCAATTGAGAATTCGCTGGGAATTCGCCCAACTGGGAATCGCTCACATGGGAATCGCTCAAATGAGAATTAGCTCACTTGGGAATTCGCTCAATGGGGAAGTCGCTCATTTGGGAATCGCACACTTGGGAAACGCTCACTTGGGGATATTCCCTTTACTACCATGTGATCTGAAACATTAAATCTTGAAACAAGATAATCCTTGTCCATCAAGAATTGTAAATTGAAATTTATCAACTAGAAACCTTAGCAGTTTTTACTAGATTTATCAACCAGCATGAAGTCTCGTCATTCTTTGTAGGCAACTAGGAGGCATTGTGAACTATCCACTGCATTGGGAAGTTTTCAGCTCTTTTGAATTTTAGCAGCAGATATAATCATTTTAGTGGGAAAAACAGCTTTTTAACCATTTTAAGGTCTCATTTTTGTCATTTTAAAAATTGCGAAAAAGTGTAGAACGCAGAATGAGAAAAAAATGTTTATGGCGTCTAATGAATGCTTAAACGATTAAGTTGCTTCATGCCCGGGCCGATAAATTTCGAGTCTCGTAAATGGGCAGAAAAATGCTAAAAAACGCGAAAATTCCCTACTTTGGAGAAGTGCACATAGCTATGTAAATCTTATTTTTTTACGCAATTGAGAATAAGCTTGACATTTAGCATGTCCCATTTGCGATTCTCTTACAATAGAAATCACAATTATCATAAAATGCAATTACAAGATGGTATTCATATTTTAAGTCCTGCGACCTCCTTGGCAGTACACTCGTAATTTTTACTTCGCAAGTAGAAGATATCGTAAACTATGAAAATTTTTGGTCCTTCTGAGTTATCAGTAGATATATTGATTTATGTTTTAAAATGGCAATTTTTGCTCTCAAAATTGGATGTTCGAGCACTACTGTGTTCTTGATGCACACTTTACACTAATAAATCAAACAGAAAATTTTGGCGTTTTCATTCGCCTAATATTGGGTAAATTAACAGGACACGATGTCTGACTCACCTAAACTTGCATCAGTGGAAGAGAGTGTATGTGCAAAAGTCGAAAAAATCGAAAATTTTCAACTTTTGCCTCACTGTAGCTATGCGAGTTTTGACTTTCGGACAAAATTAATATCATTTTCGTCCCTAGCGCATCAAATTACGCCAAATTTATAATTTTCAGGTGGGTCAAATTTTTACTTGAAACAATAAGTTGAATTTAAAGAAATCGTGCCTTGTTACTTTTCGAAAAGCTACATGTTTATGAGATATATCGATAATCATATAGAAACACTGATTAGAAATAGAATCTGATTTTCTTAGCAAACCGGAATGAAAAAAACTATTTAAATTTCTATTTTATGCCCAACTGCATTTCATATGACAATGTAAATTTTACAATCGGGCCATCTCACCTTTCTACAGATTTCAAGTGAAAAAAGTACAAGAAGATTTTAAAGACAAATTAAAGACAGAATTTAAAGAAAAGGTTTTTTTTTAAATTTATTTATACAATTTCAAATTCGCACACAAGTGGATAGGAGAATCGTTTGACAGAAAATCCATTAATCAAGTTCTTAATCATCCGGGCAACGTATTTTGCAAGCGACTTATGGGCTTTATGATATTCGGTATGAACATTCTATGCGCGAACCATCTTTATCATTTTTATTTGAAGCTTGCGCAACTCATCATAATACGTTTTTACTCTTAAAATCAGGGAAAATTGTGATGCGCGTATGATTAATAGGCCTGATTTCTTCACCTCAAAATAATGAAAAATAAGAATACTCGAGTGTTTGCCTGGGAAAATATGGGAACGAATTGACTGTGTCGTAAAACAATTGAAACAGGTCACATGTACTACTATAGTCTGTTTTTCTTAAAATGCTTCCAAATAATGAAAGTGGAAAGCAAGTAGTTTTTCAGATTTTTGCGATTTTCTGATAAACAATATGTGATGTAGGACTGGAAATTTGTAAGCATACTGACCTAACCTTCACCAATTTTTCCAGCGAGAAATTTTACAGTAAGAACTTTATGTAAACGATTTTGACGACAATACTGATTTGTGTCACTTTTTTATTTGGAACCATTTTATAAAAAACACATTGTATAAGAAAATTTTCAAGTATAATAATTCCAAAAAAACGAGGTTTTCCTGCAGGCATCGTCAAAAATCAACAGTCGATAAAGCGATATTTTCAATTTACACCACTTTTGAAAGCAGCATAGTAAGTTCAGTTTGAACGGATCGAAATTTCAGTTGCCGTTTAGTTGTATTTTGTTGTAATGATTTATAAAATTTATCTCTTGAATTGGCGTTTAATCGGTGCGGACTCATCACGTTAACCAAGAAACTAACTCGAAGATAGTAAAAGTACTTTATATGCTGATCAGAATGGCGGAGAGGAAAGTCGAACAAAGGGTGTCAAAAAAGTCACCGTCGGGAACGACTGCGGTTAGCGGCTCAGGCGCCAAAAAAATGAAAATAATCGACGCCGGCGGTGTGGGTAAAAAGTTACCAGCCGATTTGGTCAAAGAAATTATACAAATTATGCCTCTACCGGGTATGAAAAAAGTCAAAGTCGTGAAAAAGGGTTCCAAAGGCGATCAAGTGGAAGTGACGGAGGCTAAGGATGTCAAGTGAGTTAGCTAAATGGTTGCTTGGGGAGTATCGGAAGTTAGATTTACACCACAGACTTAATGCCAAGAAAAGTTAAATTTTCTTAAATGCTTTAACAATGAAATTGGAAAGCACTGTTCCATAATTTTCATTCATTTTCTGCTGATCCACACGTCAAAAGGAACTGGAAATTTTTAGACTTAACTCATCGATAAATTTTGAGTGAAAGATTTAACAATATAGCTTTTCTTTGTTTTGCTAAATTATTGTTTCGTCACGAAGTGCCGAAAGAATAATTTAGCCTTTCATCTTGTTCATAAAATAATGCTGATCATTTTTCGTTTATGCTGAATTAGCGTAAACGATTTCTGAAGGCGTGGGATGCTGCTGAAAATTAAGCGATTTCAATACAAGAAATTAACATACATGAACAAGGACAGGCCTGGAGCCTGAAAATTAAGTAGAGTAAACTGGTATTAGTGTAATGAGGACTACCTGCCCCAAAGTAACGTGCATCTACTTAATTCTTAAGGCGTATTTATACTCCACTCGAGGACAGCTCCTCGAGGAGAAGTTCGCGAGGAGGACTCCTCGAGGATGATTTAGAGCAAAGAGGACAGTACGTGCTTCTCGAGGATGCTCTCCGCTTTCGGCAAATAGAACAGCGCCAAGAGGAGGAAAATTATTCGTTCGTTTCCGTTTCCGGAGGAAATTTTTTCACGTAGCTATTTCTGCTTCCGCATTTCAGCGAGCCTTTCCAGTCATATTTGAAGTGAAAATTTCACCGCATTTGATACAAGAACTATGAAGGCATTGTTCGTGTATATGCCGAGAAATTTCAGCTGTTGAAGTATTTTCGGCGGCAGTTTTCCTGGGAACATACATGTATTTGGTGGTTTGGCGTTGCCCCTCGCCTTCGCTCTTGGTCAGAGGCTGGTTTCATCAAAGCAACTTAAGCTTTGCGTACGAGTTAAGCTACAGCTGAGCTGCAGCTTAACGACAATGGTATAAAATATAGAGTTAAGCTGCAGCTTAAGCCACAGCTCAGCTGGAGCTTAATTTGCTTTGATGAAACCGGCCCCAGGTTTTCATAGTCAGCTTTTTTATAAACTGCATCCAAATAGAAAAGTGACTCAAATCAGTAGTGTCATCAAATCGTTTACATAGTGCTCTTACTGTAAAATTTTTCACTCAAAAAATTGTTGAAGGTAAGGTCAGTATGCTCACAAATTTCCAGTGGTGTATGGTATATTGTTTATCAGGAAATCGTGAAAATCTGAAATACTACTTGCTTCCCACTTCCATTACTTAGAAGCGTTTCGAGAAAAACAGACTATAGCTCCCAACCAGAAAAGATTGTCATTTTTTTAGCAAGGCAAAAATTTTGACGAAAATTGAGTTTTCTGAGGGATTTTTGAAAATTATTAAAATTGTGCGCAAATAAATTTAAGTTGGAAAAAATTTAATGAATCTTTATTTTATAAATTAAATTTTTAAAATTTTGTTTAAATTAAATTTAATTTTTTAATTTTTTCAAATTTTTTTAAAATTAAACTAAATTTTTTAAAATTTTATTCAAATAAAACTGAATTTTGGAATTTCTTAAATTTTTTTAGTTTATTTAATTTTAATGTAAATTTTTTTAATTTCTTTTATTTTAAATTAAAATTTTTTAGTTTCTTTTAAAATTAAAATTAAAACGAAATTAAAATTTTAAAAACAAATTTTTAAAATTGTGTGATTAAATTTTTATTTTATTAATTTTAAAAAATTTTAAATTAAATCAAAATTTTAAATTGAATAAAAAATTTTCAAAATTAATAAAATAAATTTAATTTTTAGATTAAAAAATTAAGCTGACCAAAATTCAGGGGGTTCTCGAGTGTTAATTTTTTTGGTCTTTTCAATTTTCGTCATAATTCTAAAAACTGGGTTTAAAAGAGCTTTTTCAAAGTAATTTTTACAAAAACAGGCAATTTTTAACCTGTAGACTATCATTTTTACTATTTTATTGGAATATTCGACACGGCGATGGAGGGGATAGCATTGGGAGCCGTCGGAGTGGCACCAAATAAGCTAGAAATACGATGGGGTGAACAGTGGACCGTTTTCAAGGCACTTCCCCCCAACTTAGCACACGAAATATACCAAGAGCAAAAAGCAGAAAAATAGAACATGTTCTATTTTTTTTCTTCCTCCCCGGATTGTACTCTAGTATCCTCGAAAAGCCTATACGCTGGCCGAAAGAGTACGTTCATACTTAATTCATCCTCGAGGGTATGCTCGCCAGAGCTGCAGTCATACTCTGCTCGAGGAAGGAAGCCATGAAGCGTAGTACTCCTGTATTCTGATTGGCTGCTTTTCAGTTATTCTCCTCGAGGAGGCCTCCTCCAGCGAAGTATAAATAGTACGTCTTAAGGCTTTGGGTCATAGCCACGCGTTCCGTCAGGGGCATCTTCAAAATGAAATCCATTCTGATAGCTGCGCACGGAGTGTACAAGGATGGGTGATTTTTTCTGCATTTACTGTTTTACATATCCAAATGGGTGTATCCCCATTCCCCGAATGTTCCTTTTCCCCGAATGTCCCGATTCCCCGAAAGTCCCTTTTCTTCGAAAGTCCCGTTTCCCCGTAGAATGCTATAAACCAAACACTGATTTTCCCTTTTCCCCGAACGTCCCTATTCCCCGAAAGTGTCGAATCCCGTTTCCCCGAAAACAGAAGAAGGCTATTTTTAGATTGCACTTTGTAAATTGAAAATTTTTTCATAGAAAACATTGTAAATTGTAGGTATAAAAAATTAAAATTAAAAGTTGCTGACTTTAGATTACGTGCAACTTACAAATCTGGGTCATTTTTAAAGTATTATCGTGTGTAAACAGCTTTACAAAACTTTTTCCACAATAAGACAACTTTTACTTTGATTTCGCAACTATTATTTTGATTTCTTAACTATTACTTTTTGAAAAATTACCACTTTTACTGAATTTCTGTTTGTACAGTAATCATAGATGCTTGGGGCATAAAATTTGGCCCTTGTAACGAAGACAAGCAGGGCATTCTAATGCAGTAATCCGCATTATAAAAGCTCCATCCGTTCAAAAGTTATGAAAGTCAGCAGCGGTCGCCTTTCTTTGGCTCCCTATACATGATCGGGAGCTGGTCGGATCTGCTGTTCAGGATCTTGATACAGATCCGACGACTGCAGCTATCTAGATCTGGATCATGATTTGACGAAACAATTTTTTAAGATCCGGATTCGATTTAGTCAAAAAAAGTGGATCCGTCCTATTCGGAGAATCGGGACGTTCGGGGAATAGGTACTAATGCATTGTTCGGGGAAAAGGCAATTTTATTCATTATTCGAGGAATCGGGATCTTCGGAGAATAGGGACTTTCGGGGAATCGGGACGTTCTTGGAAAGAGGACGTTCGGGGAATAAGGATACAATCATCCAAGTTTACACTTTGATACTTACAGTGCCGAAAAGATTTTGTAGGGTGGGTGGCTGATGGACGGTAAACTCACGTGTTCCTTAAGGGTCATTTATAATTGCCTTTTTCGGCGGAACGGAATGGAATGCAATCGATACAACGTTACCGAACGAAAGGGAAATTTTCGTTCTGTTCAATTTGGTTGGAGGTTACCGTCGGTTTTTTTAGGAAAAGTGGAGTTACTTATCCTTTCCGATCGAAAGTCGATTTTCAGGTTGAACGTTTCAGCTGTGGCGATCCGTTCCGTCCCGTTCCGTCGAAAAAGGCAAGTATAAATGACCATTTATCCGTTGAAAAACTAGGTAGCTTTCGTTGCCTATGCTTACATGCTGCATATAACTTACACGATGAAAAACTTGTGAAAAATTCCGGGGTCGCTAAAGTGCATAAGTGCCACAATTTGCGTATTTTTCACTACAAAAAAATTTGCATAATTTTGCTTGAACTTGCTTTCTGCTGATTTTTCTAATCTGCATTGATCATTGCAGGTGGTAAGGTGAAAAATACTCATTTTGTTGAGTTTTGCATTTCGTTGCTAAAAAATATTCCGCCCTAATAAGAATATAATAATTTTTCGAAGTCAGATACCGTTAAAACTTTGTTTGTTTTCTTTGTTAAAACTTTGTTTTAACGGTATCTGACTTAGAAAGTAAAATCAAGGAATACGTCAAGTTGCAAATTCTACAATAAAGTTTCAATAAAATCTCATTGCAAGCGCTTGCCAGGACCTTGGTCTGCTGGACAGCGCTATGATTGTTCTTGCGTAGTCCCCTGAAGTTGCTTCATTACAGTGAATATAGTGTATGTTTTTACTGTTTGTTTCACGCGACCGCTTGGCACGATTTGATCAATAAGGCTTTACGAGAAATCGCTGAGATTCTTGATTTTCCACATTTTTGTTTTGCATGATAAGTTTAAGGTCTAAAGCCCAATTCAGAAATGCAGTCGTCGACGTCGGCGACAAAAATCCTAGGACTTTTTCTCTTCTGAACTGGGCTTTCTGCAAGTTGCCTATTCATTCCATAGAGTGGCCGACTGTCGCAAATCCTAGGATTTTTTACGTTTGACTGAACTTGCTTCATGTGACAAATTTTTTTGTCATCATGCCAAAACGCGAGATATTATAGTCGGTTTGTTTATCAAATATGCTTTCAAAGTAAAAAATGACAGATGAAAGTCAAAAAATCAAATCACAATAATTAGTTGAGTAAGCTTGCAAATTTTTCAGCTGTCTTATGACAAGTGCTTCATCGAAAAATTATAAGAAGGCGAAATGGCGTCCTTGCTTTCCACAGAAGCATTCCAAGAAAAGTGTCGATAGCCACATCACCTTTGACCAACTTATAGTTGTTCAAAGTGAAGCTAATGTCATAATTTCTTGTCAGTTGTGTTCTGGAAGCTGAAAACAAGAATATTCACCGCATGCACATTTCCCCGCAGATTATGCTTGAAAGCGGCAACCGCGCCCCGCAAAAGCTTCCACGATGACACTGTGAGTGCAGCGACGGCTACCCAAGCCGACCCGGCGACGGCTACCGCAACTGGCGCCGGCAGTGACGTCAACAAAAGCGGCGGTCGTTATTCCTACGACGGCGTTCAGCTTGACGGCCGAACGGACAAAGATCCGCATAAATTGAAGAAAACTATGCGCCGCATTTCTATAGCCATCGGCACGATCGTGACGATTATTTTGATTTTGGTAGTTTTGTTAGTCGCTTTAATGGTTGGCGCTTCGTCGTCGAGGAAGCAGGTTGGTTATGGCTCGTAAGTGCTCAGAATGTCTGTACTATAGTATGTGTTTTTGAAATTTTTCCAAACGATAGACAGGGGAAGCAAGTACTTTTTTATATTTTCTCTACTAGACCATGACATAGGACTAAAAATTTGTGAGCATACTCGCAGTATACTCACACCTAACCTTTCACGATTTTTTCATTGAAACTTTTTTTTGTAAATGCAAGGGATTTTTTAAGTTTTGTCATTTTTAAATTAACAAACGTTTTATAAGAAACAGGTTTTATTATTGACAACTCCAAGCTGAGCTTAATCTTCGTCCTATTTTTCTGACTTCCACACGCCATGATTGTTACAAAAATTTTCAAGATCGAGCTTTTCAAAGATCAAGAAGATAATATCGATCTGATATCAAGCTTGAACATTTTCGTAGATTGCAGCGCGATGGAAGTCAGAAGGTTGAGCTCAGATCAAGATCAACTAGAGCTTGGCAATTTTAGTTAGACCGGGCGTTTAACTTCTTCAATAGTTTATTGGTCAAAAACTCCGTGTGAATGATTTTGGAGTCAATGCCTATTTAATTCGTTGTTATTTACAAGCATGTTATAAAAGCGACAGTTTAGTGTACTTTACGCAGAGAAAATTAATAAATCAACGCAGCTTAACGAAGCGTGTTGTAGAGATAGAAGAAATTGACCAAATTAAATGAAGAAGAAATTCAGAAAGTTAGCAAATTTAGAAAAATGAAAGTTACAGGATAATAAACTACAGAAAATTATGATGAGAAACCGGATATGTAAAACAAAAAATTTCTTCCGGTATGGCCTTGTTTGCGCACTGCCACTAATGGCAATAATCAACTTTCTTGTTGGGCGATGTTTCGATGGATAGATAGTGGATATTTCTCAGTTTTAGTCAATTTTCATTCGCGAATCAGCTTGCTGACACGATTTTGCACTTTCCATACATTTTAGCCAGGATCAATCTGATAATGCTTCCACGAATTTAGTACCAGACGCCGACTCAAATTTAGCCATTTCATACGCCATAGACGACGATGTGACAGCGGTAGCGACAGAAGAAAGACGAAGAAGAAAACGTCAAGACCTACATGAGCGCCGACGTACAAAGTCGAACGTTACTTTCTCTGGTCCTGTTGATGTCCGAAAATATCAGTTTTAGAATCAAAGATGCTCCCAAACTCTCACATAAACTTTTACACTGATCATCTCTGTTGATAATAAAATTGAGGACCATGATAGACAGCAACATATGAAAAGGACTGTTGATTACAGATTTTCACTTATAACGTGCATGTTTATATTTTCACACCGATCGTTCAGCCTACGTATTCATCATTGTATGAGGATTATCTGGTGAAATCATTTATAGTCTGTTTTTCTTGAAATTCTCCAAATAATGAAAATGGAAAGCAAGTAGTATTTCAGATTTTTGCGATTTTCTGACAAACAATATATCATGAAGAACTGAAAATTTATGAGCATACTGACCTAACCTTTACCAATTTTTCGAGTGAAAAATTTTACAGTAAGAACTCTATGTAAACGATTTTGACGACAGTACTGATTTGTCACTTTTCTATTTGGAAGATGAGATCTAAAGATGAGATTTCCCTTGCTGTCGAACTGTCCAACTTCGGCCAGAAAATTACTATTGAATAATGGCAAAAATAATTCAACCGTCAGTAGGCAGTGTATTTAAGATCAGAAAAAATTTTCGCAGTAAAATGAAATTTAGAGGAACTTTGTTAACCCTAAAAACCTGGGTAGCACTCTATTCATAGGGTTTATTAGAATATTGGAATTTGCAAAGCGTATATCATTTTATTGAGTCAATAAAGATATAAGATCGACCATCATGTTTTTGGCAAACGAATTAAACTAGGAGACGAACCAAAAATTGCACTCGCACTACATTCAGTTGTAGAATTCTGAATGGCAATAAGCGTGGTGGTTTTTATCGAATACTTGACTATAATCTGTTTTTTGTAAAATGTTTCCAGATAGAAAAGTGACACAAATCAGTACCGTTTTCCAAATCGTTTACATAGAGATCTTACCGTAAAATTTTTCACTCGAAAAATTGTTAAAGTTTAGGACAGTACGCTCACAAATTTCTAGTCCTATATGATTATTGCTTGCCAGAAAATCGTGAAAATCTGAAATACTACTTGCTTTCCACTTTCATTGTTTAGAAGCATTCCAAGAAATACCGACTATAGATTAGTTTGAATTCCAACCAACGTGTGTTTCAAAAAATCTATATATAGTTTAAGATACTCCGTATATCTAACGGAGCTCAGAGGTCAGGTAAATCAGCCGGTATTTTTATGAATAGGGAGCAGGGTCATTGGTTGCTCAAAATGTGGGCAAGAAATCATTGGAGGATTTTCGAATTTTTGCTTTAAAATTTCGAAAAATGGCTTAAAATGGTAATTGTCGGAAAAATAATGAAAAATTGTATTCATGGCGAGAACTGCCGAAAAAATCGGCATTTTCTATTTTTTGTTAAAAAATGACCATTCAATACCAAATTAACATCTTTAGTTTTTTGTCGTTCAAATGGATGGGCTCCCAATTCTATAGGCCTTCTAAGATAACCATATGATTGGAAAATCTTAGGGGATCCACGTCTAGCCATACAAATGGCTCATGGGGTTGATTATGGCGCTTCCACCCAATCACATGTATGAACAACTCGAGAAAACTTTTTCTCGTAAAAATTCTGAAATTTCTCATGCTATTCGATAGGTCAAAGCAAGCTGAGTAATGTTACACTATTGGTTCTTCCCAGAAGAACTTATTTACATAAAAATGTATTGTTTTACTTACAAATTTCTGTGTAAATAAGGCCCACTGGGAAGAACAACATGTGTAACATTACTCAGCTCGCTTCAGGCTATCGAATGTGCTATAACTTGTCCAGTATTGGAATTTCCACGGGAAAACGTTCCCTGGGCATAGACAATTTTTATCATCTTACAGATGAAAAAAACTTTAAATCTAATTGCAGAGCCACAGTCTGTTTTTCTTGAAATGCTGGTAGATAAGAATGGAAAGCATGCACTATTTCATATTTCTACCATTTTTTGACAAAGCATATATCGCATAGGACTGGAAATTTTTGAGCCTACTCAACTAAACCCTTCTATTTTTGACTAAAAAATCATACAGTAAAACCTTTGTGTAAACGTCTATGATGGTAGTGTCGGAGATGGACATAGTCTATATCCAGGTTGTGAAGAAATAGCCAAAGTCGATGCAATTTGTGTCAATACCGATGCATAGACACCATGCATAAAAGGCCCGGTTGTTCATGTTTTTGGTCATTCGTTTTGTTATTTTTATAAGTAAAGAAAATCGGCGGCCAGACCAGCCATTTATTATATTGATATTATATTGTATTGGTGGAGTTTATTCACCCAATTACAATGTACCCCATCTAGACATTCATTATCGACCTTGCAGCGGAGGGAATGTAGGTTAGACCCCAGATCTCAGGAGTATCACCCAGCATGTAAGTCTACATTTGCAACTCAATGCTCAGCCTGCCTTCTCAGTTTGCCCTTGATTTGAAGTTACTTGAGCTCAGAGTGTTATTTGATCATCTGCAGTTCTTTGGAATGAAAGCAGTTGATCCTTTGTTGAATTTGGGACCGACTGAACTGTTGCAGACTTTTCTACCTAAGGTTTTGACCTGATTAGGTGAATTAGTGAGTGACTGATTAGGTCTACTTTTGATTCTAATCTATTTATTATTTTTCTCTATCTTAACCCGAGTCTTATTTCAACAGTAGTACTTTTCTGCTATTTTTCAATTTACTAGCATTTTATGAAAAAGGGACTGTATATGTCTAGCATATGTGAATTTGATTGCGAAACAGTAGTAAATTTCGTTTTTGCAACACAGTCGGCATAATCCAAAGGCATCTTTAGTTTATCAGTAATATTTTGATCTCAAGTTTAGATCTTAGTCACCTAACCTCTGAAGACTAGAATAAGTTCTCCATGATAGAGTGTTCCTTATTAGAGTCTGAACCACACATCAGCAGCAAGGAAAATCTGGTGAAGAAAACTGACCATCAGCAGGCCTACTGGATGGTGGTTTTTTTCTCTCTAGTGCAGGTATGGTCTATACACAAAAAGTGTTGGTTGCATAGATTATTCTGTAAAAGTAGGTACAACAGACATAGTTTTATGTAAATTTCTTATAACTTGTGTGTGCAACAACGTCGATTTGTACTAATTCCTGCAGGAAATTACGAAATTACGAAGATTGTGTATGAGTTATCTTTACGACTTCAGAATCATCTATTACATTTTTAAATGGAAAATAATAATAATAATAATAAATGCAAATTGAACAAAAATTCGAAAAATACGACGAAGATTATGCGATTGGATGAAAGTTTAGATCAAGTCAGCCAAAAAAGGTCAGGACGAGACAACTGATGTGCCAGCATCTATTATTCATCAAATACAAATTTTAGAATTGGAAATAAAGATAATCAAGCCAAAAATCGGAATTCTGGATCGAAGTTGCCGCAAAACTGCCATTTGGATTTACAATTTCCCAACCAATTTATTTCCATTGGAGCCCAAAGATAATTTTGAGACAAAAGTAAGACAATTTAAAAAATTCCTTAAACAAGCGATGCAGATCCGTAGGACAAAGCAGACGAATTTCACATTGATTATATTGGAGTTTTAAATGTCTGGAAAACATATCCAGATATAAAAGCCGACTTTGCATCGACCCATGAAAAATTTTTTGTGGCCAAATTTATTTGCAAATTAGCTATATTCAACAAAGATTATAAGCCACCCACAATATGGTCAGAAAATTTAATAGCCGAGCAACGAAAAATACGAAAAGAAAAACGTCACAATAAGAAAACATAATAAAGAAGATAGAGAAAAAATTTATTTTTTACATTGACTTATATGCATACATTTATTGTCTATTTTTCTTCCGGTTGTCCATTGCTTTGATTAGCCTGTTTTGTTTAGCTGGTTTAAACACATAAACTGGAGTTTTGACATTGGTCATGTAAAGATCCTATGTGAGAGGGTTTAAAGGTACCCCAAAAGTGAGCGCGCTGAAAGATTGTGCCATATCTTGATGCTCCTATGTTTATATTGTATAGTGAGAGGGTTCAAAGGTACCCCAATAGTGAGATTGCTGAAAGATTGCGCTAAATTCAAACAGATCTAGTATTTTCAGTTCATAAATTTAGTGAGAGGGTTTCAAGGTACCCCAATAGCGAGAGCACTGAAAGATTGTGCCAACAGTTTTTCGGAAACTAATCAGTTAAAAGTATGACTCATAATCATACCAAAGAATTCTAAATGCACACACAAGTTCTTCACGTGTCAAAAATAGTGCCTAAATGTACAAAGATTTCTTTTTTACCTTTTTACTTTACTGTGTCATACAATCTTAATTTTTTTTTCTCTAAATACCAAAGGTTTAAATAATCAGGCAAAAAGGAAAAATATCTTTACACTGATAAGAAAAGAACACTTTGATATAATCTTCTTACAGGAAACTCATTTCACAAAGACAATTCAGAACCGAGTGAAAATGGAATGGGGATGTGGAGGTGAAAATGTTTACTTCTCAAACAGATCTTCGAACTCAAAAGGAGTAGCTATACTCCTGAACAACATCTTTACACACAAAGTGAAAAGATTCAATAATGATGAATAAGGACAATATCTATTTTTGGAACTATATTTGGATGAGATTTCACTAATTCTAGTGAATGTCTATGCACCTGTGAATGGAAAAGATCAAATGTTTTTCTGGAATACATTATTTCTGGAACTACAAAAGTTCAATATCAATGAACTCCCAGTTACACTTGGTGGAGACCTTAATATAACAATAGACTCTAAACTTGACAAGACTGGGAGAAAAATTATTAACCACAAAATAGCTTCAATCTCCAAATTTTTGAAACAAGCTTCAAAGATTGAACTGATAGATACTTTTAGATCAAAACACCCAAACAAAAAAAGGTACACATGCTCCCAACAAAGACCAGTAACAGTAAAATGTAGACTAGATTATTTTTTTGTTTCTGAAGAGTTACTAAGTGATGTCTCTAATTGTGATGTATCAGTGGTATCTGACCACAATACAATAAAATTTCAACTTACGGGGAAACTATACAGGAAAAGACGACCAGGTTTCTGGCATTTCAACAATTCTTTGTCAAAAGATGAAAAATATGGAGTGCTGCTACAAAACACTGTAATGCTGGCAACCCATGAAAGTGAACAAAATAAATTCGATCTGTCCCAAACCTGGGACCATATTAAGTATAAAATAAAAAGTGACACGATCGCATATTGCAAAGAAACAGTAAGAACAAGAAAAAACTGGGAATCTCATCTGAGAAACGAACTTCAGACTTTGGAGAAAAAATGGATAACATGGAAATTCCTAATGCAAGTATAAGACACAATGAGCTTAAAATAGAATTGAATGTAGTAGGAGAAAAAGAGCCAAATTTTCCATAGAAAAATCAAAAATAAAGTGGAGTACAGGAGGAGAAAAACCCTCAAAGTATTTTTGCAATCTGGGAAAGAGAAACTATATTAAAAAGTGCATTTCTAGCCTGATAAATGAAGATGGAAGATTGATAGAAGAGAGAACTGAAATTCTACACAATATTTATGATTTTGCCAAAAATCATAAATATTGTGTAGAATTGCCAAAAATCAAAAGCATTGCCAAAAATTTCTGATAGTCAAAACAAAGCACTAGAAAAAGTTCTGACTAGCAAGGAGTATAAAACAACTCTGTTCTCAATAAAAAACGGCAAGTCCCCAGGCGATGATGGTCTGACTGCAGAAATTTACAAAAATTTTTGGGACCTGATAGGTAAACCCTTAACCAGATGCTTAAACTATTGTCTCAAATGTGGTCAAATGTCAACTTCACAAAAACGTAGTATAATCACTTTAATTCCAAAGGAAGGGAAAGACCCTTTGGACTTGTCTAACTGGCGCCCTATCTCTTTAATAAATGTAGACTATAAGATTCTAGAAAAGGCATTAGCAAGCAGGATAAAAAAGTCATATAAAAGATATAATACATGAGGATTAAAAAGGATTTGTGCCTACAAGATACATTGGTGAAAATATAAGGTACCTTATAGATCTTATTCAATATTTTGACGAAAAAAAGGAGGATCACTGAATATTGAAAATTGGACCGAAATTTTATGCTGAAAGCCTTAGAATCTTTCAACTTCAGATCAAAATTTTGTAACTGGATACAAACACTATACAGTGGGGCAGAAGCAGTTGTTCTGAATTCAGGATACAGCACAAATAGATTCAAACTATTAAGAGGAGTGCAACAGGAATGCCCAATTTCTCCATACTTATTTATCTGCGCAATGGAATACATGGCAATAGCATTGAGACAATCAGACACATCTAAAGGTCTAAACGTTGCAGATCAGATTAACAAAATATCTAGGTATGCAGATGACACAATCATTCTTGCAAAAGACAAACATGACTCTGAAAATGCCTTAGAAGTGATAGACTCTTTCTCTAGTGCATCTGGCTTGAAAATAAACTTGAAAAAAAACACAGATTTTGGGTCTTGGTAGTTGTAAATCAAAGAAACAAAAGTTAATGAACTCTGAAATAGTGGATACAGTTAAGATTCTTGGTATTTACTTTTCCTACAACAAGGAATTAATGAACAATAAAAACTTTGAGGAAAAACTTGAAAAATGTCAGAAAGAGTGTGAAAAGTGGCAATAAAGAGGTTTGTCCTTCTATGGCAAAGTTATAATATGGAATTACTTGATATCCTCAAAGTTAATCTACAGCTTTATCAACTTGGAGGTCAACCAAAGCTTCATAAAAAAACAAGCAAATTACTACGTAAGTTTTGTCAGAGGGTCAATTCCTCTGACCTTTGGTCCTCTATTTATTATATTTTTATTTTCTAGAGCTCTTTGTTGTTAAAGTAGCTCCAATTTTTATTAAGTAAACAAACCGACAAAACGGTTTGTGTCACACATTTTTGGCCCAAAACAAACAAATGGATGGCGCGAAAGTTTTGCATAATACATGCAAGTTGATGTTAGGCACGCCGCTGTGCATTTTTTCATTATTGCCAGATTTAATCTTTTTATTGAAACGTCTATTTTTCGCTCTTATTTCGTCCTGTCTTGTGGACCGGACGTCTCGATTGGCGTGGTGACTAGGAAAGGTGTGGGCGTTATCGCAGAGTCCGATTATTTTGCATTATCTTTGTTCGTCGTGTGCGGAGTACGTTTGAGAACCGACGCGGCCTAAGGATTTTACGATGTCCGTTTTGATCAGGAGGTTCAGTGAGTGGTAGTTTGGAGACAGTTAGATCTGTCTCATCTCTTGAGGAGTTTTCAGCTTAGGCCCCGTGTTAAGACATCCTGAAGTCCCTGTGGCTCTGTGCACAGGGACGAAGAAAAGGATTTGCAAGGCAGGGAGAAGTTAGGCGGCGGTGTTCTCGTTTTGGTATTTGCATACTTGTTTTTCGACTTACCCTCACTATTGTATTTCACTGCACTTTTCGTTTTGCTCAAAATAAACATATTCGTACATCCAGTCTCAGCTAGGTGCAGTAGGAGCGTAGTTAGTACCGGGTTAGCGTCTGGGGCCATACCAGATTGGATCTCCCAAGAACCGCAGCTAGGTAGACGAGGGCATACGAGCACACAATACGACAGTTTCTTTGGAAAAGTGCAACATCAAAAATTATAGGTAATGTAATGATGCAAAAACACTCTGAGAGTGGCTTAAAAATGCCCAATATGGAAATTATAGCAACATCTTTGAAAGCAAAATGGCTTCTCCGACTCAAACTCACCTGGGAAATGGTGTAAAATTGGTATTCACCCCACAGACAAAGTCGGACGGATCAATGGTATAGTGCAATGTAATTTCTCCTGCCAAACACTAAATGTCACACTTAGTCCTTTCTATGTGCAAATTTTAGAGGCTGTAAGGTACATTCCCTCGAGCTGTGTATATGATATTACTAGTCCAATGCAAGGGATCTTACAAAAAATCAACAATAACAGACACCTAATTAGTGAAAAAAAGCTCTATACTTTCCAGAATTACAGCAAACTGAATTCAATAACATCTTTCAATGGTTTGACAATGATTGGAACATCAAAAAATTTGAGGTCATAAAAAATGAAGGATGTAAAATCAACTGGTATGACTACTTAAAATTAATTTATTCAATCCCAAAACAATGAAAAGCAATCATGAAAAGACATTCCAAGAAAAAAATGGAGGTCGATGACTTTGCACCCCAAATAATGAACCTCAAGGAAATAAGGAATGTAAAAAGTAGCATGGTTAAGAATAGGGCATGCACTCCACCAGAAGAAATGTTTTGGAGGCAAAGATTGAACATTAGGACAGATGATATTTTCCAGGACGCATGGAATATTTTAAATCAGTTGATAGTGGGAAACAAATACCAACAATTTCAATTTAAAATTTTACACAACATACTAATTACTGGACGTTTGATGGAAAAATACAAAATAAAAGAGGCAAGCCTGTGTTACTTCTGTGACGAGTCAAATGATGATATTCTACATATGTTCTTCGAATACCCAGCATCAAAAATTTTTTGGAATGCATTCCAAGCAATGCTGTCACGTCATAACACTACTTTTGTAAAAATTACTAGAGAAACTGTCATACTAGGCTACTCTGGGAATGAAAACAAAGATTACCTGCAAACAGCGAATTTAGTACTAATTGAAGCAAAGTTTTTTTTGTACAAAATTCGACTATCAAAGACACTCCCAAGCCCAGAAGCTCTAAAGAACATCATAAGCAGTCAATTAAGGATTTGGAAAGCAAGCAACATGACTTTAAAATCATATTAGATAATTGAACAATGGATCAAGTGTGAAAAGTGAGACCCAAAATTCATGGAAAATAATCAGAAGATAAAAGCTACCACGATTCCGTTTCTTTTATAACTTAAATTTTCTATTCTTACTTAGATATTACAACTAAGCCCTTTGAATCCTTCCTTTTCCCTTCTGCGTTAAAAAAGTGACATCTAGTTTTCTTTCTTCTCGCCTGCGTGTACATCCCTCATTTAAAAAAAATTGACTCCCCAAAAAAAATCAGGTAGAGGTCGACTAAGTTTTCTAAGAGTGGCCACAGCAGATTTTGGAAAAACTTTAACCACCCATAACTCCATCAGAAATGCAAATACGCCATTTTAAATCATATCCTTGAATAGGTCTTAAGATTTATCGATTGATACCCCATGTGCCATTTCGGATAGAAAATAATTATTCGCTTTGAAAAGTCACCATCTGATGGTCAAGCACTTATCAGAACGAGGTCTAACGATTTCTGATTGAGGTCAAACCCTTAAATACCCGACGCTGACGTATGGTCTGAACTATTTTCTATCGGCGGAATCTGAACCAAGTTTATTCCGATTGCAATAAACATCCGGATCTCGGAAGTTCGTTCTCGATCGTAAAACTAGATTAAATGGAAAACCGCGGACTCTAACGAAACAACTCCATATCAAACCCGAAAATTCTCTGATCTAGTATTTACTGCACAAGGGATTCTTCATGAATTTCGGACGAAAACGTCGATAGAGCATCGAAACAGTGTAATTGATGAGCATTGAATATATTTTGAATGTGGACGATAATAATTCTACTGTCGCAGATAATGACTCGATCGTCGTCTGCGCTGATTTCAATCTTCGTCCTCGTTTTTTTGGATCTGGAAATCGGTCATCTAATGTGCGTTCCGTACAAGTAATTCCGAGAGAAAGAGGCACCACAATTTTTGCAATTCTGTAAGAAGAAAAAGGCCGTTTTCCACATCATTTTACAGAGTTTTCTGAGGTATCTTGACATTTTGTTGATTGTGGGGCGTAAACTTTCTCCCTATGTTTATCAGGCTTAATAGAGATAAAATCTGCTTTGGCTCTTCATGTGAGAAATAACTATCTTCGGACTGTCGTATAATATCAGATCAGTAAACTCATGACTATGAAACATTCAACTTCAAGGCCCAACCTGATAATCCTACTAATACAATGTATAGGGTCACCTTTTTCGGTAAGGCTGAACGGGAGTCTCGGAGAGAATGGGAGCATAAAAGTTTTCTAATATGTGATGACTGAATGAGGGAAAGTTACTGGCACAGAAGTGTCGATGGCTCGATGGCCTGGAAGGCTTTGTGGACTCAACGGACTGAATGAGCTGAACGGACTGAATGGACTATAGGAATGAAAGAAATCTTCTCCAACTCTTGTACTGGGCTGTATGAACTGAACGGCTTCGTGGACTGAACGGACTGAACGGATGGAACGGAATTACCAAATTCAATGGCTTACTGGCTGAATGGCCTCCATAATATTCCCTCCATAATATTCTCCTATAGCTGGCTGGACTAAACAAAAAACGACTCACTTCTTTTTCTGTCATTCGCATATTAATTTTCGTTTTTCTGTTTTGCATCAAATTTTTTCATTTGACACGTTTTTTTTGTATAAGATTTCGTGTAGTTTTATGTAAAATGCGTCAATAATTTTTTTATCATTTCAGATTAACATGCACTGTTTTTTTTTCACTGTTTTTTACTTCTTTTTCTTTGAACACTTGTAGACTCATTTCTTTGATTCACTCTAACTACAGGAAACAATTTTAATCAAGATAGTTTTTTTTCCGAAATCGTTTCAACCTCTTATTACATTTAAAAATTACGATTGATCAGACAAATTGATTGTTTTCTTTAATAACCTGATCAAATCGTTAAAATTTCTCCAGTACTTGTAACAGGCACTTCCATATATAATTATAAACTTTCATGGGACCTGCACTTTAATCGAGATTTAAAAATACTGAACATTCAGTGCTTACTGTAGCTAAGTCAATTTTGAGTCTCATACAGAATGTTTTTCATGCCAAATGAAATGAAAAAAGAGCACATTTATCAAGGTTTAAGAAACGTGAACTTGCAATGTTTACTATAGCTGTGCGATTTTGAACTTTGACATAAAATGTTTTATCAAAAGATATTTTTAATTTGTTGTATGTTATCTGACGGTGTGGAATCTCTCAGAAAGGTATCATAATCCTCTCGTAGAATGCTCGTAAATAGAAGAATAATGACAGAAATGTGTCTGCTTTGTTAATCATTCACACGATGATTCTGGATGTTTTTGCTCCAAAATTTCTTATACATGATTTATTCACTTCTTGGTTTTATCATATGCCATCAGGCTTCTGAAATCATAAGTTCAACAGGGAAAAATTAGTAAGGTTATTACTCTAGTCATAAAAGAAAATTTTTATGTGTTAGAATGATCAGACAAGTTGATTATTTTCTTCAGTGAACTGATAAGTGGACAAAATTTCTCTAGTACTGCCATCCTCAGTTTGCTTAAAAGTTGTTTTTTTTCTCCACCAGTCCTTTGACACATAAAAATTGCACGAAAAATGTGAAACACAAGATTATACATGATATGCTTTCTTACCAAATTATAGAAGACCTTCATCGGGCAACCTGCATATTGATTGAGGTTTAAAAATACTGTACTCACTATATTTACCGTTGCTGTGCGAATTTTGAATTTCATGCAGAATGTTCGACCAACATTCAACAGATATTGTGAATTTGTTGTATGTAATGAGTTCGACTCTCAGAAATGTGTCGTAAGAGTTACTTTTCTTATATAATGCTTGCAAATGGAAGATCTGATCTGATTTGAAAATTCTCTACACCAGGACCAGGAATTTTTTTACTCAAAAATTTCTAACAGTCTGCTGATTAATCTCATAGTACATGACATGTACTATGTGATACAATTTTGTGAAATCCTGTCGTTTCACCAGTCAGAATTTCTAGGTTGTTTATGTCGTCAAAAATATCAAAAACTGCGAGATTTTTGGAATATTTCGAAAAAAATTTCGAATTTGTAGTCGTAAAATATGAAATTTTTCAAATTTTCAGTCGTAAAATTTGATATTTTTGAGTCTTTTGCGATAAAATTTCGAATTTTTGGTCAAAAAATATGAAGTATTCAACATTATCCTCTAAGATTTTCAAAAATGTTGGTCGAAAACGAGGAATTTTCGATATTTTGATTGAAAAAATCTGAACTTTTCGAGATTTTTCACAAAATTTATATATTTCGATTGATAAATGTGAGATTTTTCGAATTTTTCATGGAAAATTTAGAGTTTTTTTTATTCTCGAAATTTTCTCCTATATTTCCGAATTTATATTCCAAAAATTTGAAAGTTAATGTTAGTTGAGAGGCGTGTTCCCAATACAACGAAACGCACAACAGCGGAACTCAAAGTAGCGAGCCTCAAAACGGCGTTTCTCAAAACAGTGAAATCTCAAAACAGCGATTCTCATAACAGCGAAGTCTTGATGCGAATCTCAATACAGCGAATAGTAAAAAGTTCTATGCATTAGAGTAAACGCACACATCATTTTTATAATAAATATCCAGATTAGGTATACTAAAATCGTTTTTGCTAATTGAAATAGTCTATTTTTAGTTGCATTTGGCCATCTAAGTTTCACATGCTTTTGTGCTGCAGTTGCGGTAGTTATGTACGAACGGGCCATTCAAAAATCACAAAAGAATATTTGTCATAAAAACATTTTTGCAAAACGTTTGAAAAAAAACAAAAACAAAAAATTATAAGGATTCCTGATTAAAATTGTTTTGTATGGAGCTGAATTACAAAAAAAAATTAAATTAATGGAATAAATAAAAGAAAATGAAATAAGCAAATAAAATGAAATGAATAAAATAAGCAGTTAAGGCAAAAAAAATAGGGAAACGAAAAATAAAATAATGTAATAAAAAGTAGGTGAAAAATAGAATAAAAGCATACAACCTGAAAAACAATAAGAAGAATATAAAAGGGAATAAGTCAAAAAAGAAAAAAAGAAACAAAAAGCATGCATTGGTATGTTAATAATTAACAAACCAGGATAAAAAGCAGTAATGTCGTGAAAACACATGCTATAGAGCTATAATATCAGAAATCTTGCGATCCGTGCCAAAATGTATGACCACCAACATCCAGCAGATCGAAATGGAGGACCAAATAGGCCATACGCCAAAACGTCTGTCCCACCCAATCTCCATTTTTCGATTCTGAAAGTAAGTCTTTTGAAAACTAGCTGTTTTGAGAGTCGTTGTTTTGAGACTTCGCCGTTTTGAGTAATCGCTGTTTTGAGAATCGCTGTATTGATTCTCGCTATTTTGAGTTTCGCTGAGTAGTTAGGGGTGAAAACAGTTGAGAGCCGATTTCGTTGTGAGGTATCCTGCATAAAAAAGCTAACTTCGATTTTCAAGACGGCATTAACCGAAACAACGAACGCAGTAGAAGGTAAAATGTTGGCGAGCACGAGCTCCGGCCTAGTCGAAATCGACTTAGCATCTCGATGTATCAGCTGGTTGATTTGTACAATGAAATCACTAACCGGACAGTCGATGGATATAAAATTGAATGTGAATTTACTTCGTCATTATCAAATAATCTCGCAAAATCGAGATTTTCACGATATGCCTTCAAATAGGCCAATCTCGATTCTTCTAATGTAATTTTTTCACTCCTAGACATCTCCCGAAATTCTAGACCAACTCAATACACGAAAGAGTTAGCTATACTGGAGGAAATTGTGTGGATACAAAAGTTTTTTTCTCCCTGACCTATGATGAGTATAATTGTTTTTTAGCAACTGTTTCTATAGGCTTTTTCTTCTTCCGACTGAATCGGGGTGACCAATGACCACTGCACATAACATTGAAAGACACCACATCATGATACTTTTACATGCTCGTGAACGATGTGGTGGTAGACGCTTCACAAACTGCTTATGCATTGATCCACTTGTTGCCTTTCAATTGGTATGAGTAGTCTATAGCCATTCGTACGCATAGATGTTGGTCATGTGCTCACAGCTACACACACATAACCCTTTTCATAGAGAAAAACGCTGGTTCAGTTCAAACAGCCACATGGCCGTTCATATAGAAAAACATTCGTCCAGTCCAAAAAGCCAGTTTATTCCCCTTAGCGTGCTGAAAAATTGGTACCGTTCAGACCAGTTCCCCGGAGTACTAGTAGGATTGGTACAGTCTCACTTTGGCGCCCGTTTCACTTTGGCGCCAAAGCTGTGTCTCACTTAGGCGCCCGTCTCACTTTGGCGCCCGTCCCACTTTGCCGCAATGTATGTCCTAATAAACAAGCGGTGTCTTCATCTATGCAAATTTTACGCACAGTTTTACATGGCCATAATGGCTATAAATAGCTCAGGTCGCCCTGAATAGCTCTCTCTCTCTCTCTCTCTGAATGGTGGAAAATATAATAATCAGTTACCCTGCTAAACTTTACTCAATAAAAACACTTGTCATGAAACTAAAATGGCTGATTTCAAGGTAGCCCGCTTCATCGTGTCTTTGTATTGTCAAATGTCAATGTCGCTTTGTGAACGTAGAGTTAATTCGGATCTTTTTTATTTGTTCAAAAAGAAAAAAGTTAAACGATTGGACATCGATGGTGAAGTCATGTGCTTATGCGTTTCTTGCAACAGTCATGCGAATCCCGTACGTCATGCTACAGTTCGTGTCAAATCCGGATCACGGTCACAATCCACCTTGTGCGCCTTACTCGATCCAAAGTTGAAGCTAAACGTATCAAACAAGAAATAATTTTTTTTCCAATTTTTCACTAATTTTTTTTACCGTGCGAATTTTGTGCTAAATCCTACAATTTACAATGTTCTCAGGGAAAATTATCAATTTACAAAATGCAATCTAAAAATAGCCTCCGTCTATTTTTGGGGAAACGGAATTTCACAATTTTGAGGAATAGGGACTTTCGAGAAAAAGCTTTGAAGCATTCTTCGGGGAAAGAGGAATTTCAGGAAAACAGGACCTTCGGGCAATGGGGATTCACCGAAATGAATGATCAGCGTGAATGCCGAAAAGCAGACTGTGATAGGGCGCCAAAGTGAGACGGGCGCCAATGTGAGACGGGCGCCAAGTTAGGGCATCCAAGAAAAGTCATTATTAAACAATGGGCGCCAAAGTGAGACGGGCGCCAAAGTAAGACAACAGTCTCACTTTGGCGCCTACAACGTTGGACGCCAAAGTGAGACGGGCGCCAAAGTGAGATGGGCGCCAAAGTTAGACGGGGGCCAAAGTGAGACGGGCGCCAAAATGAGACACAATCAGTAGGATTAGCGGGTTGGCCCAACTTCAATGTATAGGCAACAAATCTGAACTACTGTCAGAGAAACAACAGCTTTCAGTTTTCCAAAGCATTATATGGAAATACGTATTGGTGTATTTTGGATAGAAATGCGTTATCGATATCTAGTACAGTATACTCGATTATTATTCTACTCCGCATCATGACTGACTGTTCAAGACCTTAGGTCTCTGGTCTCCCATCAAAAGTTTTAATAGTAATCTGAATTGGTCTTTCGCCACTTCATACTTTTTGTTTACGACTTAAAGCTTTCTTCATTTAATTATTTTTGCTTCAGCCATGCAGACTTATCTTTAATTGCTTAAATGCTCTAGTCCGCAATGGTTACGTGATCAAAAATTGTTTCCCTTAGCTACATGACGAATTGTTTGTACTTTTTAGGCCCTAATAACCATAAATAGTTTTCATTTCAGGCGAAGCGGGCCTAAATATTAAAAGACCATTCGTTTGGTCAAAAGTTCGAGTGTTCCATCCAGCAGCCAAAAGCGTTACGATTTCGAAATGTGTTCGACCAAATAGATGCTCAGTCATCAGTCATTTTAATTCCAAAAGCTGCGCGATATCTGAAACAAATGACGCTAATTAATTACTTTTTTCTTCGTCTATCGTCATTTTAATCTTTTATGGTACGCGCCTAAAGCAGACCCGAGTTGCCGGCAGACTTTGGACTTTGATCAATATCGGTTTTCTCTGACCGAAAAAAACAAAAAACTGTTCTTTTTCACGGCTGTTGGACTCAGGGAACGTCTTTTAGTTTTTTGGATGCAAGGTCAGATTATCAACAAAGGTAAGGCTTTTATCTTTTGCCCCTTTTTACCAAATTAATTGGTTTTTGCGCCTGTTATTCACGTGTTTCTGCCATGCTACAGATAGCAAAAGGGTCGGTCAAATTCCACTTCCCCGACCGGTTCTACCGTGTTTCATACTTTCTACAGTAATAGATCAAGTTTCCTTGTTTCAAAAGCAACATAACGGGCACGGGGAAGGGGGTAAAGATTGATCATCTTTCAATTATTATTTAGTTCATGGATATTGTTTACTGTGGTCATAAATTTCAGACCAATGTTTGATCAGTCTGCCGCCCCGTTCTTTTACGGCACCTACGTACTGTGGATAGTTGTTCGTTTACCATGAGCCATAAAGTAAACACACGATGAGACGGAAAATCGTGTTCTTTGTAGTCATGTAAGGGACCGACTCTTTATCTAGGTTTTTTCTACTTTTGGACCTTGACCCTCGAACGAAACAACACCGTGTCGCTTATATAAGTTTGTGATTAAGAATTTTGGATGCTCTGCGTTTGTTGACTTCGTTTTTACAGTGGACCTTAGTAATCTGTGCCTCATTTTTCTAGCAGGTTTACTCTCAGCTCTTTAGTCTGCAACTCTAAACAGACCGAGGAACAGAAACATCGTAGGTATTTTTGTCATTTGAAACTTTTATGAGCTATATGTATATGGATAAGAAATCCCATTGAAAATCAGACTTGGAGTTCGATTGGATGTCCTTAATCTGGATATTACTTTTTGTCAAATAGGTGGGCGGATAACTTCAAAGAATCTTTTGACTCGATTGCAGACGTCATCAGTCCTTCACGATTAAATCTTCTTTATACGGGTCATGCTCATTCAAGAAAATCTGTAACATAGAACTAATACGTGTGCAGAAAATTATGGTCGAACAATTTTATTTGACCAAAAATCACTTTGAATCATGTTTATGTTTGCTACAAAAGTGAGTTAGTTATGCATATGTAATCGTAAGTTTCAATATGTAAATTCGAATAACATATGAATCTTTCAGGAATATCAGGAAGCGTGAATTTGCTCATACACAATGATTCTGCGCATTTATTAGCACAATAGTAGATTTTAGCACTCCTACAGTCACATTAATGATTGTATTGAGAGCAAACAATTTACTCTAGAGCATGTCTGAATTTATTTCAGAATTTGGGTGACTCCGTCCCAGTGGGCTAAACCTTTCTCTTTCGCTCCACAGTTTAAGCTGCTGAGCGTCAACCGATAGTAGTGTGTTTTTTGTTTAAAACTGTATTTCGATAATGTGATCCTCTTTATTGCTACACTTCAGCTTTTCCGACTCACACACGTTTTTTTACCGACTATTTTCTCTTCGCAAAACGAGACCGATGACCAGCGATTTTTGCGATAATGCTGCCATGACGCATACAACCTATTGCGGCGCCCATCAAAATTTGCCCAAAATTCAAAACGGGTTCCGTCGTCGACATTCCAAAAAATCCGTCGATGCCGACACACCATCACCGATTATCAACGGAAAATGTATGAACGGCAAATTTTTACCACCCCTTTCGACTTCAGTGGAAGAAACGACATTCATAAGTGACCGAACACCCGAAAATGGAACGGTAAGCACTCTGTCATCGACACTTTGATTGGAGTATGAAGTATAGAGATAGTCATTACCATCCTCGAGTGAAAAATATCGATTGGGATGCAGATCCGCAGCCTACTGCACATCAGCAGCCTACTGTACATTAGCAGCCTTAGTCAGATCCGCAGCCAAAAAATATAGTATATGTATTCATATCTGTTTCATTGCAGGAACATAAACGCATGAGGTACGGGTCGAAATTTACTTTTAAAACAAAAAAAATACGCATTGTTTGGATCCTGAAAGACTACACGCGATTTCTAATCAACCAAATAACGCATAAAACGCAAAAAAACGGATTTCATTAATCAAAAACCGATTTTTCAAATTTTGAATTCAAAACAGCATTTGCTTCATCAAAGTCCATTTTTGTACGCAATAAGAGGCGAATTTGGCAAATAAGAAAAGTGAAATTTGCTCTGGTATTTTTTTGTAATACAGAAGCATATATGTGTGTGTATGTTGTGTATGTGTGTGGTCACTTTGATGTGTTTATTACATTTTCTGTTGTTCCAGAATGATATAGATTTATTACGGGCCACTAATTAACTTTATCATTTGTGTTACAAAAGGGTAAAACGGTCAGACGCTCCATTGTCTGTACCGTAATGTGCCTATTTTTCAAACATCAGTATTATTGGACTATTTTCACGTATACAAGTATGTTTTTCACGGATGGCAAAAAAATGAAACTCTTTTATTTTTGGATTTTGCTCTTCTCAAAAAATGTATATTGGTTTAGTTGAAACCTGATGGGGCGCCGCGCGGCGCCGCAAAAATTATAAAAACCTATTCATACTTCAAAGGCGGGACCGCGCGGCGCCGCTCTTTAGTATGAATAGAACAACCGGCGCCGCGCGGTACCGCGCGGTGAAGTATGACAGGGCCTTAAGGCTGCTAATGTGCAGTTGGCTGCTAATATGCAGTAGGCTGCGGATCTGAGCCCTACCCAAAATATCAATTCTCATTTGAAATGCTGTTCTTATGGCAACTCGCTGATTTGGCAAACCAGCTGCGAACAATCAATTCTCTGCACATCTACTGCATGTATATATTTCAGTGAGTACAAAATTACAGTTTAAACACGGTTTTCTGCATGCTCATGTTCAGAGTGCTTTTCAATATCCAGAAATGACAATTTTATGAGTGTTTTCTGGTACTTAGAGTTGAATTCCTTCAAAAAATTTCCTTCGAAAGTAGTGATTTTTTTTTAAATCAATTATGTAACACATGAAGAATTAGGAGTTGTGCGTCAACTATTCACAATGTGCTCCAAGCATTTTCGGAATTAATGTAGTTTCAGAATGCAGGAAGGCTACAATTAATGTAATACGAATAGCACTTGTATAGATTATCATCTGCAAATTAATAAACCAAATTCTACTTGTTCTTTGCCGTTTCGTTTTTGCTTGCTTATCTTTTTTTTGCTCTCTGTTATTTTTATCCATGTTATCAATGTTTATTGGTCTTATAAACAACCGATGATTATTTTTGACTAAATGGGCATATAATCTACCAACTTTTGAACGTTTTTTTCTTGAACAGATTGGATTGTTTAATATTTTTTGTTTTCAATTACGCGTTTGTTGCGATTTCAGACATTTCCAAGTTTTTTCCCTTTTTCTGTTTTCTGGTTTTTTATTAAGCCAAAAATTATACTTTGAATAGGGTAGAAAATTAAACATATCACTATTTTTCCAAGATTAACTGTTGAACTATAAAACAACCATCATTTTGTTTTTTTCCAGATTCACACGGACTGAAGCTAAAAAACTCATACATACATCCAAAAAGGATTTCGCTTAAGTTTTTGATGAGATTTTTTTGATAGAAGACAACTTTTTCTACTGATTCGATTCCGAGAGTGAAAATTTGAGAGTGTTCATTTTGTTGTTCAAAATATTCAGATGTAAATGCTACACTCAAAACTTAATGCAAACTATGTCGAAGATACTGTTTGGTTAAGCTTTCTTAGCTTAAAAACATCCGATCGGACGAATACATAACGCTGAAACTCTTATTGAAATTTCTAAAACTGATCGATGACATGCATCAAATGGAAGGCCGAAATCAAGGAGACGATATGTCTAACTTTTCTATCTTCGATTTAAATGGAATTGGTGCCGTCAAGAGATTTAAGCTCCAGCTGAGCTGCAGCTGAAGCACTGGTTTAACTCTCTATGTTATACCATTGCCGGGTGTAGCTCAGCTGTAGCTCAACTCATACACACAAAACATATCGAGATCTGCAGCTTAACGGCGATTGTATAACACGTAGGGTTAAGCTATAGCTTGCGCTGCAGCTCAGCTAAAGCATAAGTCATTGATGAAACCGGCGTCAGGTTATTGGATAAAATTATCAGTCGGTCTGTTTTTATGTTATGTTTTTAATGAGATTTAACTTCTAACCTTCACATAAATTCTTTTTAGCTGTCAGCCGAAAATCTTCACCTCGAGTACATTATGGAGCCAGCCGCCCACCCATCGACGTTGACAGGCATGAAGTGTGCCCAAAAATGCGGCGGCGGCCTGTTGGACCAACTACGCTCCACCCAGTTGGTCTATTGGACCATGACCCTGAGCTTTATAATTAACTATTTTTGGAACCGGCGTCACAACTTGAGAGCATTTTTCGCAGCCTGGGTTATGCTGGCGGTAGCGGCGTTTTTTGCCGCTCTATTTTTCGCGACAGTAGTTTTGAGTTACTTGTTTTACGATTTACCGCGTAAAATGTCGTCGTCATTACCGGCGGCGACAACGTCGTCGGTATCACCATCTTACTGTAGTTTAGGGGAAGAAAATTCTCCATTTTCGTCGCGACGATCGTCGACGATTTTGCCTTCCCTGCAACTTTCCGCCTCCGACGACAGCGATTCGAATAACAGTGATTTTAGCACATTTTATAGTTGCAGTAGAACGCCAGAGACCACGACCATCGGCGGTAGAAAATCGCCGGCTTCGGCACATTTTTGGCAGGGAAACGTTTCGACAGATATTATTTATTACGGTAGATCTTTCAAGACCATATAAACAAAAAGTTTTTGTAGATTTTACGGCGGGAGCCCATAGCTATTGACCACAGGGTGTCTGAATTTCAAGAACAGAAAGTCAAGTGACCGCATATTTTTCTTTTGATGAGATTTCTATTTTCTTGTTGAATATTGCTCAGTGTATTGTAGTACATATGTTTTTGTATGATTTTTTGTTGTTTTTTCAATTATTCCATAAATTTTGCGAGTGTATCATTTCCCGAGTAGATTAAAAATTCTTGAACGGGTTATCGTCGTTATTGCATACGCACATGAAACAAAAAACCTGTTTTCATGAGGCTCGACGTTGATATTGATCATATACTATAAATAAGTCGTGTTTGCAGATGATCACGGAGTATCTACATCTACTCTTTCATTTGTAACCTGAATCGAAATCTTATTTCTGACGGTGGGATATTAGATTTTCAATAATATGATTCTATTGGCCGTTATATACATAACGTGTAAGTTTATCGTCTGTAATTGACCGCCATTTCTTCCTATGGGAATTTGCTGTAATATACGACAAATTTGATACAGAAAAGCGTTTTTTCTGTGTTCATTACCTCTCCAACTGTTTGGAAAATGAAGTCTATTTTCCAAGATTGACGACACATCATTTTGTCGACACAGCACATTTTTGACGAAGTCGTTTTCCTCTCTCATCAACTGAAAAGCAATTTTTCATAAGAAAATTGTTTCGCAGCCAACATCTGTAAAGTTACAAACTATACTGATGTGACGAGTGAGATCACTTTACTGCTTCTGTCTTTTAACAATTTCAGAGCTTGAAATATTACGACATCTATGGCATTTTCGCAACAAGGATCACTGTTTAAATATAAAATCTGAAAATTACACTACATACGATAGAGATCAACTTCAAAGTGTTCGTTTCGAAACTTTTCCGGGACGGAACATTTTAATAAAATTTTTTTTACACTCGAAACAATGCCTAAAAATTATTTACAGGTTTTTTTTCAAAAGGTCCGAAGAATTTTTGGCAAGTTATGAACCACAGTAAACTGACTAGAAAAAATGACAATCTGTAGCCCGTTGCTATTAATTGTATCTTAAATTCTAATTTTTCTGAACAGAAACGATCATTTTTTGACGCAGATTTTCTCGCGAGCGAGCAACCATGCCGAGCCAAAGTCGCCTTCGACATGACATTAGGCGTGGCGACGACGGCGCCCAAATTCAAACCGAGCAGTCAATACGGCTACGATCGTAATTATTGGACGTCGAATAACGACAACTATTTGAACAGCGAAGAAGAAGACGACGATGACGATGACGGGGATAGCCGTGCGAGAAAGAATATAAGGAGATTGGTCAGAGAAATGATTCTAGAAGAAAAGATCAAGTATACCTTTAGAATCAACCTTGGGGCATCACAAAATTTAACTAATTCTACATGTTACGATTTTTACCTTTCTCAACATGATGTTCTCGAGAAAAAAATTAATCTAATGGATCGCACGTTTTAACATTACTGATCCAAAATAATCTTATATTTCATTTTATCCAAATGAATTTTTATGAATCAAAAATATGTTTATGCGAATATAAAACCTGCGTCGTTAGTATATTTTTCCCAAGTTGACTGTAGCGACATATGAATAATTCTAATTGCGCAATATAATCAATTTTTTTCTCATTTTCGTCACTTGCGCCTTGCGTTTTGTCTGGCTGAGGCTCATTTAAATGAATTATTGTACACTCAACAAAAAAACAATTTGTGATACTACTGCAAAAATCACACAAATTCTGATTTTCGAAAAAAATCACACAAATTCTGATTGCACCAAAATAAAAATTCATATAGGACGGGGATCTTTACTTAACAAATTTTGAGTGAAAAAATTTTGATTTAAAAATATTTTATAAAATCAGACGGTACATATAATTACTATCAAGGGAGTCCATATTACTAACTAATGAAATCGGAAGCAGTGTGTAACTAACTATATGTAATTTTCTGCTAAATTATTCGATACTAATAAGTTTGAATGATGAATCCGGAAAGCAAGTACTCTTTCATATTTTTTTATTTTCTTTGAAAACATCAATCAGGCGGAACTGGATCAAGTTCGCTAATACATTTAACTGAGCTTTTGAAATTGTTGTGTTAACATCTAACGTAAAACTTTGTGCAAAAGAATTAAAGGCACTGCTTGTTATTATTATCGTTTTTTAATTTGCACGAATTTAAAAACCAGTATAAAGGCTAAGTGTAGTAGTAGTGGCAGCAATAGTATTAGTAATAGCGCTAGTATTAATGCTAGTAGTAGTGATAGTGTTAATAGTAGTAGTGATGGTAGTATTAGTAGTAGTAATAGTAATAGAGTAGTAGTAGTAGTTCGTATCGTTCGGTCGGTTTATTTTTTTGGGTGTTCGCCTATACTTTGTACACTATATTATAACATTAACTCTTGTATGCGATTTTTTCTATGCTCTGTGTGGGAACAGTAGCCCCTATAGTCTGCTAGTTCATAAAATTACTGACATAAAAACCGATTATTTGGAAGTTATTCGAATTTGGATTGTTTTTGAAATATTCCGTTCAAAAAACAATACAATTCATAAACATAGCTCATACCGTAGTCTACGAGCAGAATATCGGTCATCGGCTTATTATAAAGATTGAAAAATTGTCGCCGATTCCGGGAATATGATTACTGGACCGACAAAGATGGAGGATATCTGCAAAGGTATAATAAGCTTTAAAGGTGGGACGGGTTGTTTACAAGTTCCAGCAACTGAATGTCCATCAAAAATTCAACATGGCGATGTTTTAGTATTGGAATTTATAGTTCCTCTGTCCAATCATGCTTTCTGCGATTTATGTGACAGAACATTTCAAGTTGGAGAAAGCTCTAGAACTAGTTTAAGTCGCCATTTTACCAGTAAACATGGTATGGTTATCGATGGTTACAGATACAAATGCCGATTTTGTGATTTCTCTTCTAATGCACAATGTACCCTGAGGGATGTTAAAGCCCATGTTGCTAGAGAACATTCCAACTTTGTGGTTGAACCGACGCCAGAGTTACCCTTTGCTTGTCCTTCCTGTGCATGCGCTTTTTCCTCATCAAATGGTCTGAGGCTTCACATGCAGTCTAAGCATGAACGTCCTGAATATATATCAGTGAAAAGCAGACTGCAGGAAACGGAAAATGGAATCAGTAACTTTACAAATGGGATGGTGGCATATGACTCACTTGATCCTAGTGGAAATGATCTATTCCTAGATGATCCAGCCAATAATTCAACACAAAGAAACGATTCAGGGATGAATAGTATCAACTCCACCGAACCGTGCACAATTTTGAATGAAAATTACATTTATTCTTATTCAAATTTTAATGTGCATGATGTGGACCCAGATTTCTTATTGCCTTTAGAATCAAAAACTGCCTGAATCACTGATCGTATCATTTACGAATATTTAAATTTATTTGTGATTCCAAATTTTCATGATGTACTTTTGACTGATCCCATTATATGGCAATGCGACATTTCCAGCTTCTCTAAACCCGAAAGTTCTGAATTTGCATGGAAAATTGCCGTCCTCCCAGTATTTCATGACAATAATCACTGGGCAATAGCCATTTTTTTACGGGAGGAAGGAAATGTACTATACTATGACTCATCCCGTCAAAACTTGGCATCTGTGGAAGACAAGATAAGAAACATTTTTCATGTTTTTGTTGGCAAAAAAATAGACACCGCTAACTTTATACAACCACCAACAGACACTTATGCCAAGCAATCAATAGAAACAGCAGGCTGCTGTGGCGTATATGCTTGCATCTATGTGGAAAAGTTTTTGAAAAATCAATCTTTACTTTTCTCTAATAATGAAGTTCATGCATGGCGAAATACCGCATTGGAATCTTTTAAACAATATTTTGGACAACACAAAATTAATTTGGTTGGTAAATCTTGTTCCCAAACAAGGGCGACTAAAAAAGGTATGTTTTCACAAAAACAGTGGAAGTTCGCTCTTAGAAACATTGATGGATGAAAAGCTAGATTCTTGGCACAAAAATGGAGAACGATGGGCGGATTTTGAAAATTTATGCTGTGAATTCACAACAAAAATTGCAGAGCTTAGCAAGCAAAAAGATAGAAAATCAAATGCCCCGCCTCGTTGGAAGCGGGCGCCTGCAGCAGTTGACTTTAAAAAAGAAGCATCCAAAATTCAAAAGCTTTATGCTGCCACCAAGAAAAAAGCTATTAAACGCATTCAGTGCCCGATAGACGTATCAGGAATTGCTAATCATATTGAGAAAGTCTTCTCTAAACAAGCTTTTGATCAAGAAAAATGCTATTCAAATTTTCCAATGTATGACTCATGGCCGAATGACGTGATGAAAAATTTCAGCCACCCATTTTGTGAACAAGATGTCAAATATGTACTGCATAGAGCTCCCAACTCGGCACCTGGATCAGACTACATAAAATATAGCGATTTCAAGGCTTTGGACAAAGATGTAAAATGTTTGCAGAAAATTTTCAACATTTGCTTTGCTAAAACAATGATTCCAAGGTTGTGGAAAGACTCAAAAACTATTCTTATTTACAAGAAAGGGGACAAGAATGACATCGACAACTGGCGGCCCATATCGTTAAGCATTACAATATATAAGCTTTACACTTCATTAGGGGCCCAATTTATAATCCGTTTACAAAACATGCATCTTTTGTAGGGAGCAGAAGGGTTTCTTGCCAACTGAAGGTTGGGCTGAACACATCTTTCTATTAGAAGATATTATTCAGGGTGCCAGATTCAAGAAGCATAACCTGTCCATGATGTGGCCTGATATGGCTAACGCTTTTGGCAGCATTTCACATGAATTGATTTTGCCAATGTTGAACAAGTTGGGTTTTCCATCTTTTTTCAACGACATTGTTGGCGATTTCTATCTAGACAGCAAAACCAGTTTCCAAATCAATAACAAAGAAAGTCGAGAAGTTAATATTCAGTCTGGGGTAAAGTAAGGCGATCCGCTAAGCCCATTATTGTTCAATATTTCCATTAAAGGAATTTTGCGGAACATTAAGGCCAAATTTGGCATCCATGGTTATCAAAAATTCGATGAAACTTTTGTAATTTTTGCCTATGCTGATGATCTGGTTATGTTTTCAAAAATGCCAGAAAATATGAACAAGGTGCTGATACACATGCCATGATCTCTTGGAGTCAGTTGGTCTAAAGCTTAAAGCTTCCAAATGTGCATCTTTGACCTTGGACAAGGGGAACGTTGTAAAAAGGCAAATTTTCATCAGCAATGACATAATACTGACATTGATGCAATATGATGCATATTGCTACTTGGGCACTGACCAAGGAGTCAGTACAATAATTCAACCACAGAATGATATTATCCAGGCCATTGGGTATATGCAGAAAATTGAGCAATCACTCCTGGCTCCTTGGCAGAAACTCGATGCCTTAAAAACGTTCATCATGCCCTGATTCCATCACGTTTTTCGTTTTTCACAACCAAGAAAAATGGACTTCCATACATTTGATGATAATTTAGTCCGAATTATTCGCAAAATTTGCCACTTGCCAAAAATTTCATCACGTCACTATCTTACTACCCCTGTGGACATAGGCCGACTTGGATTCTTTTTGTCCTCAGACAAACTCAATTTGCAACTTGTTACTTACTTATTTCGACTGTTTACAAGCCTGTCCTCAAACGTCCAAGAATATGCCATTAAACTGCTGCATGAAACTGTTCCAAAGTGGATACATAAATGTCCGAGCCAAGATCAAATTTGTAAATTTCTGAATGGGTTTACAGCAGGGGAATTCCATTCTTTTCAGTCATCAAATGGAAGAGATGCAAAAAGTCACCTTAAGAGGGCTAGATCATGACCCCACAATTGAGTGCCGGACAATTGAGCGCCGACAATTGAGTGCCAACAACTGAGCGCCAGACAACTGAGCACCGACAACTGAGTGCCAACAACTGAGCGCCGACTATTTAGTGTCAGATAAATAACCTAATCAGTTTGAAGTAACTATTTTGCAAAATTGCAACCAAACATAAAGTATACAATCAATGCAAAGTATTTATTTGAATCAAAACATGATAACATAGGTAAACAATCAACAAGACATCAGACCGATAAAGAATATGGAGATATACTAAATTTAACAAAAGCACACTTTGGTCATCAACAAGAGATCTCGACTAGAGTTTACAAATATACTCAGATATTGCACTAAAATTAAACAAGAAAGCAATGAAAAAGCAAACAGTTTTAAAAATTGAAGTTGTGCGAACAACCTTGCAAAAATTGGTCAATATTGTTGATGTCATAAGCTGCCAACAAAGTTGCCAAATATTGTTGACATTCCTGTATTTAGTTTTTTGACTATTTTGAATGGGTTTGCCCGTGCGCAACTGTACCACGCGTGTTTCGACCAAGCCTTATTTGTTTTGCAGTGCATCAATCAAACGATATATCGTGGGGTGCTTCAATCCGAGCATTGCCTCAAAAATTTTGATTATTTGCTAATATATTTACACAAAGCTTGTTGTACAAATCACAAATTCACCTGAAATGCCCAATGCCAGCCTTTGACTGCATTATTCGTACGAGGAGACCGTCAGCAAGAAGCTCATGACAATTCCCAAGTCGAATTGGAAATCGAGGTGTGCCATGACGATTGCAACACACACGTCCGATATAATTGTCTTCTAAATAATCGAGAATACCTAGATAAATAAACATGATAATTCAATTTTATTTAGTTGTCATATTCAACACACCCATTAAATCGTCATCATTTTCATAAGCTTCTTATAGATTAACAAACGTGCCAGCAATATGATCTTCATGAAGGTAAGCTAACGCCGCAATTTTTTTCACATTTGTTCTGAATTGCTTATCATCCAAGTAACGTTGCTGCAGTCCCCCACTCTGAACATTATGCCAAATGCTTTGCACCAAATGGAAAAAACATCCATGAATGCGGGCATTTGGAAATTGGTCCTTAATATGGCAGATATTATGAAGATAAGAAGAAGGAATTTATAATATTGAGTAAGAACCTTCAAACTGTTGATCGTAGCTTGTTCAAAATCGCAAATTATCAACGTTGGTTCAAATTGCCGGTTCGCGCAAATGACATCCAAGACGGGACGGTATAGTTGTTCAGTTTTGTGTGTCAGCAAAACGTACACTAACAGAACCTGCATGTCCCCGACTAATGCATCTATCGTCCAAAGCTGAAAAAAAAGTTGGGTGCAAACTTTGAATGTGCCATCACAGCTCCAAATCTGAATGTTAGTAGTTAGTATATGAAAGTTTTCAGTTTATATTATCGGAAAAATTATTGAGTATACTTGATTTTGTTGCAGAAGTTCCATATTGCTTTCGGTAGCAAATATAAAAATCTCTCTGGGTCGTCAGCTACCAAATCGTGATAAAGAAACAAATCGCCCTGTTTGGTCACCATTAGAGTTTGTGGGATAGCAATTTCATTCGATGCATTGGGGTTTGGATATGGACAATTAGCTCGATGGCGCACATGTTCAATAAGACATTGAGTTGCATGATAAGTCGGAAATTGCGCTCTAACTTCGTCAGAAATTGTTGCAGAGGCTTGTGAAATTATTTGGCGAGCAGTTTCTTGATTATTGGCTGCTTGTTGGTGAATTGTATCCAACATGTTCAGTAACTATCAAATTTAAAGTACACTAAAATTCGAAAATCAGACTATGCAACAAAAAATGCAATTAATATACTTCTGGCTGAGCAACATTCAGCTCACAAGTGTGATTACCAGCTTGGTTGACTATCTCGTTCAGAACATGTACTCCACCTTTACAACCCTTTTGATCGCATCGCCAACTTACGCTGTCATCATGAAGCACTTTATCCTCTAAAGTTGTATTTACTTTATTCTGTTGTGCCTTTTTACGAGATTATAATGTTCATGTTACTAACTTTCCTATACACGTAACCATTGTGAACAAGTTTGTTGTGATTCCTTTCAGACTTTACAAATTCGAGTGGCATTGTAATGGTAACAAAATAGGGCCAAAATGAAAATAGCAACAATAATATAATATGTAATTGTATTTAGAAAATCAAAACATTAATTCGCTTTACAGTGTATTAAGTTTTTTTGCCATCAATCTTCATCATAGGAATCAAAAATGACCATATTTGTTTGATTCTTAAGATTAGATGTATGGACATATATACATTACGGTAGATAATCACTGAAATGTTAGTATTTCGTAGTGCTCAGTAAATGAAAAAAGCCCTCAATTATAATGCATCAAATAGTTGGCGCTCAGTTGTCGGCACTCAAATGTCTGGCGCTCAGTTGTCACAGCGCTCAGTTGTCGCGGCACTCAGTTGTCATGGCGCTCAGTTGTCTGGCGCTCAGTTGTTGGTGCTCAATTGTCGGCGCTCAATTGTCCGGCACTCAGTTGTTGGTTAACCGGCCAGATGTGCCATGAGAGCTATTTGAAAAGTTTTGAATTTAAAATTTGATTTTTTGTCAAATGGGAAAATTTGTATCAAATTGATCATAAATGGCAAAACTTCTATTTTTGATGAAACATGTTGGAATACATTTTACTATTCTGTCCGAAAAGCATTTGAAAATGCTTGCTTTAGATCATTTTGTGCTAACATGCATAGCCAGTGCAGAGTTTTGCAATGTACAACAGTAGACAGTAGTAACAATGCATTTGTTAAAAATGGTCACCAGATATCATTTTTGGGTTTCAACTTTATTCATCGGGCAAGACTGAATTTACTGCTGCTTGCTTCCTCTTATGCCAGGGATCCTGTCGATACAAGCCAGCTGATGTGGCAATGCAGACAGTGTGGGTATCCACAGGAAACCTTTCCCCACATCCTGTGTCATTGCAAAGTGCATTTGGCTAATGAAATCACTGCCCGTTGCATCTCAGTACTAGATTGTATCACAAAAATGGTAAAGTTTACCAATAAGAATGGGACAACTCAAGTAAATGCAGTTTGCAATATGGCTGGTGGAAATGTAAGGCCTGATTTAGTTATCATCAATGATACAAATAAAAGAGTAGATATTGATGTAACTTGTACATACCAAAATGGCAAGCAATCCTTCATTAATGTTCATCTTCGAAAGTAGTTGGCATATGAGCCAGACATTAAAGCTTTTCAAAAACTTGGGTTTCAGGTTTTTGCGGATGCCATTGTGGTTGGAGTGCTTGGAACATGGGATCACTTTAATGACAAGATAATAGCACAATTGGGAACATCGTTTAAATATTTAAAATTAATGAAAAAATTGGTAGTAAAAGAAACTATAGAACATTCCAAGAATATCCACTGGAAACACGTGTCCTTGTCAAATTGATTTTTTTCTCTTAATTTATTTTTTTCCTTTTATTTTCACTGTTCGGTTTATTTTTTCAATCCATTTATCTATGTGTATGATACAACATTTTTTACCTTTTCTCCTATTCCCCAGCAGGGCTGGATTACTTTTATTGCACCAGGTGGCTCCTGGTTGTTTTATGGATAATCTAGTTGATCTTCAATGTAAATATTCAATCTTTTTTAGCAATGGCACTCACATTTGAAAAGAACAAGAATATTGTCCATATTTTGGAAACAGGAAAGTCTGCAATTTTAACTGAAAATATGCCCGAATTCCTCTGCCAATTTTTAATGAACTTAAATGGCAATACTTTTACTCGTCCATTGGAAGTAGTCCAAAACACCAGGAATGTAGAATTAGTCGAAACGGAATATAATGCCCTCACCATCCTCAATAGCCCATCATCAATACAGTGAATTGATGTGTACTAATAATAATCACCATGGAATCATATGTGCAGTATTGAACAAGTTACCAAAACGAGCTGAGAATGCTCGATTTTGGCTCTTAGGCGATTCCCAGATCAAACATATGGAAAGTTGAGACAATTTGTGCAACATAAAGGGTTTTCCAGGAAAAGGTATTGATGGACTTTGTGCAACATAATGTGTTTTCCAGGAAAAGGTATCAATGGACTCCATACTTTGTCATCCCCCAGATTTTATATTCCACCCAGTGTCCGAAAAATTGTGCTGGCTATAGGGACAGTGGACGCTTTGAATAGGATTAGCATTTCTCATTACTTGGCTACATGGAGGAAAATGTTGGAGCTTTTGCGAAGCGACCTAAAATTTCTCAGTCCATTGTTCTATGTGACCTCCCCAATTGGGGGAGCCAATGAATTGAATAATGCCTTTATAAATGAATTCCTTTTTTCCACAAAGACTCGAAATCTCTATACACTTGATTTAAACGATGATATTAGGCATGCTGGGAGTGATTTTAAAAACTTTTTGGTTCATGATGAAACCCATTTGAATGAGTCATGTAAACGTCGATTGACTCTTACATTGGCACATTGGAAATTTTTTGTATCGAAATTTTATATGATGAAAGTGAAATGATAGAAACGAATTTTTGTTTTATTTGTTTGTTGCTTTGGCATTTGACTAATGAAAGTAGTAGTAGTAGTAATAAGAGTAATAGGAATAGTAGTTGTTCTTGTAGCAGCAGCAGTAATAGAAGTTATAGTGTTAGTAGTAAAAAATTTGTGTCGTTAATGAGAAGCTTCAAATTCATCTGATTTTTGTCCAAAACAGAAAAGCACAGTATACGGAAGCCCATTTTTTACCAACGCTTTCAGTTCAAGCTAGTGCTTTCATTTAATGCTACAGTGCTTATTTCCATTAGGGAAAATTTCCATCAGCCATGACTGTGATCCAAAAATTCCTAATTTGTGTCAAAATATCCAATATCTTATAAGCTCAGAAAAAGTCTATTTCCATTTGTATCTTTGTCTTTCACAAATTATGAACACGACAACAGAGAAAAAGCAAGCAGGTTTTATTTTTTAGGAAAAAATTAAAAGCCAAAAAGTTTGCGTTGAAAGGCAAAAAAAGCAGTTACCGATTGCCCGAGCCCAAATCTTCACCCATGTTTGGCGGTGATGGGAGTTCGTCGAACTACCATGGTATAACCGTTCAAGAAAAAATAAGCCATCTGCCCATCCTGAATTTGCCTTTCGTGCAAAACGCCATGAACGACTTATCGGTAAAATCGGGCATGCCCAATATGCTGGAACCGTTTCTCTGGAAACCGAAACACTGCATGGTTTCAGCCACCTGCGGCCCAAGAGAAAGGTGAGAAAGGATACACGATTGGTATAGTGGGATCTTTTTGAACCCCTGTGTTTCTGCCAGATGCGTAAACGGGAAATGCACTGGAGTTGATCGATCGAAACCCATGTTTCAACCACGGACGCAATCGATACCAGCGAGTCTTCAAACTGCTCCGAGAAGACACATCTTAAATCCTTCGCAGCTGAGTAGCAGTCAATCCCAATTGAGCGAAAAACAACGAACTATACAAAAAGTACTGACCAATGACCAGGAAACGGTGCCTGTAGTCGAACGTTGCTGGTTTTTCTGCGATATGTATTCTAATTATGATTCTAAGCTGTCGAAGATGTGATATAACTTTTTTGTTCTTGTGCTTAATTATTTCAAGAGTTTGAGTTTTTGCTTGTTTCTGCTGCTTTTGTTTTGCAGGAGTCCATTTTTGTTATATTTTTGTAAATTTTAAAGTAAGTACTGTCTCCAGGATAGCCTGACGAGCTCTACTGTAGAATTTGTCACGGACTCTCATACAGATTTATATAATATGTTGTGGTGAAACTATGGAAAAGTACCCTGTTTTGAAATTTTTTTATGATTCACAGAGATACGAAATGAAGCGTATATTATTTTTCCGGAGTTCAATAAAATACATTCGATAAGATTGGAGGTGGTTCTTGCTGACATCACCTGCAATTGCTGCTCTCAAAAATGTTCAGCAGCTTGTGCATTACATTTCCCGATGTATAGAAAAAAAGCATCGTTTTTAACGTTTTCCAGCGCGCTGTTGCAAAGGAGATAGGAAATTTGTCAACTTTCCGAGTTTACCTAAACCGTGCTATGAAACTCAACTATACTGCGTCCCGAAAAAAATGAGAGATGAAAAACCAGTAAAAAACGCAAGAATTGAAAAAAGATACGAAATATTCGACCGTGTGAAGTGGAAGCTGAATTTATGCATCACGAAGTCATGGTTTTTTTCTACCAGGGTTATTATAATTGAATGACAAAAAAGCAAAAAGTTAACAGTCTTATACCACTCGTATTTCCCACTTTTTGTTAATCAATTGAAGTGCGCTCATCAAACAAATTGTTGCTTTCTACGTACTTATAGCCGCCATGATCCCACTGAAAAATTATCAGGCAGACTGCCAAAAGTCAGTCAGCAGCATTTGGCGTGAAAGTTCTTGGTTAAATTTCAGCCGGGTTGGTGTTTAACCTCCATGTAGTAACTGTTCGAGGCGAGCAAGAATTGTTTTGTTCCAACACACAGCAGTGGGCATCAATCAATAGATCTCGTTGGGATTTCCCCACAACAGTTGACTTATAGCCGCCATGATCCCACTGAAAAATTATCAGGCAGACTGCCAAAAGTCAGTCAGCAGCATTTGGCGTGAAAGTTCTTGGTTAAATTTCAGCCGGGTTGGTGTTTAACCCCCATGTAGTAACTGTTCGAGGCGAGCAAGTATTGTTTTGTTCCAACACACAGCAGTGGGCATCAATCAATAGATCTCGTTGGGATTTCCCCAAAACAGTTGAGTAGTATACTCTCATTCGTGAAGAAGTTGAGGTGGCGGAAGTTTGGTTGGTTAACATTTGATTGATCTATCTCCCAAGATTTCGCTCAGTTTTGTATTGGTTTTTTGATTAGTCGCACTCTATTCATCTAGAATGTGCTGTTTTTTTGAAGTCTTGATAAAATTATGCCTTTATTGGAAGATAAATCAAATCCGTCTTCATTCTTATTTCATTTCATTCCAAACTAGCGTGTAGAATCATGAATATGCAAATAATTAAATTCACAAAACTCCACAGTTTTCAATTAAGGACTTAAAAAAACTTATCAACACATGTCATTCTTCCATATATTCGAAGATGAAGTAAATATAAGAACTGGCTAAAACCTCTAACTCCATTACTCCAAGGGTACTCCCAGACTGCTCCTAGCAGTAGTAAAGGCGGGTTTAAACCTGAAAAAATTAAAAAATCGCTCATAATCTAAGGGTTTATCTGCAACAAGGTTAGAAAATTTTAGGTCAGGAGTATTTTTCCTCCTACTTGAAAAAAATTAAGATGGCATATTGAGAAAAAATCAAGATGCACATAAGAGAATAAAAATTCTTGAAACTAGCCAATCAAAATGGTTGCTACGCCTTTATATCTTTGATATAGAAATTTTTTTGAAAAAAAACACTTTTATTATATGGTTTAACATAGGTCATTGTTATAACATATTTTGTATGTTATAAAATACGTTATGACAAATAAGATACGTTATACCGTTTTAAAAATGTGAGCATCGCGAGCCCCAATATCTAGTAGGCCCTTAAATTCGGTTGGTGTTTTGAAAAAAACAGTCAAGCAACGTTTTTTACTATGTGTCCGGATATGATGTCAGCAGTACCCCTTTTCTAATCATTTGCCATTCATTTCTGGTTGATGAGTGAAAATTTTGAGACGAAATATAGAGATCAGAATAAGTATGAAGCCTTAAAAATTTATGGAGATTTTTGAAAAAAATTTGATCTCAAGTGCATATGGTCATAACATCGCCTCGAGTTTTTCTAGAATACAAGCACGTGGAAGTTGGGGAGTTTTGACCCCCAGCAGACTCTTGCTGACCCCCAGTAGATTTGATCCTCCAGCAATGATTGAGAAGATGACGAAGGAAAATGAGCAAGAGAGAAGAGAAAGTTTTAATTAAAATGGAAATGATGCTGAAGTTTAACTATTTTTCTAAACAAAGCATATTTGATACCAAACAAGAAACATTAAAACTTTAAAAAGTGCTATTTAAACAATTTTACATATCTGACTAACATAGGCTGAAGAATATGCTGCTTGGATGTTAGAAGGCCTTTCTTAGACTTTTCTTGTCGTTATCAAGGACGAAAAAAATCTCCTATTCCATCCCCTATCGTGTCTGACCTCCAAAATTTCTGTGCTGTGCACGTATGGAGATCAGGCCCGTAATGGCCCAGTGAAATTAAAGTTAAATTTTCTTCCAAATTCCGTATGACAAGCGCCGTACCGAAAAATGACAATTATTGTGAAATACTGCTTTCGTGTTATTCACAAGAACTCTTGGAACAATAACGCATCGTTTCTTGTCTCAAAACACATTCTGAAAATACTTAGTTCCAAACTTTAATTATCTAATAGGGAAACTTTGTAATACACGAATGACGATAATCAAGTAGTACAGGAAATGCAATTCTAAATATGTGCAAAAACTAACGCGACTGATTTGTCAAACTTTATCACAGAAGACTGTTCGTGCCGTTATCAGGCGACGCTCTGCGACGACGATCGTTTCGAACGGCTCGTATCGCTCAAAAACGTGTCCATTAATTGCTCGGCTAATGATCCACTGTCAACCTCCCTACAGATCAAAAAATTAGTGTAAGAACAATGACCATGTTCTATTTACCTTACAGTAGAGAAGAAAGGCAGATGGATTTTTACTAGTGTTCGCTTTAAACGTTGTGGAAAAATAAACACAGTGAATGAAATTTTTATTTTTAATTGATTTTTTCTACTTTCGTATAATTTTGCTTGTGGAATATAATGAAGCAAAATAATCTGAGTTATCCTAAACATTGAAAAACGAATAAAAACTTTTTATATTTCGGAATAAAAGTTGCGACTTCCCGATGCGTCTGATTTTATTGTTTCATGAGAAATCTCACCTTTCCAACCGAGAACTAACGGGACCTGAAGTTTGCGTGGATTTCTCCTTGTCGCTCTCTTGCTGACTGACGAAATTGACTTGTTCCTGGTCTTGTTGAGCTGCAGCTGTAAATAAAAATCCCTATCAGCCTCCAAATAAAAATTCAATTTTCGAATAACATTTATTACCAACATAATTCCACATTAGATAATTGTGAAATGAAAAATGACAGATTTAACTTATACAATCATATGTGCACCCGCTGATATCAACCATTTTCATTTGTTATCTGAAATCGACTTCAAGACTTAATTCGTTCTATTGTAGCTCACCTTGTTCTCCCTCCTTCAAAACATCTACGGCTTCTTTTTCGTCCCGCATCAACAAATAGCATATAAAAGCACCTACGATAATCATAGCAACGATCAATACACCTACGATGATCAAAATGATGATCATTTTTAATTGAGCTGAAGAACAAAAAAGATTCTGTCAATTAACATATTATTTATGCAAAAGAAATTCGAACTGCTTACGAGATGGCGACGCATCCGGCATCTGTTCGTTCTGCTGCTGGCGCTCATGAAAATTATGTTCATTTGAATGGTCCGGCGGTACCGCATACGCGTTGTGGTCGAAACGCTTGGAACGGGATGCCTCGGCGAAATCTGACAAAGATTAGTCGATTTTTTTCGTTTTCGAGGAGAATTTCATGATAGGCGTTAGCAAAGACACTCTAAAAGCGTCTCACAGCATTTTGCTGACTTAATTTCCTCGTCCGGTATCCGACAGCCAAAAAACGCCTTTTCTATGTCAGTACTTTATTTTTCTCATAACGTTGTTTCAAGCAGAAATATGACAAAAATTACAGTAGAAAATCTCCGAAAATCGTGATGTATTGCATTATCATCAAAACTGACTCTGCTTTCGAATAAAAAATTTTAGCCCACCGTAATTTGACATATAATCTTCGTCTGCAAATTCAACAGAAATACGGTCTCTCGACGATTTTTCGTCGTCGATTTTCTGGAGCCGACCCTTAGACAACACAAATTGATCGCTACTTTCCACGATCAGAACAGCGGAAATTATCAATAGAAACGCGAACACTCCAGCTGCTTCTGAAGAGACAAATTTTTTAAAACTCTCTTTAAACAGAAAAGACTATTCCAAAATGTTTACTTATCGTTCGGAGAGGCCACATTTTTCGGCGGTAATTCGTATGGATATGAAGTCGCAGGACGAAGAAGAGTAATCAAAAATCAGCAGCGACGATGTTGCATCGGTTGGTCAGCTGAAACAAACCTCAAATACTGTAAGGGTGATCACTTGAACTTATTTAAAATCTTACTCTTACAGAGCAACAGGAAGAATCAACCGCACGACTCGCGATGCTTTTCCAAAATGAAGTTACAAACATCGATTTTAATAAGTTGTAAACAGGGTAGTTCAAAAGGGTGTATCCCCATTCCCCGAATGTCCCTTTTACCCGCATGTTCCGATTCCCCGAAAATCCCTTTTCCCTGAAAGTCCCGTTTCCCGTAGAACGCTATAAATCAAACACTGATTTTCCCTTTTCCCCGAAGGTCCCTATTCTCCAAAAGTGCCGAATCCCGTTTCCCCGAAAACAGAAGAAGGCTATTTTTAGATCGCACTTTGTAAATTGAAAATTTTTCCAAAGAAAACATTGTAAATTGTACGTATGTTCCCACGGTTAAGAAATCCGAGCTATGTCCGAGTTGTTCAACAACTATCCACAGCAAAACTAAACTTTGTTGGGCAAAGAGAGCTTTAATGATCGGTCGTGATTTCAATCAAATTTTACCTGATATACAGTTGTTTTACGCCATGTCTCGTACTTGTTGGGAAGATATCAGTGGCAAATAAATGACATATGAGGAAAACGATTTATGGCTATATCTTTACCAAAAAGTTCTTGGTATAAAAAGCAATTTTTTTAAATCCAGTTCTTACTGTTCGAAAGACAGTTAAACTTCCAAAGAAGTTATATACTTCGTTGTTTCCGGGGAATCACGAATTTAATATTGTTACTAATTAAGGGAATCAAGAATATTATTTCTTTACTATTCGGAGAATCGGGACGTTCGGGGAATAGGTACTAATGCATTGTTTGAGGAAAAGGGAATTTTATTCATTAATCGGGGAATCGGGATCTTCAGGGAATAGGGACTTTCCGCGAATCGGGACGTTCGGGGAATAGGTACTAATGCATTGTTCGGGGAAATAGGAATTTTATTCATCATTCGGGTAATCGGGATCTTCGGGGAATAGGGACTTTCAGGGAATCGGGACGTTCGGGGAAAGAAGATGTTCGGGGAAGAAGGACACAATCGTTCAAAATGCTAATAAAGTGAAACATGAATCGATATCTTTGTCTCCTCAGTTCGCAAAGCATTGTGGAGCGAGATCTGTCATCAATTTGATTGATCCAAAAATTTTATACCTTCAATCTGATTGGTCGAAAATTGTAGTCTACTCCTTCTTAACCGTGAGCAGTCCAAGCCTAAGCCCGAGCCTAAGCCTAAGCCTAAGCCTACAGCTAAACCTAAACCTAAGCCTAAGCGTAGACCTAAGTATGAGCCTAGGAGTAGTATAGAGGGGGGGGGCGTAATCGCAAAATTGATCCACTTTATATACAAAACATAGGCGTTGGACTTGTAAAAAAATTTGCATCAGTGACTCCCATACAAAACATAGCCGACCTTCTTCCGACTATTATGTCGTCGAAGAAAGGAAGAAGCATGACGTCACACCTGGGGTAGTTGGCAAAACTTGGTCCACCCAGATCTCCATCAAAACTCAAGATAATGTGACATATATGATATTTTTCGGGAGCAGCTTAATGAGATCTATCGACTGGTACCCAATATGGCCTATTTAGGACAAAAGCCTAAATTTAGTGCGGGACTCTACTGTTTGTGCTCTTAGTTATTACACACCAAGCCCGCCACCACCGCCAGCTAATAAAGCTGAAGCTGCTGCTTCAAGCTTTATATAGCTAGCCTACATAGGAAAGTCATGTGATATATCAAGAGAAATTGTGTACTCATTTGCACTGATCACAGGATCAGTCCCAGCACCAGCGGTGGGGAGGCTAGTACACATGTGGCGCCAGTACCTTCATAGAAAGTACCCACAAATTGGAGAATAGTCATGCATTATTTGAGTCAGAATAACCAGAAGTCGTGCACTACACATAGTTGCCTGATGTCAGACCCTCATTGGCTCCTCACCATGCACCTAACATTCTGCACCCAAAAAAACACATATATGCTCAACTCCAGGCCGTCATTGGCTCCTCACCATGCACCTGAAACCCAGCATAGAGTTGTATGACCCTAGGTGGTCAGTGGCTCCTCACCATGCATCTAGTGCCTTGCTAAAAAATCACAAAATTCAAAAATTGAACTGGCAATTCATTTTTTTTGTACTGCTGAAATATTCTCTTCTTTGTGTTAAAGTAAGAATGTCTACACAGTAGACATAAAAATATAACCATGATAGAAAAATAGATAAATGAAAGAAACATTACAAGTCTAATGGTAGAGTTTTTATGCCGTCTTCTAAGACTTTTCTTTTCACATAAAGGTATTGGAGACCCTGTTTTCCTTGGGCATATGTCCAGATTTTATTATCTGGTAACACTCTGAAGCCAATGTTTGTTCCAGTCCGGGGTTTCATTGTTTCCAGTACAGCTGCATACTTTTCAAAGGTGAGGTCATTGATCTTTTTCATGACTCCCTTACAGCTGATCTTCTTTTCACCTTCCCTACCCCAATATATGTTTTTGCGGAAAGACAACACATGGATGTCCCCTGCCACTCAACTTTTAGTAATCCAGGTATTCTTTTTTGCTTTGGTTTTGTAACAATCCATTTGGGGGTATACTTTATCCGTGAACTCGTTCCTCAGTTCTGGTTTTACTATATCTAAGAGGTTAGATTCAGATATTGCGAAGTAAATGCTGTCAGTGCCTGTTTCCATGCACAGATAATTTGCTGGATCAAAATATTTTTGTAAGACATCAGAGGAAAATTCCAGCATTCGAATTTTGGCCCAGTTATAAACTGAAAGGCCAACTACAATAGAAAGGTCCAAGAAAATTTCTTTTTTCCTCAAGTGGACTTCATAACAGTTATCTGTTATACATTTGAGTTTTTTATGTATGGGCTCAGACCAAGTTCAGCAGCATTTTCATAGTCAGTGTATATTACATCAACATGGCTTTCTTTATTAGTTAGAGTTTTTCCATAACCAATGTTGCCTAGCAGCTTAAATGTATCTGCTATCATGGACCATTCTGGATTAGCATCTCCTTCTTGTCTATGCTTTGTGACCTTGTCTCTGAATGCTTCAAAGGGTGCGGTTTTGTCAAACTGAACAACCTCGTGAATTTTTTCTAGGATAAGACCATGTTTGACAAAAAACTGAATCATTGGGGTCGAGATCATAAGCTCTCTCTAAGTTCTTTCTAGGTTGTTACAACTGATTAGTGTTTTCTGCATATTGTTTCATGAGCTCACCAGCATCATTTCTACCCACTTCAGCATGCTTTATGATTGGCGGGAAGTCAGCCTATAGTTCTTGTAGGGAATCTGGTGTATATATATCTACTTTTGCAAAGCCAAATACAGATCCATGCAAAATGGCTCTTTCCATGCAATTTTCATCTACATATTTTTGGAACTGATACCTTCAGAAGAAATGAGGACAGTCTTTGCTTCTTGTCTGTATATATTTCTGGTGTTCAGCTTCCCATTGGCACTTCGAAATGGTTATTAAATTATAGCCTAATGATCTTATATAGGCCTCTTTTTCAAGTCATTTAGCATGCTCTTCAACACTATCTTTTTCAGTGTTTGCCTTATTAAGTGTACAGTTGTGGCAATGCCAGTGACACCCATAAAACTCATATACTGTATTGGTATCCTGGCAGTAACCATCCACAGGCAAGTGCTTGGGGCCTATGCATTTCTTTACCATTCCCCAGATGCTGAATGAAATGGGCATTTTCCCAGTTTTCTTTTTCAAGCCATTCAATTGAGACTTTTTAGCACTGTTTATATTATGGAACTTATTTTCTTTGAGAATCCAGTGATCAAAAAAGCCTGTTGGTGTTTGCATTGACTGAGCCCATAGGTACAGTGCATTAAAGTCCAAGCCAATGATGGTTTTCACAGGTTTTTCAGGGTTATTTCTAACAAAAGTTTCATCAGAAATAGCCAAACAGGTCATTACCATTGCCAAGTCACCTCACATACTTGACTTGAGAGAATAATGTAGATTTTTTTATTTTTCTCAAAAAAAGAGAAAACTGGGTGTCTGGTATGCTTTTGAACAAGTATCTTTCAGTTACTCTAGGCAAAGACATAGCTTCTCTAAAGATGTCAATATGGAATTGGTCCCAATAAAGCTTTGCCATTACAGTGACTGCTTCTAGAAATGGAATAACATCTCTAAGGTTATAAAATATTAGAAAATCCATCAGTGTTTGCATTTGATTCTCTGTCCAGTACCTTTGACAGATTTCATTGTCTTCTTTAGTAATGTGTTCTTTCCTAAGGTTACTATAAAAACCTCGAGGTGGTGGTAATGAAGTTTCACTCAATTTTTCAAAAGAGTCCACATACTCATATGGGAATTTGGCCTTAGCAAGAGAAGCCCCATATGCTCTCATAAATATGTCAAGGCTGAAGCCAGGGGCTAAATATAATGATATGTCCAGGAATTTAAGATTTTCAGTAGAGAGACATAAAGATGCTCCATTTCTTAAAATTGCTTTTGGCCATGGACTTTCCTTATTTTTCCTCACTTGTTGAACAAGCTTTGGATAAATATTTCTCTAGATAAGATTGATATCATATTTTCCAGAGTCAAATTCCAGGCATGTTAGCTGAGTGCAATACCTCTCATGCTGATTTTTAACACCAATGATTGAGTTCAAATACCCCTTTTCACATCTGGAATCTTTTTTCTATCATATGATTCTTGTACATATGCTCTGCAACTCGATATCATGGAGTCTAAATGTTCCAAAACTGACTTATATTGGTTAGAAAAATTTCATTTCGCCTAAAGCTAATCAGTTCAAAATGCTTTAGCATTTTTTGTACTAAAATATCAGGCTCATTCTCGACAAAGCGAATTGGGGTGAACCCAGGAACATTTCTTGCAACAGCACATGAAACTGGTTGGTGTTCAGTTATAAAAGTTAGTTTTTCGGAATTCTAATGAGGTTTTTTGGCAAGGGTGGCTTCAAAGTCATACACAGCATAGAATGGACAAAAAAGTTGAATTTCATTCACAAAAATCTTCAACTCTTTTAACTGGTCAAATATTGACTTTTTGACTATATATACACCACCTGGGAATTTATGCACAGTCTCTCCCTCATGACAGTGATTTTTTTCCCGTTTTTTTCTGAATATTCTGTTACAAGAAAGACATGAATATCTCTTTGCATGTTGATCTAAATTTACAATATAGCTACAAATGAGCTTTTCCATTTTCAACAAAAGAAACATCCAAATTGAGAAGTTTGTTATATTTTTGTACTACATTTTTCCAGCAAACTGCTATTTTTTTCACTATGTCTAAATGGAAAACCTGTACATCTATATGAAATAATTCTTCAATCATTTCTAGATCAGTGTAGGGAACTCCAGAAAACAATTCTCTAATTTCAGGGATTTTTTTATTTTGGCAATATTTGATAAAAAGTTTGAAAACACTATTCTTATTTTCAAAACTTCAGTTAGGCATTGAGCTATGCAGCGAAACAAGCAAAGATCATCAGTAAATTTATTTCTTTAACTGTCATAGATCATACATAAAAGGTTATTTTGTTGGTGAGAAACTATTGCTGGCAAGCGAAAATCTTTACACTCTACCACAAATTTTTTTGAGGTATAACATAAAATTTAATATTGCTTATAAGATATAAAGCCCACTTTGTATCTGGGCGAGTAAATTTTTCCTCAAAATCAATATTCCCCATAGTTTCAACTAATTGACTTAAATCCTGTCCATTTTTTTATGAGAACTGGTTGATCTAAGATTGTGAAATTATTGTGACATGCATACCAGTATTTTAACTCACCTGACTCTCGGTGTTTCAATAGACATCCAATTGCACCATTATTTTTAAAGCACACTTTTTCACTTTTGTAAATATCATCTAACATGGCTTTGACATTGCCATGAACAGCTCCCCATCGATAATTGTATGTATGGTCCAACATATTTACAATGGACTTCTTTGTTCTACTGGGGACCAATAGTCTTTCATTTGTTGTTGGGCATCCTCTGGATATTCCACCATGTCAGAAGGTAAATCATTCTCTTCTTGAATGGGTTGCCCATAATCTTCTAATTTTTCTTCTAATTCCATGGGTGTATTTTTATCTGGTTTTACAGCTAGGCACTGCTGACAATGTTTCTTCACCAGTAATGATTTTTGATCCATGAAATTGCCATTGCAGTAAAGGCATCCTGTTTGGCTGTGCTGCTTAGCATGATGCCTCAACGGGTTCTTCTTCAAGGTAAATATACTTGTGCACTGTGGGCACCTATACCTCATACCCTTGTGTTCAGCATCAATATGCTGCCCCAAATAAAATTTCTGGTGGAAGACCTTTTCACACTCCATAGATTTAACTAATGTATTATTATTTTCCGTTAAGAAATAAATGAAATATTAAATGAAAGAACTTCGATAAATTCACCTTTCTTCAAGCTGATAGAAATCACAAATGAGCTTCCACCAATTTTTTTTGCTTTTATACTTTTCTGGGTTGGATTACTGTGGGTTGAGTCGGAACTTATGCATCAATTCCATCAAATGTCACATCTTTCTCACTTTTTCTGATGATTCATGCTGATATAAACTGGTTTTTTCAGACTTTTTCTTATCTCCCTTTTTGATCTGTCTTTCAAATCAGATTTGATCAAAATGCACATATAAAAACTTTCTTGCTCACATCACTTTTCTTTAGACAAGCAGTCACTTTATGAGTCATTCTCTCAACTACCTTTGCATAAAAGTATTTCTTGCCTTCTAGCTAGCTTTGATTCACAACCATAAGCATGCGAATCACTTGATCTTGTAAAACTGTACCTCACAGCTGTTTCAATTTCATCTATTTGCTACTTTCATTAGTAGAAAAGTATGTCAGACTTTTTTCATCTATAAGGACTACATAAAATGTTTCATGTAGTGGAAGGCTTTCAATCAATAAACTTTAGGTAAACAAACAAAAACTGGCTCATTTTGAAAATTGATTGGTTTTCTTTATGTATTGGTGGCTACAAAAGTTGGCTGGCTCTCTAAAATGAAGAAAAATATGGATGCTAACCACACTATTGAACATTTTCTAGCTTGCCTGGAAAGGCATAATGGGAAAAAGTTTTTACTGAGATATGGTATTGTGTGGCTCTTTTGGCTGCACTAACAATCATAGTTTTTTTAGCATTTTACAAGCCATGGCTTATTGGACTGACAAAATGGCTTGTCAGAATTTTTTGAGTCATGTGTTTGATCATATCAGATACAGAAAAGATGCATTTTGGTGCATTTTAGAAGGTCATAATCTCAAGCTTTTCCAGTGCTTCGCGCTGGTTGTAACTTAAATAAGCATTATTATTTATTTCCTAGCTCAGGCGCTGCTTCTAACATGTCTACCTTCACTTATCATTTAATCTTTAATAGTTTTAATCATCTTAAACGTATTATCTCATGTTTTAATTGGTAATCTTCAGTATTTTATTTTGATATTTAATAAAGATTCACATTTTTCCCTTGACACATTTTTTGAGAAAAATCGATATGCCAAGTCTGTAAACTTTTTGAAGCGATTATTCCTTTCTTACTGTAAATTCAATCCAAAGGCTTCATGGAAGTAGATTTCGGAAATTTCTACTCTTCTTACTCATATCTTTTTGGCCAAGTTCATGAGAGTGTGTGAATAAATTGATGGTTCTAAAATTTTTCAAACATAAAATTCTAGAAATTACGACTTTAGAACAGAAAATTCGAATCAATTCTTCAAGTAAGTGTTTGGAAAAATGATTTTCCAGCATCCCAGAATGTCAATACCCAAAAAAATTTTCCGGCGTTTCAGACAGGAAAAATTAATAGCTTTTTTGGGCACTCAATTGTCATCATAGAGAACTTAACCATCGATTTTTCATATAATTCAAAGTCATTATGTTCTTCGATAGTTTGCTGGAAAATTTGTTCCACAATGCTTGTAGATTAGATTTCAATCAAACTCGTTGAATGACATCTCTTTTTTGATTTATTGCCGTGATGCTCAATATATACATTTCTTTGAAAAATAACCTAGCATTGGAATTTATTCACATATACTGATATTATAAAATTGGCTTGTATAAACTTGGAATGGCTTGTAACATTTTAGGTCAACAAGCCACTTGGCTTGTGACTCATAGGTCAAAAAACCCTGTTAACAATACTGACTCTATTGAAATTGTCAAGGAGATACTGGGAGAAGGTGTTTACAAAAAAAAACCAGGAACTAGTACAAAAAAAGTTAGATTCAATCTTGCAGATGTATAAATAAAAGTTTGACAGCAGCATGCTTAAAAAATGGACAAGCTCTTTGAAAGCATATACATCAATGCAAGCACTGGGTATTGTAGTTTTCAGAACCTGTTACGACAGGCAAAAGATAGTAATCCCAGGGTCACTCTGTGTTCCGTTAAGGATTGGTTACAAAAACAGCCGACATATACTGTACACAAGTATGCTAGGTGCCATTACCCCACAAATAATGTACTAGTTACTGATATTGATGAACAGTGGCAAATGGATCTTGCTGACCTCAGTTCACTCTCCTGATACAATCATGGGTTCAAATTTCTTTTAAATTGTGTAGATATCTTGTCAAAGTTTGCATGGTCTGTACCCTTGAAAAATAAAAGTACATCATCTATTTTACATGCCTTTAACACGATTTTGAAGTCTGGCAGGAAGCCACAAAAAATACAGATTGATGCTGGTACAGAGTTTACAAACAAAGCTTTCCAGGCCTTATTAAAGAAGCTTAACATCAGTTTTTCTATAACTGCTAGTGAAACTAAAGCTAGCATTTTTGAGTGATTTAATACAACTTTGAAGGAAAGAATGCGGCGTAATTTTACTCAGAATAATACATACAAGTACCTGGATGTTCTATCCCACCTGCTAAGCTCTTACAACTCGACTAGGCATAGGACCATAAGTGTTGCTCCCATTGATGTTATTGATGAGAATAAAGCTAAAATTGTTGAAAAGCTTTTCAGGAAATGTAAGTCTAGTGTACAATTTAAACTGGTCCCTGGTGACAAAGTACACATAAGCAAAGTCAAAAAGATGTTTGAGAAGGGTTACACTCCCCATTGGAGTGATGAAGTTTTTGTGATTCATGAGCAAAAAGCTAGATATTCTCCTGTATATATAGTAGAAGATCAGCTGGGAGAAGTCATATAGGGTGTATTTTATGAGCCAGAATTACAGAAAGTTGATGAGATTACAGATGTCTGCATTATAGAAAAGATTATACAAAAGAGAAAAAGGGCTGGGAAAACTGAATACTTTGTTAAATGGAAGGGTCACCCAGATAAATTCAGTAGTTGGGTGAAAGATTTGATAAGATTATAGCTACAGTATGAAAATTAAACAATGATTTGCAGGTCTAAAAATTTTTACCTGTGCCTGATATTTCAGTATAAAAGCAACTTCAAAATTATTTTAATCATTTGATTAAAAAGGATGGAGTCAAAAAAAGGTAAAGCTCCTATTGAACTCTGTGCTCAAACCTTGCCAAGAGCCATGTATCCCTTAATGATTGAACTGTGTTATTTTTGTCAAAAGAATAGCTCTGACTGGGAGTATTTCCAGTTGTCTCAGGGCAAAACATTCTTTACTATTGAAATGTGCCCAAAATGTCTAGAATACAATACGGCATTGCAGGAAGCTGGCACAGCTGTACTGAAGAAGCAGCTAACTGATAGACAGGCACTCATCTTCAAGCTTACAGTAAACTAGTGAAATGTGATTTGCAAGTATTCTGTAACATTTTTCATATATATAAATTGTGACTTCTCATTAATCTTCAGTCTTCAAACTTTTCCTTCTACTGTTTAGTCGCTTCATCAAAATGGAGAGTATTTTTTAAATGTTGCACTGAGTATGGGCACTTTTCTCAAAAGAAAAAACCCAAGCAACATAAAGCTATTATTAGCACTGCTGATTGTGAACTGATACTTTGTGTGAATGTATATTCATTTTTCTCGAAGGCAATATAAAAGTTGACAAAAATACCTTGAATAAATTGAGTTCCCACAAGGGAATTTATGAGTATTAGCAGATGAGAAAACAAGTCTCAGCAAAAGACGAGACATTCTAAATCAAAAAACCAATTTTAGGAATAGCTGGACAATTACTAGCTGATGCAATTATAAAAAGATGATGCATACAAATAAAATGATTCTTGTACCGCATGACATTGGTCATAGGGTACCGCATGACATTGGTCATCTCAGAGTACCGCATGACATTGGTCATCTCAGAGTTCTCGACAGTGTTGGATTGGGTCTAGAAAACGCAATATTAAAAACACCAGTCAAGTACCCAATCAGACGAGTCCAAATGGTGAATCTTCATATTGCTAGTACAACAAAATCTTACCCTCTAAATACTCTATTCACAGGTCAGTTGCCACTTAGGATGATTATAGCATGTGTCGATGCAGATGCATATTGGGGAGAAACCAAAAAATCTCAATTTAATTTTAAATGTTACAGTATAAGTGAAGTCAAGGTTGTCTCTGGTGGTCAAGCTTTTCCAGTGATTCTATTAAGACTTAATTTTGCTAACAACAAATATATTCCAGCATATGATCAGCTCTTTAAAACTCTAGACATGGCTAAAGATAACAAGGGCAATGGCATTAGCAGGCTCAATTTTAAAAATGAACAGTGCTACTTGGAATTCAATTTTACACTTGATGAAGATGATAGTGGACATTGGGACTTGATTAGAGATGGTTCCACAAGTATAGAATTGACATTTGATGATAGGATACCTGACACAGGTATAGAAGTCATTGTTTATGCAGAATTTGACAATTTGATTATGATTGATAAAAATAGACACATCTTTAATGACTGTACTCCATGAATAAATCTGAAATCTACATCTTGATCAATAGAGATCAAGCTCTCAGACAAATCTTCAATGGGGTATTCCCTATAGACTGTTTACCACCTTTTGACACTGTACCCCGAGTATTGGTTGTAAATCTGGACAAGCAGGTGAACCTGGTTCACACTGGGTAGCTCTGTTTGTTGATAAAAAACACACATGTTGTTATTTTAACAGTTACGGCCTTGAACGACCTCAACAGCTTAAGAATTACATCAAGGCTATAGCTACTTCTTACAAGTGCAATGCCAAATGCGTACAACAGTACTTGACTGCTACATGTGGTCAGTTAAGTGTATACATTCTTGTGTGGGTAGTTAGATGTACTATTATGAGAGTTATTGCTGCCAGTTTGGAACAAAGCTATGCTGATGAATTTGTCACTGGCTTCATCAACAGTCTCTTTAGAACAAATACTCTCATATATGATGATGCATTTTTATTTGAACAGCTCAACAGAATATAAAAGTTAGTTTCTATCATAATGACATATTGAAAAAAATGGATTTTTCACAGTTTTATGTAACATTATCGAGCAATGCTCAGAGCGATCCAAGTAACTCCACTTCAAATTTTAGTATCAGGTTGAATCATAGATTGATTTTGCAAGGTGAATGGGAATGTGCACTTTGTGAATTCATCTACCCAAATACATGGTTCAACATAACACCTAGTGATAGTGTAATAAAATGTTATGATCTTTAGACCAATACTAGGCAATTAATAATAGTACCTTCTACAATGTATGAATCTATAATAGATTTAATTGAAGCTATTCAACAATCCATCAGGTTGTTGAGTGACCAGGAAAAGGTTCCATATAATGAGTTTATCAAATTTTCATACAGGAGATTAGCCAGAGCAGTTGTCCTGAAAGTGAACTTGACTAGAATCAAGAGCATAAAATTAAGTGATCCTTTACTCTACCTGTTGGGCTTTGAGAAATCACAACTAGAAACAACTTCATCTGAAAAATTGAAAATTGCTGCTGCACACCCTGCTGATATGAATGCTGGTCTCGAAACTATATATGTTTATTGTAACATCATTGAACAACAGATTGCTGGTGATATTTTAGCCCCCCTCCTCCGTATTCTTAATATAGAGGGAGCTTTTGGTGACATTATAGATAAGATATATATAGCTCCTCACTACTTGCCTGTACCCATAAAAGATATCGATTCTATCGAAATTTCAATCAGAACAGATCAAGACAAACCTATAAAATTTGTCACTGGTAAAACAATTGTGAAGTTACACTTTAGAAAGTGAAGCTTATTCTAAAAATGCAAGTACAAAATATTACTGTCACAGCTGAACTTGGCTGTCTACTCAATTTAGACTCACTTGTTAAAAAATTGGATGACTCTAAACTGACAATGAGAAAATTTGGGTCGCTAATTTTGCATCTTCATGATCCAAAATGTTGTCTACTATTGTATGAAAATGGCAAGCTTGTATGTGTGGGCATTAAGGTAACTCAGCAGGCTGTGAAAAGTATAGATTATGCCACAGAAATACTGCTCAAATATGGCTATCTACCTAAACCCAGGAAATTTAAAATGTGTAATGTTGTCGGGTCATACGCCCTAAATCACTGTATAAATGTTGAAGAATTCTATAATGCTCACAGGGGTCAATGTGATTATTCTCCCGAATTATTTCCTGCACTGAAATATACAATTAACAAGCAGGGCTTATGTGTATTGATTTTCCATAACGGCAAAATTATTATTACAGGTGCCAAAACCTTTAATCAACTACAAAAAAACTCCAAAGAGTTACTTGTTAGTTTTCAAAGTTGATGAGTAAGTACTAATATGATTCAATTACAGTACTAGCCACTGGTATAAATATATAATGTAGAAAGCTGGAACATTCATTTTCTGCAATGGAGCCTTGCAACTTATGTGGGAAAGTTCCTATGCATTCTGTGCATTATGCTGTGTGTAAATATGTTCAAGCTGAAAGATATAGAGAATTGGTTGCTGATCCTTCACGAATGAAAAGAATGAAAAGGCTGATGAAGAAAGAATCGACTTGGGATCACAACTATACTAGAAAAAAAGTGAAAAAAATGTATTGTGGGTATTTTGTATGAAGGTACTGGCGCGACATGTGTACTAGCTTCCTCGCGGCTGGTGCTGGGACTGATCCTGTGATCAGTGCGAATGAGTACACAAATTCTGTTGATATATCACATGACTTATTGCTCGTATTGATTGTTTATTCCATTTAACAAATAGGCTGGCTATATAAAGCTTGAAGCAGCTGAATTTGTATTTTATATAGCTGGCTAGGCGAACTTCCCTCCTCCCAACAGGTGCAGCAGCGGCCGTGGTGGTGGTGGCAGTAGAGGACAAACAGTAGAGTCCTGCACTGAATTCAGGCTTTTGTCCTAAATAGGTCATGTTGGGTACCAATCGATAGATCTCATTAAGCTGATTCGGAAAAGTACCATATATGTCACATTATCTCGAGTTTTGACGGAGATGTGGGTGGGCCAAGTTTTGGCAACTTTTTTCCTTCTACCCCAGGTGTGACGTCATGCTTCTTTCCAGGGGCCGATTTGTATGTACATGGAATTCCAAGTTCCAAGTACCAAGTCTTGGAAAATTAGTGATTTTTCCAAATTTCGGTTCGTATGATGTCTTCCAATTTCCAAGTTCCAAGTCCCAAGGCTTGAAAAATCGGCAATTTTCCAGGTTTCAGTTCGTATGCTCAAAAAATTTCCAAGTTCCAAGACTTGGAATTTGCATGTGACTCTACCCAGTAAAACTGCATATTTCCAAGTGTCGGTTCGTATGCTCTGAAAATTTTCGACTGGGATTCCAAGACTTTGAAAATTTACTTGGAAAATATTGAAATTTTCTCCCTGTCAAATTTCAGTTGGAAATTTGTTTGCATCTTTGACAGTTCATGTCTTTGTTTTATTATCATGGATTACATGTTTGATGAAGTGCTTCAGCAACAAACAAGGCAATATTCATCTTGAATTAATTTTTACTTGACCCCCCAACTATTAAAGGAATGGTATTGATTAAGTCCACTTCACACTAGTTTACTGGTTGATAGGATTTCACCTTATTTCGACCTATGTGGTAAATGAAATGTTGATTTGTCTATTGATCAAGGAATCTTGATTGGGCTGAAATGTTTGATGTCGAGTTCGTTTTATTATGTCATTGGTGATGTTCATGGTAAACATTCAATATTGCTCGGAACTTCTTTACGAAATAGCTTCCCAGAAAAATCTCCAAACATGATGTCTCTTCGTTCCTCTATCGCATTCAAAGACACAATTTTTTGCAAATTTTGTCATTTGCTTTGGCAAATTTTTGACAAGACATTTTGCCAAAAAACAAGGTCAATTGATTTTGATCAATTAATAACAACGATTCATTCTAAGACCGAATAAACAGGAAATGAAATAACCTCTTACCTACACACCTTATAAATTTTAATATTTGCTGCACTAAAAATAGCCTTATGCAAAATTGGACTTGGAAATTGGACCTGTAAATGCCAAGTCCTTGGAAAGAGCATACGAACCAATACTTAGAAACGTGGAAAAAAGATTTGGAGACTTGGGAAATTTTTAGTCATTTTCCAAGTCGGAAAAAGAAAATGACTAGGAATTTTCAATCGAGCATACGAACCGAAGCTTGAAGACTTGGAATTCCAAGTTTTTGGGAACTTGGAACTTGGAACTCGAAATTCCAAGTACATACGAATCGGCCCCAACCCGAAAAATTACGCCATAGTAGTCGAAAAAGGCGGGCTATGTTTTGTATGGGAGTCACTAATGCAAATTTTTTTCCAAGTCCAACGCCTATGTTTTGCATATAAAGTGGATCAATTTTACGATCAGCGCCCCCCTCTATACTACTCCTAGGAGTAAGCCTAAACCCTAGCCAGAAAATTTGCCAGACAACTAACTGATGACAGATCTGGCTGTGCAATGCTTTCTCTTCGTTTCTTCTAAGAAAAATTTAGTTCGCAATGACGGACACAGTGACAACCAAGAAGTAGGTTCAGCTTGACCTGTTTCAAAGACTGAATTTCTTCAACCAAAATCACAGGAAAACATCATGCTATTCACTTTTGACTTGGATGGAACTGTGCCGAAGCCCAAGTGCCATTCGAGAAATTTCACAATTTAATCAGATTACTGATAAAAATTTTGAATGTTTTGAAGATAAAATTCTTTTCATTGATTGTACAGTAGTAAGATTTCTAGTTTTGTATTAATCTCCTCGCATTATATTCAACCACGCTTCACGCGTCAACGACAGCCTTATCAAGACTTTAAATAACAAGACAATTTGGATCCACCACATACCGAAATGTATCACTCTGATTCGGAGAAAAATTTGGCGTCAAAACTTTTCAAAATGTCGACACAAAAATGAGTACCTTTGGCAGGGAAATTACTGCAAGCTAAATAATACTGGTTAACAAAGTAACGCTTTGGACACTTCTTATTCAACACTTTTTCTTTGTTCAAACCAAAAACCGGAAAAAATTTCACAGAACAAAGTCCGGGTGGTTCCATACACTGACCCCAGCTTAATACCCGCATATTTTTTAGCCTTAAGCCGCATTTATACTTCACGGCTCGGCCGCGGTCACGACAGCCGTGATCAATCGAATTTCAGTTCACGTGACGTGCAACCAATCATAATTAATGTCAGTTTTCGTAGCAAAATCTGATTGGTCTTGGCCGCCGTGACCCTGCCCATGCCGTGAAGTATAGATGCGACTTTAATCGGAGTAAAGAGGCAGTCGGTAACGTTTCAGGACATAAAACTCCAATTTTGAACAGAAATGATGAGCCTCCTTCGTACAATACAAGCCGATACGACTCAGTGAACTTTATCCCAAAATGAGAGAATGAATATCAACTTTATTACAAGAGCGTAAAAAGACATTCGTTTTTCTCAGGCTGGTTGTGTAGCGATCAAATCAGAATTAAAACATGTAGAGAGGAGATGTCGACCGTATCATCCCCGACTGTCTTTTTCCCCGACAAATTCTGAAACGGGGTCACCGAAATTTACCCCGGAAATGCCGTTGCTTCGACTATCTCTTTATTCCAAGTCTGTTACTTTCTCAAGGTAAAAATCTGACCAAAATTTAAATTCAAAATTTAAAAATCTATAGCTTATTATAATAAATGAGTACGGCGCGGCTAAATTTTTACCCCGGAAATCTATATAAAAATTTATAATCAAAAGTTGAAAGGCCTACCTTTCCAAACAGATTCAATTTATTATACAATATTATTCGATTAGCTGATCATTCAATAAAGGACTGTGATGAATGCCGATATTGCAGCATTAAGCATTTAGATAATATTTATGACATGTATACTCTCCATTTACAAAAAAACAATTTCTATGTAATAACAATCATGGCTTCTTGATGTCAAATGCTGTCCATACTTCCTCGTCTAACTTTAAAACTTGATTTTTGTGTTGCACTTTTGATCTGCGCAGCACATTTGGGATATCGGATCTTCTAAAAAATAGACTGCCTGAAAAATTTCCGGGGTAATGAAAAATTTTCGGGGTAATGGGGATTTTGTGCACTAGTCGGGGTGACGGTATGGTCGTGGTTAAGGGATGGTCGTGGTAAAAGGTCCAAGTAAAGGGACATTCAGGTTAAGGTGGCACAACCAATGTTGGCATACCATGCGAGGATTGTGTGTCGGTACCTCAGCCATCCCTTCAACTCGACCTTATATTTACATCGACCACCCCTTCATCTCGACCATCCTCTTACATAGACTAACGTTAAAAATAAAACATGAAAAACGTCTTCTATCAACCGTCCTCTTACATCGACCGTCCATTTACCTCGACAGCATATAAAAAAGTTCCAGAAAAGTGATTGTTTTTGCCCCAAAGGGGCGCCTAAGATTACGCCCTGATATATAAAATGTCGAAAGCATTATACTCCATTCATTTTGAAATGATCGATGCAACGATCGGAGTTTCGGCTAACACAGCCTCACTAGAGATCAGGAAATCAATTTCGATAATCTTGAAATGGTTGAAAAGACTGACCATCAAGGATTATGTGTCATAGAGGAAAATTTTATTGAATAGAGTCAACCAACTTTTGATACTTTTGAATAACAGTTTGACCGTGACCTTGCTGCATCGATCATTTGAAAATGAACGAGTAGTCGACTTTGCGGTACGGTCGAGCTAAAGGGACACAACGGAATCGAGAATACCATACAATGCACAGCGTAGCAATTCTGTTGGGTGTCAGCCAGAACAGGAAGTGAAATAGAATTTTTTTCGTTCTTGATAATGAAAGAAAATCTTAGAAAGGTCTTCTAACATCCTAACAGCATATTCTTCAACCTATATTAGTTAGATATGTGAAATTATTTGCTTAGACAGTACTTCTTGAAGTTTTATTGTTACTTCTTTGGAATCATGTATACTTTGTTTAGAATAATATTGTTAAACTGCGGCACTATTTCCATTTTTAAGACGACTTTCTCTTCTTTCTTGCTCATTTTCCCTCATCATTTTCTCAATAATTGCTGGGGGGGAATCTGCTGGGGGTCAACCCCTCCACGTGCATGTATTAAGTATACAACCTGTCTTGCCGAAAATCACTTGTAATGAAATTTCTGTGTAGTAGAAGGAACCCTAAATGGAACAAAGTAGGCATAGCCGACAAGTTTGGATGAAACCGCTTGCATCAGAAGTTGTAGATTTATTCGATAATTTAACAAAACGTCAAATCAGTCGGTTTTCGTTCACTGATTGCACATTTTCTTGCTAGCTACGTCGACCAAGTTTTTCAAACCTTTTCGAAATTCCGTCATGAATAAGCAACAGCCGACGAACGTATTGACGCCCTCCAACGTGCCTAAAGTTCCGACGTACACGCCCACTCTGTACTGTAAATCGGGGGCGAAAGTGATAAAAAATAGACCGACGGTTTTTTCGATGATGGTCGTCGAGGCGTACGACAGACAAGTAAAAGTCAAAGCTTTGGTCAGTTGTTGGGAACGGATTTTTTTGACGGCGGCCAAATTATTGTTGTCCGAAGCGGTGGACTTCGGTTCGACCCATTTAGAGGCTTTGAAACGGACAACGACCAATATGAACAAATAGATCACAATGGTCGTACACGTATTGGTGGTGGTCAAGATGACCAAAAAGTTTTTCACTTTGTAATCGTCGAAGTACAGTAGACGGCCCGAGCATACGGTCAATAAGTAAGTATTGGGCGTACAAGATACCATTATTATATAATACAGTAATCCCCAAACAACAGCTACGCTAATTTTGACCCTCACCGACCATTTGGTCAACTCTTGGTATTTCGCCTGCCGAAAGACAGCGTTCAAACGATCGATGGCTATGGCCAACGACAATGCCCAACTGGCACACGATGGAATGTATTGCAGGCCGGCCAAAAAAGAGCATCGTCGAGCAGTCATCAATTCGGATTCTTTGGTCACCGTGTAGTACATGTGCCAAAAATTGAAAAAGATCAAAAATCCGGCCGACGTCATTTCGCTGACCATTAAAGCAGCCAACAGGGTTATGGTAGCGCTGTGGATATTCTTCCAAGTGGTCAAAACTAGACAAGTGACCAATGATCCCACAAAATTGATCGAACAGGATACGATCCAGACAATATCGGTTTCCAAGTTGTCGTTGGTGCTTATTTGATCAATAGCTATCCGGTTGAACGTTTCGTTTAGCTCATCTGTGCTTTGTATGATCATTTCGTTGCTCATGATTTTTGAACGTTGCTAATCTTCTCAATATTACGAACTTATTAGCTATTCCACTTACGTTCCTAAAAAATTAAGAACTTCGTGTTCATCAATTATTAGTCATAGGTTCCCAGATACTGTAGAACTTATTATATTTTCGGCCTAGCTGCAAAAGAAACTTGAAGCATTGTAAGGCAGCTGTTGGAAATAGATTTTGGGATAAAACCGTGATATGTATGAAATACGAGAACGGCTACTTGAAAAAAATCGTCACCACCACTTGAAAAATTTGTTACCTCGTGAAAAAAATCGTTACCTTCAAGCATGATGCACAACATTTTTTCAAGATGTATTTCAAAAATTTCAAGATGCATCTTAAAAAATCAAGATGCAGGAGTTTTTAGATGTTCGATTTTCTTTAAGTGCATTTCAATTTTTTTGAAAAAAAATCAAGATGGCATTTAACGAAAAACCTGACCCCATGAATCAAAATCGTTGATCGCTGGATCACGTTTTTATCGTCAAAGGTAAAATTTTACACTACTTTTTCAACAACTCCCCCATGGTGAAATTTTGATCGCAGAGACTTTCTTTTGTCAAAGCCCATCGATTCGATAGTCCCCTTAGATGCGGAAGGAATCATATGCATGAGGAAATCCAATAATCAACAATTATTGAAAATTTTCGGAAAATTTAGTTCAAATGGGGTATATGCTTGTCGATTTAACGAAATGAAAATTTTGAATACTTTCGTATTTTTGTCGATAAACAACTGAAAGATATGCTCAAGTCTTTCTTTTGTACTAGAGCAGCTTCACAGCAGTTGACATCATAAAAAAACATTTTTTCGTTGCAATCTTTTCACGAGGGAAGATGGATCACGCGGTGACTACTATCTTTTGAAAGTCTTATGCTGGAAGTTTTCAAATCAAATGATATTTATAGCACTAATTAATTCCATAGAAACAAGGCTAATTATACTCCATGATTGAGTAATCAACAGACCTGCTATCAAAACTGTGACGTCCATTATTTTTGATCTCTTGTCAAGAGTGAAGAGTGAAATTACCAGCATTTCCATGCTACGAACAAATACTTTAGCTGTGACATCGATCAATTCGCCTTACCTTCGAAATAAAATATCTCTACCTATATAACTACAAATTTCTGATAAATAAATGTTAGCATTTTGTTTTTATTCAGTTTTAGCTTTGGTATTTTACGTTCCATTATTATGATAATAAGCCTCTAAGAATTTCATATAATATCGCATCCGTTGATGAGATAATTGGGAGCAATTTTCATCTTTGTTCCTATATAATTTTCTTGTCATTGCATCAAGCAGTACGAAAGTAATTTATTGGACCCCTAAAAATCACTCGACAACATGCTGAAATGCACTGATTTAGAACGATGATTATTATTAAAGCAGGAGCTTTTTTAAAATTCAGCAACATTATCATTCAGGTCACATTGAGAAAGTGACATCGCGGATTTTTACGACGCAGTTGGAACCGTTTGCAGATTGAACGACAGTGACAGATTTTCGAGTGGCAATCAGCACATCACATTCTGATTTGTTTTATTGACAAGAGTTTTGATGCCTGTCCCAAAAGGATTGGAAAAGTAAAGTAGCTGACATTCTTCCATGAGCTGCGAATGTTTCTAAATCAAAAAATTACAAAATTAAGTACTCTCTCCAAAATCGTTTACTCGAAGCTTTTACGGTACAACTTTTTCACGTTTGCTGATGGCTCACAAATTTACAGTTCTATAGTGATTTTGCAGCAAACTATAAAAGCATGGAAATAGAAGAACTCACTGTCCAGTTTAATTTTTTAGAAACATTTTAATAGACTACACATGCATTTGCGAACAATTCTTTCTTACTACTAAAAGAGAAAATGACAAGTCAGATTAGATAGTGCAATACTAATCGGATAAATGGGATTGTACTCCAAATGTGTTGCTGCAGTCTGAAGATTTCGCAACTATAACATCTAGAGTTGAGCGACTGTAAGTAAATCTACCCGGAGAAAAGGTGCATATACTCTAAGAACCTTATAAAATTTTATTGCACCGTTGCAAGATCGAATTTTTTTGGTCAAAAGTCAGCTGTTAAATGTTGCAAACATGACCTTTGCCAAATTTGTAAAGACTAGTTGTGTTTCTGTTCGCAAAGGCCTGTCCTACTATACCAACCCAACCATATCACTATACTAACTGCCCCATTATGCCAGTCGTCCCGCAATACCAACCAATGTCATAAAATAGGCAAATCTAAAAATAGAATTCCCACTAAACCAACCGTCATATTATACACTGACCATCCCACTATATCAACTATTTCACTACACCAACCAATGTTATGAGATTAAAATGGGGAAAAAGCCACCAAGAGTTTACAGGGTTAAAATATATTGATTGTTTACGTAATTTGGTAATAAATAATGATTCAAATGTTTTCCTAAGAATATAATTACATTGCGGACGCTTTACTCGTGGAACTCAGAAATACTGTGGTGGTAAAAAATTTTCATAAATAATTCCTTCTAGAGTTCAAATACAATAAGTCAATTTTTACTGATTCACTGGTCATTCAATGCCCTATTCACTACTTACAGTGTACTCTACCTATGTAAGAATTGGTAAAGTGGGACAGTTGGCATCGTGGGACGATTGGTATTGTGGGACGGTTCGTATAGTGAAACAGTTGGTATAGCGGGGCACAACCGTTCCCAAAATGTTTTTGTTCAATAGTGACCTTGAGATAAAGTACATAATTTTGGTATGATTTTTTTAATCTTCCCTTACAGTTTTGTTCGTTTCATTTGTTGAAAAAACGGCTAAATTATTTTTGCGGCGCCCCGTCAGGTTTCAACTAAACCAATACACATTTTTTGAGAAGAGCAAAATCCAAAAGTAAAAAAGCGGCGCCGTACGGCGCCGAGCGGTACCGCGCGGCGAAGTATGACAAGCCACCGCGCGGCGCCGCCTGTTAGTATGAATAAGACAACCGACATCGCACGGCGCCACGCGGTACCGCGCGGCGAAGTATTACAGGGCCTTTAGGCTTAGGCTTAAGGCCCTGTCATACTTCACCGCGCGGCGCCGCGCGGTACCGCCTTTGAAGTATGAATAGGTTTTTGTAATTTTTGCGGCGCCCCGTCAGGTTTCAACTAAACCAATACACATTTTTTGAGAAGAGCAAAATCCAAAAGTAAAGGCCCTGTCATACTTCACCGCGCGGCGCCGGTTGTCCTATTCATACTAACAGGCGGCGCCGCGCGGCGAAGTATGACAGGGCCTTTAGGGAGCCACGAAGACGTGCGCGTAGCGCCCGTCCCATCGGGAGCATATTCAAAATGAAATCCATTTTGATAGCTGTACATGGAGTGTACAAAGATGGGTGCTTTTTTCTCTATATACCGGTTTACATATCCAAGTTTACACTTTGATGTTTACAGTGCCACAAAGATTTTGTAGGGCGGAGAGGGGGGTTAATTTGCGTGTGTTCCTTAAGTCGGATTCATACTTCGTCCGGCGTCCGGCATCCCAAAAAAGTCTATTTTTAGATTATTTTTTTCTTTTTCCTATGCTGGCTACCATCACATTTTCTTGCCGGAAGACTGGAATTTTACCGGATGGATCGGAAGAGTAGAAACAGTTTGTACTTTTCCAAAGCATATTATCTTGTATGTAATTTCAATAGAACCACGTGTTTCATTGGTTTTTGCTTATACAGTGTATGTGGGAGATATCGATTTCTCAGTTGAGACAAAATTTTGTGTTTTTAATCAAGACGTTCGTTTAATTTTTTATTGCTGAATATTCTGAATGTTTTTTCAGTTCTAGAAAGCATAAAAAATGCTAGATGAAGAATATCTTGTTCGTCTGACATCATCAACTAATAATTCCGAGTAGACTTGGAAAATAATATTATGTATATTTTTCATACGCCATTTCCCTTGAAACAAAATATTGAACAGATTTCAAAGTATTTAAACATAGTAAAATCAAGAATAAATTGTCATCCGGCCTTTCCAGCGCCAGAAGAAGTATGAATTGCCATCCGATCCGGCAACTTGCTGGGCCGGCATTCTGATCTGAATTCGGATGCCGGAAGCCAAATTGCCGGATGCCGGACACTGAATGCCCGAAGTTAAAAATAAATTGCTGGACGCCAGATGCCGGACGCCGGATGAAGTATGAATCCGCCTTTACACGTTGGAAATGTAGGTAGCATTCATTGCCTACACATACATGCTGCATATATCTTACACGTTAAAAAAGTTGGGAAAAATTCAGGGATCGCTTAAGTGCATTAGTGCCGTAATTTTCATATCTTTTACTACTAAAAGACTTATTGATTTTGCTTGAACTTGCTTACCGCTAATATTTTTTACCTGCATTGACCATTGCAGGTGATTAGCTGTCGAAAAATATTCATTTTGTTGAGTTTTAAACTTCGTTGCTAAAAATATTCCGGCCGAAAAAAGCGTATAAATTGTGTATAACTCAACAAAAGATACAAAAGATCGATTAGATTTTGTCAACCTGTATGTCGATAGCTGGCTACGTTCACAGTAAATTTCAATCGAGGAGGTAACGAGTAAGGTTTCAGTCCACGTAATGTCAAACTTGGACGAAAGACGATAATTCCAAACTTTTGGGACCCTAATATCCCTGCAAGTTTCGCATTTGAGCAGCACCAAATTACCCGTATAATGAAGTTCTGAGGGTCCTTTAATTTTTTGTGCAACTCGCTGTACAATAAAGGTAATTTTTCTGAGACATTGTGTCTCACGCGGAAATGATGATTCGGTTCACCGCTTTTATATCTCAGTTTTTCTGATATTCTGATCAATCATATCAAATTTTTATCCTAAATTGCGCTTAAGGGATCAATTTTTGCATAATGACCATTCGATAAACCATTACCGTAGTTCACTACTTCCGGGTATGCATTCGTAATTAACATTGACGAGAGTTTATACAGTGAAAAATCTGATTGCCATTCAACTACGTAATGAGGTGAAAACCTGCAGAATCCTTTGTAGTCAACTCGAAGCTTTTGGCTTGCTAGGAAATCTGGGCCGGAGGCGTTTGATTTGTATTTCACGACAGGGAAAGGATTTGTATGAGTCCCAAGGGAAAACCCAACTAAACATAATCTACCTTAGACAAACTCATTCGGCTATCATCTTGCTCGGGATGTTCAGTGTTTATTTCAAATAATGCAGCTTTTTTCAATTTTTTCAAACGGTGCTGGAAAAATTTTCAAATAATTTTCAAAAAGCTTTGCACCTTCTTCAAATTATGTAGATTATTGAAAACTTCGCAAAAGATGGGAAAACATGGTTTTTAGATTGCTTGAAATTTCAGAAGTATGGTACAGAAATCAAAAGCCATTTTACGGCACCATCCTTAAAATTCCGTTTTTGCCAATGTGGATGAATGAACCCTCAAACATCTTGGCAAAATCAAAACCGTATCTAGTGAATTGCAAGGGATATAATGAATCGGTTCATTGTACTCCATTCACTATCCTCGAGTCGCTACTTTACAGAACAATGCAATACTTGCTGTTACACAAGTAAGCATATATGCTTAGGGGTTAAAATTTTTAAAAAGCAGAACGACTTTTATATTTGCAAAAGAAACTCAGACGTGAACAGATGTCGGTAGCCGCATCTAAAGTGCTTGTAAATTGAAGAATGACATAGAAAAATTAGTACTGTCGTCAAAATAGAATCCACGGAGACCATAAAGCCGCTGCTATATTTCGCCGGTTGGAGCCAGTCGACGCCGTTACTTTCATGTTTACTGTTATACTTCAACCGGCACAGTCCGGCAAGTGGCACGTTAGGATTGAATTTTCTTTTCTATAATTATTCAGTTTTTGTGATTGTTATTATTATTATTATTATCCTTTTTATTTTTCCGTTTTTTACTGAATGTTTTGATACAAAAATCGAGAATTTTTGGATTTGTTTAAATGTCCAAAAAACGAAGAAATGTAATACTTTAATATAAAAATTTGCATTTTCGGCCAAAATCCCCTCAATTATAGTCAAAATCAAGACTAGCAATCAATAACTTTTGCATCATATGTTATAACATTGGCGCCGGCACCCGCCGGTTCAGAAATTTTCGATTGAGTCGAAATTGTCGACGTGCGCAGGGCGAAGTATAGCAGCTCGCAATTGGCGTCGACTTTCAGCTGTTGTACTACAATCACGGCCAGCTTGCACCGACTGCCGAAATATAGTAGGACGTGCCCAAAAATTTATCAGTTAATTTGGATAATTCAGTTCTGTATGACTGGCAGGAAATCAGGAAAATATGAAATAGCACGCATTGGCACGACCGTTCAGATGTCGTGGGTCAAGTTGAAGAAACACAAAATATTTTTCCATCAATTTCTTAGTTTATTTCAGTAATTGTTCATGAATAATTGTCGATGAAATTTTTCCGATTTCAAAAAGCTTTCGATAAAACAGAGGCCTAAGCCGCAAAAATTTTTTCCAAATGGGAAAAAAACATGCGAATGCAAATTATAAATAATCTGCGTATGCGAACACCGTTTTTCTAATGTGACTGCGGCGCACAGAACTAGACATTGAAAAGAAAAATGTTGATCTTCGATGCATGGTCATCACGTGTTTAAGATTTTCTGTTAATTTTTGTATTCCAAGGCTCATTTGAAAATGGAGGGAGTGTCTATAAAGCAGGTACCAGCTTTAGAATTCGGATAAGGACACCAAACTTTAACAGCAATATGATCATTTTATCAAAACAACAATTCCCATGAAAACCGACCTTTAGTCAAATATGAACTGCTCAATCGGTTAAAATTTCGCCATATATAGCCGCTAGAGTCCAAAAATAGGGCTACATTTATTATTCTATTATCAGCAGAGCATGCCAACTTTTTGAGGGTAATATGGGGGAAGACATTAGGGGTTATTTCTTCAGAATTACGATATTTCCTTGAAGATTCATTTAACGTTCTTACTTTGAACGTGACATGCCGAGCACGAAAGCGTGATTGAGGATGCCAATGAAAAAGTTATGAATGATATGAGTAGCTTGCATCGACGCAAATCGTAATCAAAATGATTCATGAAAAAATGATGACCAAATATATATTTCTTGCAGTAAATGTTTACAGGACTGCCAACTGAACCAGACACCCATATCAAAGTGCCTTCCATGTACAGTACGGAAATTTACAAGTGAAGGTTCTTGATTTTTTAAAATCACCTTCTGGTCAACATTGCTCCACATTGCATGTTGGTGGACGGAAAAGCAGAGAATGAATAACGTCTGATTAAAAAGTGACAAGCATGTACTATGCACAGTAGGTTTATACCCCATTTATTTCGAAATGATTCATGCAGCGAGGTCGCAACGCAACTTATATTCATCAACCATTCAAATTTTTTCCTCGTGATGCAGATTCTTCGCTGATCATCATCTTTTTCAGCGACTCTGAGACTATCGCAATTGATTTCATGATCTCCATCAAGACTGTTTGCTCTAACTATAGAATCGCTGCAACTATCATTCCCAAAATAAATGGAGAATAGAGTTCACAAGCAGCCTACAAATTCATCGTCAAACTATTTTTATATCTTATCACTTTGAAAAACATTTGATGCACTGAACTTGCAAAAAGTTTTCGATACCGGTTTTTCACTCACCCAACGAATCAGATTTCGACTCGTAATTGTGAATTATATCTCGAGAATGAAAGTTCAGGGGACATCTTGAGAATTACGTATACTGGCGTATTACATCACTTTCCAAGTCTTTGAAGATTTTAAAATAATTTAATCATGTTTTCTGAATAGTCTGCTTTCGGATTTTGTTCGGACGTCTTTACATGGCGGCGAAAATTTCATTCGTAATTGTCAAACTAGGTAATATAATCGGCATAATCTGCTGTTCAGTGAAATGCTTGTAAATAATATCAGTGGAAAGCCGGTACTATTTTACATTTTTACGATTTTCTGCGAAACTATCACATAGAAAATTTAGGAGCATATACTCAATTATCCTTTTCAACATTTTTTTGAGAGAAAGACTCTGTCGCAAAAGCCTCGAAAAAAAATTTCGAGATCGGTACTAATTTTTGTCTTTTTCCCGATTTACAAGCATAAACAACTGACCATTGGACCTAGTTTACTCTGATATTTTGAACAAAGTGTTCTTTGATAATCGATAACTTTAGCCCAAGTGTATCATATTTCAATTGTTCAAATTATCGTCGTGAATTGGTTAGTCAACATACAAAGTCACGTTTTCAAGCGATCTCTGATGAAAAAGACCAAAGATTGATGTTTTTTCACGTCCATAGTTATAACTTTTCGTGTATACTTGGCAAAAAAAGTGATGCGCCTGTTTTTTGCTGGGATTCAATGCATTTTCCATCGTTAGTATATTTACTATCCAACCACGCTTGGCACTCTGTCGCAAAGCACTGATGCTGGCTTCTTTCGGGCTTTGTGATGATTGATAGAATGATAAATGCATGAAGGGATATTTTCTGAGCTCATGAATGATGACATATATGCCGAACGTAAAGTGAGATAGAGCATTGTACTGACCCAAACATCACTACACCATTTAACCCAAGCCCCTATCTAAATGTCGAGGTTTTTTGCACACTTTGCAGTGTTGGACTCATACAATAGCTAAGATGTTTTTATTTTCTTCTTATTTTAATGTTCTCAGTTTGTTATTTTATCATTTTTATCATATTATTTAATTTCGTTGTATTATTTACACGCATACTATTATAATTTATTGAAAAATGCCCCGATGGGGCAGAAGATAGAAGAATACACTTGCTTGGATAGTTGCCAAGCTAGAAAAAGGAGTGGACTAGATTTTTGAGGACTTTGGTTAGGGTTTGAAAAATCCACTTTTGTAATATTGGATTTTCATTGTTTCTCATTAAAAATTTTTCATGTCTGAGGAAAAGTATATTCTGCAGCAGAGTTTATCAGCACACCTACCAGCAAATTGTCTTCCCATAGCAGTGTATCAACCACAGTAAAATTTTTATGAACGAAAATTATATTCAAGCTAATGGTTGACTTCACTCAAATGTGGATAAATGCTTAACCCATACCAGCATAGCATTGTGAGTCCTGACTGATCCGAATATATGCCTTTAACTCTAGCTGAAAAATAGTGAGGAGTCATTCTACTTTTTCAACTTATGCCTGTTATTGAAGGGGTGTTATTAGGCTCTATAGAAAACCTGGGTTAGTTGCACTAACCCAATCTGGGAATAATCTGAATGTCTGGATTAAATTGTTGATCCTCAGTCGTGCTTCATACTGGGTCCTCAGTTGTGCTTCATATTGTTGTCTGGATTAAATTGTTGATCCTCAGTCATGCTTCATACTGCACCCAGTCTGTCTTGGCTCAAACTCCCCTAATGGTCGTTGGACCAAGGACTTCGCGGCAATGGCTGGCAAGTGACGCCCATTTTGACCTGGGCTTTGATGGAAAAACCTCCTGCCCTAAGGAGTATGATGTTGCCATTGGCGCTGAACTCAGTCGATTTTGGGTTCGGTTGTACAGTCTGCATGTTGCGGCAAGTTGTTGGTCAATGATCTAATCAATCATGCAAATCCCTTTCCCACATCTCTATTTTTCTAAAACAAACTAAAATACGAGATTACCGTACTACCCCAAATAAACGCACAGTGCATTGATTTTTTCAAACAGTCACTGCAGGGTGCGTCTATTCAAGGGGTGCGTTAATTCGAGGGGGTGCGCATATTTTTTCAAACCTCAATTTCGGGGGTGCATTAATTCGAGGTAACAATGAACGCAACACGTTTGCTGTCACCTGATAAAATTAGATTATTACACTATATACTCGTAAAAAATTTTTCATTACCTGTTTCGACATTCTTCTTCAAATCCGTTTCTTTTTGGCGCCATTCCACGATTCTTCGCCGATCAATTTTGAAATGTTTAGCAGTGACATGATTAGAATGAGTTTTAGCATAATCTATAACCTCTTGTTTTTTAGCAATAGAATATGCATTACGAGTTTTCCCGGACATACTAGCTGGGCTATTAGATTTATACCATTCAAACAGGACAACAAAATACGAAAAGGTTGTATTTATCCAACCAGCAAAACACAATGATGTAACGTAACACACCAACACATATAGGTATACTCATTTTAACAAACGAGTGCGAAAAATTTGCATCTCTCTCTTTCAGTTACTTTATATCTCGAATAAACGCACCTCCTCCAATTGACGCACCCGGTGCCTTAAATCGAGGGGGTGCGTTTATTTTTTCAAATGCTCTATAGAGGGTGCGTCTATTCGAGGGGTGTGTTAATTTGAGGGGGTGCGTTTATTTGGGGTAGTACGGTATATTAGGATACAAAAAAATTATGCCGGAATGTACAAGTATCACAAAAAATAAAATGTGCTAAAAAATTGGGCAAAAATATGGCCAAAAATTTGAAAATATTTTTGCAGTTGCTTTTTTGTCAAAAAGAGGATTTTTGTAGGCCAGCAGCACCAAAATTTAAATAATATTTGCCAGTTTCCTCGGCCTTCATAGGGTTGCTGAGGGCGCCCTCAAAAACCTCCTCTAGCTTGGCCTCTGCCATACCCTGGTCTAAAGAATGCATCATCTCTCCCCTGTTGTCACCACCCTGAGCGGCTGCTTGTGGAACTTCTATATTGTTGTTTTTGTGGTCGAAAAGTTGAATTTAATCATTTTGATGATGTTGATTGAGATTTAGAGAGTGAACTTTTGTAAGAAGAAGTAGCAGCTCCACTATACAACCTGTGGCTGGTCAAGCTCAAAGTTTGTTGCATCAATGGCTGTTGTTTCTTAGCTGGTGGAAGTCTAGGCACTTTAAACTTACCAGGGCTCTTGGCGTCTGTGTGCTGATATTTATCAGGCATTGGCTTGTCATCACTCAGTGCCTTCCTTTTCACCCCCATTTGGTTTAACCTCTGCGACCCCATAAAGATGTACTGCTGAAAGGCTGCAATGTAGTACTGGTCTACACGGTTTCCCTGTGCTTCAACGACCAGTTGTCTGTTCACAAATGAACACGCCTGGGCATACTACATACCAATTGCTGTTGGTGTGATCAGGGCAAAATCCAACTGCAAAAAGATCATCAGGGTCACATACCTGATGGCTGTAAAGACATCTGAAGCATTGTAATCCTGAATCCATCTGGGAATGAGAGCTAAAATGATCCACTACCATATTTCTTCAGGCATGCCTTCTCTGTCAAACATGAAACCACCCTGCATTTAAAATTGCTGGCGGTAGTTATCATATATCTTGGCCATGGCATTGTTGACCATTCTGTAGACTATTGGCCATTCCTGGCAATCAAAAGCAAAATAATTGGCCACCTCTGGATTTTCAAATGAGATAGGGCCAATCATTCACCTTTGCTCTCTCTGCCATTCCCAATAATCAATCAGAGTCTCAGCTAATTGACCCGAACTGACATATTTCTGTGGTTCTCTTCGGGGTTTATTAACCACCACATTCAATTTGACATTCTTGATCAACTTTTCCTCTGATTCAAAATCGGGCTTTACCACTATGCTTTCCACCTTATCGCTATGAAGTTTTCTGCTTTTCATGGTATAGCTCGTTGGAACGAACTTAGATTTGCCTATGATGTACTAACCTCTCTGCCGGTTTTTGATACCCTTCATGTCTGAGTGTACATCACAGCAGATGTTGTTGGTTTATCTAATTTCATTTGACTTCTTGAAGTCTCCATCTTTGATTTTTGAGTTGTCGTGGCATCCGGGGTCGTCATTTCTTCAGCCATGTTGTAGGCATCATTTTCAGAACTGGTCACAGATGTTCCTTGCAGCTGTTGTTCAGCTGCTAGTCTACTTTGATGCACTTTACTTAGTCAGACTTGGGCTCATATCTTTTCTCTGCCTAATTGTCGGATAAATCATTCTGACATTCCCTCAGCCATCATCTGCTGAACTTTTTCAGGAGAATAAACTCTGGATATTCCTTCATCATAAATTCTTCCCCTCTTCATCAGCTCTGTGGCGACTACTGCTGAATCTGAGCTGTCATCAGCATATGACTGCTCCTTCAATTTTTTTTTGTAACACCAGGAATTCCTGCTGCAACAGGCACTTTTGTTCCACAGTTTTTGCCTGAAGGGCTTCACCTTTCGCCTGCAAGTCATGAGCCTTAGTATCTTTAGGCTGAATAGGTATTTCCTGGGATGTTTCCTGCATCTTGTCCAGTCTAACATCTATTCCCCACATTTTGGTTGCTGCCTCATCTATTTGAGTCTGGATTTTCTTCTCCTCTATTTCTTGTTGCTGCATGTTAGCCTCCATGGAGTCTTTCTCCTCCACTGTCTGGCTTGCAGACTCCAGAATTTCACCCTCTTCTTCCTCCTCCCAACTGGACTCGGAGTCTGATTTTCCTATCTTCGGCAACAGCTGTTTAACTTTAGCTCGCAAAACAGCTGGGGCCGAAGGCATGGATTGCATGATGGTGACTACTTCCGGTTCTACCTCTGCCAGTTGCTGAGGTTGAGGTACTGTAGCTGGCTGTGCCACCGCTGGTTGGGTTTGCAGCAGCACCACAACTACCACTGCAGCTGCTTGCAAAGCTGTGGTGATAACCCCTGGTTGCTGCAATTTGACCACCAGCACTGGCACTTGCTGCTGTGCTTTAACTTGTCCGGACCCTCCAGCTTGCGCTGTCTGGGATATCGAAGGATGATTTAAGGGTGCCTTTGAAATAACTCACCCACTGGGGTATACATTAGCATTTACCCAGGCATGTCTGAGGCTAGTGTTCTCTCCGGGAAACTCTTCGAGACGAATTCTGGTCTGATTTCGAGCAGATTGCATGGTGCGTATGCCTTGGGATAATCCACTGGATTCGCGTCTTCCCTCATTTGATACCGCAGTCCCGGCATTAGAGTCTTCAAACCTATATAGTAAAAGGTTACATAATAATAAGGGTTTACCCTATAGGCTTTGTCCTCCAAAATCAATTTGCATTCGCTCCTTTCCAGCATTTCTTCTGCTTTCCTAAATGGCAGAGGCAAGAATCCGAACTGATTTTGCCAAGCATATACCCCTGTCTTTAAGGCATGCTGGGGTTCTGATGGTGGTAACTTCACAGCTAATTCTGAATAGTAAGCCAGGCGGTCGCCTGACTTCCAGGACATATGTTTTATTACTCCCTGGGCATCCCTGCCATAGCTATTTTGAAAAATTATAATTTAGCAGCTGTGCTGTTTCAAAGTCGCAGTCCACTCTAGAATGAGGACATGCCAAATGATAGGCCAATGGCATAAATCTACAGACATGCTCTAACTCGATGAAGCTTCACTTGTCTAAAGCTCTAGATATTTTGACCAAATTTGGCATATAAAATTGGTCTTATAGGTTTGTTTATGGCCTTCGATGTCTACTGGGTAATGGTTGTTACTCGAGAATGCCTCTCGTGGAATATTATTAGGCTTCCAGGCCTGTAGACAGTATAACTTAGCATTCTCGTACAATGTCAGTGAGATTTTACCATCTAAATTCCAGTAAGACTTACTGCTTCTGAGATTTTCCAGTATATCCGCACTGATGTTGTCCCAATCTGGAATTTGGACATCTTGTATGTTGTTCGGATCACTGTCCCTGGTAAAGCCATCGTTTTTCAGTGGTTTACTATCCCTCAAAAATAAGGGGAAAAATCCACTTGGCAAGGGCACGTCTCCTCCTCTGGCTGGATCGCCCTCAGATGCTGTGGTATAGTACCCTGTTTCATTGCCCTGCATTTGTATGGCCCATCAATTATACATTTTGCACTTCATCATATGGTACACCATATTAGGCTGGACCTGATTGGTTTCCATGACTGGGGAACCTAGTCCCATTTCATAGTGGACATACCCCCAAATAGTTGAATACTGTTGATAAAAGTGTAGGGCTACCTAGTTGATTTGTTTGGGTTCCATTCTATCATGGTTGAAAACCTGCATTTGCATCAACAGATAATCGGCCATGCCATAATGGATTGCCACAAACATAACTAATAACGAATAATATGCATCTAGGGCTGCATATCTCAGCTCTTCCAGTAAAATACCTCTTTTGGCAAACTGATCATGGTTCGCACGAAGTCTGAAATCATATTGGTAAGGCCCCATGTCTATCAAGTAGAATTTTGTGAATAATCCCTTTAACCTGAAGATTTCGGGACAAATTCCTAGCTGAAAACACTGTTTCTCTAGGTTTGGGCCTACCATACTTAAGGTGAAGAGGTCTAAATCAAAGAAGCGACCTCTGGTCCTTCTCAGATGTTCCCCCAAGGGGACTGTTTTTTTTCTTATCCTTATTGTCTCGCCCTGCTTCACATAATTGTATATGCTTACTAGGTCCTCTAGTACCAAATATCCAACAAACAACATGTCTGAATTTAGGAATTCATGTAAGCTTACCCATTCCTTCTCCATGAGACTGGTGGTGTTGATAGAGTAGGTTTGACCATTCCTTAGCGCGAAGCTTATATATCGAGCGAATTGATTGCCCTTCAGATTGTCGACCTCTCTCATCTTGAACAAGGCAGGGACTTTATCTTAGTTTATTTTTTCAACATCGAATCCACAGACTGGATGTCCTCTGAAGATTGATACTTCTCAAACATACTCCAGTAATGCGCTGAGCTTTCCCGTGTCTACTAGGATTGGTTTCTTGGGATTGGCTGGCTAGTATCCAAAGGTTCTTTTGAACCATTGGTCCAGCTTATGGACTCGGACGACCCTTTTGACATTGTAGTCCAAATGATTAAAAATATTATGAGTTTTAATGTTTTATTCCCCTCTTTTCAGCATCAATTTGAGGTCTATAATACACCAATACTACTACACCAAGCAGGTTAAGTTCCGCAGAAAGATAGATTAGTACAGGCTTGTGTTAGGTGAGTGACTGATATAACAAACATTTAGCTGGTAGGCAACTAATACCTTACCAAATCTTACCCTCGCTACCTCTATATGTTGGGGAGGGTAGACCTGATCAGATTGTCCACCACTCGATTGGACACCAATCTCTGACCAGCTGCTTGAGCGACCTACTAGGCTCCATTTGTGGCACTCAGTATTTACAATTTTTATAGCGCTCGAGATTGATAATTTTTTATGATTTTGATTTTGAAAAATGATACAATATGATCTGAAAATAATTAATTTTTGTTGAAATTTGATAATTCAAAATTTTAACTGACTGAACCCAAGGTTCTAGGTTTCCCTCGAAAGGTCTGACTCTCGCTGATAGCAGGTCTATTTCCAAATTAGGAAATCCCTGATTGGCTATGAGTTTCTGATTCTCAGTACTGCTATTTTTTGTCCCCTCTAAGTCCTAACCTCATCTGCCCTTATTTGGGGTGCTGAGTTGGTCTTCCAGTGACTTCTGGGCGTTTCCTATCATTTCCAAAAATGTTTAATAAAATAAGTTTGAAGCTTACTGTTGAGGAACCAGTTATCTTGCCGGTGTTGCAGCCTTCCATATTCAACCTGGTACTCAGTGTGCGACCACTTGCGCATCATGGCATATTGGCAGTTCCACACGCCTTTTCCCATTTTTCTTTTCGAAAAATTTCTTTCTTTTCGAATAATAAAATTTCAAAATTTATAAAAATTTTGTTAACACTGAAAAAGTATAATTTAGCAACTTACTAATTTCTATTTTGTGTATGACATGGAGAAGTTTTACTTCTTCCTTCCGATGGAAGTATAGAATTCAGACGAGCAGGGGCAGCAATAATTTACTTTGGAAAAATGAAAAATTTGAAATTTATAATTTTTTGAAAGGATCTAAAATTTTTGGGTTGTCAGTTTGGTCTAAAATTCTGAAGAATTTTTTCCAAAGTCTGAAATATATGAAAAAATTTACAAAATTAATGTGAATAATACATAAATGCAATAAATATTACAAGATATTACAAGATAAATTTTAAAATGAGTACCTACACACATGAGAATACATTGAAATAAAAAAAACTGCTCGAAAATATGCATACATTTGCCTTGAGCAAAATTTCATGATGAATGTAATTGATTTGGCGCTCCAGTTGTAACTGTATGTGCCATATTGGACAGTGATGAACTTTCTTCGCATGGCCCATCCTGATTTTCTCGGGCTATGTGCAGCAAGACCCTAGTGGTCTCGTAACAAAAATGTTTCAACCTGCTGATTAAAACAATTTGGTGATTTAGGGGGGATGTCAGAGCACCCCATGGGGGGTATGGGGGGGTATTACCCCCATCTTAGATTTGGAAATTCATTTACTACCCCCATAAAAACAGCTCACTATAGCAAAAAATTTTGGTTGACTTCATCCTCTCCCCAGTAGGTTATACTAATTCGAGAAAAACTGCAGAATGTGTGATTCTGAGGAATTACTCACTGCTCTTTTTGACACATTTACTGAGCAAATGATAATGGGAAAGTATGCAACTTCTGTGCCATATAGCGATTTTTAGGAAAGGATATCAGCACATTAATATATACTACCTGTAGGAAATCATTATATATGTAATTGGGAGATGAAATAATGACTTATGTTTACGTGATTTATCAAAAAATCGCCCCTTGGGAAGAAAAACATTATGTTCTTAAAATTCTTCCTCTTCATGCTCTCCTTTCCTTTTCCCTGCTTCTGCGTTGGGTGTTCTGTGCGCATATGGTTAACCAAGCTGTGGCATACTTTCCTGCTATGAGTTGAGACATGTGAGGTCTGTTGACGTGGATCAGGAGTGGTACTTGGTTTCAAACTCGTTGTTCATAGTCTAATGGGATTAATAATACTAAAGCCACATTCAGCATCAGGACTTTTAATTGGAAGCACTGTTCCAAGCCTAATCAGTGATGGGATAAGCCCATACTGCTGAAGATGCTGGTTGAAACAATGCTTCCAAACGTATGTTGTGCCCGATTCTTGAAATGTGCAGGAATCAGTTGGCACAACAGTCTTCAATGTGTGACTATTCTGTACGTATAATTAGTGCATTAAAGTTACAGCTGGAAAATGAAGTTGAAGTAGTAAATGTTTTTTGAGTGTAAAAAGGATAAAGTATGGGCATTATCCATTTTTGTAAGTTCTATGTGGGTGGTTAGAGTAGTACAACCCCCCCCTCCTTCGCAAAAAGTTGGGAGCAAAAAAAAAAGGTCACGGTATAGTTCAAGTACTACACTTAAAATTTACGATTTTACCCCTACCTAAATTTTTGACCTTGGGGACCTCTGGGGGTGTCCCAATGAACAATAGTGACAACATTCTCCGCTGCTCGTGAAATGTCTGAAATTATGAGTAGACCGGACCAAGGTAGTCCTAATTCTTTCTGCTTGTCTACTTTTAGCAGAACCCAGTCCTTTTGTTTGAAATTATGTTCCTTGGACTTTTTATCCAAGTATTTCTTCGATTTATCTGCAGCACTCTGGATATTCTTTGCAATATGCTCATACAAATTGACTAAATAATTTGTCAACACAAATTTGTATGCCTCTGCATTGATATCTGGCATTACAATATCGTATGCTTTCAACAAGTTTAACCCAAAGGTTGCCTTGTGACCTCTAAGTAACAAAAATGAGGATTGCCCTGTTGCTGCATGTGGTGTAGCATTATAGGCAAAGACCACAGCTCTAAATATCATGGCCAGTTGTTCTTTTCTTCAATTCCCACTTTTCTGAGCTGCTTAATAAGTGTCTGATTGAACCTTTCAACCATACCATTTCTCTGTAGATGGTATGCTGTTGTATAAATTTTCTGGCACCCTAACAACTTGCAGATTTCTTTCATGATATCTGAGGTAAAATGACCTCCTCTATCACTGAGTAATCTCCATGGAGTCCCATGTGTAAATACAATAGCCTGTAGAAAAGTATCCACAATGGTGCTAGCTGACTGATGAGGGCTCAGTTCAGCTTCAACCCATTTTGTAAAATAGTCCTGAACGACTATGACATACAGTCTCTTCTCACTGAGTGGAAAAATACCCACAATATGCACTGATACAATGTCAAAAGGACCTTCAGGAATTACTGGTATCAGTGGTGGAACTTCATCATTCCCGGGGTTAACCATTTGACAAACTGGACAAAGCTTGATCCAGTGTCTGACATCCTTTTCAATTCCAGGCCCCCAGAACCATTTTTTAATCATGGACAGGGTTCCTTTGAACCCTTGATGAGTCATCATAATTGCACCATGGTACTGGTGCAAAGTATTGTCTCTGAGACAGGATGAAATGACCAATTGATCATTAGCTCCCAGTTCAGCTTCCCAGTATAACACTTCGTTCTGGATATAAAATCCACTATGATACTTGGTTGTCCCATTTAGACCCAATCTATCAAAAAATGGTTTCAATACCTCATCTTTTCTCTGCAAGAAAGTCATGAGATCATCTCTAATGAGCCCTTTTTGCAACTCATTTTCTTTGGGGTCTGCCAAACTGAATTACAGTTCTCTTTCTGGATATAACCAGGTTTTCCTCATCTTTTTCTTGGTTACTCTTCTTTTGCTTTACTTGCCCTTGATTGCCATCATGCTGAACTTGAGCCTGATCTTTCCTTTCCACTTCCTTCACCATGCTTCTTGTGGTGATGGCATTTACCAATTTAGCATGTGAAATAGATTCTGGATCACCCTCAGAATCTTCAGGATATATTTGGGTGAATCTTGGATTTGTGTCACCTCTTTGACTTTCCCAAATATGATCCTTGTTTTTCAGCTCTGGATTTAACGGAGTACTGTCTTCAGGATTCTGATCTATCAAAATTCTGAATCTCTTCACTAAATTGAGATGCGTTTTCTCAATGTTTTGTGCTTCCAGATCTTTCAGATTTTACTCTCCTCTATTTTCTGAGAACATATGTTCCCATTTTGTTGGTATTTTTTCCATCTGATCATCTGGTTCATCCATTCTAGAAAAGAAATCTGCCATAGCATTTTGTTTTCCAGGCACATACACTAGTTTATGGTTGAACTGAGAGATGAATGAGTATCATTTCTTCAACTTACCATTGGTCATTGCATTGATCTTCATTGAGAGTAATGGTTTGTGATCTGTTCTAATGATCACTCTATGACCTACTAGGTAGTGCTTGTATAACTTCAACCCATAGACTATGGCCAGGCATTCTCTCTCCATGGCTGACCATTTTTTCCCATCCCCTTTCAAAATTCTGCTATTATAAGCAATTACCCAGCAGTCGGACTTGGTTTCCCAGTAGAGAACTGCTCCCAGTGCTGTTCTGCTGCCATCCATCTAAAGGACAAAGTTCCCAGACCCGTCCAAAACTGGGTACCTCAGAAAAGGCACTGACAATAATGCATCCTTTAGGCTTTGAAAAGCCTGATGATGAACCTCCGATACTTCCCAAACACTGTTTTTTCCTATTAATTTGTACAAAGGTTCTGCAATTATAGCTAGACCTGGTATGAACTTCTTTGACCACTGTAGCATTCCTAAAAACCTTTTGAGTTTTCTTTTGGACTCTGGGAATGGGAACTCTTTAATGGCTTTAACCTTCTTCAGATCTAGGGAAACTCCATCCCAATTTAAGATATGTCCTAAAAAATGGACTCTCTACGGGAGAAATTCACACTTCTCTGGCTTCAAGGTCAAGTGGGTCTTTCTTAGAGCTTACAGAACTAGCTCTAGATTTATTAGATGTTCCTCAAATGTGTTTGAGAATACAATAATATCATCTATATACATGAGGCAGATTGTCCACACATTTAGGAGCAAAACTCTTTCCATCATGCACTGGAACTCTGCTGGTGCATTCGTTAAGGGCATTACTCTAAACTGTTATAGCCTTTCCTGGCATATGAAAGCAGTTTTTTCCTTGCTTTCCTCATCCATTCACTCTTGTCAATACCCTGATTTAAGATCCAAGGTGGTATAATATTTCGACCTTCCCAGGCAGTCTAAATAGTTGTCCATCCTGGGGATGGGATACTTGTCATCCTTTGTGACTTCATTTATACCCCTAAAGTCCACTACTAGTCACTTGGTACCATCCTTTTTACCTACTAAAAATAAAGGAGCTGCCCAAGGCGACTTTGATGGTTCTATAACACCCTTTTCGAGTATATCTTGGACATGCTCATGAACATGTGGCCTTAAATTGATGGCAGTCCTGTGATACCATTTAGCTACAGGTGCTGTGTCACCTGTATTTATTTTACAGGTAAAATAGGGTGTAGTAATTGGTGGATCATTAGGCAAGCTGAACACACCTCTATATTTGGGGAGACATTTTAAAGCTTCTTCTACTTGATCTGAAGGTACTGTACAAAGCTTCCCTGAACTCTTTCTCATTGCTTTGAGTTGAATCAGGTTTAGCTTGAACTGCACAAGTTTACAGCCCTCTTCTTCAACTATCTTCCCCTTTAATTGATCTTGATTAGAGGAATCACATAACAAAGAATTAGTACAGCCAATTATTTGATTTTGTTTGAAATGGTACACTGATCCTGTGCTATTAGATACCATGACTACAAAATCATTTTTAGTACCATCTACTATAGTACTATCAATGTGGAACCTTTCTTTGTTTTCTTCAGACTCAATTATGATTCCATTCAGGTGATTTTCGCCTACCTTTTTCCAAAGTTTTGCTTTCACAAGTATATCAGAACCACTAGGCAAGTAGACTTGACTGGAACTTACCGCTGGCACCGAAACCTTTAAAAGACAAATCTTTGGCTGACATTGATCAGCAACACTCCTCGAAGATTCCGTGGCATTTATGGTCATGACCTTTCTAGAATTTGTTTGGGGCTGGTCCGATGCCACATATATCCTTTAGTGCCTGTTGTTGAGCATCATTGTCCTGTTTCTGAAATCTATTATGGCTCCTATGGGAAAAAAATCTGTCCCCACAATGACATTTTCACTTGCTTCAGGCATAACAATTTCTTTTATAGGGAACTGTCCACACAGGTATCCATTCTAAATTGAATGTACCCATGGGCACAGGATTCATTTGTGATTGCCTAGCAACCATCACACTAGAATAATCTTTCACGGGCTGCTGATTTGTGAATTGACCCTGGTGCAGAGTCTGAGTTGGTCCCTCAATAGCTTGAGTCAGCTGAGATGGCTGTGATGCAGCTTGCTGCTGGAATTGATGCATTTGTTGATACTGCTTTTGCAGTTCCTTTTGCCTTTTGAACTGTAGGAATTGATTGTAATCCAAATTCTGTTCAAAATTTCCATGGCCATCCTGATATCCAGAGTAGCCAACATGGTAGGCACCTCTGCCTCTGCTATTAAACTTAGCATTCCAGTAACGTCCTCTCCTTCTGTAGTTACCTCAAGAAAAATTGTTGAAGCCTCCCCTATTAAAAGTAGGGAAGCTAGCTCTGCCTCTGCTCCTGCGCTCAGACAGAACTCGCAGTGTCCTGCAGTCTGCAGTATTATGTGTTATGTTCTTGTGGAACTCACACCATGGCTTTGTAGGATCTTGGGAGATTTGACCTCCCTAGCTGGTTCTGGGTATGACCACATCAGACTGATTTTTGATTTGTTTACCATCAACTTTTTGCTGGAGTCAATCAAATCTTTTGACCAGTTGTATCATTTCTTTAGAAATTTTTAACAGAAGAGACTCCTTCTTACCTTTTTTGGTCTGAGCCTTAGAGGCTTCCCGAACTAGAATCTCCTTTACTTCAGGTGAATCACTTCTTGACCTCTGGGTCTGGGCTGGTACCTGACTACCTAAACTGCTTTATGGCTGGTGAAACTTTTGTCTCTGGCTTTGCTGGAAATCTTCTGACTGATTCTCCACTACTACAGCTATTCCAGGGTCTCGCCCACTCTGCATGGCTACCTCGTTGATAACAATTGGATCCTGCTGAGTACCCTTTGGCCCATATCTTTGAAAGGAATTTTTATATCTACATTTAATATCATGAATTTCTACTGCTAAGTCATACCAATTTCTAAAGGTATGCTTAGAATTTTTCAGTTCGGACTGAAATGTGGGGTCACTCTTGTACACAAATGTGTCAATGAGTCTCTGCTGTGACTGATAGTCTAAATCACCCTTTACTAGTTCAACCAATATGCTGACTCTCTTTAAAAAGTCAACAGCCTGTTCATTGGGTCTTTGTTGGATGTCAAATAATTCCTTGGTTAGCATTTCCAGGTTACGCTCTGGTGCAAAGACATTAATTATGGCTCTTCTGGCATCCCTATAGGTCATGTTGTCACTTGCAACAGCCGTTAGTCTGCCCTTAGGAAGCCTGAGCAGTGTCTGCCCTTAGGAACATACGATTTCATCATCTGCACAATTTTAATACATGGCAGACAATTGATCTAGTTCTATGAAGACTTAATGATGTAGGTTCGGCAGTTGATTCCTGTTTAATTGACAGTAAATTAAGTCAAATAGTTCAGTGCAGTTGGAAGCATACATGTGTGAGGGTTGATATGTGGGGTATGTACCCCCAGAGTTTTGAAATCGGAAGTCTTTCCCTGTATGAAGAAAATTTTTGGTAAACTTTCTGGAATTTTTGTCTCAAAAAACTAGGGTCCACCCCTTTTGTAACTACTCTCCCCCGAATTTCAGAGCTGCACATGTATGGTTGGAAGTAGAGATGCATGGGAAAAATTTCCGAGGGGAGGAGGGCCAAAGTCAAAGCCAAAGCCAAAGCCAAAACAGATGTGCACTATTTTTCTTTTAGGAACAGACAATACTTGTAGAATTACAGCAACTTGAAGCCCTTTTGCTGCTTGGAAGAAATAAATACCAGTGAAAAACATATTTGTTCTACATTAGGTTGAATAGGAATTCACTTATTTGACATTTGATTCATAATTTTCTAGTGGAAATTCAATAATTTAAATGTCACTGTATCTATGTAAGGTCTCTGCCGGATCCTGATACTTTTAAGCCTGACAATCTGAACGTAACGATGTTGGAAACCATATTCATCTTTGTTCATTTCAGCAGTCATCTTCGTAACAAAGATATTCTCGACAATAGATTGTACAGACGATGAGCAAGACGAAGACACAGACTCAGACTCAGGAGCAGGTGATTATGACTATTCCAACAATGGGCATTCATATTATCCGTTTATTACCACTACCACATTGAATCCATATTACACGAGTACTTACAAACCAAAAGGACATTTTGACGTCATTTTGGGAGTGGGAGCCAAGGCGCCGTCGTGGCCACCGCCAAAGTCGTCATCAATCGACAGTTGGATCGACACACTTCTAAAATTTTTGGAGAAGTAAACACAAATATTTATTTATAATAATATTAAAAATCAGTAGAACGTCTGGTCACTTCGAATAGCAAAAAACGATGTTGAAAGGGAAATACTGGAAAAGCCTAGCCTCAATTACTTACTTTGAAAAATTTCTTTGTGATCTGGCTGTGGAAATTTGGTCGTGGTGCCTTGATTGGGGTATTCCCATGTGAGCGATTTCCAAGTGAGTGATTCCCAAGTGAGGAATTCTCAAGTGAGTGATTCCCAAGTGAGGAATTCTCAAGTGAGTGATTCCCAAGTGAGCGATTTCCAAGTGAGTGAATTCTCAAGTGAGCGAATTCCCGATTGAGGATTCCCATGTTGGCAATTCTCAATTGAGCGAATTCCCAAGTGAGCGAATTCCCGATTGGCGATTCCCATGTGAGCGATTCCCAATTGAGCGAGTTCCCAAGTGAGCGAATTCGCAATTGAACGATTCCAAACGAGCGATCGAGAATGTAGTAACACTTTCTTCATATTTCCTTCTTTACCTTATATGTTTCTTTGTATGTATTTTTTCTTTGTTTTTTGTGTGTATTGTTAATGTTTTCGTTTATGCATGTTTTTACGTTTTCATCTTTTGTCTCTGCTATCTTTTATTTTCATTTACTTTTTTCTTTTTTGCTCATGAAACAGCAAACTACAAGTTCTTATTTTTAATAAGCAGTCTCCCGTACAGCTCTCATACAACTTGGCACATTCTATTTTCTACATAATTTTATCCTTTGAAATTTTTCTTCATTATTTTTCATCTTAGTTTTTTGCTTTCAATCTCTCCTGCTTTTTTCTTTTTTGTTCTTTTTTCACATTTTTTTCTTTCTTTCTTGCTGCTTTCTCTATGTTGCCTATTATTTCTTTTCACTGTTTTCATTCTTTTTTTAATGTTTTCTACCTATTTTCAATTATTCTTAATGTCTTCATTTTTGTTGACGTTTCCTCAAGCATGTCGAACTGTACTAGAATTATACAGGAGACTACGGCTATTTAAAATGACAACTTGTAATATGTTGTTTTATGAGCAAAATAGGAAAAAGTAGATGACAGGAAAAACGAAAAGGAAAGAAAGCGGAGACAAAAAATGAAAACGTTAAAACATACAAGCGAAAATATTAACAATACATCCAGAAAACGAAAAAAATGAAATACATGCAAAGAAAAATTTTAGGTAAAGAAAATATGAAGAAGGTGTTATTACATTCTCGATCGCTCGTTTGGAATCGCCCAATTGGGAATTCGCTCACTTGGGAATCACTCACTTGGGAATCGCTCACTTGGGAATCGCTCACTTGGGAATAGACCCCTTGATCGACACCTACACATCAGAGCTATGCATGTTCCAGGAAGGGATAATCTTGATGCCGATTGGTCATCTCGACATTTTTCCGACCCAAGTGACTGTAAGTTGGAGACTAGACTCTTTGTTTCCATGAATAAAAAATGGGGACCAGTTGAATTTGATCTTTTTGCAGACCGTCAGAATAAACAATTAAAACCTTTTGTTTTTTGGAAGCCTGATCCTGATGCTTCTGCTATAGATGCTTTTAGTTTGGATTGGCACGCTTAGTTTGCTTTTGCCTTCCCACCTTTTGGCCTCATTGGCCGAGTGATCGAAAAAGTTCAAAACTCGTCCAAAATGATTCTTATTGTTCCAGTATGGCCTACACAGTCTTGGTGGCCCCAACTTCTAGCAGTGGCAGTCGACCGACCTCTCCTCTTGCCTCATCCGGACAACTTAATAACCAACAGTTTGAAGGAGAGTCACTCTTTGGTGATAAACAATGTGCATCTATCAGCATGGAAAATCTCAGGGATTTCTGGACAACCAGTGGAGTTTCGGAAGAGGCAGCCAGCATCATCCTACAGTCATGGTCTTCCGGAACATAAAAACATTACAACTCCGCGGTTAAAAAGTGGCATTGCTGGTGTACTAGAAAGAAAATTGATCCCTTTCAAATCTCTGCTTCCGAATTAATTGACTATTTACTAATGTTTTTTCGGCGCAAAATCCGCCATTGTAACTTTTTTAAATGAAATGGGTTATGATTTGAGTAATAATGTTCAGATTGCACGGTTTACGAAAGGCCTTTTTTATCTAGTGCCGTCCCAACCAAAATATGCAAATACATCTGACGTGTCCTTAGTTCTGGATTTTTTGCGTAACATTGATGTGGAGGATCCGGCGTACGATCCATCTAAAGCTTGCAGGAAACTGCTAACATTCAAAACGCTGATGTTACTTGCACTTAGTTGCCCAGAATGGGCGTCAGAAATTCAAAAGTTGGATATAAATTACATAAAATTTTTTGACAAGTATGTTTTATTGTCTGTTCCAGAAGTTACTAAAACTACGAGAGGCAGTCCACCGATTTCCTTTAAAATTTTCAAATATTCAGAAGAAAAACTGTGTCCTTACATGCATTTAAGCAAGTATACAAGTTTCACAGAAAACGACAGAGTTTCGGAAAAGAAATGTTTTCTTTCTTTGGTTCAAGTTTACAAATCAGTTTCCTATACCACAATTTCTAGGTGGCTAAAGGCCGATGTATAGTCGTCCCGATCCTTAAAAAATGGCCTTTCCTGAGTCAAGAAGGCTCGTTCCCTAAATTAATAATATAAGTAAATTAATAATAAATAAAATCCTGACGCAATCTGTAATCCTGAAGTTAGGAACAGGACGACCTGATAAGGAAAGGTGTTCCCGATGTTTTCCTGATCGGAAAAGGATGGCTTTCCTGACGTCGGGAAGAAAGTACAAGCCTTCCGTACTTTTTAGGGGTCGGGAAAGCTACATGCTACAGTAAATACTCATCAAATGCGTAACGGCTTCAGCCTGCGCATAATCCTAGTTACATTTTCCGTTAATTGGAATGTAAAATGAAGTGAAATTATCAAAAACTAAGAATTTGCTACCAGATAAGATAGCATAGTCAGCTAAGAAATAGATTTTTCATGTTTTTCGTTGAAATATGCGCACTTTATGCAAGTGCAATACTTTGCAACTACAGCGCGTTGTAATACTGTAGCCATGTTTGTTTACAACAAAACGGCAGATTTGCAGCTTTTGTAGATTAATTCCAGCGTTTTTACTTATTAAAAAATTAACTTTCTAAAAAATTAATTAATTTTAATGTCAAACTTTATTAATTTAAAAAAATTTAAAATTAAAAAAATTAAAGCTTAAAAATAGAAAATTTCAACATTTTAAATTGAAAACTTTTTAAATTAGAAAATTTAAAACTGAAAAATTTAAAATTAAAAAATTTAAAATTAGAAAATTTAAAATTAAAAATTAAAAATTTTAAATTTTAAAGTTAAGAAATTTAAAATTAAGAAATTTAAAATTAAAAAATTTAAGATTAGAAAATTTAAAATTAAAAAATTTAAAATTAAAAAAGTTGAAATTTAAATTTAAAATAAACAAATTTTGAAAAATATAAATTTAAAATAAAAAAAATTAATCAAGGGGGAATTAAAATATGACAAATAAACAAAAAACACCGTGAACAAAATAATGTAAATGCATGTATGTAAACATGTGCAACGTGAACGAAATTAAAAAAATAATCAGAATAATATACAAGATCAATAAAATGTATAAAACCTACTGTCTGGTCGTATTTATTTACACAACTTACGCATCTCAACATCTAATCTTACTGTAAAATATTTGTCATGTAGCCGTCCCAATCCTTAAATTTAGGGACGTTAAGGACGACTTTACCTGGTCCTATCCTTTCCTGATCCTTATCAGGTCAGGAACTCAGGATTAAGGATCAGGATTACGGATTACTATACATCGGCCTTAAAAACGGTACTTTTTCTTTCGGGTATTGACACCAACGTTTCTACTGCACATTCTACACGCTCAGCTTCTGGGTCTAAAGCCCTTTCGTCAGGCTGTCCTTAAACGTTTATACTAAATCATGCTAACTGGAGTCAAAGGTCTTTGACTTTCAAACGTTTTTATCAAAAAGATATAATTGAAACCATTAAATAAATTTCGTTTTTGATAAGAACGTAAGCTTTGAAAACAGGTGCTATTAGTTATCGGCAATAATCGCCGTCCCTGACGCGGATTCTCATGATCAGTAGGCAACTGAAGTAAATAAAAATAAAAGAAAAGACGTGTTTTGTTTTTTCGCGTTGTCCGTATGTTACGTTTCGTACGATTTACCGTTCTTTTATGAGCGAGGATTTTTTCTTCCTGATAGGTTAAAAGTTTCATTTTCTTAAGCTTAGGTTAGATTTGTTGTAATCTGAAACAATGAAAACGTTATTCAGTCTCTCATGAACAATGAAAAAAGAGGGGGGTTTTGTACTAACGGTAAAGCTTTTGTGGGTGGAGCTCTGAAAAAATGGAGCTATCACCCAACCACTCATGAATGAAACTGCTATTAGTTAAGTCTCAGCATTATAGGAGAATAATTACTTTACTTCCGCCTAACGGCCTAGCAAGATATTGTACTTTGGTCTTAGAGCGATAGAAAAATCCTCAAGAGCATATCTCAATCGCAGAGAAAAGTTTCTTGAATTTTTGGACTTATTTTTGATAGAATTCATCATGTGACGTGCAACTTCAAAAAGTAGAATTTGGAATACTTTTCAACTAAGTTTATACCTATAGAATTTTACGAAAAATTTGAAAGTCTCGTCTCATTTCCAATGGTGATTCTCTTCAAATTAATTTCGCTCCATGATAAGAATTTCATTCAGGAAACAAGAACGTCCGAAAGGATTTTCGTTCGTGTTTTGCAGTCATATGTGCCCTACAGGAACAGTGTAAGTTATTACTGGGCCGGTGTAACAAAGCATATATGTACACTTCATTCCCTAGATGCCAGGGCACGAGGTGCATTTACCCAAAACCGCCGATCATCGGCGAATTGTCTCTCTCGGGGGACGAGAAGGATCTCGACCCATACAGCATAGATTCTAAAACTAAAAAATCGAAGTTGAAGAAAATATTGACCTCGAAGCTGGTCCAAGCTTTGACGAACGACATATTACGGAAAAAAGTCGGCAGGAGAGGAAAAAACAGGACAAGAAAGAGAAACCGCGGTTCAAAACAAGGAGTCAATAAGAAAGATTTGAAGACGAAGAATGGGTGAAATTCTAAGAAACAAGTGATGTTTCGTATAGCCTGTGGTCGTATTTTTTGATCTGTTGAAAGGCTGTCAAAGTGTGGTACTGTACTCAAATCTCACTCAGCAGCAACATTCAATGTGCACGTATACGATTATTCTCTCCCTAAAATCATGCTGTTTTTGATGGAGCTCGTATATTTGAAGTCCTTGAACCATAGTATCTTTTTACATGTCACAAAGCTTATTGTCGAATTTTTTGTTCGGAATCCCAGCATAGCAAGGCTTTTACTTGCATAGAGGATATTCTCATATGGTCTATTCCCAAGTGAGCGATTCTCAAGTGAGGGAATTTCGAATTGAGCGAATTCCCAATTGGGCGATTCCAAACGAGCGATCGAGAATTTAAAGGCCCTGTCATACTTCACCGCGCGGTACCGCGCGGCGCCGGTTGTTCTATTCATACTAAAAAGCGGCGCCGGACGGCGCCGCGCGGTACCGCCTTTGAAGTATGAATAGGTTTTTGTAATTTTTGCGGCGCCGCGCGGCGCCCCATCAAGTTTCAACTAAACCAATACACATTTTTTGAGAAGAGCAAAATCCAAAAGTAAAAAAGCGGCGGTACCGCGCAGTGAAGTATGACGGGGCCTTAATATTTTCTTCACATTTTCCTTCTTTAATTTATATTTTTTGTATGTAATTCTGTTTTCTTTCGTTTTCTGTGTGTGTTGCTTATGTTTCGTTTATGTATGATTTTTCGTATTCATCTTTTGTCTTTGATTTTTTTCTTTCTTGTCATCTAATTTTTTCTTTTTTGCTCATGATACATTGAAAGTGGTCATAACCGTGGTTTTTATAATTCTTGAACAAATTCGCATGGTTGAGCGTTTCATCGCTGTGAGCGTGAAAATCTTCGTAAAAACATAAACGAAAGAATGCTAAAAGAAACAAAACATCAATAGAAAGGAAACGTCAGCAAAAATGAAGACAACAATAAGCAAAAATAGGTAGAAAAACACATGAAAAAATGACAACGAAGAATAGAGAAAGCAGTAAGAAAGAATGAAAAGATAATGTGAAAAAATGACAAAAACCAGTATTGCCGACAAGGTTGTCTACACAATGCTTTTTTCACTTATTCGGTGACAGAAAATCATAAAATACCAAATGTAGTACTTGCTTTTTACCTATATTATAGTTTTTCTCGCAATTGTTAATTGCAGCAGTATTTCGTATTTTTAAGATTTTCCACTGAACCATGTTACATAAGACTGAAAATTTGCGAGTGTATCTACGGTCTGTGTTTTACAAAATGCTTCCAAATAAATAAGTGACACAAATCAGTACTGTCGTCAAGATCGTTTACAAAGAGCTCTTAACGTAAAATTTCCACTTGGATGCATTTCAAGAAAAACAGACTATAACTAAACAACTTTAAGTTAGCACATTTATTGACGCAATTTTAATTTTAATTCGCAAGCGTTTTGTAAGACGGTAGACCATAAAGGCCCTGTCATACTTCGCCGCGCGGTGCCGGTTGTCCTATTCATACTAACAGGCGGCGCCGCGCGGTGGCTCGTCATACTTCGCCGCGTGGCAGCGCGCGACGCCGCTTTTTTACTTTTGGATTTTGCTCTTCTCAAAAAAAGTGTATTGGTTCAGTTGAAACCTGATGGGGCGCCGCAAAAATTACAGCAACCTATTCATACTTCAAAGGCGGTACCGCGCGGCGCCGCTTTTTAGTATGAATAGAACAACCGGCGCTGCGGTGAAGTATGACAGGGCCTTAAGGCCTAAAGGGTCATTTATACTTGCCTTCTTCGGCGGAACGGAACCGATCGCCAACAGCTTGGAACGTTCAACCTGAAAATCCACTTTCGATCGGAGAAAGTACCTGCAATTTTCTAGAAAATGACCGACGGTAACCCCCAACCGAACCGAAAATTTATCTTTCGTTCAAACACATTGTGTCGATTTCTCTCCGTCCCGTTCCGTTCCGCCGAAAAAGGCAAGTATAAATGACCCTTAACACTGACGTCCTGAACATTCGAAACCCTGTCCACATACTAAAAACCTAGTCGATTTCAAGACATCGTTGCTCTGATTGAAAAAAGAAATCCAATAGAAATAGAAATTTTGATTTCATTAGATCGAAATCATAATTTTCTCAATTTCTTCAGTACGAGGCTTTATTAATTCAATTTTTTATTGACAAAATTTTACAACGAGGCTCACACTAAAAATCGAGATTCTTTGCTAATTGATCATTTTCCGCAGTTTTCCCGTTAAACGGACAGATCGATTGATTCAAACAAACGTTGCACTTAGGGCGTAGAGGGGTGCAAACTTGTTGTCCAAAGCCTACTAGAAGAACGTTAATTTCTTCCCATAGTTTTTTGGGTAGCCAATTTTCTAGAGCGATTTTTGTTTCTAACGGCGTTTTTGTCGATTTGACGGTCCAGCCGAGGCGATTCGCTATTCTGTGAACATGCGTATCCACTCCTATACCTAAAAATAAGCCAGCAAGGCAGTATTCGGGTAAGGGGAAATACATGCACGATAGGAACGGAAAAATATCACAATAGTCAAAACCTTTTGAATTGATCTGTTTTTACTATATTTTTGACGACGACTAGAAGAAAATCAGCGGAACCAATTAGCATAGCAATGCTCCATTTGCAAATTTCCACGACAAAAAATAAATGAGGATACAGTTTTTAACAGTAGGTGCGGGAGTCCACTCGAGTTAGAAAATGATTTCGGACAGAATTCAACTTGGAAAATATCTAATCATACATCTTCCCTTTTACTTAAAAAGTGTTCCTATTCAAAGAGAATGCGAGAAAACCATTTTTTGAACATACCGATTATTTCTCCGAATGCGATGTTCATTGCTAAAGTAGCTATTTTGTGACCGACGCCCGGTAGTGCGCAAATCTGTTCGTAATTTCGGGGCAAACAGCCGTTGTACTTTTCGACCAGAATTTTGCTAGCTTTCACGATATATACCGCTTTACGTTTGTAAAAACTAACGGGATAAATCAGCGGTTCGATCACAGTCGGATTTTCGAGGGCTAGTGTGTCTGGGCTACAAATATTCTATCAGAAAAGTAGAAGGTTTAAAACGAGTGATGTACAGAAATTCGCGGTTCATATTCAATACATGTATCAGGGTTCATAGCGATTTCCGAAAACAATGTTTCCGGCTGTTTCCTGTAGGTTTTGACATGCCTTTTTCAGTACAATGTAACCAGGCACGTAAAATTTAAGATGCAACAAAGAATAAAAAACAAAGGAGGTAGCAGAGTTTTTTGAACTGTACAAACGAAAATTTTAGCGCAAAAAAAATTCTGTCACTCAACAGCCGTCAGTATTCAGTATCAATGAACTTGTTAGTGGATGGAATATTTTTTAGCAACGAGGTCCAAAACTCAATAAAATGAATATTTTTTCGACAAATTATCACCTACAAGATCAATGCGAATGCGAAAAATCAGCGAAAAGGAAATTCAAGCAAAACCGTGCAAGCTTTTTAGTAAGTAGAGAAAAATATGCAAGTTGTGTATATGCACTTTAGCGATCCCTGAATTTTTCATACGTCTTCTAACGTATATGTATATGCAGCATGTATGTAAAGGCAACGTATGTTACCTAATTTTTCAGCGCAAGTTTATCCGCCTCCGTCCATCAGCCACCCACCTAGCTGTGTAAACTGGTAAATGCACAAAAAAGCAGCCATCTTTGTACACTCCTTGCAAGCTATCAGAATGAAGTCTATTTTGAAGATGCACCTGACGGGGCTGGTGCTACGCGCCCGCCTACGCTCCGAACTATGCCTAAAGGGCCATTTATACTTGCCTTTTTCGGCGGAACGGAACAGAATGCAATCGACACAACGTTACTGAACGAAAGGGAATTTTCGTTCCGTTAAGTTCGGTTGGAGGTTACCATTGGTCATTTTCTAGAAAATTGCAGTTATCCTTTCTGATCGGAAGTAGACTTTTAGGCAGAAAGTTTCAAGCTGTTAGCGATCGGTTCCGTTCCGTTCCGTCGGAAAAGGCAAATGACCCTTAAGAATTAAGTAGGTACACTGTAGTTCTTGGGCTCAGGCTTGCTCTTGTTCGTTCTGTTAATTTTATTAGAAAGTAACGCATACTTCTTGTATTGAAATCGGTCAATCTTTAGCTGCATTTCACGCCTTCAGAAACTGTTTAAGCTAATTTAGCATAGATGAAAAATAATCAGCATAATTTTTCGAACAAGGCTGAATTTTTATTTCGGCACTCGTGACGAAACAATAATTTAGCCCTTGCCCGGACTTGCTTGTTATGCATCCGCGTGGTATAATAATAAAAGCTTTTTGTGGAGTATTATACTAGTGCATGTTCTGTGCCTTATGGTCAACTGTTTTATGCCTCTGCATTCGTAGTCGTCATATGTGTCTCGTGAAAATGGCCAACATTTCGCATTATGTTTGTTGCGTTTTATTACAATAAATGTTTTTTCAGCAAATTTTCGCAAATTTTGAAGTACAAACGGTTTTTGAGAGGTTGTTGGTACCAGTACAAAGGGACCGAGTACAAAAATGATTGGTAAGTAGTCACCAGGATCCTTTCGCACACCTTCATCCGCATCGTGCAGAAATAATCCAAATTTTTTTCCGCCCTCAAAAGTTTTTCGCTTCAAAGCTGAAATAATTCGAAAAATGCGCTAAACGAGCGATAATTGTAGATTACCAAGAAAATCTCCAAACGCATTGTTTTTCTCAATTCAAGAATATTATTTCAGAATGATTGAGCAAAAAAGTAGTAGCTGTGGACATTTCCATGATTAAAGCTAGACATTTACAGATGTGGTCACGAATGCCTTTCTCTGCATTTTAAGAGCATAACCAAACATTGAGATGTTTTCGGATTCAGTAACTAGCGAAAATGTGGAAAAAATAGAGAAAATTCTAGTCAGGTTAGTCACATTGAGCTGATGAACGACAAATTGGTGTTTTACAACGATTGAAAGTATATTAACGATAGATTTCTAACGAATTCCTCTGATATTAACATTTCGGTAAGTCTGATTAGAAATATTGAATTTTATTATATTTTTTATTCCGGCGCAATTTTTTGGGTTTTACACTAAAAAACTTATGAAATAAATCTTAAGAAAATTATGCAAATTAAGATTAGAGCAATATACTGCTAACTCATTCTCACTGAGGCGCGAAGCGCCGGCAAAATTTTCGGGTTTTTATATTCTAAAACTCTCGAAAAACTGATCCTCGCAAAAGAAATTGCCGAATAGAAGCTCTAAGAGAACAGAAGGGAACGTCAACAGCTTAAAACGTTCAGCCTGAAAATCCACTTTCGGTCGGAAAGAATAACTGCAATTTTGCGGAAAACGACAGACGGTAACTTCCAACCGAACCGAACTGAAAATTTCCCTTTCGTTTGATTACGCATCGTTGGAGAAGGAAAGTAATGGCCCTAACATTTACAGTGATGATGTCTTCAATCATCATCGTTTGTAAGTTTTATTAGTAAAGTGAAAGTAGATACGCTAACGGCCGCGCCTGGTAGAAAAGAATGACCATTCTACTCACGACTGTCGCTGCGCCAGTCATATGTGAGATTTTGACTTTCTAAAGTTCGCCAAAATGCATCTTGTTGTTTGTGAACTTTCAAAATTTTTTCTACAATCAGAACAGTGCGCAACATTTTTTTTCTCAAAAGATCCCACTTAAGGAAAGAACCGGGTAAAACAAAAGATAGAAGCTTTACGATTTGAGTCTAAAATCGTGTATTCATCGTTTCGCGCTGAAAAAATTGTGTTCACAACATTCATTAAATTTCATGCAAGATTTCCGAAGATTGATAAAAAATCTCAATTTTCAACAAAATCCAAAACGAATCCTGAAGATCACTGATTTGGTAAGAAGAGGAAGAATCATAACAACCATGAACGTCTATTTTTTCCTGTGCATAGCGTCAGAGAAGTTTGGCACACAGAAGCTAACAAAATGTTAGAGAATATTCAAGAGACAAATTGAAATTCTCGATTTAGATTTCCCGTCAAAAAATGACGACAATAAAAATGAGAAAATTCAACTAATTCATATTCATCGCGAAGATTCTTATTCTCACTATATTTTCAAAAAAAGTGTTCTTTGCTACTCTAATTTAGGACGAGAAATAGGAGATTCGTGGTTATCTCAGAAATGAAACAAAACTTCTTTTTGACTACGCCTCAGCACAATAAATTATTGTCACTACAGCGCCGAAAAAATTTGAAGTTTTGGTTTTCTAAACTGCATTAAAATGCATCTTCTCATCTATGCCCCAAAAGTAGAAACGCGCCAAAAAATTTCCGTTCCGTGCGGAAAATGACCAGAAATTTTTCTGTACGGCCAAAAAAAGTCCGTACTTTCCGAAAAAAATACAATACGAACAAGGACTTAGAGCATAGTAAAAAACTCTATCGTAAAGTCGTTGCTTTCAATCAATCAATGGAAGCATGTTAGACTTTTTAACTTTCCAGATTCCAGAAAATTTTGACGGTAAAAAATGATCATTGAAAGCCAAAAACAAGGTCGCTTGAAATCACAAAATGGAATGAACGAAAACAAAACAATGATCAGGTAACACGTATATAAAAATTCACAGAAGCAACAAAATAACTTGTGAAAATACGATAAAACGTAGATTAAATTTTGGATTTAAAAATAAATTTCCATTTTTTCCCCGGTTCTCCCGGTCCAACTAAAAATTCTCGGCTTTTTCCCGGTCGCTATGAACCCTGACGTGTACATATTTGGGGGGACATGGCATAAGAATCCTCCCGCTAGAAATCGGCGGTCATATGGTGACACGACCACAAGATTTTTCGATCATGTAGTTGAAATAGGCTAGCCATAGGAACTACATACTTCTGATCGAAAAAACAAAAAAATAACGATTTTTTGGTGAAAAATGGTTATTTTTGAACAAAAGATGTAATTTCCTCGACGCTAGGCACCATAAATACACATTTTTATGACTTTTTAAACAAAAATTACTATGTTTTGAACCAATTTTCTGAATATTCAGCTGGAAACATCGAAATTTTTTGATTGAATGACCCCTGAAATTTCGTGCAATCGATAACCCCACCTAAAGACAAGTTGCTTTATTCGCCCGGACCTCGGAGCTCCGTTATATGTACGCATGCTATGTACATTTGTGTGTTTCGTCAGATTCAGCTTGTATTCTAGGCATTAAAAGTCACAAAAGAATACATTCTGAGAAAACTGAAAGTCTCAGATGACTTCCCAAAATCTTGGAGCCCGAAGCAAGAGTCGCAGAACCTACCTGATCCGAAAAATATGCTTTTCATTTGCCTCGCAAAACTGAAATACATGACTTTATTTCAGATTTCCGAATTTGGAATGGTCGAATTTCAATTCGCATATTCCTCGTTTCAAGATAATTTTTTCATAAGAAAATTTTTCTCTCAATTTAGAACGTTTCAACTCCAGTAGGAACCTAAATATATTCCTACACTTTACGGCCAGCCACTTTTTCGTGCCTAATTTTCATTCAGAATCCTTGTTTCACATTTCAATCATTTACCTTGTACTTCGAAGTCAATTTTTTCATTGCCGCCGACGTAACTTCGTCTTTCGTTTGACTCGACAATATCAAAGACAACAAGATTTGGAAACTTTTATCTTTTTCAGAGGCGTTTTTTTCCGAGCACGTGTGGCATCCCATTGTGTCAACTTGAGCATCGCGTTCGGACCGCATAATTCTAATATTTTCTAAATGCTGGCGCCAAAAGTTCGGTGGTTGACATTTGTTTGATACATTACAAACGAGGGGTGTTCCCGTTTCACGATTATCTTTCAATTTAGATGGCTCGTTACATTCGCTAGAATTGAATAAATCGCTGAACTTATCGTTTGCTACAGACTGACGAATTAGAGAAGACTTTCCGTCGACACCGATTACTTTTTTACGCTTGGATTCAGTGACAGACAATTCCCGCTCGGTGTTCCTTTCAACGTTTACGTTTAACAAGTTTCTTCCACGACGCGTTACTATCATCTTGAAACAAAATTATATTAAATCAACAATAAACATATTGCGATAGTATCGCTATTTGTTTTTAAAGTAAAAAAACTGGGCAAACAATGAAATGAAAACTATCAAGTAAATGAATGATGCCATCGTTGATAACACAGTTGTGCATAACTGACTTTAAAAAATAATTGTACAATACAAGTTTGTGTGTGCTGCAGAACTTGTTCTCTTCTGGCGTTAATTTAATTTGGATACTAAATTTGTTAGGTCTCTTGAACTGGTCTACACTGTACATGCACATCATGGAAAATCTCTGGGGATCAACCAGGACAGGAAGTGGGGTAGTTTTTTTCTTGCTTGATTATCAAAAAATGTTTTTTAAAAATCAACCAGCAAATTCTAACATATATATAGTCAAATACGTGAAAGTATTCGTTTAGTCTGCATGTTACTTCCTTGGAATCATGTATGCTTTGTTCAGAAAAACTGTTAAACTAAAGCATTATTTTCATCCTCTTCTTTTCTTTCTTGTTTTCCTTCATCATCTTGTTGATAAATACTGGGGTCAGCAAGAATCGCCAGGGGTCAATCGATACCAAGGGATCGGCCGAGGGTAAAATAAAAAGCCTCGGCCTCGGCCGAGGCCGAGGATTTTTTTAACATGATATTATATTAATACACTGGTCACTGGTAATACTAATAAGAGACTTCTTTACTCTTGCCTTTATGATCTTCATCAAGTAATTCAAAACATAAAAAAATTTATTGTAAAAAATTTATTGTAAAAGTGTAACACTAAATAGGTAAATTAACGCAAAGATGTCTTCTATGCAAATTTGGTAGAATTTATGGAGTCAACCCGTCACTTTGATGCACTGTTTTTTTTCCACGAACTTTTTTCCACAAATGTGGAAAGGGGTCAAATTTTTTTTCCTCATGTGGAAAAAATTTTTTTTCGTCTTAAAATCCGTTTTTTGGCTTAAAAATGCTCACAGACGCTTTATCGCACTGTTTTTGAGCTTTTTCGAGCCTTCCGGTGTATTTAGAGAAGTTAATTCATTAAAATTGGAGAAAAAATTGAAATGTTCGACCTAAAAGCCTAATCTACAAGCGCTGTTGAACAATTTTTCTAGCAAACTATCCAAGAGCATAATTGACTTGAATTACACAAGAAATCAATGGTCAAGTCCTCTATGATGACAAGTGAAAGCCCAAAAAAGATGGTACTTTCCGGCGCAAAGCGCCGGAAATTTTTTTGGGTATATTGACATTCTGGGATGCTGGAAAATCATTTTTCCGAACATTATTTCAAGAATTAGATTCCAATTTAGTGTTCAAGAGTCGTAATTTCTAGAATTTTACTTGATAAAAATTTTAAAATCTGTAATTTATTTGTAAACTCTCATGAACTTGGTCGAAAATATATGAGTAAGAAAAGTATAACTTTCCGAAAGATATTTCCAAGAAGCTTTTGAATTGATTTTACGTTAGCAACGAAATAATCGCATCATAAATCCTAGAGACTTGACGTGTATTCATCTTTCTCAAAAAGAAAAAATGCGAATCTTCATTAAATATTATGATAAAATGTTGAAGATAACCAATTAAAACATGAGATACTACGTTTAAGATGATGAAAACTATTATAGATTAGGTGATAAATGAAAGTAGACATGATAAAAGCCGCGCCTGAGCTACTTAATGAATAATGATGATTATTAAAGTTATAACCGGCGCGAAGCGCCGGAAAATTTAGGGATTTGGACCTCCTAAAATGCACCAAAATGCATCTTTTCAATATGAAAACCCCAAATTTTTCTTCCACATTTGTGGAAAGACCTCAAAAATTTTTTCCACATTCCAGATTTTTTTTCCACATTATAGTGCAAATGTGGAAAAAAAACAGTGCTTTGATGCAGTAAACATTTTACATCAAAAATATCCTACTTGCTTTAGAGTTGCAAATAATCCTCGGCCTCGGCCATTTTTGATCGACACCCTCGGCCGAGGCCGAGGGTGGCCGAGGGTACCAATCCTCAGCCGAGGCCGAGCCCTCGGCCGATCCCTACCTGCTGGGGTGGTGACCTTCAAACTTCCATGTGCATGTATGGTCAATACTTTTTTTTATTTGAAAAGATTTTGATACGATTTTGAATTGATAAAAAGATACGACAAAAACTTAAGATCTATATCATCTTGTTTTATGCCTTGCAAAATTGTGGAAGGAAAGATCAACAAGGATATCGTAGACTATTTAGACAGACATGTCCTAATCGACAATAAGCAATTTGAATTCAAAAAGAAAAAGTCACGTGCATTACAACTATTATAGTCTATGCATTTCAAAATGAGCCTCAGAAATCGGTGAGCAGACAATAATCCTGCATCGTAGATAGAAATCTTTCTCAGTTTGTTCGCTCTACTACTACAGTCAACTCGAGAGAAAAATGTGTCCGCATACGCACGTTCCTTATAATTTGCATGGACACCTTTCTATGCACCGAGGCTCATTTGGGAAAAACACAGAACGCAAAAATAAGTGGGCGAGGAGGTTGGATTACCTATCTATGTTCTGTATATTGATTTTAAGAAAGCGTTTGATGATGATGATAATAATAATAATTACAAGAAAACAATGATAATAATAATAATAACTAGGGATGGGCCAGATCGACTTTTTTGACGATAGCGGATCCGCATCCTAAAGAATTTTGTCCAGCGAATCCGGATCCGATCTTATATGATAGCATTATGTGTATATGCTTATGAATAATTATGTATTTTAAGTTCTAAAAATTCATATTTCTTCTGTGTCAAATTATTGATGACATATTATGCTCAGAAATTTAGACAGTAGAGGAATCAGTTCACTTGTTGAAGCTTTACAGGTGAACATTGATGTCAGATTTTGACATCTCGAAATAATAGAGCAATTAATAAATGGAAAAAATATTATATAATCTGAGGATACATTTCCCAGGGCGTCAAGCAGTTTCCCTAAAAAAATTCCCCGACTTTTCCAGGTTTTCCAGGTCAATTTCCCTGACTTTTCCAGGTGAAAAACTAACACTATTTGCTACATATAAAATTGTAGAAGACATGTTTACCTGAGACAATAGACATGTATAAAGCACACATGATCGAAACAAAATTTTATTAAGTTGATTTTAAAACATTTTCACAACATTTTTTCCAATTGTTCTGAAGGAAAATCTTCTATCGTTTTTTTGTACATGACCTATTTGCACAGGTACGCAGCCAGTAGTTCATTTGTACGATTTGTACATAGCAAAAAATGATATAAATTAAGTAACCTGTGTTCCTATATGGTCTAAGTTTTCGATTTTCGACAGCTTTAGAGTGTGCTTTATTTGATTGATCATGATACTTCAAACCGCCGTTTTTTCCCTAGAAGCTTTTTTCCACATGAGAACCGAACCCAAAATTTTTTTCTTCATTTTCAAAAAAATTTCCACATTTCTAAAAACGTTTATAATGTGGCCACAGACCCAAGCATTCTGATGTTTTTGTAGTCAGTAATCCACAAAAATTAGAAAAAAATTGAAAAAATTCTAGTCAGGTCAGTCAAATTGAGCTGACGAATAATGTAATGGCGTTCCACAGGAGTAGAAAGCATTTTAACGATAGAGTTCTTATGAATTTATCCGCTATTAACATTTCTGTAGTTCCCATTAGAATTATCTAATTTTATTCATTTTTTAGTCTGGCGCAGAGTACCGATAAAATTTTCGGATTTTCACTTCCTACAAGGCTGGGAAATGAGCCTTCACAACCATAAGAAATTGTTAGGCTGCTGTGGGGTCACAATAAAGCAACAGTTCTAACCACAGGCTAACAACAACAACAAACACCAAACTCTCCCAGACGTTTCACCAGATATACACCAGAACATTCACTAAACCTCAGGCAGAACACCTTGGCACATACCTCAGGAGCTCCTACCCAAGTCTCCAATCCTACTCTTATACACTCCTTCCACTACGCTCACAAAACAATACACTTACAGGTCCAAAGTGTATTGGGTGACGATGGGCGACGCCAATAACAAATAATAAACAAAAATGTTATAATAAAGACGATGGCGGCGACGCTCCATAAAACAAGTCTTTTTTTACAATAATAAAAAGACACCAAAAACGCAAAACAGTGGCAGCATAAACCTATGCAAATTTATCACTTTCTTTTTGCCACTTTTCACCGCGTCCAACCGCCTGCGCACCGACGCCGGAAGCTGAACACGTGCACCTGAGACCACCTCAACATCCCTCGGCCCTCAAAACTGACCAACGGGAGGTGAAAACCTTTCTGCAGCCTGAGTCTCATACTGAGGCCCCGACTGCGTAACAGTTTTCCCCTCGGAAAACAAATTTTTGGGGCTACCCCTCCAAGATGTGATCCAGCCCCTACCAGGTCCTTCAGGTGACGGCGACCTTGACCAATCTATTCGGCAGGGCACGCCTTTTCAGGCTACCGGAAATGATCACGAACGTAGTTCAGCCTGGACTTTGACGTTGATCTGTGCCTAGATCCGGGGCGTCGCCGTTCCTCTTCTCCCATTTCCTGGTTTTTACAACCTCGGTGATGAGGTGCCCCAGGTGCGCTTCCTCCCCGGTCGGCCGCTCGCCACATCGCTCCGTCCAATACAAATCTACTCAGTAAAAAATATTTTCTATAAAATATTTCAAATATCTACTTACGAAATAATTTTATAAATGCGAATAAAATTTTCACGTCTTCATCTTTTTCAGGCCCTGAAAATAAACGAGAAAAATACGAGGGCTATACACGCCCGAAAGAAGATGGACGGAAATAACGAATTTCGCCGGGCAACTTTTGGGCACCGAAAACGAGAAAATTTTAAAATTTTAAAGCAACAATAAAACGAGATAATATATTTTTTTTGTATTTTGTATTTTATTTGTGTTTTTGTATTTTTGAAATAAAATTTGTACAAAATAACAAATTTTGGTCCAAAAGTGATGCGGCTATATGGAATTATTGTTGCCCGCCGCCACCATAACCGCCGTATTGGAAGCTACCACGGCGAGGGTAGGGACCACCCCGAGCTCCACGACCCCTGAGGAATCCACCAAAAACTCCTCGAGGTTGGGCCGCACGAGGGGGTCCACCCATCGCCTGACCTCTATACGGTTGCGGATTAACCATCTTAAAGGGTCTACCTTGACCCTGCCCCTGACCCCAGCCTCGGCCATATCCCCCTCCAGTTCCCCTCTGGTACGTGCCCTGAGTGGAACTTACGGAAGATACTCCAGAAGCTGAGGTACTGGACCTACCTTGACTCTGTTGATTAGCATATGGTAATTTGAATACTCCAGGCTGGTGCCGACCCTGCGAGTGAGACGATTGTCGCGAGTGCTGGCTCCTGGACCTGGATGTATCTCTAGGTTGTCTCTCCATTAAAATGGGAATCTTGAAGGGTTGCCCCTCCTCATCCTCGGCCTTCTGGAACTTACCAGAAAATTTCTGAACCATGTCCGACAACCTTCTTTTTGCTGCCATATCTACTGCAGTTTGTTGGTGTTCCTGCATTCGGTTGGCATACCCTTCCCTGAATGCAGTACTACCTTCTCCCCGCAGGTAGATAGAATAATACCTCTCCGTAACAAATGATTTGGCCCGTGCATCAATTGCACCAATATGTCTTGGGCCCAACTGCTGCTGTTCTAACTTTAGCAAGACCATGGTACATAAGTATCTCACGGCTGCCATTACTATTTCCGCATCAAAATGATGAAACCAATTTGGCATGAACTTTAGCCAAATATACTCCCAAATGGGCTCAGGAACGTTTACATGATCATACAGGAAACCACCTTGAAGATCAAAGTGATCCCCATAGCTCTCGTAAAGCTCCTCTACTCCATTATTCACCAATGCCCAGATGATTTGATTCCTATTGTCATCTGGCATATCCTGAGCAAAGAATTCGATCACCTCCGGTGTCGAAAAATCTATCCTTCCCTTCACCAAGGGAAACTTCTTATGGACATCCCAGTAGTCTCTCAAAACAGAACTTAGGTACTCCAAAGTTACTTCCTTATCTCTACTTCTCTTGACCGATTTAGTCGGTTCCGATGTAGAGGGTTTAGAAACAACTTTTTTCCCTGAAGCGCTGCTCTGGTCCTGCTGAGAAGTCTTATCAACTTTAGACACGGGCTTAGCCAAAGTACTTTTCGTCGTTGCACTTACCTGAGATGCATCCGATTTACTGGGTACTTTAGCCGAAGCTACCGTCAACTGCACTTGACTCGTAGAACTTGTGGTTCCAGGCGTCAGGCTCATCCGCGTAGTTCTACTCTTGGACTTGGTTGAATCTGTCAATAAAGTAGTAGATCCAGCAAACTTCAAGTCCACGGGCGTAGAGCTCCCTGTCTTTTCTCCTTCATCCTCGCTAATTTCAATAACATCTCCCTCATCTCTCCTTTTAGCCCTATTGGCCCTTCGGGCTAACTTCCTCCTTCCTAATCTTTTAATCTGGTCCTCTGTACGACCTTCCGCTCTGAATTTTCTAACCTCCTCGGCGGTATACCTACCTGGTATACCACCGTCTATACTTGGATCTCTGGGCGCTACCTGAACTGTCGGCGTAACCTTGCTGACCGCAGGTTGGACGACCTGCGTACTAGCAGGTTGCGCTGGCAATTTCGGGATATGATAAGCAGTAGGCGGCTTGGCTGGAGCTTGCACGACTGTAGGTGCTGCCAGAGGCGTCAGCTGCGCCGTAAAACCAGCCAATACTAGTTCCAGCTGCTTCTGCTGCTGATCTAATCTCGCTTTCTGCTCCGCAAGCTGTTTAGTAAAAATCTCTTTCTGTCTTTCGATTTCCTTCTCAGCTTGCTCCCTGAGCCTTGCTTCAATTTCCTCTATTGTTGGACTTGCAGCAATCGTTATGAGATTGCTTCCATCCAACATCTGCTCTGCCCTAACATCCATTCCAGAAAGTAAACTTTCTCTCTGATCTAATAAAGAGGTTACCTGTGCTTCTTGATCAGGCTGTATCAATGATTCAACAGTGACCTCCTTAGCCACTTCTAAATCATCTCCTACCTGATTCAAGTCTATGGGGGTGTTGAGGTCTGCAGGTATCGCTTGTTGCTGTGCTTTCGCCGCAACAGGCTCAGCCTGCATCCCCTGCACCTGATCCAAACTACTCATATCAACTCCAGATTGTTGACTCACCGTTGTGCTTACCTCAGTGCCTGTAACCGGCACTGCTGGCTGCTTACCTGTCGGCGTCACTACAACCTTATCGCCAATACGCGTAATCGTAAAACCTGGAGCATCGGACGGCAATATCGGCTCAAAAAATGGCGGTTAGTAACCTGGAACGTATTCCGGTTGACACGCTAACACGCTCTTTTTCTGGTTTTCCTTCATTGCGTCCTCGCCCATATCAATCGGGTATCGCAAACCTGGGACTCGAACAGCTATTTGACGGAAGTAAAACCTCTGATAGCAGTACGGATTATCTTTGTACTGCGGACACTCCGCCAAATGCTTCCTCTTATCTACCGGTCTTTGCTCCCATGATTTTGTCTTGGGCCAAAATCGGATCGGCAGAAATCCGAAACGATTTCCCCAACATGTAATCGCATCGCCCTTTGTTGGCGTATGCACCTCTGTTACTGGAAGACTGTTCAAAAACGATAAATACTGACCATACCTATCTCCCCTTCACAACATCTTCAAGAGTTGTTCCTTTCCCTCAGGGCTAAAGGATCTCAAATAGTTATGGTCAAGGAGAGAGGTAAGGTACTTCTCCGCTTCCTCTCTACAAGCTGGCCAAAATAAATGAAACGTGAGCGGAACTTTATTACACACGGACTCCAAATTCTTAAAATTGTCCTCAATCAATATTTCAGAATAAGGAGCGATATCCATACTCCAGTGTTGCCTTACGTACGAGTCTTTACCATTCGAAACTCTGACTGGTTCATACTCGTGGTAATCAACTTACAGAGATGTTATCTCCAACAACTGCTTCGTTTCTTTCCTATACCTTAGGAAATTCTCGAACAAAACCATAGATACTGGTTCATCGAGTCTACTGAAACTCTCCCCTTGATTAACCATATCTATCACCTTGTTCATTATTCGAGTTCTAATCTGCTTTTCCGACAAAGCTTCTTCAAACTCTTCATCCTCACTTACCGTATCATTACCGTCTACATTCTTACTTTTTTCTTTAACGGTATAATCAGGATGAATACCTTTAGGGATACTTACTTCTCTCCCTCTCTTCGGATTTGCCTCGTAATGAGGGAAGCTGTACTCCACATAGTCTCCAAATGAGGTGTCCATTTGGGCAGCCATACGGGCATACGCTTCCTGTCTCATTACGTGGTAAATAGCCGACGACTGCGGTTCCTCTACCTCTGGACTTCCGCAAAAAGTCTGCGGAAAATTCTCTCCATGTATCATATTAAAAAACCTGTACAACCTGTACGCCATTATCTGGATTTGATCCGCTTTCATCAAATCATGCGGAAAATACTGGAATCCGACCTTGACTTCCATAGCTAACTCATAGTGGAAAAACGCTAAGAAAACCAACAATGAGTAGTAGGCGTCGAGTGCTGAATACCTGATTTCAAACTGCGTCAACGTGTGCCTACAGAATTGTTCACGTTGCGCTCTCTGACGGAAATCGATTTGGAAATAACCAATGTCCGCCAGATACAGCTCCGTGAACAACCCTTTCAGCTTAAATGTTTCTGGGTAAAGTCCCAACTTCCTGGACATTGCCAAAAATCTTCCGTTCAATTGATCCCCTACCTTGGCTACGTCATAATAACGGCCATACGAAGATGCAATTCTATACTTGATCTCTGCTGTCAGATCAACATCCTGGTGATTTCTGCCTGCGCCATTAACATTCCAGACGGCAACCAGATCTGTAACCAAGTTGTATCCAACGACAAGCATGTCCGAATCTAAGAGCTCATGAATGAGCATCCATTCCTTCGGCATGATTGTGGTAGTATCTACAACAAAGGTGTCTCCAGTCACCGTCGAGAAGCTAATGACTCTCGCGAACTCCTTCCCTTTTGGGTTATCAACCCCAGAAGCCGCGAAAACCTTACTCACGTACTCTTGAGTAACTTTCTCGGTATCAAAACCGATAACTGGCTGTCCTCGAAACCTACTGTCTTTCAAGGTTTCGATCATCTCAGCCACCTTACCTACCTCGACCAATTTCGGTTCCGTCAGTTCCAACGGAAATCTCCCGAACGTCGTGGCAAACCATCGTTTTAATTCGCCGACTCTAACAATGCCTTTAACATTGTAGTCTAAAAAATTCAGGCGAAATGTTTACAACTTTTTAATGGAAATTTCTCGAAGCGGACACACATCGGTTAGACTCTACCTTCACCACAGATAGTAAGCACAAATAGGAAAAAGGAAAAAAGAAAATTGCAAGCAGGGGAAAATAAGGTACCACACATATATTGGGTTAGTGTTGGCAGATAGTTAAACACAAGTGCGGCCCCGACTTCTACCTTATACGGGAGTACACACACAGACCACCTGCATCTTCCATCAATCGACTGCTAGCCGTCTCAATCCAACGCCCAAAACGGCCTATCCAACTAATAAATTAAGAATTTCCAAGAAGAAATTTGAAAATATATTTACAATTTACCCAAAATGAGGAAATTTGTAGAAAAATAGGTTAAGATGGAATTTGAAAATTTTAAATAATTTTGAAATTATCTACCCCTAGTCGACTAGTTGCTACACTCCACTTCTTCCCCATCACATAGACGAATTTATTCAACTCGCTATGTGTGTAGAGGAATGATGTAGTTTCGCAAAAAGTCCAAATTTTGCGCTACGGGCAGCTTTGCCACACTTTTTCAAGCTGACAGAACAATTTTGTTCCCACTAAAATTTTTACAATTGTCTAGGCCTTCGTCTAGACACCCGTGGGCTATGACATCCTGCTTTGCCCAATTAATTTTTAAATTAACTAAGTTTAAAAACTTAGGTCGCTTACCATCGACTAAGAAATACCGATTGTTTTGCCGCACCTGCGGCTGACCGTAGGTCACGTTGGGGTCCGTGACCAGGTATTGTTTTGTGCGGCCTCCATTGGGGGCCGCGACATTTTGACCGCTTCTTCCTCAAATTCTTCGAATTCCGCGCTATCAATTTTCGAAACATTTTGATAATTTTTTATAAGAGCTGAAAAATCGACAAATTTTCCGCTTTCGCTACTTTTTGTCTATTTTCACTCTAAAACTTCAGCGGTTTTCCCAATTCTTCCAATATTCACAGAATTGGGGGGCAACAACTAACTATTTCCTCCGAAATTAATCGGACTCGGGGAAATTTAAAATTTTGGGCCGCGAAAAATTTTTAGAAATTTAGGTTTTTGCGAAGAGTGGTTTTTTACCAAAAATTTCGAGAAATTTTTAGATTTATGCGAGAAAAATTTAAAAATACACGATAAATACGCAATAAATACATAAATAAATACAAATAAATACAATTTGTACCTAAATACACAATTTGGGACGAAAAAATATGGGGGGTATTCATACGCACACACACACACAAAAAACACAGCGCTACGCGCTACGGCAGTTTATAATTACTGATTTTTGAATCTACAGTAAACTGCGTGTCCTTAGATGACACGTCGTTAGACTGCAGCCATCTGCCGGTCTCGTAGCGAAAGTGCTTTAACCTGCTCACGGATACCACCTGCTTTTTCAGCGGCTCTCTCCAGTGAGCAATTTCAAGCACATTCTCTGATAATCTCTTATTATCAGTAACAACATACGGTCCTTGCCACGGCAGACCCAGTTTTTTCTGTTTATCGACTTTCAGCAAAACCCAATCATTGACGGAATAATCATGAGCTTTTGCTTTACGGTCAAAAAACTTTTTACTGCTCTCCGCAGCTTTCCTGATATTTTTGGAAATGGTCTCATAAGTTTCTACTAAACTTTCAGTTAGTATATGCTTATAAGCCTCATAGTTCATTGGCAGAAGTATATTTCTTGCAGCACCAATACTTATGCCAAAATTAGCCTCATGACCTCTCAATAAGGCAAATGGAGGACATCTCATTGAGGTATGAGGTGTGGCATTGTAAGCAAAAACGACAGATTGCAAATATCTGTCCCACTTGTCTGAATCTTCTATAGCAACTTTTCGCAACTGCTTGATCAAGGTTTGGTTAAACCTTTCAACCATTCCATTTCCTTGTGGATGGTAGGCAGTTGTGAAAATCTGATACTCCAATAATTTACAAACTGACATCATCAGATCAGATGTAAAGCATGAACCATTATCACTCAACAATTTCACCGGGGTTCCATGCCTGAACACAATATTTCGAAGAAAACTGTCCACAATGGTTAAGCAGAATGATCCGGGATCATTTCTGCTTCCACCCATTTTGTAAAGTAATCTTGAAATACTATCACATAGGGTCTCTTCTCACTCATGGGAGAAATTCCCACAATATCCACAGAGACTATGTCAAATGGTCCTCTAGGAATAATTGGATTTAATGGCGGTATTGTAGCCTTTCCTGGAGTCGCAATTTGACATATCCGACAAAAGCTAATCCAGTTCCGAACATCCTTTTCGATGCTCGGCCACCAGAACCGTTTTTTAATAATAGCAAGGGTTGTCTTAAACCCTTGATGCGTCATCATCACTGCTCCATGATACTGATGCAGGACAACTTTTTTGAGAACAGAGGGGACAACAACTTGATCCTCTGCCTCGCCAAAGTCTCTCTATATAGTATCCCTTGATCAATATAAAAGTTACTTTGAGACTTGGTGCCACTATTAGCACCTAGTTTCTCGAAGATCACTTTTAGATCTTTATCCTTTCCTTGCAACTTTGACATCAAGGCGTTTGAGATAAGGCCTTTCGGTCTACCATCTTCAATCTCTGGGGCTTCTTCAAACTCCTTCTCCTTCGGCTCAAAAATTCTCTTCACTTCCTCTTTAGGTTTAGCTTGCTCAGGAGGATGTCCTTTTTCCTCCTGCTGCAAGTTTTTCGCCATTTGTCTAGTGACTACCGCCTCAATTTCATATTTCTCAGGCGTTCGATAATTATCAAATTCTGGAGAAATATTAAGTTGAGTTTCATCACCAACACTACAGTTTGAAGCCACTGAAGCTGTGGCCATCTTCACCGGAGTGAAGACTCCTACAGCCTCATCCACTTCATCTCCTCTGAGTTCCCAAAGTTGTTTCACTAAAACTTTGTGGTTTTGGTTAAGGACTTCATCTTCAGTAAGAGATTTCACATCTTCTTTCTGAAAGATAAGTTCCCATTTTGGTGGCAACTTCTCTTTCTGCTCATCCGGTTCCTCCTTCCTGGAGAGGAAATCTGCCATGGCATTCTGCCTGCCAGGCACGTACTCCAACTTGTGATTAAACTGGCAAATGAATGCGTACCACCTCTTGAGTTTGTCATTAGTCTGTGTGTTGACCCTCATTGATAATAATGGTTTATGGTCAGTTTGAATCCTGACCTTTTGGCCCAAAAGATAATGTTTATAAATTTTAAGGCCGTAAACCACAGCTAAGCATTCTCTTTCGGTGGCGCACCATTTCCTTTCTTCTGCCCGCAATATCCGACTATTGTAGGCTATCACCCAACCTTCCGAGTCAGTCTCTTGACATAACACTGCTCCCAATGCAATTCCACTGGCATCCGTTTGAAGAATGAATCGTGCAGATCCATCTAAAATTGGATGTCTTAAGAAAGGTACTGAGGTCAATGCTACTTTGAGCTTCTCAAAAGTTGTGTAATGTAACTCCGTCACATTCCATGTTCCCTTCTTGCCTGTTAATTTGTACAAGGGTTCAGCTAGTGCTGCTAGGTCTGGTATAAATTTCTTACACCATTGTAGCATACCTAGGAATCTTTGCATTTTCTTAACAGAATCCGGGAATGGAAATTCTGTTATCGCCTTGACCTTCTTAGGATCCGGAGAAATTCCATTCGCATCCAAGATGTGTCCTAAAAAGTGCACCTTCTCGGGAAGAAATTCACATTTCTTCCGCTTAAGAGTCAACTTCGCCTTCCTCAACGCTTCTAGCACCATTTTCAAATTCTCTAAGTGTTCCTCGAACGTATTCGAGAAGATGATAATATCATCTATGTACACTAGGCAAATTTTCCATACCATATCCCCAAGGATTCTCTCCATCATCTTTTGGAATTCAGCAGGTGCATTCTTCAACCCAAACGGCATCACTTTAAACTGAAACAAGCCCTCTTGGCATATAAAAGCCGTTTTCTCCTTGCTCTCCTCCTCCATCGGGACCTGCCAATATCCCGACTTCAAATCTAGAGTCGTATAAAACTTCGCTCTTCCAAGGCAATCTAAATAGTCATCCATTCTCGGGATGGGATATTTATCATCCTTGGTCACTTCGTTTATACCTCTAAAATCCACTACGGGTCTCGTAGTTCCATCTTTCTTTCCAACCAGGAACAAGGGTGCAGCCCACGGTGACTTCGAGGGCTCGATCACTCCCTGATCCAACATTTCCTTTATATGTCGCCTTACTCCTGGCCGACTATTAATTGAAGCTCTGTAATATCTCTTTGCTACAGGTCTTGCATCTCCTATATCTATCTTACACGTCAGAGCTGGGGTTGTAGTAGCCGGATCACCAGGCAAGCTAAAGACATCTCTGTACTTCAACAAAGATTCTATAGCTTCCGTTTTCTTCTCTTCCGAAATTTTCGCCTTTGATATCATCTTGCATAGTGAAGTATAGAACTCTACAGAATCAGCTTTTGATAATGCAGGCATTCCTTCCTTTACTATACATGTCTGATATTCCTTTTCCTCCTTTATCTTCTTCATTTCTTTCACCTTCTTGTACGTATCATCATCTTCAATAAGCATAGATTCTGTATAGCCAATGATTTGATCTCTCTCAAACTGACAACCAGAACCTGTGGTATTGGAGATTAGTACTACAAACTCTTCTTGTGATCTGTCTACAACCGCTTTCTCCATTCTGAACTTCCTTTCAGAATCCTTTGATTCGACAATAATTCCATTCAACGTGGCATCTCCATGTTGATCCCAAAGTTTTGCCTTCATCAAAACATCTGTTCCATATGGAATGTAGGTTTTACTACATGCAACAATTGGAACAGTTGTCTTTAGGAGACAAACTTTTGGATAAACAATTTGATTTATGCAATCAGTCGACGCCACACTGACTTTAGTCACTTCTTCCATTACCGTTTGCACAGTAGTTACAGAAGGGACTTGAACTACGTCAATCCTTTTCTTAATGCCTTGTATTGTCATGGCATTCCTTTTGAAATCAATCACCACAGCTAAATCTGGGTGTGCTAAAAAATGTGTGCCCAAGATCAGGTCCTCACCTGCATCTGGCAACACTATAGCATTGACTGGAAAACTTCCGAATTCAGTTTTCATACAAACTGGTACATACCCATAGGCATGCACAACTTTTCCGTCAGCTACAGTCACTTTAAGGATATGAGGGTACACTGTATAATCAACGTCTAATGCCCTTTTCAGGAGCTTAGAAGACATGACCGTACACTGAGCTCCTGTATCGATTAAAGCTCTGGTAGCCATTTCTTTGATAACTACATTTATGTAGAAAGGAACCGTTTTCGGATAATTTTCCAACAACCTTCTCTCTACGTCCGTTGCTTTCCTTCCATATTTCACATGAGCCAAATCTCTCTCCTTTACTTTCTCTAGAGGTGTCACCTTATCCAGGTGAATAATACTTCCGAGAACCAAACTAGAAGATTTGTTTCTACTCTGCTCGCTTTCATCATCCACATCCGTACGGCTTGTCACCATTACGTTATGCGAACTAGGTTGCGACTGGCTCGAAACAAATGATCCAGACTGATCCTGGACGGTACTAGCCTGAATAGCGGGTTGACTAGTTGATGCAGGTAACATCAACTGAGGCTGTCTCTGCAACTGGATGCCTTGTTCCCTAAGTCTGCAGAATTCCCTGTATCTCTCAAACTCTGGGTCATACCCGTACATTTGATCTTCTTCGGGGAATCCTACATAATAGGCACCTCTTCCTCTTCCTCTAAATCTAAACTGAGGTCCATCTCTACCTCTAAAACTTCCTCTAAATGAAGCATTCCTATCACCACCATAATACTGATCAGACATGCCAGGGTTAAATCCACCGCGTTGCTGTTGCTGACGCCGGTATGCTAATGTCTTACACTCCTCCGTAGCATGCGTATTATTCTTATGATAAATGCAATAGGGTCTCTGCTGCTTCAACTGCTTCTGCTTTTCAGCAGACGCAGTCTTCACAGTAGTCAACTCTTTTAAAGCTTCATTCTGAGTAACCCTTAATTTATCCACCTTTTGAACCAATTGTAGCCACTCCTTTGAGAGAATAGCTAAAAAAGACTCCTTGGCCTGCTCCTCGTTAGACTTTTTGACATCACGAGGCGACAGACCAGGTTGCATCTCTTCAGCATTCTCCTCACTTCTCTCCTCTTCCACTGCCTTTTGCAACTGATTTTGTGGTCTTGACTTCGTTTGGTTATACTTTTTAGTACTTCCATACGGAGCATTCCCTACAAAAGCAATTTCCGGGCACATCTCCTCCGTAGCTACAACTTGATTCACCACAATTGGTTTATCCTTGGCTCCAAAAGTAGTAAACACATTCTTATACTTCTTATCAATCTGAGTTACGGCGTATGCAAGGTCTTGCCATGTTTTCATCGATGGCAATACATCCTGCAACTCCGTCTGATACAACGGACTACTTTTATAAATGAAGGCATTAATAATATTCTCCTGCCTTACCTGATCAGTCTGATCTGCATAGACCAGATCCACATGATTACTCAACCTTTTTAAAAACTCCAAGGCTGACTCGCCTTCTTCCTGTTTCATATTAAACAACTCTCTTTTGAGCATCGTCAAATCATAAGTTGGCGCGAGATACTTTAAAATATTTCTCTGTGCTTCTGTATAACTTGAGGATGTTCTTGCTATTCTCCTCGCTGTGTTCTGAGACAACCTTCTAAAACACTCCTTTTTTACTTTATCAGCCGTATTCTCCAGAAATTCACTTTCTAGATCAGTAAAAAATTTCAAAGCCTCTGTCGGCTTTATACTATCATGCGAGGGGCTATGTTTCAAGGCCTTTACCACATCTCTCACGTCAACTTCCACACTTGAGCTAGAGTTCGATGTAGATGAACTAGTATTATCACTATCTGAGTAATGTCTACTCTTAGCTCTTGACTTATGAGATCTCTTTCGACTCTTCGACCTCCTCTTTCTCCTCCTCTCAGGGCTAAGGTCAGCTCTATTTGCGGTATCTCTCCAAGGAGTGGGACGAGAAAACCTGTCCTCTCCCTGGGACGATTCATCGCAAATAGTCACCTTCCTTTCCCTAGACCTCCTATTCTCTGAGTAACCATAGGCATTCGATTGTGCTTGTTCAGCATTCCTCGAACTCTGCGGCTCCTCAGTCCAACTTCTATCTCTGGCTGAATATTTGTCTCTATCCTCTTGAGATCTGACATAAACTTCTGAATGAACCTCTCTCTTAGGTTCACTAACTCTCTCAACTCTACTCTCAAGGTAAGAAGACTCACCTATCTTCCTCCGTTGATCATCCTCCGTTTTCTTTTCCTTGATCTGGGCGCTTTCGATTACTTTGATCAATAACTCGACCTTCTTCTCCAGCGCGTTAATTCGTACGTCCTTGGGATTGGCTCGATCCCTCTGCTCCTCTCGCCGAATAAAATTCGCCATTTCGGGGTCGTATCGCCTCGAATATTTATCGTCGTATAAATCGGCCGGCGCGTCCTCGTAATATTTGTCGTAATTCATGTCCACCAAATTTGACCTCCACGCCGGTTTCGACTTCCGTCTAATCTCCTCCAGCGTCTCGGCCATCGGATGGACCAACTTCGGGGGCGAGGTCGGTCTCTCTCTCTCAAAGGTCTGCTGACCTCTGACACTACCACTTACTGTAGTTTCAATCTCGGCTAACCTAGCCATCTCAAAACTACTCTTCCTCAACTCCTCTTCCATTTTTGCCACTTCGGCATTTCTACTCTCTCTCCTTCCTTCAGTCTCAGGCGCCTGTGCTTGAACCTTTTCTACCACTGCCTGTTCTTCAGCAGAGTCGAGATTCGAAACACTAGGTTCATGTGACCTAGGAGGAGTCCTCAACGTTTTTCCTACCCGAATACTCATCTTTTTAATTTTTCCGGTATGTGACTGCAAGTAAAACCCAGGAGGTTTAGTTATTTTTCTGGTGGTTCTCCGGTTATCCGTCGTGAGAGGCGTTAAGAGTCCACCACTTGTTAGGCTGCTGTGGGGTCACAATAAAGCAACAGTTCTAACCACAGGCTAACAACAACAACAAACACCAAACTCTCCCAGACGTTTCACCAGATATACACCAGAACTTTCACTAAACCTCAGGCAGAACACCTTGGCACGTACCTCAGGAGATCCTACCCAAGTCTCCAATCCTACTCTTATACACTCCTTCCACTATGCTCACAAAACAATACACTTACAGGTCCAAAGTGTATTGGGTGACGATGGGCGATGCCAATAACAAATAATAAACAAAAATGTTATAATAAAGACGATGGCGGCGACGCTCCATAAAACAAGTCTTTTTTTACAATAATAAAAAGACACCAAAAACGCGAAACAGTGGCAGCATAAACCTATGCAAATTTATCACTTTCTTTTCGCCACTTTTCGCCGCGTCCAACCGCCTGCGCACCGACGCCGGAAGCTGAACATGTGCACCTGAGACCACCTCAACAAAATAAATTAGAATCAAACTGATGGAGCGTAATTTGTTCCATGGAGTTTTAATATTGTCAAAACGCTGGAAAAGGAATCTCTGCAACAAATATCAGTGAATAGAAGTTCTAATATTGCATTCTAGAACGATGTATTCAATTTTCATTGTTTATAAATCGAAAATTTCATGTTGCAAATGTTTCAAAAATTTCAAGCCTCAGGAAAAAAATTGAGAGAATTGATGAAAAATCTCAATTTTCAGCGAAATACTGACTGTTAACGACTACAAAATGAGACGAGCTAGCTTGATTGAAGGAAACTGTTGAACACTGATTAGTAAGTGGAAGTACATGAGCTGACGAATTCGCCTAATAGAAAATAATGATTATTATTCGCACAACTGGTGCGAAGATTTTGAAATTTTAAAGTCCACCAAAATGCATCTTTTCGGTTTTGAAGTACAGCATAAAAATATGTCACAAAAGACTAGCAGGCATTGATGAAATTCAATAATATTTTCGTTTGTACATGTACAAATGACTACCCCACTTTCGTTTGCCGCCTAAGATTTTCATTTGCGTCCGGCAAAAAAACACTGTGTACTTTGTTGTGTAATTGATGAACTCATGCATTTTCTTAATTATTGGGCAGAATGGACTGTTCACTCAACTGAACTCGTCACAGTCGCACAGCTCTTTAGCCAGAAGGATATGATTTAGCTCGACAGACCTGCAGCTGTTTAGCCAAAAAGGAACATATTTTTGATTAACGGCTAGGCGGCTATTTGGCCAATTTTACTTACAGCCACGCGACTATACAGCCAAAAAAATACTTTTTGGCTGAATGACAGTGCGATTAGTTAGCTACTGCCGTCAAATTCATATGAAAGTTTAAGGATGAATACTGGCTTTGAAATTTCAGAAATAATAAATTTTCAGAACTTCGAACAGAAAATTTGGTTGAAGCATTGTTTAATACATTTTTGAGCGCCCACTTATCATCATAGAAACATTAACGGTCGATTTCTTATGTAATGCAAGGTCATTATTAGTGGCGGACCAGGAATTTTTTCCGGGGGGGGGCACGAAAATTTTTTTCTTTCAATTTTTATATTTTTGTTAAATTATTTGCATCCGCATACTAACGATTTTTTTAATTCAGAAAGATCAGACACAACAATAAAAAATATCAAATAATCGAGCCGATTAAAGGACTACATCTATTTTCAATACGAGAATTGTACTTATTTCTTAGTCCAGCGCATAGCGCCGGAAATTTTTTTTGGATTTTCACTATGTAAAACGCTGGAAAATGAACCTTCACAACGTTGAGAAATAAATTAAAATCAAACTAACAGAACGTAATTTGTTCCTTATTCCAGCGCGAAGCGCCGGAAAAATTTTCAGCTTACTATATTCTAAAACGCTAGAAACTGAATCTCTGAAACAAATATCCCTGAATAGAAGTTCTAAAATTAAAGTCCAGAATGATGACTTCAATCTTCATCTATAAATGCGAAAGTTCATGTTGGAAACGTTTGAAAAATTCCAAGGCCCGAGAGAAAAAATTGAGAGAATCGATCAAAAATCTCAATTTTCGGCGAAATACTGAATGTTATTGATTACGAAATGAGATGAGATGAGGTCCTTCAATTGATAGAAACTGTTGATGGTTAATAAGTACGTGGAAGTAGATATGCTAACGGCCATGCCTGACAGAATATAATTATTACTATACCCATGATCAGAGCGAAACGCTGGAAATTTTAGATATTTTGACCTACTAAAGTTCACCAAAATGTATCTTTTCGGTTTTGAATTCCTTTTAAACCATGATCTTAATTTTCATTTTTAGAACTCGAGTTCAGGGGGGGGCCGCCCTCCACCCCCCCTGTGTCGCCCACAGGTCATTATGCTCTAGGATAGTTTGCTGGAAAATTTTTGAATGTTTGAAAAAACTCAGAAACGTTTGAAGATATTAACCTAGTCTGGCTCACAATCATCTTATAATGTTATGCACACTTCAGCATGTACAAGTGGGATATTGGTGGAGAATAGTGTACTTCTGGCATCGTTCTAGGCCCAGCCGGGCGCCCTGCTGCGTCTCTAAGCCTAAGCTTAAGAAATGAATGAAGTGTCCGGTGAATCCCCTTTCAATAACCCACTATATGTACAGCAAGTGTATATAACGATGGGTGTGAACAGGACAGAAGAATGCTCACTCGGATAAAGCATCTATATGTGCATTCTTCAGCGAACAAAACGTACAGTTCAATGTTTCTTACCTTTGCCAATCACTGAAATTTCGGAAATTTTCCCAAAAAAGGCTACATTTTCCAAACCTTGTCGAGTTGGGGGTGAAGATCCCAACATTTGGGGACACAGTTCGAACAACTTGGGCGTGGTGGGTGTCTCCCCAACCCCCTAATTACAGGCATGGAGTGCTGCGAGAATTCAAATAACATTATAAAATTTTTCGGGAAATTCATATTTTAATTCAATTTTCGGCTACAAATCAGGCTTTTTTGCAGACAGCAACCAAATTTCGGGCTGTGCAGAATAAATTTAAAAAACAACAAAAAACAACTACATCCCGAGAATCCTGGGCTAAATTCTCTGACTTTTCCTGGTTTTCCAGGTTCTCTTGACACTATGGTTTTCAGCTTTAATAGAGAACTTATGATTGCTACTTTTATTGATCACAGGCAGTGTTTTTTAGGGGCACACCCATTAGCAGTGCTGCTAATAGCAGTTTGACTCCATTACCACAAAAAATTTTATTAGTGCACTGTACTTGATATATTTCTTTTTACAATAGTGATTAAATTATTAGTGATTGTCATACCTGCACATAGGGGGGGGGGAGCCCCAGGATTATCCCCGGGCTGAGGTAGCCCAAGGGTTTACTATCTGAGCATTCTGAAGACCAAGTATTCAATATGTTATGCCTACAGGCCAGTGATTTACTAGCTGAGCATTCTAAAGGCAAGGAATGTACAATTTAGGCACATGGAGAGTACCTATTTACAATCTGAACACTCTCCAGAGCAGGTATTTACTATAAAAGTATATACAGACCATGATTTACTATCTGAGCATGTAGGAAAGCAGCTGCTAATGACGTAAGTATATCTACTCTACATACCAGTGATTTACTATTCTGAGCATTTTGAAGACCAGGTACTTATTAGGTACTTACATACCATGATTTTCTATTTGATTATTTTAAAAACCCCATACTTATATGATTCAGGTACTTAAATACCAGTGATACATTGAATAATATATAGATCAGATGTTTACTATTTATGTTACGATTGAGCAGTGACTTACTATCTAACAGTTCTAAAAACCAGTCAGTGTTTTTTTGCACGAGCTGTTTTGCATTGTGCAGAAAAACCACCAAAAAAGTTTTGCACGCCAAACATTTCTTTGTACTAAGGGGTTTTTTTGTACATGACCCATTTGCACATGTAACAAGCAGCAGTCAATATTCCATTTCTACAATTTGTACATAGCAAAAATAGGTACAAATAAGTAACCTGTGTTATTCTACGTCATGGAAATAGATAACCAGAAAATAATCAAATCAATGTAATTTTCAAATTTTATTTAAAACCACAAACATTGAAATTGAGCAAAAAACTGAAACTTTCCAGTTTCAAGTATAATTTACAAGCATTGTGGAACGAATTTTCTAGAAAACTGTCCAATAGCATACAGAATTTGCATTAGATGATAAAGATGGTTAAGTCCTCTATGATGACAAGTGAAAGCCCAAAAAAGATGTTTTTTTTTGTGTATTGACATTCATCGATGCAGCAAAATCAATTTTCCAAACATTTATTTCAAGAATTAGATCCAATTTCTGTGTTCAAAAGTCTTAATTTTAAGAATTTTATTATTTGAAAAATTTTAAAACCAGTAATTTATTCGTTGACTCTCATGAACTTGGCCGAAAAGATATGAGTGGAAGAGTAGAAATTTCCGAAAAACTACTTCCATGAAGCTTCTGAATTGATTTCATGTTAAGAAAGGAATAATCGCTCCAAAAAGTTTAGAGATTTGACATATTGATCTTTCTCAAAAAATTTTTCAGGGAAAAACGGTGAATCTTCATTAAATATCAAGATAATATTGAAGATTACCATTTAAAACACAAGATAATACATTTGGAATGATGAAAACTATTATACACAGGGCCGTGCGCAGGATTTTTTCATGGGGGGGGGGGCGGACTAGATTTTTTCACTGAATAGCCCCAGAAAATGTTGATCTTACGCGGATATACTGTGTGCATCACCGTTCTTTTCCTCCAAGATTTTTTCCGCATGAGAACCGGACCCAAAATTTTTTTCCTCATTTTCCAAAAATTTTCCATATTTTTAAAAACGCTTACAATGTGGCTACGGATCCTTTTTTATGCATTTTAGGAGCATACACAAGCATTTTGTTGTATTTGTAGTCAGAAACCTGCAATTGAGAAAATTCTGGTTATGTTAGTCAAAATGAGCTCATGAAGAATATATTGGTGTTCTATAGAACAGTCTGGCGCCGAGTGCCGGAAAAATTTTTTGATTTTCACTTTCTAAAACGCTGGAAAATGAACTTTCATAACGTTGGGAAATAAATTAAAATCAGACTGATGAAGCGTAATTTGCCTCCCGTTCCGACGCGCAGCGCCGGAAAATTTTTTGGGTTTTTGTATTCTAAAACGCTGAAAAATAAATCTCTCCAACAGATAATTCATGAACAAATGTTTTGAAATCGCGTTCTAGAGTAATGTCTTCAAATTCCTCGAGAGAAAAAAAAAATTCCTCGAGAGAAAAAATTGAGAGACTTGATGAAAAATCTCTATTTTCGGCGACATAATTGACTGTAAACGATTAGAAAATGAAACGAGCTAACTTGATTGATAGAAACTGTTGATCATTAATTAGTAAGTCAAAGTAGATATGCTAACGGCCGCGCCTGATAGAATATAGTAGTAATTATACCCATGACCGGCGCGAAGCGCCGGAAAATTTTGAGATTTTGACCTTTTAAAGTCCACCAAAACGCATGTTTTCGGTTTAGAGTTACTGCCTCAATGGGGGGGGGGGCGGCCGCCCCCCTGCCCCCCTTGCGCATGGCCATGTATGTGAATAACTTCTTAAAACCAATTTGTGCAAATTCATATTTCTCAACAGTTGAATAGTTATTACTATATACTCTCATTGAAATGAGCAGCAAAGTGAAACTGGAGCTCAAATCTTTACACTATGCCTTTTCGTGAGCTTCTATCTGCACTGTGCAGGCATAATCAGAAGCTTTTCTGTTCTGAATAAACATAAACAAATAAAAATTTTACAGTCCTACTCGAGATCATTCAAACTGCGATAGTTGAAAATTACAGTTCATGGGGTATACTGTGGCTACTGTTGGTTTCCAAATTTAACTAAAATCAATGCAAACCCAAGTGAATATAGTTCCCTCGGACATCCGAACCTTTTATGGAAAATTTCCAACACAGATGACGAATCAAAATAGGAGGTCAGAGCACTAAATAGATCTGTGTAACAGGCGAGGAGAGCTAATGATAAACATGTTATACTTTTATTAACAAACTTACAGTTTTTCTATCTTCACTTTCGGGTTATCCTCTTTTGTAGTTAACATTTTCTGCTTGTTTTTTAGGTTTTTCATTTTGCCTTCATCAGACTGCATTAACAAGTACCATTTCTTAGGTTAAATGAATTACTCAGAGAATTTAAACTAGTAACGTTTTTCAAGTATTATGGAATTCTTGGATTGTACTTAATGTCTGACAATAACACACTGAGATGAGCAAAAGGAGTAGTGATTTCAAGTTTACCCATCACATTTTACAAATTTCATCTTGTATAAAGTACTCTGTTTGCTTTAGATATTTGTAAACTTCTTGCAAGTATATTTTTCTCCTTTTTTGATTAATTTTCTCATTGATACCATGGAATGTGCCCAAAAATTTATGAATTAATTTTTCTACAATTGCATGGGCGCCAAAGTAAAATACATACCAGCACCAAGTTTTGATCCAATCGACTGGACATACCAAACGCAGGCACAATTTTTTCTCATTTACACTTGCCACTTTTTTAGCTTTGAAAATTTTCCCACAAATGTGGAAAAAGAAGTTGGCTGTCAAAAACAAAAATTCGTTTTCTGATGCATTTTAGAAAGTCAAAATGTTAACATTTTAAGGCGCTGCACGCTGATTTTAGACTTGGTTATTAATTTGAATTTGACTTGAGTGCAGCTCTTAAGGAAGTCAAGAACCATTTCTCAATCACTAAAACAATTGCAACCAATAATGTTTGATATTTAATTTTAGTTTTATTCTAACTTTTCTGATGATTTCATTCTATTTTCTCACTTGATTGATAAATTAAGGCAATTTTAAATAGGAGATTTTTTAAATATATCTATCATCATTATTGATGACATCAAAAAACATTAAGCAAGCTTAATTTTCATAAAATTTGAAATAGGGATGTCCTGGTACCACTTTTTTTGCCAGTGCAGTGCCGGTGCCTAACCACCTGCACTAATGCCAATCATACATGTTTTTTGCCAATTTATTATGGATCTTGTGTCCTTCTATGTATTCTATTAATGTAACTGACTTATAATTGATGTAATTGACTGAAGGTCACCAAAAATGATCTATTGAAGAAAAACTGTGTTAGGTTCAGCCTACTTTCTCCTACTGCGAGAGAAAGAAATTATTGTTTTTCAAGGCCTGGACTCTTACTCTATAGAGTTCAGGATTCAGAAAGCTGAATTTAAAATTTCAAGCATGAATTTCCAATAAAAATCAAGGAAAAATGATGTTAAAAACTAAACTCAGAAAAAGATAATGGAACAGATACTTAGACCGACCAACAATTGGCTTATAAAAATGAGAGCCTAACCAGCCTTTTTGATTAGGCTATAAGGCTTCCTGTGCGGACACACTTTTATGCATTTTGAAATGAAAAACAGCAAAAAATTTTTGGCGCTTGGCCCCTGATTTCAACTCATGTATGATTCTTTTGGTATCATTTCTGTTGTGCAGTTAGAAAATGTCCTCCGGACTTATGCTTATAGCTTTAAGAAACCAGCATGTTATGGATGAATGTTAGACTTTATATTTTTTCCCCACGTTATTTGACAAAAATCAGGATTTTTCTAGATTATTTTTACATAGTTGTTTTGCGACCCTTTAGAATTTTTGGCTTAGGCGAACATAACTTTTTGCATTTGGAAAATGATTAAAACATCATCAGCATGGGAAAATGGCAGAGGTTCTTGCTATATGAAGAAGCCATTCAGATTCATTGTTGATTGCCTAATTTTTGAATTTTAGTTTCCCCACTGAAAACACATTGAATTAACTGAAAAAATAGTCCCTTCATACAAGACAAAGATATTGAAAGTGTTCATTTTCCAATGCTATAGAATATCCTAATCTTTTATTGATAGGGGACAGAGATATTCAAATCTAAAGTAAAATACCTATCACACTCTTTTATGTTTAGATCATGTTAGAAAAATCGCTTTTGATAAATAATAGTGATTCGTAACTTACTGGCTCCAGATATTTAAGATCAAAAATGGAGGTAAAATGTTTGACCTCTTCCACCAATCAAATGGTAAAAGGATCGGTCATCCACAGTTTCTGTAGAATGTGCTGAAGAATGAATTTTCCAACATTTTAGAGGCCTCAAAATCAAAATTTTTCGACACTAGGCACCAAACAAGTTACTTCAGCCAGAGTTTTGATTTCCCCCCCCCCCCAACTCAAGAAATTCAATTTTAAAAGTCAGAAACTGATGCGAAGTGAATGAAATACAATGGAAGTAACTTTTGATCATTTCTCTGATGAAACTAAGTGAATTTATCAATTTTAAAGTGAGCAACTAAAATTTAATCTGTGCAACCATTTTTCCCCATTACAGATCAACCTGACTTGTGCAAAGAAACACTAATGATTGATTGGAATAATGACTGATCTAATTTGTGAGCCTTATTATTCTGTGTGTGAATAAGCATGTACTCAAAATGATTGATCTGTTATGAGGGCTTCTACTGTGATTTTGATGAGTGTTTTTGACCAAATTTGCTGAAAAGAAATTAATTTTTTTTACTACCACATTTATTTAGAAACTTTTTAGTTTTGGCTTGTGGAAATTCTTATTGGCCTGTAAAATTTTGACCATAGCAACCAAATGGCCTGTCAAGAAAAGATCAACAAAATAACACCTGGCAATCAGTAACAGCAGCGTGGCATCCAGAAAATGATGTTTCAGTGAATACTAATTCCACATTGCACACATTTGCCTTCGATAATGCTCTGAATTTTAAAATTAATTCGATAGATACTTGACCTACTAACATTATTTGACTTACTACTAGAGCTTCACACTGGGTACCCGAATTGCCCGGGTACCCGGGTACAAAATAAAAACCATTACCCAGGTACCCTTGGGTACCCTGGTATACCCGGGTACATGGGTAATTCGGGTACCTGTTTTGTATCACGTATAATATATAGACTTGAGAGTAGAGGTGTATGCATAGTTTTTTTAGCCTTTTACAAGCCATGGCTTGTTGGACTGGCAAAATGGCTTGTAGAATTTTAGTCCAACAAGCAAAAATGGCTTGTCAGAATTTTTTGAATCATGTGTTTGAGCATATCGGATACAGAAAAGATGCATTTTGGTGCATTTTAGAAGGTCATAGCATTATTATTTATTTCCTAGCTCAGGCGCTGCTTCTAACATGTCTACCTTCATTTATCATTTAATCTTTAATAGTTTTAATCATCTTAAACATATTATCTCATGTTTTAATTGGTAATCTTCAATATTTCATCTTGATATTTAATGAAGATTCACATTTTTCCCTTGACACAATTTTTTGAGAAAGATCAGTATGTCAAGTCTGTAAACTTTTTGAAGTGATTATTCCTTTCTCAACGCGAAATCAATCAAAAAGCTTCATGGAAGTAGTTTTCGGAAACTTCTACTCTTCTTGCTCATATCTATTTGGCCAAGTTCATTAGAGTGTGTGAATAAATTAATGATTTAAAAATTTTTCAAAAATAAAATTCCAGAAATTACGACCTTTGAACAGAAAATTCGAAACTAATTCTTCAAACAAGTGGTTAGAAAATTGATTTTCCAGTATTGCAGAATGTCAATACCCAAAAAAATTTTCCGGCGTTTCAGGCAGGAAAGATTAATAGCTTTTTTGGGCTCTCACTTGTCATCATAGACGACTTAAGCATCGATTTCTCATGTAACTCAAAGTCATTATGTTCTTGGATAGTTTGCCGGAAAATTTTTTCCACAATGCTTGTAGATTAGACTGCGATCAAACTCAAAAATTTCAAATATTTCCTGAATTTTAATGAATTAATGGCTCTAAAATGTTATTGAATAAATGTTGAATGACATCTCTTTTTTGATCAATTGCCGTGATGCTCAATATATACATTTCTTTGAAAAATAACCTAGCATTGGAATTTACTAACATATACTGATATTATAAAATTGGCTTGCAAAAATTTGGAATGGCTTGCAGAATGTAAGGTCAACAAGCCACTTGACTTGTGACTCGTAGGTCAAAAAAACCCTGGAGGCATGCAAATTTTGCTTTGTCTCATCAATAATATTGAGCTATTGTGACGTGATGTGTAGTATTTTGCAGCGTAGGTGCGTCAATGATGTGTATCAATCATCATCTCTAGCATTATATTCGCAATATACCTACCTATGCAGCCTATTGTATACAACAACACAACCATTGTTTCAACACAAGTGTTGAAAAATATTATGTAGTAGGGACTACGGAGTGTGGGTAATGCATCATTCTATTTTCACAGTGTATCTGTCTAATATTATATATGTACATTAACATTACAACTCATTCTAACATGTACCCGGGTATACTCGGGTAATTCGGGTACCCGGGTAATGAATAAACGGGTACCTGGGTACCAGAGCACCCCATGGGGGGGTATGGGGGGTATTACCCCCATCTTAGATTTGAAAATTCATTTACTACCCCCATAAAAACAGCTCACTATACCAAAAAATTTTGGTAGACTTCATCCTCTCCCCATGAGAAAAATTGCAGAATGTGTGATTCTGAGGAATTACTCACTGCTCTTTTTGACACATTTACTGAGCAAATGATAATGGGAAAGTATGCAACTTCTGTGCCATATAGCAATTTTTAGGAAAGGATATCAGTACATTAATATATACTACTTGTAGGAAATCATTATAAATATAATTGGGAGATGAAATAATGACTTATGTATGTATATGTGATTAATCAAAAAATCGCCCCTTGGAAAGAAAAACATTATGTTCTTAAAATTCTGCCTCTTCATGCTCTCCTTTCCTTTTCTCCGCTTCTGCGTTGGGTCTTCTGTGCGTGTATGGTTACCCAAGCTGTGGCATACTTTCCTGCTATGAGTTGAGACATGTGAGGTCTGTTGACGTGGATCAGAAGTGGTACATGGTTTCAAACTCGTAGTTCATAGTCTAATGGGATTAATAATACTAAAGTCACATTCAGCATTAGGACTTTCAATTGGAAGCACTGTTCCAAGCCTAATCAGCGATGGGATAAGCCCTTACTGCTGAAGATGCTGGTTGAAACAATGTTTCCAAACATATGTTGTGCCCGATTCTTGAAATGTGCAGGAATCAGTTGGCACAACAGTCTTCAAAGTGTGACTATTCTGTACGTATAATTAGTGCATTAAAGTTAAAGTTGCAGGATTGGGAGCTGGAAAATGGAGTTGAACCAGTAAATGCTATTTGACTGCAAAAAGCATAAAGTAGGGGCATTATTCATTTATGTAAGTTCTATGTGGTGGTTAGAGTACTACAACTCCCCCCTCCTTGGGAAAAAGCTGGGAGCAAAAAAAAATTCACAGCATATTTCAAGTACTACCCTTAAAATTTACGACTTTACCCCTACCTAAATTTTCGACCTTGGGGACCTCTGCTGGGTACGAAATTTTTGTCGAATGAAGCTCTACTTACTACCTGACTCAAAGGCAGGTTTTTATTTGTTTTTTCTCAACAGGCTATTTGGCTCCTATGGTCAAAATTTTGCAGGCCAATAGGAATTTTAACAGGCCAAAACAAAAAAGTTTGTAAATAAATGTGATGAATGTGATGGTAAAAAACCGTTTTTCTCAACAGGTTTAGTCAAAAAACACTCTTCAAAATCACAGTAGAGGCCCACATAACAGATCAATCATTTCGAATACATTCCTCATCACACACAGAATAATAAGGCTCACAAATTAGGTCAGTCATTTTTAAAATCAATCAAGATTTTTTCGCACAAGCCAGGCTGATCTGTAATTTGGAGAAAAATTTGGTTGTACATGTAAATTTCAAGTTGCTCAATCCAAAACTGATGAATTTGCCAAATGATCAGAAATCAGTTCGACTTTTAAAACTGAATTTCCAGAGTTTTGAAGAACAAATTAAAAGGCTGACTAGAGTAACTTGTTGGGAACTTCTGTGATTTTGAGGCTTCTAAAATGTTGGAAAATTCATTTTTCAGCACATTCTTCTGAACTTACTGATAATCGATCATGATCTTTTCACCATTGGGTTGGCAATAGAGGTTAAACATTTTTGCTTCATTTTCAACCTCATATATCTGGAACCAGTATCAATCTTGATTAACTGATTTGGAGCTTAAAAAGCGCGATAGGTATTTTACTTCAACATGAATATTGATAATTATTTTCGGCTTTTAGAACCAGAAAAATTTTTTAGATTTTGATATTCTATAGCGTTGGGAAATAAATGTTTTGAATATCTTTTCCATGCATGAAATGTGTCCAATTTTTCAGCGAATTCAATGTGTTTTCAGTCTGGCAAACTAAAATTCAAAAATTAGGCGAGCAACAAAGAAGCAGGATGGCTTCTTCAGATAGCAAGAACTCCTGCCATTATCCCATGCTGAGGATGGTTCAATCATTTTTCAAATGCAAAAAGTTATTTTCATGATAATCGAAAATTCTAAAGCACTGCAAAACGATTTTGTAAAAACAATCTAGAAAAACCTTGATTTTTGTCAAAATAAAAAAACAATACAAGGCCAAAGATTCTCCCATAATAGGCTGATTTTTAAAAGCTCTGAGCATAAACCAGGCCGACATTTTCTAACCACACAAATGAATGATACCACAAATCATGAATGATTCGAAATACGGCGTGAAGCACGGAAATTTTTTTTGGTATTTTCCATTTCAAAATGCAAAAAAATGTATCTCCACACAGGAAGCTACTAATCAAAAAGGTCATTAGGCTATAATTTTTGCAAGCCAATTTGGCTTGTGTGGCTAAATTTTTTGAAGCCAATCGGAATTTTTAGGAGCCATCGCTCCTAATTGGCCTAAAAAAACCCTGCTCAAAGGTCAAATATACAAAAAATTTAAATTATACATAGTTAAAATTATTGAATATGTATCTTTAGCTTTGAGACCAGAATAACTCAACTCAACAGAACAGTTATATACAAACCAAATTGAATAATGCTGAAAGTTTCCTGACTTGAAAATTTATGAAGGAATTGATTTGTTTCTCATGTTGTGTAATCTCATCTCAAATCTGTTGTCATGTCAGAGTCAGAAGAGACTGCAAATAAGGTAGAGATTTGTACTATTGAGAACAAAATTGATTTTTTTCTTAAAAACTCAAAAATGTTCGATTTTCCGACCCAAAAAACCCATCAACCCAAAACCCCAATGCCCACCAACCCTGGATGATGTTGCAATCAGGGTTGGCAGGCATTGGGTTTTTGGCTTGATGGGTTTTTCGGGTTGGCAAATTGGACATTTTTGGGTTTTGAGTTTTTGCAGCAACAAATTCATTTTTCCCATTTTGTTAACAAGAATACATGTTTCTTCCTGATTTAACAATCAAATTGAGATTTCAGCCAACTTTTGTAACTGCAATGCACTTTCTTCTAACAGTGACAATACAACAGATTTGAGATGAGATCATTTGTTATACCTACTGCTCAGTCATTAGCAGTTCCTCACCAGGCTAGAGCAGCCCCAACATTTTGAGGGAGACAGCAGCCTCCCTGGAAATGGAGAGGCAGCTGGCGGCTTTTTGGGTCCAAAAATGGGCTATGAAGTATGCCAGTTGAATAGCTGTAAGCAGTATGAATGTTGAAAAAAAAACATTGAACTTTTGTCAGCCTGCAAAGTCACAAACAACTCACAGAATATATAATCTCAGCAAGTGAGATGAAGGAAAAACTTGTTACAAAATGCTGGAGGGCGACCAAAAATCTGCTATGCAATATTGGCTGACGAAAGACAAAACATGGCCTTCATCCAAAAAATTGCCTTGAGAGTACGTTTTTTAAGACTAATAATGACAAACGAGCGCACTTTATTTTGCCATGTTATAATCAGTTGTTTTCCATGGTGGTGTCCACTGCATCATCCGAGCCTAATTTTTCAACATTTGACCTTGTTAACACCAAATTGCATACTCGATTGTTATCTGCGTCAGTCGAAAAACTAGTCTTCATAAAATTCAATGCCAAAAATTTTTTTGATGGTGCAAAAGTGGATGATTTTATTTGTTACCATAAGGAATTTGTGTATTTTTGCTTATCAGGAAAAATGATCTGAAAATTTCTTGCTCTATGAGAAATAAAAATTTAGTGATGCTGCATTTGCTTTTTTACTTGGATTGGATCCACAATTGTGAAATTGAAAAAAACCCTGATAAGACCCAGAAATCCCCATCAAAAACCCAAAAAACTCTGGTCACATAGCCAAACCGCACAAAATGACTAAATGGATGCGGGTCCATCCAGTCAAGACATACTATAGCATGGCTAAATGAACTTGAGTCTTTCTACCCACAGCTGAAATCTGGAGTGTGAATCAAATCAATCCCCTTGCTTCATACTTGTAAGAGATCTGAGGAGTTGGGGGGCAAACCCAAATTTTTTGGGGGTGGGTCGAAATAGTCCAAAATTTTCCAAAAAAAGGCACTTTTTTGCAAATTTTTTCTAATATTTCCAAGTTTGGGGAGGTTGGGTATGGGGTTAGGCAAGTTGTGGGGGGGGGTCCCCCAACACTCCCAATTACAGGTATGCCTTGCCTGAAGCTCTCAGTAGTACAGAGATGTTAGCAGGGTTGGTTAAAAAAGCCATTTTCAAAATTTTGAAATTGGGGTTTTTTGGCCGTTTTTATGGGTTTTATTCCAATTTCACAATGGTGGATCTGAACTAGGTAAAAAACTGAATGCAACATCACTAAAGTTTCATTCCTCATAAATAGGGTTGTTCCAGGGCAGACATTTTAGCTGGGGCCGTGGCAGCTGCCCTGGTGCTGGGGCAGACATATAACGTACTAACAGATACTTCACCAGTGGTATCATACTTTATGTATCATTCATGGAAAACTTTTTAAGGCTATTCTTTTTCTTTTCGTTTCATGTCAACTATGACAATGTATTGATGCTAGAGAGAGAGTATTTTAGACAAAAAAATTTATTCTTTAAGATAACTGTCATTACTAAGTGTGAGGAAGCTCATTCTTTTCTCAAGGAAACTGGGTTGCACACATACCCGGACACTTATATCGATTCATCAGCAGGATTTTTGGTACTTATCCAGTTTGGTCCACCTAGCCCCTTGGCGTCAACCGCTGGCGTCTACAGTAAGACAGCTGTCGATTCCTGTTGAACAGAAATACAAACCTACTGATCATATTTCCATTCGAGCATCCCTGATCCAAGTCAACAGTCGGCAAAGATCAAAGACACCCAGGAAGCGGAGCCAGCGGCAAGAGCTGAAGCACCGAGGGCGCCCATGCAGACCCATAGCCATGCACGTTGAGACAAGGATTTTTCAGTTGATTCTACCTTTGGGATGAAACATCAACCCTACGGGTGCAAAATTCAGTCAATAATCACGTGACATACGTCACCAGGGAATTACTGTAGCTGATGTAGTCACTTACACTTGAGCACAATGCTTAAATATAGACTGAAGACAGAATATTAGAGGAGATTTAACGGGATGGGTGCTACGCGCCCGCCTACGTGGCTACGCGCTGCGCCCTTTGGGCGCATTGCTATGCCCCTAAGCCTAAGATTGTATAAGCAAGTTAATGCTTTTACTGATTCACACAGGATAGCTGCTCAATTACTGTAGACACCAACAGTTGACGCTGCGGCAGGTGAATCAAAGTGGATAAGTGCCGGATTTTTAGCATACCTGTAATGGGGGGGGGGGGGGGTTGGGGGGACCCAACCCCTCCCCAGTTGGGAGAAAATTGGCAAAAAATGCCTTTTTTGGCCATTTTCAGGAAAAATTTCGACTTTTATCGACCCCCGCCCCAACTGGTCAGACCTCTTACAGGTATGGTTTTTAGCATTGTGCTAATAAAACCAGAGCCATGCTAATGTAAAATTTTTGGACGTTAGAATGCATTCTAATGACTTGAAGGGAAAAATTTTTGAAAAAAGTTTGGGAAGAAAGTTCAAGATATCTCAAAAATTGAACAATTGTATGTTTTCTATAAAAATCAATCAAGAATCTGTATTGAAGTTGAAGTGCAGATTCAGATACAATGAAAACATGTAAACTTTCATCCAAACAGAATGTGAATTTCGTGATTCCTAAAAGTATTACTGTCATCTTAACTACTGAATATTCACTTGTCATATTCTAAACTTCAGTTCTATTATAAATCGAGCCAGTTTTCCTATCAAAACTACTATAGTTTTATGTAGTCTTGCAACGATCAGCTGCTCCAGCGCCGGGGGAAAACCCTAAGCAAAATATTTTCAGATTATTGTACATTTGTAAAAATACACAAATTACTCATTGAAGCAATTGAAATCATTCACTTCGGCACCATCAAAAAAATAGTGGGCATTGAATTTTATGAAGAATAGTTTTTTGACTGATGACAATCGATTGTGCAACTTGGTAAGAACAACGCTATATGTTGAAAAATCCTGTGCTCTGATGACACACATACACGCACATGGGGAGGGGTTTGGGGGGTTTTGACCCCCAGCAGATTTTTATTGACTCCAGCAGATTCTTGCTGACCCCCAGTAGATTTGACTTTCCCAGCAAAGATTGAGAAGATGACAAAAGAAAATGAGCAAGAGAGAAGAGAAAATCGTAATAAAAATGGCGAGCTTATTCTAATTTGTGCAATCTTGGCTACATTCATCAAACTGTAAATCACATGGATTATTTTGTTGATCCAGTGACCGGTTGCAATACCCAAAGAATCGAAAGCAGCTGGGGGGCTGCAAAAAATAAAATTTTGGGTGCCTATCATGGCACCAGTCTCGACTTATTACCAGATCATTTAGGAGAATTTTGGTGGTGCTGTCTGCACCCTACTCATCCATTCTGCCAAATCATACGTGAGATTAGGCAAGCATACCCGCAGTAAACATATGTGATAAATTTTGCAATTAAGCATGTTTATTTGAATAAAAGTTGAAATTTATGAGCCATGGAAAATGTGTTGGAAATTTGAGAAATAAGCTAGCAAATAAGCATTTCAAAAAAAATAAGCAAGCATAAATGAAATAGAGACAAACAAATTAGATAAGAAAAACTTTGAAAATGCGATAGATGATGAGCAAAAATGCAAATACACATCAGTCGAGTCACTAACATAATTAGAAGTAAATCATAGTCTGCTTTTATTCAAAATTGGTCTGTGTGTTTGTAGTGCTATCCATAAGAGAATGCGTCTTTTGATTTGAGTGACCACTGGCCACAAAACGGAAGTTATAGGCTAATTCTCCACCAAAGAAAAGGTGTGCCGAGTTGATTGACCAGTGGTCAGTCAGCTGGTCTGGTCACTCGGATGACCCCTAGGCACCAATCTTTAGTGAATATTAGATAACATTCAAATTGCCAGTTGATGGCCTAACTTTCCATCAAAAAAAATATTCGTTGATTTGAGTGACCATTGGTCACTCGGTTGACCACTGGTCATTTGTATGATCACTTGTCCCAAACTCGATTTAACACAGCACAACATAGTATTTACTTTGTTCTTTATCAAAATACAACACAAGCATTATACTCGTGAAGTTAGTGTTTAGGTCACTGGGGTCAAAGGTTGAATAAATTTTCTTCATCGCGTCCGAAATCGCAATGCGTAACCGAATAGATGGTTTGAAATTCGCGCGCAAACAACGCGATGCGCAAGTATTTGCGTTTATTGTATGACATCAACATGCTACTACCTCTACTGTAGGTACCTTTTACGTTGCTAACGCTGTAGGGTGGGTGTGAACCAGACACAGTAATACCATGATGCTTTAGTTCAACAATTTTTCTAAACAAATCATAATTGATTCTAAGAAAGTAGAAGAAGATGAAGAAAGAAATTCATGAAATGCGAATAAATACAAGAGTAAATGTGACTAATACAGAAAAGCTCATGGACGTGACAAAAGCACGTGCGAATTGAGCTCTAAAAAACGACTCAATTTAGACCGAAAACAGAGCATATTGTTCGAATGAATGATATCATTGGGTAGGAAATTCCAAACTTCGATATTTCGCGAGCAAAAATTATGTTTCAAAGCATTAAAGTTATATTTCGATTTATACAGTTTAAATAAGTTAGACGCGCGATAATTGAATGGACTAAAAGTGAAAAATAAGTCCTGTGGAATAACTTTAAATTTCAAAATTAAGAACATGTAAGATAAGTCGATACACGTACGTCTAAATGCAAGGTCATCAAGGCCAGATTTGTTGAGACGCTCCTTATAGCTTAAAAACCTTATAGCATGAAAACTTTAAAAAGTGCAGTCTAAGCAAATCATTCCACATAATTGACTAATATATGTTGAATAATATGCTGCTTGGATGTTAGAAGATTTCCTGAGACCTTTCTTTCCATTCAGTCGCCTGTATAGTCGATTATTACACTTTATTATCATTTTCTTTTTGTTTGGGGGGTCCACTGTTTTTTTCCCCAAATCGTGCTTTTCGGGGAAAAAAAATTCGGAAAAGGGAAAAAAATTTTTGGCTCTTTCCCCATTTGGGGATCGGATACAGAAAAGATGCATTTTGGTGCATTTTAGAAGGTCATAATCTCAAAATTTTCCAGCGCTCCGAGCCGATTATAACTTTGATAATCATTATTATGCATTACTTAGTCCAAGCGCGGCTTTTAGCATGTCTACCTTCATTTATCATATAATCTATAATAGTTTTCATCATCTTGAACGTATTATTTCATGTTTTCATTGGTAATCCTCAATATTTTATCATGATATTTAATGAAGATTCGCATTTTTTCCGTTTGAGAAAGATCAATACGTCAAGTCTCTAAGCTTTTTGATGCAATTATTTCTTTTCTAACGTAAAATCAATTCAAATGCTTCATGGAAATATCTTTCGGAAATTTATACTCTGCTTACTCATATATTTTCGACCAAGTATGAGAGTTTACAAATAAATTATACTGGTTTTAAAATTTTTCAAGTAAAATTCTAGAAATTACTACTTTTGAACACAAAATTCAAATCTAATTCTTGAAATAAACGTTCGGAAAATTGATTTTCCAGCGCCGCAGAATATCAATACCCAAAAAATTTTTCCCGCGCTTCGCGCCGGAAAGATTAACGTCCCTTTTGGGTTCTCACTTGTCATCATAGAGGACTTGACCATCGATTTCTCATGTAATTCAAAGTCATTATGCTTTTGGATAGTTTGCTTGAAAGTTTGTTTCAATGCTTTTAGATTAAACTTTGAACTCGAAAATTTCAATTTTTTTCCTGAATTTTAATGAATTAACGGGTCTGAAAACACCAGAAGGCTTGAAAAAGCTCAAAAACACGTAAATAAAGCACCTGTGAGCATTTTTAAGCGAAAAAAACGACTTCGGGAAAATGGGGAAAAAAATTTTGATCCCTTTCCCCATTTGGGGAAAAGGCCCGGGGAAAAAAAACAGTGGGGAGGTCAGTCGAAAACGTCCAAAATTTTTCCAAAAAAGGCCAAAAAAGGTCATTTTTCCCAATTTTTCAGAGATTGAGGGAGTTCCCTCCCCCCCAACTTGACCAACCATTACCCAAACCCCTCCAAGTTAGGAAAAAATTAAAAAATTTGCAAAACAGTGCACGTTTTTGGGGAAAAATTTCGACTTTTTTCGACCTCCGACCAGTTGGGAGGGGGAGGGGTAAATGCGAAATTTGGGGGGAGGGGGTCGAAAAAAATCGAAATTTTTCCCAAAAAAGGCCAAAAAACACACTTTTTTCAATTTTTTCCAAACTGGGGAGGGTGGGTGATGTTGGGTATATGGTTGGCCAAGTTGGGAGGGGGTCCCCCACATACCTGTAAGACCTTCGACCAGTTGGGGGGGGGGGGGGGTAAATCCGAAATTTGGGGGGGGGGTAGAAAAAAGTCGAAATTTTTCCCAAAAAGGCCAAAATACATACACTTTTTTAAAAAATTTTTCAATTTTTTTCAAACTGGGGGGGGGGGTTGGGGGAAATGATTTTGGGTACTGGGTTGACCAAGTTGGGGGGGATCCCCCTTCCAAGTACAGGTATGGTCCCCCCAACCCCCCCCCCCCCAAGTACAGTTACGGGAGGTCTTAAAGGTATGGTTGTCTACATAGCAAAAATGACCTGCTGATCTCAAATAGCCATCCTCTGATCATCAAAGTCGCCCCTGATCAAGGTCACCCCACTTTACCTTATCAAATTTTTTAGCTATTATCCCCGCGATAATAATCGCCTCTAAGCTCGTGATAATATTTTTTCCGTTTCTTTTCTGAATTTATTTTTCTAATGCAGAATAAATCTAGTCTAAGGTAGACATAATAAAAGCCACAACCTGCAGGAAGATAGATTATGTAAGTTATAAACGGCGCGAAGCGCCGAAAAACTCCCAGATTTTCACCTTCTGAAATGCATCTTTTTTGTATCCGATCCACTGTTTTTTTTCCACGAAGTTTTTTCCACAAATGTGGAAAGGGGTCAAATTTTTTTTCCACATGTGGAAAAAATTTTTTTCGTCTTAAAATCCGTTTTTTGGCTTAAAAATGCTCACAGACGCTTTATCGCACTGTTTTTGAGCTTTTTCAAGCCTTCCGGTGTTTTTAGAGAAGTTAATTCATTAAAATTGGAGAAAAAATTGAAATGTTCGACTTAAAAGCCTAATCTACAAGCGTTGTTGAACAAATTTTCTAGGAAACTATCCAAGAGCATAATTGACTTGAATTACACAAGAAATCAATGATCAAGTCCTCTATGATGACAAGTCAAAGCCCAAAAAAGATGGTACTTTCCGGCGCGAAGCGCCGGAAAATTTTTTGGGTATATTGACATTCTAGGATGCTGGAAAATCATTTTTCCGAACATTTATTTCAAGAATTCCACCAGACTTATTTTTCACTTTGAGTCCATTCAATTATCGCGCGTCTAACTTATTTAAATTGTATAAATCGAAATATAACTCTAACGCTTTAAAACATGATTTTTGCTCGCGAAATATTGATGTTTGGAATTCCCTACCCAATGATATCATTCATTCAAACAACAGGCCCTGTTTTCGGTCTAAATTGAGTCGTTTTTTAAAGCTTGCACGTGCTTTTGTCACGTCCATGAGCTTTTCCGTATTAGTTGCATTTACTCGTATATTTATTCGCATTTAATAAATTTCTTTCTTTCTTTCTTTCAAGAATTAGATTCCAATTTAGTGTTCAAGAGTCGTAATTTCTAGAATTTTACTTGAAAAATTTTAAAATCTGTAATTTATTTGTAAACTCTCATGAACTTGGTCGAAAATATATGAGTAAGAAGAATATAAATTTCCGAAAGATATTTCCAAGAAGCTTTTGAATTGATTTTACGTTAGCAAAGAAATAATCGCATCATAAATCATAGAGACTTGACGTGTATTCATCTTTCTCAAAAGAAAAAAATGCGAATCTTCATTAAATATTATGATAAAATGTTGAAGATAACCAATTAAAACATGAGATACTGCGTTTAAGATGATGAAAACTATTATAGATTAAGTGATAAATGAAGGTAGACATGATAAAAGCCGCGCCTGAACTACTTAATGAATAATGATGATTATTAAAGTTATTACCGGCGCGAAGCGCCGGAAAATTTTGAGATTATGACCTTCTAAAATGCACCAAAATGCATCTTTTCAATATGAAAACCCCAAATTTTTCTTCCAAATTTGTGGAAAGACCTCAAAAATTTTTTCCACAGTCCAGATTTTTTTTCCACATTATAGTGCAAATGTGGAAAAAAACAGTGATCCGATCCCCAAAATTTTCTTCCGCAAATGGGGAAAGAGCGCAAAATTTTTTTCCCTTTTCCGAATTTTTTTCCCGAAAAAGCGCGATTTGCGGAAAAGAATAAAAGTGGTGGTGGTAACAGGTAAGCGCCCGATGGCCAAAAGACCTTCGCCCACAGTCCGCGAAAGACAGCGGTACCAAAGCCAATCGTGGCAGTGTCTATTGACCGGATCCGGTCAATATTTTTTTAGCTATTGACACGATCCGGGCAGCAGAAGATGCTATGGTAGCGTGATATTGACCGGTCGGAAGATACAGTAAATCAATTGATCACGTGATTAAATATGCAAAAAGTTGAAACCTGCAGATCATTTGCAGAAACATACATAGCTGGTTCCGACGAGCTTCTTATTCCATATAGCACCTTATACAACACGGTAGCCACCGCTTTCTGCCATTTTTTCATATCCAAAATATATCTTCATAGGGGGGGCAGAGGAGGGGTAAACCTTGTTACCTGAGACTCTGGCTCAAAAAAATCGTGGAACACCCCCTGAACGTCTTCCAAGACAGTTTCTTTAATGATTTTCCTGCATATTTTGTATGCTCGCAGAACTCTTTTTCTGTTTTTTTGCTCGCCCATCTCCTAGCCCATAATAAGAAGTCCAAGGACCCCCTCCCCTGGAAAGTTCTTGACGTACATGTCAGATATCCAACCTTGATTATGTGCCTAGACAAGGAAAAAATAGTGTGCAAAAAGAAAACTTTCTTCGAGTCATTTTCCTCAGTGTCGGCATTAATTTTAGTTTATCAATGGCGAGCATCACAGTCGACTTTATTTTGTCCCATTTGATGGTCGAGTTTTTAGTCCCGATAGTTTTTTGCCAATTTTTGGCATTACTAAGAGATCCCTCGTGGGCAAGATGACAAGATAACAAGACAGATAAAGACAGGGACGATAATCGAAAGAACGCCAAACTGCTAACTACAAGATCTAGTCTGTTTCTTTTGTTATTCTTGTAAACATTGATGGCAGAAAGAAAGTAAGGTTTCATTAGATGTTTTGTGATTTTATACAATAAAAACTACTTCTAAGCAATTTTTTATCATATTTTGATTAACAGAAATATTTTAAGGACACTGAATATAATAGTCCTATTTTAATTATGCTAATAATTGAAAAGTAAGTACTGTCCCCAAAGTTGTTTAAACAAAGCCTTAATTGAGATGTATTACTCAAAAAATTTGCTGAGCATTATTTGAGTATGGTCACAAATTTCCTGTCTATGTGACATACAGTTTAGGAGAAAATCGTTAAATGGAGAATATTCCTTTCTCTCGAGTTCAGTTCTATTATTTGCCAGCATTTCAAGAAAAACAGTCTATAGTTGTGATAGCAGACAATTCGGACCATCGACAAAGAATCGGATATCCATTTTGCTTGGATTCATGCTGCATCGCCATTGTTCCTGAAAAAATATATAAACGTTGAAACATTAATATTCAAAACGATATCATAGACACTCACAGCAATTCCCATAGCATGACCCGATCCTCAAATTATAATACTTGTACAACTTTTGAGAGAAAGGGTCACATTAGGGGCGTTTGCTTCGTGTTGCAATCCCAAATTCCGGACACTGCTAATTTGAATGCGGCACAAATAAAAATACAATATATTCAATGTGATCACACGTCCCACACTTCAAAATCAAACAATGGTATCAAATTATAACAGCACTGTCACGTACAGACAAAATCAGAATTTTCAGTGTCAATAATTGAAGTAATATATTAATATTGAACATACAATATCGTAATATTAGTATGCTTCGATAAATGCAACATTAAAAAAGTGTACATACCACATGGAGCACATAAATGCCATAAAATTGATAAACCAGTGGTTTTTTGTGCATGGACATTTGTGCCAATTGGCACACATAAAAAATTTTTTCACCTCAAAAATATGCTGAAAATCTTTAAAAAGTTTTATGCCAAAAACAGGTTTTTTTAGGCCAATTAGGAGCCATGGCTGCTAAAAATTCTGACTGGCTTCTAAAATTTTAGAGGCACAAGCCGAATTGGCTAGTAAAAATTAGAACCTAACGATTCTTTTGATATGGTGAGTTTCCTATCTGGAGATGCATTGCTATGCACTTTAATAAAGAAATACTAAAAATTTTCCGCACTTCGCACCAGATTTCAAATCATTTATGATCCTTGGTATCATTTCTCTTGTGTGGTTGGAAAATGTTGGCCTAGCTTAGGTCTACAGCTTTTAAACATCAGCATGTTATATGAATGTTTGACCTTGTATTGCTTTCTAACATATTTGACGAAAACCTAGATCATTTTCACAAAATCGTTTTGTGGTCCTTTAGAATTTTCGACTTTCATGAACATAACTTTTTGCATTTGGAAAATGATTAAGACATCATCAGCATAGAAAAGTGGCAGACCTTCTATCTGAAAAAGCCATTCAAATTCTCTGTTGCTTGCCCAATTTTTTAATTTTAGTTTGCCTGACTGAAAACACATTGAATTCACTGAAAAAATAGACCTTTCATGCAGGAAATAGATATTAAAAATACTCATTTTCCAACGTTATAGAATATCAAAATCCAAAATTTTCTTCTGGTCCTAAGCGCTGGCATTGATCTCTAATATTCAAGTCCGAAGTAAAATACCTACCACACTTTTTATGCTTTATATGTTTGAAAACAATCACGAATAATTATGATTGGAATAAATTACTGGCTCCAGATATATCAGATCGAAAATGATAGAGAAATGTTTGAACGCTTCCGCCAACTAAATGGTGAAAACATCGTGATCGGTCATCAGCAGTTGCAGTAGAATGTGTTGAAAATGCATTTTCGGCCTGGAAATCAAAATTTTTCGGCGCTGGGCGCCGAACAAGTTACTGATTTGATTTTTATGATTTTATGATTTTCCTTCAAAACTCAGGAAAGTCAGTTCTAACAGTCTGGAATTAACAGGAAGCGAATGAAATACAAGAGAAGTGATTTTGTATTATTTTTATGATGAAACTAAGCGAATTTATCAATTTTAGTGTGATCAACTAAAAATGTGCAGCCAAATTTTTCCGTTTGCAAAAAAACCTGATGATTGATTTGAATAATGACTGATCTAATATGTGATCATTGTTATTCTTTGTTTGATTGAGTATGTATTCAAAATGATTGATCTGTTGGGCTTCTACTGTGATTTTGAAGAGCGTTTTTGAATAAATTTGTTGAAAGAAACATTTTTTATCAGGGTTGGCGGGCATTGGGTTTTTGGGTTGATGGGTTAATAAAATTTTAGATATGTTGCATTTGCTTTTCTTTCATACTTAATTCAGATCCACAATTGTGAAATGAAAAAAATCCTGATTAAACCCAGAAAAACCCATAAAAAACCCCAAATTCGAAATTTTGGAAATTGTTTTTTTCCCAACCCTGGCTGCGAGAATTCAGATATTTTTATAGAATTTGTCAGGCAGTCAATATTTGTGTTTTGACTTTCTTTTATATTGACTTTCTTTCTAAAACCGATGTAAATATTAATTCAACGATGTCTATAATTGCTTTCTCCTGATAGTCCCGTCGCGTAAATTTTTTGTTGAAAAATTGTGCCAAAAAAACAATGTTAATTTCTCTGTTCGAATCAAACACGAAATTTCGGTTCCGAATCACCACTGAATGAATAAGGGGAGGAAGTTAACAATTTCTACTCATCCATCAGTCATTCACAATCTTCAAATCTGTTGCGATCATACAAACAGAATTCACTCGCGTTCTAGACAAATAAAAGTAATATTACAAGACTGGGCGCGAAGCGCCTCGAAATTTGGCTTTTTCAGTCCCTAAGATGACTAAAAATCAAGGAAATTCAGTTTTAAAAAAGTCAAAAAATTGTGCAAATTAACACAAACGCTCAAAACTTTTTGTGCATTCCAATTTTTTGTGCCAAAAACCATACATTGGCACAAAAAACCACTGGGATAATCTATGAAAAACGTGTTTACAGATTTCATACCTACAGTAACTGAATATTGCAACATCGATTTGCTGAAAACCATTGCACTTTATTTTGTATAGTGTTGACGCTAAAACGCAGTACTCGCCTTCTTCGACCAGGCATAATCATGACGTTATATACATCGAATGAGGTTTCACTACAGTATATTTCTGAGTGTAATCGACATGTTTTAATGTTTTGCATGTTGGAATCACGTGAGCGATCAATTTACTGTATTTTTCGTCCGGTCAATATCACGCTCCCATAGCATCTTCTCCTGCCCGGATCCTGTCAATAGCTAAAAAAATATTGACCGGATCCGGTCAATAGACACTGCCAGACCTACTATTAGCTGTACGAAAAGTACAGTATATCTCATCTCACTAATTTTTTATTGATATTACCATCTTGCGGATCAGATTGCACATTTGTCAGCTGTTACCTATTCAGCCTGGCACATTGCATACAGTTTATTTTTTCATAATTATCCTGATTTGTGTACAAATTTATTAAAATCCATTCGATTTACATGATAAACTGGTCGATATCAATATATGAGGAAACTTTTGTGCACAATATAGCTGAATTTTTTGATGATTTTCAGGATGGATTGTCATGTACAAGCCATTGAACTTCGTAATTTGCACAAAATGCTGTAGCCGAAGATTATTGACCTGTCCACTGCAGATGCTTCGAAAGCTTCAGTAGCTGGTTCGATTTTTGGTTGCTTCCAAGATCTCACCAAAGCCATTGGACGGCTAGAAAGTGAAACTTTTCAGTCATTTTCAATCGAGTCCAGTAAATGTTTTCATAACGATTACCCTAAAATATTAAGGTACTTTCAAGAGGATTATCTTATTATTCGACGAAATTAGCTTGATCAATTATTTTCGTGGCAACGTCACTTAGTTCCCTGCAACATATTCTATTATTGTTGCCATCACTCATCATTATCTATTCTTCGGCAAAATTGACTTTATCGATTTATTTTCCGGCAACATCATATTTGCTTATTGTCGCCATTACCAGTTCAGCATTAATTCATTCTCCAGCGAAATTGGCTTTATCAATATTCAAAATGTCAACGAAGCCTACACAACAATCAAAAGTAAAGTCGAACGCCAGTCGTAACTCATCCACCTCTACACCGACATCGACAAATACGAACATCAGGTCAAAGAATTCAAAAATTGACACCAACAACATTACGATTTGCACGATTTGTAGCAAGAATGTTTGCGACACTGACAAAGCGATTTGTTGCCACTATTGTTCTATTTGGTCCCACGCGAAATGTGTGCTAGTTAATGACGACCAATATGATACAATTTCCAATCCCGCATATAACCAGCCGTTTTATTGCCCCTTCTGTATGCCGAATGTCAAGTCGATATTGAATTTACACCGAAAATTTGATGCCCTCGAGCAATTGATAAACAATATTAATGTAGATTTATCGTCGAAAATCGCCGAGTTAACAGCCAAAATTGAATCGCTAGTTAAACCACCAACATTGACCGAATTACCAGCTGGTTTATTTGACTCGCAATCGACGACTTCAGTTTATCAAAAATCAGTCATCAATCCAATGAGCAATGGCCCATCGATGCAGGCATTAATAAAAGATGCCCTCGAAATTGAGATGAAAAAAAATAACGTTGTCTTGTTTGGCCTACCGATAAAAGAAAATATTTCGGACTCCAATCAAATCAAACAAATTATTGACCATTACAGAGCAGATTTAAAAATCGATGTCGACTCATTCATATGTACATTTCGCGATGGTCCACAAATTTCCGACAAACCAAAATTTAACAAAGTTGTTTTCGCAGACAGTACGTCGAAAAAACTGTTCATTAAACTGGTAAATACGAATTTGAAAGGGGAAGGTATGAGAGCCAGACCAGACTTGTCATATCTACAAAGAGAAATGGGTCGAAAACTACGTGCAGAATTTGAAAAATTGGAAGATAAAGACAATTTCTTTATAAATTATAGTCTCGGTAAAATAGTGAAGAAAATGCCACATCGTAATCATAGTCTGCATGTTTGAGATGGAAGCTGTGCTGGTAAAAAAGTTGCACCTGAAAATGTAAAGGAAATCCTAATTAAATCTATTCTCATAAATGTTTGTAGTATAAAAAATAAGATAATTTATCTGAATTCAATACTCAATAATTATGATTTTATATTTCTCACAGAAACATGGCTAGATGAGAGCATAACAAATGGTATTATTGTTTCTGATTTGTCCTTCCAGATTTTTAGGAAAGATAGAAACCGTCATGGAGGTGGCATATGTGTACTGGTGCGAAAATCTCATTTAATAAGAGTGGTAAATATACCTCAGTGTTTCAACTGCTTGGAAACTATTGTAATTGATGTTCTAAATCTTGGGATTCAATGTATTTTAGTATACAGAACTCCTTCAACTGATTATGAAACTGATGTAAAGTTGTGTCAATTTATTGAAAGGTCTAGTCTGAATAATAAACCGACAATCATACTTGGAGATTTTAATTTACCTAAAATAGATTGGACATCTGAAAGTATACCAAATGATGATGTGAGTTTGATGTATTGGAATTATCTTAATAGATGTGGTTTCTCCCAATTAGTCATTCAACCTACTCGTGGCTCAAATATTTTAGATCTTATTCTAACAAATCAGGAAGGTCTATGTAGAAATGTTGAAGTCCAACCACCCTTATCACATTCATGCGACCATTGCTTTTGACATATTAGGACCCAAGCAAAAACCCAAGAATGAAAAAATTCTACATTTTAAGTCCACAAATTTTGATTTATTTGCTGCCTATTTGAGTACTCTAGAATGGGACATTTTATTTTCAACATGTATAACTATAGATGATTTTTATGATAAGTTTCTGGCAATTATGCAAACTGGAATTTCTTCTTTTGTTCCATACAAGAGAAAAGGACAGAAAAAATATCCCAGATGTATAAGACACCTTCAGAACAAGAAATTGAAATCTTGGAAGATATACAAGGAAAATAAAAACCTAGTATCAAAGAATCATTTCTCAGATATTTCAAAAAAACTTGAGCAAGCAATAAAACACTTTCATATTGAAAGAGAGACTAAGCTTGTTAGACATGAAAACCTGAAATTATTTTATAACTACGTTAACCAGGGTCTAAATAATAGGCAAGAAATCTCAGTCCTAAAACAAAATGATAAATTATTAACAGAAACTGAAGATATCCTAGAAGCTTTTAATAATTTTTTCTCCTCAGTCTTCACAAAAGATAATAAAATTGAGACTGGTTTGAATTTTAATTCAAATAAAAATAGGTTAACAGAAATAAGAATTTCAGATGATGATATTTTGCTCCAAATTAGAAGATTTAAAAATTCCAATTCAGTGGGACCTGATGGCTTACCAATAATAATATTTAAAAGATTAGCCAATTATTTAGTCCATCCATTAAAAAAAATTTTCAATATTTCTGTACTGACTGGGCGCCTTCCGAGCATCTGGAAAATGGCTCATGTGACTCCAGTTTTGAAGAAAGGGATCACGAGTGAAAGTTCCAACTATCGGCCTGTATCTTTAACTTGCGTTTGTTGTAGGATTCTTGAAAAAATCATAAAAGCTCAAGTGACCAACTTTCTTACTGTAAATAATTGTATTTCTGATCGTCAGTTTGGTTTTGTGAAGAAAAGATCCTGCGAAACCCAGCTCTTACTGTTCTCTAAATACTTAATTGATAACATTGACAAAAAAGGGCAGTTGATGTAATATATTTGGATTTTTCTAAAGCCTTTGACACAGTACCACATTCAAAGCTCAGTGCAAAAGTGGAAAAATATGGTCTCAAGGGAAATTTATTGTCATGGATTACCGATTTTCTTCATAATAGACAACAAAGAGTTAAGTTAAAAAACACCTTATCTACTTCTCAAAATGTAACAAGTGGTGTCCCGCAGGGCAGTGTTTCCTTTTATATGTCAATGTTCCTTTTATATGTCAATGATATAGATAACCTACCACGATCACCTGAAGTAAGCCTGTTTTTGTTCGCTGATGATATAAAAATCTTTAGCTGTACTGAAAACAGTGGGGACCTTCAAAAATTTCTAGAATCCATTGTCAGATGGTCTGAAATTTCTCAACTAACTCTCTCTACTTCCAAAAGTAAGGTAATGCATTTTGGATTTGATAACAAAATGAAGAAATACAAAATTGACGATAAAATAATTGAGGATACTGACAATTATGTTAAAGATCTTGGTATTTTTTTAACCAAAAATTTTAAATTTGATGAACATATAGGCCATATTATAAAGAATGCTTACTACAGATTATATCTTATATTTCGTCGATGTGTAAGCAAAGATAAATTTTTACTGACTAATGCATACAAAACATACGTCAGACCTATTCTAGAATATGCAACTACCATCTGGTCACCCCACTCAATTAAGAACATCAGAGCCATTGAAAAAGTACAGAAATACTTCACAAAAAGGGTTCTCAACTATCCTGAGGTTTCTTATAATGATCGTTTAACTGTATTAAAGTTAGAGAAACTTGAAAGTAGAAGGCGTTTGAATGACTTGGTTATGTTATATAAGATAATAAACCATGAAGTAGACATAAAATTGAGTGATTTCTGCACCATTACACATTCTCAGACCCGATCCAACCACAATTGGAAGTTAAAAACAGATATTCCAAGGACTGATATTAAGAAATACTTCTTTACTAATAGAGTTATTCCTATTTGGAATAAACTTCCTGAATCGATAATAACATCTAGAAATAGTAAAATTTTTCGCACTAAACTGGATAAGTTCAATTTTGGTCAACTGTAAGAGCTATATGCCTTTTTGACCAAGCACAGCATATTCGTAAATGTACTGCATATTTATTCTGTATTTAATTAACTTATTCGTTTATTTAATTATATTCTCCTAATATTGCTTAGTGCCGTTGCAAATAAAATCATCATCATCATCAAAAGAAATTTGTTTTTTCAAAGCTTGTTCTAGTTTGCAGGAATGGTATTCGTTGTAGGGCAACTGGCATAGGCCTACGACCCAATCAAAGTTATTTCGGAGCTGTGGGGTGTAGCTGTCGTTTAAATATTAATTTCAGTAATGCAGAAAATAAACTGAAAGTCACCCGCCCGAATTTTAAACATAAACACGAAGTTTCTGAAGAATTATTGTCTCATTTCCCACATAAAAGAAGATTAGGCGGAGATGCAAGAGATTTCATTGTAAAAGCAGCCCAGTTGGGAGCTAATGTAAAATTGATTGCTGAGGAAATTCGCTCCACTGAACGTAAACAAGTGATTAATCATGATATTTAGAAACATCATAGATGCTGCCCGCAGTTCTGAGAAAGCCAACGTAGTTTCCAAAACCATTTATTTTCTTGAAAATGTGAAAAAGACTGATCCAGGCTCGTATCTCAAAGTTATATCAGACCCAAAATCGAATGTTGTGGATATAATCTTTTTTCAAACTAGTCTCATGCGTCAATGGTTTATCGAATTTCCAGAATTAGTTAGATGGAACTTATCGTTTAAACAACATCAACTATGTTCTTTTTTTATTCACTGCGCTAGATAAGAATCGTATCAGTCGCATTGTTGCTGCAGCATTTTTGAGCTCGGAGACTGAATATCTAGTGATATCTTGTTTCAATCAGTTTAAAATCAGTAATCAGGATAGCGTAGACAAACTAAAATTGTTGTTTTTAACAAAGATTTTGAGTCCGTTAAGGCGGCTCAGAATACTTTCCAGAGGGCAAGTCTAATTTGACTTTACAGAATATCAAATAACGTGCATTGACGTTGCTGAAAAGACTATTACACCCAATAAAGTTTGACGTCTTTGATGACAGTTGGACTGAGCTCCTGAATGATAAATTAATCCCAGGTCATTTCAAAGAAATTTTCACATCTAACTGGATGAGTTGTAAGGAAATGTGGGCTTGTGTCTTTCGGAAAAATCCCACGACTTTTGGAATTAATGATACTAATCAGATTGAAGCACAAAATAAACATATCAAAGACGTAATAAGTCCGTATTCGCGGATGTTGCTATGCGTCGAAAATCTGATAAAATTTATTTCTATGCATACGTTCAATGTAAAGCATCGGGAATACGTGGAAAAATGTAAAAACAAAATTATTTCTAACATTCCTTCATTTGAACAAAAAGAATTTCTGATTCAAACATTTCACCGATTTTGCTGCTTCTAAGCTCAGTGCAGAATATAATTTGTTTCAGAGAGACCTTCGAAAATTTCAGATCATCAACAATGATGGAGCGACTAGTGTTTCCAAAACGGATTTTGACTCCAAATATACCATTATACAGGATCGCAAATGTTCTTGCGAAATTTTCTGCCATTTTGAGTTGCCTTGTCGTCACATTATGGCTGTTAGAAATTCGAAAAATTTAGAAATATTTGATTTCAACCTTATTTCACGACGTTTCCAACAGTTTAAATTCGTTACGTCTGTTCCTGATAACTTCAGTCATGATCCATTGTTGGAAAAAATTCCCGAAAATTCTATTGCAATAGGTAGTTCAAAAAATAGAATTTTGTCTGTAAATGAAAAATACAACAAAATGTTGAAACTAGCCAAGCGAGTTTGTGACGCCTGCAGCAAATTAAGTTTCACAGAATTTGAAAAGCAATATGAACAGTTAAAAAAATTTTTCAATAGCCTGAATACATCTGAGCCTATGTCGATGGTTATTTCAAAAACTGATGAACTGGTGGAAAAAAGCTTCGATTTGGAAACAGCAAATGCTGAAACTGATGTTAGCATATCGAAAACTGGAAGCATCGTGAGCGATCTTTTACCATCAGTGTCAAACCACAATGTTGAGACAAGATCTGATGATTTTAGTGAGGCTTCCGAGTTCAAAAATGATCAAGACTCACCAGATCAGTTACTTTCTTTTAGAAAACAGCGTAATATCATGGGTGATGTAAAGGGTTTGACAGAGAGGCAAAGGTGTTTTTGGATTTGATCCGACTATTTTTCAACAGCGATTATCCATCTCCACCAACCCAACGTTTGAAAAAACAGAATGGCCGTTTTGTGCAAATTATGAAGTTCAATGGCTTGTACCATACCTGTAAGATCTCCTACCAGTTGGGGGGGGGGGGGGTAAATCCGAAATTTTGGGGAGGGGTAGGAAAAAGTCGAAATTTTTCCCAAAAAAGGCCAAAAAACATACACTTTTTTGAAAATTTTTTTTTTCCAAACTGGGGGGGGGGGGTTGGGGGGAATGATTTTGGGTACAGGGTTGGCCAAGTTGGGGGGGGGTCCCCCCCCCCAACCCCCCCAAGTACAGGTATGGCTTGTACATAACAATCTATCCTGAAAATCATCAAAAAATTAAGCTATATTGTGTACAAAAGTTTCCTCATATATTGATATCGACCAGTTTATCATGTAAATCGAATGGATTTTAATAAATTTGTACACAAATTAGCATAATTATGAAAATATAAACTGTATGCAATGTGCCAGGCTGAAAAGGTAACAGCTGACAAATGTGCAATCTGATCCGCAAGATGGAAATATCAATTTAAAAATTAGTAAGATGAGATATACTGTACCTTTCGTACGGCTAATAGTAGGTCTTATATAGCAGGCACTATTAACAGTATACTGCAAATATAAAATGTTATATTCGCCGTATCCAGCTAATAGCCACTGCCATTGAAAATAAGCCGTTATGATAAGATACAGTAATCGTATTCGTTTCATTATAAATAATAATTTAGTATAAACATGCGGGCAGATGATAAAAAAACAAAGCTGCGAACAATGTGGATTTGTAGGACTGTAAATTGAAAGTAAGAGAATCGTGTGAAGTGTGAAATTGGAGAGCAGGTTTATATGATGCAGTTGGATGGAGCAGTATTTATTTGACATGCCTACTGTTGATTGATTGATGACCAGCTGTCAATTGTGGTCAGCTGGTAATAAACGAAATTATTGTCAACGTCATTATTCAATTGTTTGGATGACGGTTTACCATGGAAGTTCCTCAAAGAATGGCCGAAAAATTGGATTAGTGGAGTAGACTGTCCTTAATATTTTCCTTAGGCTTAGGCTTAGGGTACAGCCGCCCGAATCTTTAGTTATTTAGTTTTCATCAAACTTTTGGCACAAAACTTTCTTAAGGTTTTCAGTACGTTTTTAGAGTGAAAATTTTCTTTGTGCCATTGGCACAAATTTTTTTGGCCCTTTGTGCCAATTGGCACAAAATGCCAGTGCACAAAAAAAACGCTGATTTCTATGCTCTTGGACCTGACGGTTTATATGCATATTTCTACAAAAAACTGGCACACCACCTAGCCATTCCATTTACCAGTATTTTGGAAGTTTCCTTCACTTCTTCAATCCCTAGTTTCTGGAATCAAGAAAATGTAATACCAATCTTCAAGAAAGGAGATCGCTCTCTTACTTCTAACTACAGGCCCATATCCCTCTGCTGCATTGGTTGTAAAATTATGGAATCTATCGGGAACAATTCTCTGATCACCTATCTGAAATCTAATTCTCTTTTGCCTCAACACCAATATGGTTTCTTGCCCAGTAAATCTTGTGAACTACAGCTTCTAAAATGTAAAAATGAATGGAGTAGAAATGTTGATTATGGTATTTCTTTGGATTGTGTCTACATAGATTTTCAAAAAGCCTTTGAATCTGTATCTCACTCTAAATTATTACTTAAACTGGCAGGTTATTACTGAAAGACACAGGGATCATTTGAAAAATGGCAAGAATTTTAAAAAAGCGATCGTGTTTGAAAAAATTGACAAAACACACCCAACTACAGTAATTTTGATGAACATCGTGAGCAGGTTTTTCAAGTCCGTGAGCATTTTTTTCGGAAAATTTCTGCATCATTTTTTTCTAATGATCCCGTTGCTTTCGGAAAAACTAATACAGCGTTTGGAAAATGTGATCCTTTTTTTGAAAAAAAATGGAGAGAAATTTTGAAAACAAACATGCAGTTCAAGTAGGGCTCGACGAATTTTTAACCTTCATGAATTCTGTTTTCAAAGCCCGCCAGCAATTTTTTCAAAACTACAGTAAATAAAATCCTGAAAAAAAAATTTTTTGCATCGCGGGTGTATCATTCCGGCCAAAATGGGCGGGATCATACGATTAGTTGAGGGGTGGTCTTATATTATTCACGATTCGTCCTATATCTTTAGCATTATGGTTGATTTGATTGGTTCCTGCCCATTTTCTTGTACTAATTCGTTGCTAACTGTCTGACAGCTCAAAGGAACACTCAATTGGAAATGTGTCTCATGTGATGCAGTCTGCTTATTTGGATTGATTTTCAGGCTTTTTTGTTTGTTCTGCGTTCACAATATTTCTTTTCACCTGATTTATCCTCCTTCTTCCGCGCAAATTCGCTATTTGGACCCAACTGGGTTATCCATACCATTAACAAGCCCGATCAGTTGGAAGGAGGTAAACCCAAAATTTTGGGGGTCTCTAAAAATTGGAAATTTTACCAGAAAAAGCTTTAAAAAGCTACTTTTTTCCACATTTTTGTGAGTTGAGGGGGGTTTCGACATTTGAGTATAAGTAGAGTTGTCACTACCTGGGGGCTGTGTAGGGATAGGAAAAACAGTAAGAAGTACGCAAGAATTAATTATTCTTTTATTACAATTAATTACACGATTAATTTTGGAGGTTAACCATGCACTTGCGTCACTCTTAGGTTGTGAGGTTGAAGGTTCGGTTTGGTTGAGTTGAAGAGATAGGTTGTTCTCTAAAGGTTGAGGTTTCAGGTTGAGGTTGGTTGATATACTCGATTGGAGTATGGTTGAAATAGGTTACTTACTCAGGCTACAGTAAGTTGGGTAAATTTGGTTGGGAGCTCGCGAAAGGTTGAGCAAGCAGCCAAGAATCAACTAATGTAATCAACTACTCTTCTTCCAACTGAAGAGCGTTTTTTATCTTCACTCCTTTCTCTGTTTTGGTTCTATTTTAGGTTGTCTATTTTCGGTTATAGTTAGTAACCAGTGTTTTTTTTGCACGACCTCTTTTGCACGGTGCAAAAAAATCATCAAAAAAGTTTTGCATGCTGAAAAATTTTTTTGTACTATAAACAGGGTTTTTTTTGTACAACATGAGATAATATGCTTGGGATGATGAAAACTATTATACATTACATGATAGGTGAAGGTAGACAATCTGAAAGCCGCGTCTGAGCTATGTAATACATAATAATGATTATTAAAGTTATAACCGGTGCGAAGCGCCGGAAAATTTTGAGATTATTACCTTCTAAAATGCACCAAGTTGATGTGTTGATCTTTCTCAAAAAATGTATGAAGGAAAAATGGGGATCTTCTCTCATTAAATATAATGATAATTGAAGATCGCCACCAATTAGACATGAAATAATACGTTTAAGACGATGAAAACTATTAAAAATTAGTGATAAGTGAAGGTAGACATGCTAAAAATCCCGCCTGAGCTTGACAATAAATAATAATGATTATTAAAGTTATAACCGGCGGGAAGCACCAGAAAATTTTGAAATTTGGGTCTACTAAAATGCACCAAAATTTATCTTTTCTATATGGAAACACCAAATTTTTTCCCACAATTGATAAATACTTTTTTGCACGGTGCAAAAAACCTGAAAAAAAGTTTTGCACGAGTGGAAAAAATTTTGCACTGTGCAAAAAAACACTGTAACAGGATGTAGGTTTTGCTCAGAGTCCTCACGTAGGAGAATCCGGTCCTGTTCTCTAAGTGTTTCTATTTCTGGGTGTTTTTCCATTAGGTTTTCACATGACACCTTTATGTTTAGGTTGACAATGTGACTTTTCTATGTTGATGGAAATTAACTGATGTTCGGTTATGAACAATTCAGTTATGATGCAATGCACGGAAAATAAAAAGGGGAAATAAAATGAAATACAGTAAGAACGAAAATATGATACAGTGATGCTAAACTTCGTCACTAAGGTCGCTATCTGTGACAGGTTGGAGTAAGTTGAGGGGGCTCCTCCCAACCACCTCCCAATTACAATGTTGGAAAGATTCGTGATTACGAAAAAATGGGATGAAACAATGAATTTCCTGACGTTTTAGAAGTCTCACAATCAAAATTTTTCCGGCATTCCTTACCCAAAAAAAATTTCCCTAAGCGTCAGGAAATTTAGTTTTAAAGGTGTAAAACTGATGCGGCTTAAATGAAACTGAAAAAAACAGCTTTTCATCGTTTTTTTCGGTTGAAATTAATTGAATGTATCAATTTTAGAGTGAGCAATCAGAAATTTCCTGTGCAACCAACTTTTTGATTCAGGTTTTACATTGCAACATTTCATTTTTATTACTTTTTTATGTTTTTTACATTTACATTTTGCATTTATTATATTTTATTACCTATCTGATCTGATTTAATGTTCCTTTTTCTCATGTTTATGTACAGTTTTTCATTCTTTTCGTACGTTCGTTACTCTGATGTTTGCTACATTTTTGACTTTATCAGTCCTCACTCTTTGATCTGTGTTTGAAACCTTGGCCTGAGAAATGGTCAAAGCTAGTCAAGAGAGAAAATAAAACAATATTGTCAGAGAAGATCAACAGAAAACCAAAAGCATCAATGTAAATGCTTGCATTTTTCATAAGATTAAAGAAATTGTGTGAGTGAGTACCGGGTAACCAGTTTTCAAAATTCTGAGGAAATGAGTTGAAATAACATATAAAAACCCTAATTTTCACCACAAATTTTGAAAGCTTCCCATGAAAATGCCACAATGACCAACTTTTTTTTAATTTTAAAATTGATGCTGCTAACATTTGCATATTCTACTGCTCGCCATATGCCCTGAACCCACCGTCTATGTGCAGATTAAGCAGTATACCTTTAACTTTTATTATCGTGCATGTTATTTTCTTTTTATGCAACCTAAGTAACTTTTTAGAAAGCTAAATTATCGTGCTATAAGGGGGTTGCATACGCTGCCTTTAAATTTCAAAATGGAAGATAGTAGTATTTTTAATTATTAGCAGGACAAGTATTTTTAATTTTCTTTTGTCTTTGGTGTAAATGCTTGAATTTCCTTGTTTTTGTCGCATTTCAAATTAACCTTGTGCATTTGATTCTTTTTTTCTGAGCATCTCATTTTTTAGCTTTTATTTCATTAGATCGTCAGCCACAAATAGGACTTATGTATGTGTTTATTTATTTCATCGGGTCGTAAGGCACGAGTGACCATTCATCGTATGCATTTTTAAATATCACTGTTTCATATATTTATAAACAATTCCTCACCCAGTAAGTTTTATTTCATCAAAATTTTGTAGTCAGTAATCTGGCCTCTTTTTTCCGCATTTATTGGTGTTCTACCAATATGTTGTTTGTTTATTATATTGTTTTATTCATGTCATATTTTTCAGCATAACCTACCTATTGAATGTGTTGTTAATGGAATGCAAAAACTGGGATGTGAGTAAACTTAGACGGAAAAATATTTAATGTTCAATTGTTGTGGCACCTCTTTCATTCCGGCGAATTCTAGCTGAATTTGTTCAGATGCATCCATGTTTCACATGGTATTATACTTGATTAATGATTATCAGATTGGAGGCAATTTTGAACCCTTTACTACACCAAAACACAAGTTTTTAAGAAGGCTTTAACTGTACAGTATGTGCAAATTTCAAAGTTTAATTTTGAGTTTAGGAGCTGTGCTCTAATTTAGATGATGAAACGAATCGAGAATCTTCAGCAAATTTGAGTCGAGTCAGGTCAACTGAAGTCACTCGAATGGCAATTGAAAATGGATCACAGAATTGAGTGTTGCCCACTCGTGGAGGTTTATGGCCTGATGTTGGTAGAAAAGCTATTTAAACAGATTAATTATTGTAAGCTTTCCAAAGTAACCCTGTACCTACTTGCAAAATTTTCAACTATTATCATAAACTGCCATCAGACATGCATGGTAAGATTCTTTCAAGAGGAAGGGTTCTATGTCTTTTCATCGAGGGGTTGAAGGCTAAGTGAGAAAAAAAAACAGAAAAATGTCTACAACTAATTAAAAAGTGTCTTCGAAAAAATTCAGGGGTGTTTGATGACTTTTTTCTGGCCTGTAGGATGTCCACGTTCTCAGGTTGGAGGATTTATTCTCTAACCCCTATGTGCAGGTATGACTGTCAATGTCATACATTATACGGGTACTATAAAAGTCTAAAAATGTGTTAGTGCACGGTCTTTTTTTCAGTTTCAGCATCAGAAACTAGTCATTTTCCACTAATTTGCGGTTCGGGAATCAAACTTTCCTATCACCTTATATGAAAATTTATCACATTCTCTGCTTCAAATTTCGATTTTTCAAAACTTGTTATCTATAGTATGTTTCTTTGAAAATTGATAGTAATATGAAAGATGAGAAAACTTGAAATATACTACAAAATCATTCATAGAACGCTTTTTCTGTAGAATCTTTTGCTTGAAATATTGCTAAAGGTTAGCATGGCATGCTTTCAAATTTTTAGTTGTATATTTCACATGCCTTATTAGAAAGTCTTTTACTTGCTTAAGTGCATTTCACAAAGAAAAAACTCAATCTCTTGATTTTAGACTGTCAAAAATAATTATTTTAAAATTGCATAGACAAGAATTATTGTGCTGAATTTTTCACTCAAATTATGAGTTGGTTTTTAAATTTTAATGTCCTATGGGATCTATCAAAAAAATAATGATAATTATTTATATAATCTGTTTTTCATGAAATGGTTCTGAATAACAAAAGTGGAAAGCAAGTAGTATTTCATATTTCTATGAATTTCTGAAATATGTCATATAAGACCAGAAATTTGTTAGTTTACTCAACTAATTGTTATAGTGAAAATTCTTACTGTAAAAGCTTGATGTAAATCATTTTGAGGACAGAGCTGATTTTTGTCACTTCCCAATTCGGAAGCATTTTATAAAAACATGCAATACTTACTTCATCTCTAATTATGATTGGCTTACTTCCTGTTTTAGTCGTGTTCCTGATCTTTCAAACTTTTCGATAAAACTCCATTTGTGGTTATTGTGACATAAAAAATTCTATTTTGGAAAATAATATATTTACTCTATTTTTCATAATCTGTGGTTTATAATTCCTTATGTATTCAATTTTTTCTTATTTTCAGACTATTTGCCTACGCTATAATGAGCTGTGTATACATTTGCAAAGCCTGACTTTTTTAGTTGAGCCCCATCTATACTCATAGTATAGCTGCTCATAAATCCTGAGCAACATGTTGATTCCTGAGTATGTCAGCAGAGTCCATGCAAAAATTTTCATGGTTCTATCTTATACTGATAACCTTCTTCATAAATGGACAAAAATTGAAGCACTTTTGCGAATTCTGCCCAAGATTCCCAAGCCCCTCTAACGAGCATAGATGGGGATTTAGTCGACGTTCTTTCTCGCATCATTGTTTCTACTTCAACATGTATGATTGACGTGAATGAATTTATGGTGCAGACAGGTCAAAAAAAGCTATAGTTTTCCCTTTCAACCTGTTTACAACCTGTGTAAAAAAATTTCCTTAAATGTTTGCATTTATATTGATATCGCTGTTGTGCTTGTACGCCATTTTCTACTATTTATGTGTTTTTTGTGATTTATGAAAGTCCAATGATTATATTGATTTAATTTTTGTTATTCAATGATAAAGATAGTATGAGACACTCCTTGGGAAATTCTGCAGATTCAGTAAAGTACCTAGGAGGTTTTTGGTCAAAGACTGACCAATGCGGCTGTCCTAGAAATTTCCTCCATTCCACCCCTATTCAGCGAAATTCAAAACAGTGATTCTCAATATGAGGAAGTCTAGAACAAAGTCCCAGAATAGTGAATTTTCAAAAAAGTTATCTTTAGAATGGAAGAATGGTGATTGGGTGGGGTACATGATTTGATGCATGGCTTCCTTCATTTCATCTGGTGGATGCTGGCAGTCACACATTTTCACATTAATCGCCAGATTTCTGACATTATGGCTCTGTGGCATGTCTTTTCACGACATTACAAGTTTTTGTTCTGGTTTGTTTATTATTAACATATCTACATGCATGTTTTTTACTTCTTTTTTCCTTTATTAACTTATTTCTTTTTATATTCTCATTTTGAGCCACTCTTTGTTTAATTTTTCTAGGTTGTGTACTTCTATTTTTTATCTACTTTTTATTTAATTATTTAACTTTTTGTTTATGTATTAGTTGTTTTTTGTTCTGCCTCAACTGCCTAATTATATTATTGATTTCATCTTATTTGCTCAGTTCATTTTGTTTTATTCTCATTAATTCAACCTTTTTGCAATTTATTCCAACTAAGTTTAATCGTGAATCCTTATGATAATTATTTGTTTTTGTTTTTTTCAAAGGCTTTGCAGAAATGTTTCTCTGACAGATATTTTTTTGTGATTTTGGAATGGTCCTTTTGTGCATACCTACCCTAACTGCATCACAAAAGCATGTGAAACTTAGATGCCCAAATGCAAATAGTCTATCTCAACTAGCAAAAACGATTTTAATATACCAGATTTTCATATTCATTATAAAAATGATTTGTGCATTTACTCTAATGCATAAAACTTTTCACTATTCACTGTATTGGGATTCACTCTTTTGAGACCTCACTGTTTTGAGCCATCGCTGTATTGAAAATCTTTTGAGAAACACTGTTTTGAGTCTCGCTACTTTCAGTTTTGCTGTATTAGGGATATGCCATTTCCTCGGGGTTCCATGTACATGTCTAGTTTTTACATCTACTTGTCATGGGAAGTGAAACGAAATGATATACCAATTTCTATGTATTTTGAGACACAACATACCAAGTTCAGTAGGCAAATACTTCATAAACTTCTGATAAGCAATGTCGAAACAGAATACCTCTCAAGCTTCGATACTTTGGCTTGGCTGAAAATAGACCAGAAATAAACAAAAAATAAACATAGCCCAGATCAAACCTTATTCTAGCTGACATAACAACAAAGCGAAACACCAATAAACTTCATAAAACTTCTCTGATGAGCTTGCAGCAAAACTAAAGGAACATTTCTTTTTGACCTTAACTTTATATACTTTCACCTGTTCCACGAATGCGACATCAAAATTCCTACTGTACTCAACAGGAAAGTTTGTACTGAATCATTACTGAAGAAGTTGAACAACCAATCTTTAGGATGAAAAAAGTGTTTTTTCTAAAAGTAAGTCATAATGATGATAAGGCAAAAATATGACCCTAAATGGGGGTAAATCAAAGTCTATCGGTATAATTTTTCCAAAATGTGATTCATTGTCATGAATCTGTAACATCTTGTTGTGCTGAAATGACATTCACTCGCAGCACTGGAAGATGCAATGATCATAATTTTCCGCACAATGACAGGAAATTTGGGAAAGTTGGTTTAATTTCACAGAATTTTTTTGCAGTCTGAAAATTTTTGAATTTTGGGTATGTAAGCCTTCTGCATTTATGATTAGAATTAAGACAATGACAGGAGTTGCTGATGAAGAATATAGTTCCCTGTTGCTTGCCTGGAGTGGCTTTAAGCGAGGAGACTAAAGCCCCATTTATACTTCATGGCCACGGCGGCAGTGACCATATCAGACTGTGCCAGGAAAAACTTACTTCAATATAGTTGGTTGCACATCATGGGCAGTGAAATTCGATTGGTCACAGCTACCGTGGCCGTGAACTATTAATGCGACTTTGTGCTCTAGCTGAGCTGCTGATCGTGCAGTAGCTTATCTATATGTGTCATTGTCATACACATTGCCATTAAAGTGCTGCTCATCTGCAGTTTAAATTGTGCAGAAAAACATCAAGAAAGTTGAAGATAAATATCCGGAATTCTTAATGGTATTTTATATGGGATATGGACAATTCGCCCCCAGTAATCCACTCCCAGCAATTCGCCACCCACAATTTGCCCCTGGTAATTCGCCCCCACTGCAGTTCACCCCCAACACAATTCTCCCCTGAGCAAACACAAAAAGGAAAACAGAGGTGACAGGGCGAAGTGAAAAATCATCTTTTCATCTCCTTTATGTTTCACATAAAATATGGTCACCTAATAGGCTAAATGTCTGGAGATATATTACATAACATATCATGGATTTGCTTTTAAACCTAAAACCTATAAAACCTATTATAGGTAAGTATAGTACCAGGGGCTAACTACTGGGGGCAAATTACTCAGGGGCAAATTGTGTTCGGGGCGAACTGCAGTGGGGGCAAATAACCAGGGGCGAATTGTGGGGGTGGGCAAATTAGTGGGAGCAAATTGTCCTAGAACCATGTTATACATGCAGAGTCAAGCCACAGCTCAGGTGCGATCCAACTTTCTTGATTTATTTTTGTGTCTACAAGTTAAGCTACAACTGAGCTGTACCTTCGGCAATGCCACAGCACATAGATTTAAGCTACCGCTTAAGCTGCAGCATAATCGTCTTTGATGAAACCAGCCCCTGATATCTGAATTTTCGTTGCTTGTTTTCAATATGATTTTGCATTTTCCTGTGGAAAAGGATTGAATCAGCTGAAAAATTATACATTTTATCTATATCAAAATCCGAAAGTGTTTTTTCCGGTATTTGCACCACAATCAATGATTTCAAGTCCAAGACAAGGTGTTTGCAGCTTAATTTTCTCGCAATCTGCCCTTTTATGCTTTGGATTATTTAAAAATGAAAAAATCATACCATCTGACTTCAAACTCAAAAAATTATTTTGTTTTAATTTTGCATAAATAAAAATAAATCATCTGCACTTTTGTATAGAAAATTGACTTGGAGAAAATAACTGAAACATTTTTACCCCTTTCTCCATAAATGGAGAAAAGCTCCCTCTATGGGAACATGAGGTCCTTCATTATCTCAAATTTTTGATAGACTACAGAAAATACCGGGAAAAGATGTATGTTGGCAAGAGGAGTTTTCAAATCCATCAGAATGCAAAACAATATAATAAATACAACTGTACAAGAAACAAAGGGTAATTATGATGATAATATTCAAATAATTGAATACACTCTGAAAATAATTACAGTAAAATTCTAACAGATTTCAAATTAAGTGTTTCTCGGAAGTTCACTTGCAAATGTATATATTTGTTTTTATTTTCGGTCTTTTACGGGCCTGACCACTCCGGCACAGCAATATTTTGTCATGACTCGTCCAGGTACCTATTAAGGCTTGCCCCCTGACCCTCCCAGGATGAAAAGTGTGAGGACACTCACCGTTTGAGAATTCTTGCCATAGATGTCTGGTACTGATACTGACTTCATTGCACACACCAAGGTATGTAAAATCTTTTGTGTTGCATGTTGCGAATGTTAGTTGTGTCACATTACCTGAAATTGGAACCATGTCACATTAACTAATATGTGGGCAGTCACGTTGATGGAGGGATCCATGCCATATTGATAAAATATGGCCATGTCACTGTGAGTGACATGCTGTGACCCCCTTGGGTGGCTCCCTTAGTATTTCAGTTCCGGAACCTGACCCAGCTAGTACTGGCTATAGGAAGGCCTATAGGGTACTATGGTGCTGTCCTCGGATTCTACTGTAGAATAATGGACAATGCCACCAAGTCAGGATTGGCAATCCCTGGTCCCATTCAGTGTGAAGGAGGGACAAGGCCACTCATAGAATGACCCGATGTAGGGGACCCAATTGTAAATCTAAATCCCCTTTTTAGCCCTAATCCAAGAGGTACAAAGGCTCATCTAACTGAGGGGAATCTTAAGGGAAAACAGACTTGGGAAAGGGTTCCCCAAAAAACACCCTCAACAACAATAATCCCCTGAGAAGACTTACCTAGTCCTGTTCTCAAATACGATTTGGAGCCAGGGTGACGGGTCCCTGTTGATTCATGAGTATTGGTTGGTGGGAGTGGGAGTAGAAAGGATCCAGTTGGTTTGGCGCAGTGGGTGAGTACGAGAGGTCGGAGGGATGCTCTAGTATCATATGGATGGGTGACAGGGTAGACCAGGCACTAAGGGTGATGGGTGTTCTTTATATATGTGGGCTGGGCAGCAGACTCAGTGGATATACTATATATGTAAATTGGGCGTGGAAACGCAAGTCAAAGGGGAATATTCAAATTTATTATAAGAATGAGACGATGGTGAACACTGATAAGTATAAAGTCAGGCATGAGCTAAAAAACCCAGAGAATGAGCGCAAAACTAACAAAACAGGCCCTTTTAAGGATCTCGTAGACCTACAATATGCCCTGGGTGGAGCTAATGATGCCCAAGCTAACTTCTGCAGCGGGAATCAGTGCAGAAAATGCCTTTGGTCACATAGACATTTTCCAGTTCGAATACCTTAAGCATTGAGACTGAGTTTCACTCCAATTCTAAACATATGAACATATTTTAATGAGAACTTCCAAACCAGTCATTTTGCATTGCAAAACCTTGCTAGTTTTTACTGATAAGAGGTGCACTTGACGCTCCAATTATGTCCATGAGCCCGTAGAGCTTATCTGGCAGAAATTCTGATTAAAGGATCACATACTGTAGTCTACCTGTGGAACAGAAAACAACAAAAAGGTAACAAAAATCACACACAGAAATGCATGTGAAACAGAATGAATGAAACAAAATAAAAGTAAGAAGAACGCAAAGAAGAACATAAAGTATCAATGTTAATCATGTGATGTTGTGAAGAATTGAGCGGCACGTGACAGTTGCATGATTTCACAAATTTCCACTCTGAAAATAGCAAAAATACTTGTTTTCCGAACTTCTCCCAGAAGCCTTTGTAGATGATAAGAGAATAGAACTTTTTGAAAATTTTTGTGACATAAACAATAAGTCTGTAGTTCCTTTCCACTAAGTGACTCCTGCTGAACATAATGCATGACTTGATGCTCTTTTTCATGAAACTTTCAACTACATTTCTTATGACTCAATGATTTTGTATGAAAATACTTTTGTCAGGGGTGGGGTTTTGGGAGGATTATTAGTCCCCAAAGTGCTGACAAATGGGATTGGGTTTTTCTAAGTTTACTAATTTACAGTAACAACAATAACTAAAATATTACAACTTACTTTATGGTTCAGCTAGACACAGTCAGATGTGTATCAATAATTTGGAAATTTGGGTCGAGCAGCAATGATGGCAAATAAATCAAAGGGGTCAATGACCCTGCATGTAGAGATGAAGGAATAATACGAAGGGCAGGTGGTCCTGGAAAGATACGAGGAATGGGTACTGTAGTACCCACAAAGAAAAAGCTAATGTAAAGTTGGGATAGTTCACTATCGACTAAAAAATATGGTAACATTCACATTACAGGTCAAAAGACTAAAAAAAGGGATAGTTTGCTATCCACAAAAACGGCGATAATGTTCAGGTTACATGCAGAAATGCAAGAGAAAAAGTGCCAAAAACAACTCTCCAATGAGAAGCCAATTCTCCGACTGATCTTTTTCCATACTTTCAGAAGGGGTCTACCTCCAAGCTAGACCCACCTACCACTTGAGACATAGGTTCCGTCACTACTGTCCCATTCTATATTCATGCTTTATGGACATCTGTTGCATAATTTATTATTCGATATACAGTACATTTTCCACACATCCCATGTGAGGGCCAGAGTGGCCCATGCCCGAAAACCCATTAGTGTTTTTTGATTGATCAGACTGCACCTGTCGATAAATACAGAAGCACAAACATATAAAACAAATGTGTGACTTAATCGGGTGGAAAAAGTGAAGTGTGCATATAATTTTGGTGCAGAAAACACAAAAACACCTATTGTACAAAACTGATTTATACCAGACACATTTTTGGTAAAACATGAAAACAAAAAAATAACTTGCATATTTTACACTGTCACTCGTACCTCGTGACTTTCCCGTCCTTCAAAAAGTGGACACCCTCATTCGCATTCCATGGTGTGTATTTTCGAATGTGAGGTGGTTGTATAGATGTGGCCATTTGTTTCTGATGGACTTTGAAGCCTTGATTGACGATAGAGGAGGGGAAGCGATTGATCCTTTTGAGGATCTTAGTTGTTCATGAGGAACTCGAGAGTGGAAGTGTTCCATTTCAGTTACCCACTCAATCAGATGGGCACTCGGAGCCTTTTTCTCAAGTGCTACAATATATTTTTCGGGCATTTCAGAGCTTCCTAAAGTGGCCAACTCCAAAAGAGCTTGTCCAAGTGTAGGGGCTGCATGAGGAGCCACATGGTGCCTGGGCAAGTCATACCTGGGGGATTCCGGAGGCTGCTTAATGCAACCAAAAACCCAGTAGCTAATGTAGATGGTGCCCATTACAAAAGGCTTTCAAGATGGCTAAATTTACCAACATCTGCAAAGGGCCTTTTAGTGAATTATTGAGCTCTTGGGTCATTTTTCGGCCTGAACCAACAATTATGTGTTCTAGGGCTTGACCCGCCCCTGAAACGATATGTCCCAGGATTTGACCATATGCAGCCAAAAAATCGTAAACAGTCCCTGAATTAAGGGACATTCTGGCCATGTAATTCACAAGTCTATTGACCACAAATTGTAAGTCATGGGTCCTGAACATATAACTTTTCAAAAGTGTCAAACTGGTCAAGACCGCGGCCAGCTGATTATGAAAAATGGCTGGAGCCTTGAAATCAAAGACAGAAAAGTTACCATGCCATATAATTTCAAGGGGCACCTTACTCACATGTATGGGGCCCACTTCAGTTTGCCAGGTTTGGTTAGTTTTGTGAGGGTGTATTGCTTGGTGATTGCAATCGACCCTTTGGCTCTGGGCTAGGAGATCCTCACCACCTGGTTGTTCTTCAACAATTGCAGACATGTACTCATAGCATGTACCATTAGTTTTATGATTTATGTAAATTCGAGAGGCATTAACTTGCCTGAACTGCCAAATAGTTAGGGCGTCACCTATAAACTAGGTGATAATATCGCCCTGCTGGAGGAAGGAAGTGGCATCCAACCGGAGGAACTGCCATGCTAGATCCAAATGCCACTGGGCCTCCCTGCAAAATTTGTTCCCAATATTTCGAAAAATTTTGAATTTCCAAATTCCACATTTCTAATGCCAAAAAATTCAATTTAGCATTTGTGGGGTCAAAATCTGTGAAGTCAAAAACGGGTAATGAATTTTGACCCTCAGGTTCGTCCGGGGTGTTGTTCATCCTAATCACAACTCCCTGTTCCATGAATAGCCCATTTTTAATACCAGGGCAATTTTTGTGAGAAAAATTCTAATTCTTGAAATTCGAATTTCTTATCATCCACAATAATGTGCTGGCCTGTTTGTTTTATGGCGTGAGTATCTTTATACTTGGAAGGGCACACGGATTCAAGGGTCGTTTCATTCCAAATGACCACACCATCTGACATGACACAGTGGCCTGAACTGGGTTTGCAGCCACCAAGGTAGCCAAGGGTGCTAAGTAAACTCGAATCGTCCCAGGAGGCCACCTGCCTTTCCTCCAGTATTAAATTTTCTACTAAAGCGCAGTGGTCTGAACAACACCACTGATATTCAAGGTTTATTATATTTTGAGTTGACCAAAAACCTTAAGATGTTTCATTAATTGTTTGACTTTTGAAACTTTTGGTTTCCCAAATCATTTTACACACATAAGAGGTCAAATTTTCAACTTGGGTGTTGTCATTTACTACACCCTTTGAACTGAAGAAACTGGTATTGGCAAAAATTTGTCTGGTATGCAAACTACATTTAAGGGCAGACATCTTTCTAGGGTGACTTCGAGGTATGTAAATGAGCGCAGTCGTCATGAAAGGGTTCGTCGTATGTATGTTCCTGTCTTCAGTAGGCCTCACACATGAATCCTTTTTCGTAATTTCTTTTGAATGATCACTTTTGGAGGTACCACTCAATTGTGAAATCGAAATTTTATTTGAGCCCAAAATAATAAAAATGATAAAGATGATAAAAATTTATGGGCAGTTGATGCCAATACATTTAGCATCACAGGGGCGGCATCCAGTGCCCCAGTAACAGTTTCATTGATGTGAGGCTGGTCATCAGGGTTCCTTGTAACCACAACCCTTTTCATGGGAAGTTCTGGATCCACTTTGGCCATCCTTTCAGTGCTGTCGGCTTGCAGAAGTGGCATGACCCGCCTTCCCTTGCTAGGAGCAGTTGTATGCTCAAATTTAATGGGTAAAACTCGTCTGTGGAGTTTTTATTTTTAATGAGCTTACTTGCTTGGTTAGAAGCTGAGCCTTCATTTATCAAGAGTGCAGTAGGCCCATGTGGGTCATATCTTTCGACTTTGGGCAACACAGATGCTGTAGCTCCATCGTCTAGCCCCCAGACTTGCTCATTCCCATTGTCGCTCGTTTCATTGGCTTCAGGGGCCAGTGGCACTGACGAAAAATTCCTGGGCCACTTTGAGCCCATTCGAATCGAAATTTGACAATGTCATGACCTGTACTGCAACAGTACAAACATTTTTACAGGTCATCATACAGGGGTCATCCATTGGCGTAGTGGCCTTTTATCCCACATTTGAAACAAGTGATAGACAAATGATCCGCGTATCCTTTTGGCCTTTATTTTCAAGCACATGGGCCATTAATTTATCGAATTTTTCATTTAGTTGGGAAATTTCTTTTTTCCAGGGATCCTCTCGCTGAACTGCAAGGACTGGTTCCCTAATGAAAGAGGGGTATGCAGACCCACAGGGGACTATGGCTTCATCCTGCAACATTTGACATTCAATAAAAACAGCTTCCGAAACAAGGGCTGCCAAATCAGGATACCTTTTGTACTTAATGACGTTCTGGATGTCACCCAACGGACCATCACAAAAAACGGGTTCAATTAAATTTTCCAATACGGCTAATTCAAAATTTGGGTAGGCAAGCTGGCCCAACTTTTCGAGCTCATTGAAAAAAGCCATTACTGTTTCAGTACCCTTTTGCCTATGGTCCCCTAAAATTTGATGCTCAAACAGGGTGTCTTGCATGACTGGAAAAGCATCTAGCAATACCTGCTTAGTTTGCTCGCAGGTTTCTGGGGGTTAGGAGAGTTGGAAATATTTTAAAATTTCACCAAAGCATCCCCCTCCAAATGGAATTCCAAAAATATAAGTTTAAGGGCATTGTCATCAATTTTCAGGCCCTTTAAAAGCATTTGTGTTTCCAACTTTTTGGGCCATTCTTCGAAATTTTCAGAGAGCCTAGCAGAAAAATGAGGAAAATCACGAATTTTAGTGGTCATTTCACTTCATAAATGTCCAATTCTCAACTCGTTCAGGCCTGCTTCAGTGGTGGCAACTTTATGAGCAATTTTAGCTTTGAGGGCCTTTGAACCACCATCTAATACATTGGCCAGGGCGTCTTGAACAACATTTCCTAACGGGTCTTGAAAATTTTGGTCGTGAATTGGCATTTTTTCTCTTCGGGTTTGTGCCCTAGTTTCAAGCTGGATACAGTTAAATACGTCACACAACGACTCTTTTTGCAGAGTGGACCGACCCGGTTGTTTTGATGACATATTTGTAGAAAAATAAGTTTTGGATAAGGCTTGAAAATTTTGGGTTTTCCCCCTGTTAATAGGTCACCACAATTTATGTCAGGGATGGGGTTTTGGGAGGATTATTAGTCCCCAAAGCACTGACAAACGGGATTGGGTTTTTCTAACTTTACTAATTTACAGTTACAACAATAAATAAAATATTACAACTTACGTTACGGATCAGCCAGACATGGTCAGATGTGTACCAATAATTTGGGAATTTGGTTCGAGCGGCGACACTGGCGAATAAATAAAAGGGGTCAATGACCCTGCACATAGAGTCGAAGGAATAATGTGAAGGGCAGGCGGCCCTGAAAAGATACGAGGAAGGGGTACTGTAGTACCCACAAAGAAAAAGCTAAAGTAAAGTTGGGATAGTTACCTATCCACTAAAAAAATGGTAATGTTCACGTTACACATCAAAAGACCAAAAGAAGGGATAGTTTGCTATCCACAAAAATGGCAATAACGTTCACGTTACATGCGGAAACACAAGAGAAAAAGTGCCAAAAACAACTCCCCAATGAGTAGCCAATTCTCCGACTGATCTTTTTCCATACTTTTTCCATACGGTTTACCTCCAAGTTAGACCTGCCTACCGCTTGAGATGTAGGTTCTGTCACTACAGTCCCATTCTATATTCATGCTTTACGGACATCTGTTGCATAATTTCTTATTCGATGTACAGTACATTTTCCACACATCGCATGTAAGGGCCAGAGTGGCCCATGCCCGAAAACCCATTAGTGTTTTTTGATTGATCTGACTGCACCTGTCGATAAATACAGAAGCACAAACATATAAAACAAATGTGTGACTTAATCCGGTGGAAAAAGTGAAGTGTGCATATAATTTTGGTGCAGAAAACACGAAAACACCTATTGTACAAAACTGATTTATACCAGACACATTTTTGGTAAAACATGAAAACAAAAATAATAATTCGCATATTTTACACTGTCACTCGTACCTCCTGACACTTTGACGAACAAAAGTGAAAAGTATACCCGGATTTCGAACCCTGCCAGATTCAGCTGCTTATTTGTATTGTGCTTACCACATATTGTACATGAAACTGAAGATTTGAGGCTTCTACCTGCCCATCTCTCAACTGCCTTGTAGTCCGAAAATTCTACAATGAAAGGCTATATAAAAAATTATAAATCAGAAGTAAAAAACTATCTATTTTATTATGCCTAAAATCATAAGCAACTGAAATTGCAAGTTAGTACTTACTCCACTCATTATAAAGTGCAGTGATGCAGGTAAGTTCAACATGAAAAAACTATAGCTCGTTTAATTTAAAATAATAGACAGAGGAAACCATTCTAAAAGTATCATGCCTATTCATGCATTGATTAGGACAGAATTGCATACCCGAGTTGCTGCTCAAGAGATTTTGACCACTGGAGCATTGGTGGAAATTTTAAGTTGTTGTGTTTGCCACTTACTAACAAAAAAATTTCGTATTGATTACTGTAATGAGCTAACTAGTTTTTCCATATTGCGCTTACTTCTTTGATCGCTGCATCGATCATTGGAAAGTGAATGTAGTATAGCAAGTAAAAGATAACTGTAGTTCAGAAACAAGAAAAACACCAAATGGTAGTTCTGATTGTCTTTTTTTGTAGAATGCTTCCAAATAGAAAAGTGACACAAATCACCACTGTCGTTAAAATCGTTTACATGCAGCTCATACTGTTCAATTTTTCACTTGTGAAATTGTTAAAGGTTAGGTTAGTATGGTCTCAAATTTACAGTCCTATATAATATATTGTTTGTCAGAAAACCGTAAAAATCCGAAATACTACTTGCTTTCCATTTTCATTATTTAGAAGCATTTCAAGTAAAACAGACCATGGTTACAGTGAGACAGGCAATGCATAAGATTTTTGGACCACGTATTGACTGTAAAAATGATTCAATCTTCAAAATCGTTCTTGGGATCTTAAAATATATTACTCAAATTGTCACAAGGCCACAGCAAGAACTTATTTCCCATAAATTTAACAATTAGTTAATCGAAATCCTTTTTCCACTATTTATTTCATCGATACACAATAATTATTTTTATTACCATCGCCCAATTTTGAAAAATTAAACTGAGTTATTTGTTTGAACAGATCATAAATACGCGATAAATACGCGATAAATAAATACTACAATACATCGTAAAGATACCCCCATACTTTTCACAGAGATAGACAATCCGGTCAGACACGACTGAGTAGGCGCTGAATGCTTTTTTAGGAGCCTATCTGATTGGGCAACGTCAGACGGGTGTGGAACCACAAGAACCGAAGATCTACTTATCAAAGGTAGTGGAAACTTTGGGACCGGGTTTCCGAGAATTGGTAAAATCACATTTCTGATTTGAAACCCCTGAAAAGGAAAGTTAAAAAAGTACGTCGCTATGAGCTGTCATTGGACAACAGCAAAAGGGATTTACATTTTCTTTTATTTTCTATTTAACCTATAATTGAGATTGTAACAGTAACTAAATTTATTACACATGAATAATATTTATTGGTGTTTTTAACACCCATAAGGCAAAAACACTGATATTTTGCATTCATTGCAAGTATTACAATAGTTATGTGCAAATTATGAAATTATAAGCTTTTGGTCATAGTCATCAAATTGAAACTAGCCTCTAAAAAATCGAATAAAGTCAGAATATTTTGTATCTATGATGATATCCGTAGTGTAATCTCAGACTCAAAAATACACCCAACTGATGATGAGAACTGTATTCAAGTGAAACGTTGAAAATATATATGTGCTCCTGTATAAATGAGACCTATCACTTTTAAGGATTTCCATTTGGTCATGCAAGCGAGGAAGCCCCAATTCTAAATTACAATCAACATTTAGTCAACATTGAAATTCTGACAATTTCCTTATATTTGAACATTGAACACTTTTACCGTGTGAGTCCACTGACGATGTTACCGTTTTTGCATTCCATTTATAATTAATTCAATAGATGGGTTACGCTGAAAAATATGAAATGAATAAAACAATATAATAAATAAACAACATATTGGTAGAATACCAATAAATGAGCAAAACCTGAAAGAGACCAAATCACTGACTACAAAACTTTGATGAAATATAACTTACCTGGTGAGAATTTGTTCATAAATTTATGAAACAGTGATACCAACAAATGCACACAAAGCTCGCTCGTGTCTTACCACTCGATGAAGTATATAAACACATACATAAGTTAATTGGGTCCAATGATCCAAAGAAATAGAAGCTGAAAAAATAAGATACGCCCAGAAAGAAAAAAAAAGAATCAAGTGCATAAGGTTAATATGAAATGCAATAAAAACAAAGAAATTCAAGCATTTACAAAAAAACAAAAGAGAATTTAAAATGCTTATCGTGCTTCATCCATTTTGAAATTTATAGCCAGCGTATGCAACCCGCTTACGATAATTTGAGCTTTCTAAACGGAAACTTTGGTTGCGTAAAAAGAAAATAACATGCACGATAATTCCTATCAAAAGTTAAAGGTATACTGCTTAACCTACACATAGATAGTGGGTTCAGGGCATAATCCGAGCAGTATAATAGGCAAATGTTAGCACATCAATTTGAAAATTAAACAAAAATTGGTCATTGTGGCATTTTCATGCGAAGTTTTCGAAATTTGTGGCGAAAATTATGGTTTTGATACGTTATTTCAACTAATTTCCTCAAAATTTTGAAAACTGGTTACCTGGTACTCGTTCACACGATTTCTTTAATTTTGCAAAAAATGCAAGCATTTACATCGATGCTTTTGGTTTTCTGTTGAACTATTCCGACAATATTTTTTTATTTTCTCTCTTGACTAGCTTTCACCCTTTGTCATACCAAGGTTTCAAACAGAGAAAAGGGCGGAGACTGCAATGTGCAACCTGATGCAAAAATTTGGTTGTACAGAAAAATTTTTAGTTGCTCACTCTAGAATTAAAAAGGCTTCTAGTTTTTTGAATTTCATCTAATTTGCATCAGTTCTAGTATTTTGTGACTTTTAGAGAAATAATGAAAAGGCTAGAAGCAGTTACTTGTTCGGTGCGGAATGCCCCACAAATTTCGATTTTGAGACTTCTAGAACGTCAAGAAATCATTTTTTAACTCATCTTTTACGACTATCAAACTTTTTAACACTAATTTTCCAATAGAAGATCTAGTTTTTTGGTGAATTCAATGAATTTTCAGACAGGCGGCAAACTGAGACTAAAAAAATGTAGCCAAGATATGGGTTCTTCATTCTTCAACAGGCATCAGCTTTGATATCTTCTGCTGATGTGATGATTTTTCAATCATTTTCCAAATGCAATAAGTTAATATTTACGAAAGTCAAACTTGTAAAGAACAACAAAAAGATTTTGTAAAAATATTCGAAAAAGTGTCAATTTTCCTAGAACACGTAAAAATATTATTACAGGATCTATGATTTTTTCAGCACACCTTGATAGGAAAAATTTTATTGCATAGCCCGAACCATGGACAATCTAAAAATTCATTTTCAGTCGCTGAAACCACAAAAAGGGGCCAACCTTGTTATCCTTCTTCCAGAGATTTTAGATTTTAGGATCTCAGTATCAAACAGTGATCTGATGAGTAGTGGTATGGCTTATTTTGAAGCTTAGACTTAGCAACATACATGTGCATAGGGGGGGAGACACACATTTGATTGGGGAGGGGAAGTGCTATGAGAACCCCCCCCCCAGAAATTGTCGGCCATATGGCTAGCCATTAGGCGACCGCCCCCCCCAGGATTTTCTAATCCAATGGCTAGCCATATGGTAGCCGTAGGGACCCCATGCTTTTGGTCGGAAAAATACTGAAAAATGTCAATTTTTTCATTAAAATTGTCAATCTTCGAACGAAAAATGGTAAAATATGTGGATTTGCTTGGCGCTTCGCACCATGGATACATTTTTTCGGTCTTTTTAGAGAAAATTACTATTTTTTGAACTATTTTTTCAAACTTTTTTCGTGAAAAAATCGAATTTTTTTCCTTGAGCGACCCCTCCCCCCAGAATTTTGGGAATTAATGACCCCGGGCCCCAAAAAAGTCGCCCAACCCCCCCAGACCTCGGGGCTCCGTTATATGTATGGGGAGAGAGCCCGGGGATTATCCCCGGGCTGGGCCTTAGGTCAGGGATTTCCTGTTGGTCAATTCTAGTCAACCAGTCTTCAGCTGTACAATTAGTGGTTGCATACATGCACTTGGTCGGGGTCTCAGGGTATAGAAAATGACCGAAATTGGTCCTTAGGTATTTTTTTCCGGAAATCAGGTATATAGTAATTTTTTACTTTGAAATGAAATTTTATTGTCTTTTGTACCAACAATTACTCAACAAAGTTGTTTGCTGACATTAATCATAAACTGTGTTTTAAATTGATCTTTTTTTGTAATGTAATCTTTTCAAAACGTTGATTGCATTCTACTTTGTCAAATTTTTGGCCTATGGTAAACTTTTGCCAAATTTTTGGCCTATAGTAAATTTCTACCAATTTCTTTAGGGTAGGGTAAATTCATACCCTGTGTGCAGGTATGAGTGGTTGGAAGTTTTTTGTGGTTGTTTGTCAATAACAACCTGTTTATTAGACGACCAGTGCCAGTCAGTAGAAATAACTGAACATCATGTTTGGTATCCTAAATAAACTGCACTTTTATAAAATTAGAAAAAAAATTTGCTACCCAACAATTTTGAGATTTATCCCCGGCCAGAAACTGGTACCATGCACATGTATGCTTAGCAGTCTCTTTAGGCGTATGCTTAGGGAATGTCTGTAGACTGCACACCATTTTTTTACAGAGGCCCTTTCGCCATTTGGCGAAAGAGGTCAAAAATTTTGTGGCCATTTTTTCCATATCGTTTTTTCGCTAAAAAATGACACTCTATGCTTTATTGATGCATTTTTGAGCTTTTCTGAACATAATCATGCTTCTGCAGTCATTGATTTATCAAAAATAGAGAAAAAACAAAAATACACTGTTTTTTTGTACTCGACTCGTTTGTACTGGTACAAACGAGGGTTTAAAATTTGTTTGTACTTTCTAAAAATATTTGTACAAATTTTAGATGAAAATTGACGTGAGATATTCATCCTTACTAATTATATTTAGCAAATTATAGTGTAATAAAGTCTCACTGTTAACTAGTACTCGATTCTTTATTTTTTTCTTGAGGATAGTGGCATTAGACAGACTCAAAAGTAAAATTACTACATATTAGTAGATTGGAAAACCAAACTTCTCTTTTCAACTTTATTCCACACTCAGCACAACTCAATATTATAAATTTACAATTTTCCTAAAACAGTTTCTATTTTCCTAAAATAGTTTCTTCTACATCTTCATTATTTCTATAATAATTCTACCTCTCAAGCCAAAAAGTTTGTAAAGTACAAAAGAAACAACTATGACAAAAAACTAAAGCGAGGAAAATCTAACTTGCATATAAACTGGAAGGCTGACATGTCAATGCATAGCCAAAAATGAAGAATCATAGACTGCATATGAAACATTCTTTCTTCCAGCACGAAGTGCCGGAAAAATTTTCGGATCCTGATAGTCTAGAATGTCGGAAGACCAATCTTTTCATGACTGATTTCATGATTTGAAATTTAATTTCTTCCGGCCTAATGTAATGATGTTCATGCTTCAACAATCTACAGATATTTTCAGCTTGTTAATGAGCTAAATTATTATCTTGAAATCAGCAATATTTTTCATAAATTTGGCAAAACAACAAAATTCGTAAATAGACCTCCAGCACAAAACACCATGAATTTTTTGGGATTTTGGCACTAGAATGCTGGAAAATGTCAGGGTTGCCATGGGTGCACGTGTTCAGCTTCGGGCATCAGTGCACAGGGGGTAGGACGTGGCAAAAAGTGGCGAAGAAAGAATAAATTTGCATAGATTTATGTTGCCACTGTTTCACCTATTTTTGGTAGTATTTTCATTATTATTGGAAATGTGTTATGGGAGCGCTGCCGCCAATTGTCACTTATTTTTGTTTTACTATTTTGCTGACAACATCGATTTGTTTTCCCAATACAAAGCTTAAAGGGTAATCTGCATTGTTTTGTGAGCATGTTGTATTTTGGTTTGGTCGGGGCGGAGATGATGCAGCGAGAGCAGGATTGGGATTCCGAGGTTGCGTCCTTAATGTACGTGCGTCCCACACCCACGTTTACCCGATAACCTAATTACTGGTACTTAAACCCCGACAATAATTAACCCAACAATTAAAGAAAAGCCTAGTTTCTTTAATTGTCTCCCTTATTGCTCAGTACCAAGAGGCGAGAGAACTTTCCTACCTATTTATTATTACGCAATAAAAGTACGAAAACTTACGTGACAAAAACGCGACGAGCGAGACGAAAAGAAAATAATAACAATAGATCGACTCCCACGCACGGGCGAGAAAAGAGACGAGAAGGCGTGGTGGGAGGCTGCTAATACGTACTAGTGGTGGCCGGCGGGGCACACAAGTAGTAGAAAATACGAAAAGAAAAATATAACGTTAATCAATAAGTGAATAGAGAGAGACCAGCGCACGCGTACCGACGTGCGCTACAGTAAGATGGCTGCTAGTGGTCGGCGTTGCTCTCTCCACTTGCCACCTGCGGGCCTCGGACGCGTTTTGACAAAACAATAAAAATCGGCAGAAAACACACTACAACACCCCTCCCCCCCTTGCAGTAGATCGCCCTAAGCGATCGTCAAGAAATACTGAAAAACATGCAAGGGGAAGGGCTCCGCCACTACAGGCCGTCGCCGGGGTTGCCGAAGAATTCTTCGGCGTCACACAGTGGGGCCGGTGGAGTTGTTGGGGTAGTTTGAGCCGATTTTTGGGGCGGCGACAATAGTGTGTCCAGCGGCCAAGTGTACGGACAAAAACGGGGCAAGTGGGGGCGTGTAGCGGGCCACCGGCGGTCAACTTACTGTGTGCTTGCAGCGTCAGCTGCACGTGCGCTGGAAACTAGTACAAAAGTATAAAGCATGAACGAGATTAGAAATAAAACAACCAGGTCAAAATGAGGTTAAGAAACACAAAAACGAAGAAAAAACAATGTTACTGTACAAAAAGCTTTTGTTCAATGGCGGCGGCGGTAACGAGTATCGGATGTGGAGCGGTGATTTCGTGGAGGATCGCAGCGGTCGCGTTCGTTTCATCGGTAACGATCGTTGTGGTAGCCATGGGGATCGCGAGGGTCGTCGTGGCCATCAAAAACGGATGTTACGGGAATAGGGGGATCGACCGTAATCAGAGGTATCCCGGCGGCGCGACGATGAGGTGGACGTTTGAAGTTGAAGCGGCGAGAGCGGGTTCACGCCTGGTGGTGGCAACTGGGTGGCGATTAGCGATGGTCGGTCGGACGGCATCCTTGTTGGCGGCAACGGTCGCGGTGGCAAAAGATTCCACCAGGCAGAAAAGTCGTGCTGACGCAGCAGGGGCGCGGGGCGATCCGTCTCGCTGTGATATTGCAAATAAATTTGTTGGATGTCGGCGATTTCAGGCGGCTGTGGAAACGGGGCGTAGCGCGGGTAAGCCATCCAGCTGTCGATGAGTCCGACAGTGGTGTTGTAGGCTTGAAGTAGGCACGAGGGGTTATACAAGCCGCGGGCTTCGTATAGGAAAAGTGTCAAGTGGGCGGTGTGAACGGCGTCAACGACGCCGAGCTCCTCGGCCCAAAGACCGGCGACCCATTTCAATATCAACGTGGCCACGGCGTGCGAGATCGGGGGTTGTTGTTCGATGTATGCGGGGCGATAATGGTCGCGGAAATATTGGTACAGTGCCAGCGAAGCATTCCTGGCGCGGATGTGCACGGGCATGATGATACGAATATGAAGGCGGCCGAAGAAATTGATCAGTACCATTTCGTGCAGCGTGCGCGGTGAGAAAAATTCGACGGCCGGGTCAATATGTGGCGGGTAGCCCGGTGTGACTAACGTAACGCAATGCCGCGTATCGGTGGTTCAGAATCGTGTGTAATTTGGCAAATGTGTGGCCTCGCTAGGCAACCGGGGTTTAATGACTGGAGCGGGACTTGGTGGCAGAGGAACTCCAAGAACCGGCTTAGTGGCGATGATCACCGGCGGCTGTTTGAACGCAGTAACCAGAGCCGACGCCGGGGCCGTAGGCGGCAGCGACGTGGTGTGGGTTACCGTAGTCGATGTGGCCGATGTCGGAGTCGTAGACGGCTGCGACGTTACCGTAGGCGGAATCGATGGTGTTGCGGGTTCCACGTCCATGGGAGGCGGTGGAAGCGGAACTTTGAATTCATCTTTTGGCGGGTTTTTCAAGGCCTCCAGACGTCGTTGGATCTCCGTGTCTCTATGCAACGGGCTGATAAAGTCCGTCAACTTGGGCGGTGACCGGCGAAACTGATGGCGATGTGCCTCTTCGTAAAAACCGGTCGTATGTACCTTGCGTGTTTGTTCACTTTGCGTACGATGCGGCGGTGCGTCATCGCGGCGTTCGTGTTGGCGACTATCCCTGCCGGTTGATGGAGTTTGTTTTGTTTCTTTACGGTGGCGATCATCACGAGAGTGAGACTCGTGGCGTGAACGGTGGCTATCGGGTTGGTGAGCAGGCGGCGGTTTCGTTGCCGGCGCTGCTGTTTTGGAGGAGTCGTGTTTGGGTTTCAGCGTTGACGTGGCGTGCGAAGAGCGTTCAGCTTCTTTGCGGGCCCTCTGTTTCTCGCGTTGTTCGCGGCGTCGAGTTGTGCGTTCGCTGGGCGTGCGGCCGCGCTCAGCACGCGAAGTGCTGGGTGGCGGCGTACGCCGCGTACTCGGTTCGTCCGTTGTTCGTGTTTTGTGGGATTTGCGGTACGCCGATTCTTCCTGGAGATGTTGTTTTCGCTTTGCTGAGTGCTCATACCGGCCGGGTCTTCGGATAGGATTACCGTAGCGATCTAGAGCCGGCACGGACGTGCTGGGTGCCTGTGGGGTTTGAACATCCACAGGCGCCATCGGCGGCACTAGAATCGCTGCCTGCGGCGGTTGCCGAATTGGTTGCGGTTGCGATGTTACCGGCGGCGGTAATGGAGCCCGTGGTTGCACGATGGGTTGGGCCATCGCAGGAGCCGTTTGAGTGACTTGCGGGGCGGGGGCGATCAACGTCGGTGGAGGCAACAAAATTCGTTGTATCTCGTCTTTCAGAGCTGCAGGGAAATCTTTCCACTGGTGTTCGGGAAACAACATACCGGGCGGGGGTGGCGGAAAATGATACGCGGCAAGTGCTGCGGCCAAGGCGTCCCATTGGGTAGCTGAAATAATCTGTTGCGAAAAACGTACGGGAGCACTATACCTGGCTGCGGCAACAGTAGCAATGATCGGAGGCCCCGGCAAGGCTGCCGGCGTTGCCAAATATTTTCGTGGATCCACGGCGGGTGCCGTGGTCGGTATCGTAGCGGCGGGTTCGATAGGGGCGACATCCATAGACGTGGATTGATCCACCGTGCTTTCTTCCGGTATATCGGTCAACATTTGTTCTGACGTCATCGTTTCGGAATCAATCGCGGGGGGTTGGACGGGAGTAGATTCGTCCATCGGAGTCGGGGCGATATTGGAAATTTCTTCGAGCATCAGTTTCAAAAAGTCGTTGATTTGGGTGGCGGTTGCGGTTATGTCGGAGGGCGCGGCGGTTATAGGAAGGGCCGACGCGTCTGTTGATGGCGGCAGCTTCGCTATGTTGAGGTCGAAGATTGGCGTATCGAGTAGTTCGTCGTCGGCGGGTTCAACTTCGACATCGATAGGGCGGTCGAGAAGTTCCTCGGCGGTGAGCGTTTGCACCGAAGCCGTAGTCGGCATGGGGTACACATACACCGGCGGGGGGAACAAAAAGCGGTTTTGGAAGTCGATGAGCGCAATGAACGTTGAATAGAAATGGAAACGGCTGTGCGGATTGGCCGTATAGTTGTGTTCATCGATTTCAATTTCTTCGACCGACGTTTCCATGTGGAAGTCTTCGTTGAACACAATCGGGCGTAACGCAAATTGATTGCAAATATACGTGCCGGGGTCGCTAGAGAAACTGGGTTCGCGTTCCGGGATACGGTTCATCCAATTCGTAAGAAGCGAATTGGGGTTGCCGTCACTGCGGTACCACATGCACTCGTAAAACGCGGCGCGTATGTCTGGTGTCATTGATTGAGCGTGGCGAAGTAGGACATCGTTGACGAAGGCATATTCTGCGGCGGAACACGGTGACGCAAGGAGCGCGGCTAAGGGCATAAAAGACGTTAGCTTTCGGAACCAGTCTCCGTCCACCTGTAAAAAATTAAGGATGGTGGAAGGGTGATAACGATAATGAGTACCGTTATAGGTGCGCTCGCGTAGGGGTTGGTCAGCGGCTACGCGTTCTGTCCAAAGATCGTCAACTTCGTGAGGTAGCGGCGGTAAATTGGGGTCGTTGTATGGCATACGATCGCGGACGGCCAACTTATATATCGGCGAAAGCGGAAAGTTGAGGAAGTCGAGAAGCCGATCGGTGAGGTTGCTCTTCATGGCCGACGTGACGGCTGCTTCAAGGCGTTTGGGATCGTCGAAAACAGATCGTGGTTTGAGAGCCGGATCTTTGTCATCGGAAACGTCCGGTGATTTGTTCCATTTGTCCTTTTGTTTCTTTTTCTTTTTCTTCGGCACTTTTGGAACGGGGAGGAGCTTCGGGTGAGTTGTTCCCGTCAAGGGTTTGACGTCCCGGAAGCTGTTGGGAACCGTACCTAAACAAAAAGACCGACCGTGGTCGGACGATGTGCAATCATACATAAAAAATTTATAAGCCAAAAGAACTTCGTCTCGCATTATTGCGGGTAAGGCCACTTGCGATGTCGTCGGATATATTCGGTTGGCGTAGTCGGGGGGCAAGACATCCGACAGCGCGACGTTGTGAAAGGTGGTGATAACGTATTCGGCGAGGTGGTCGATTTCGGCAGCGTCCAACGAGTCGTGGGGAAACAACGCGGGGGCGTTGTAGACCTCGGGGATGAAGCTGTAACGACCAAAGGCCAAAAACAATAGCAACGGATAATAGGCGTCGAGGGCCGCGTAGGCCAGAACGTCGGATTGCAAGAACGACGTTGTCGGGTTGTTGAAAAAGCGTAGGGCTCCCGGGAAGCGTAGCGTGAGCTTTGAAACGTCCAGCGCCCACATGGCGGAAACTGTTGCTTTAAGCGTGCATTTTTCCGGAAGGAAGCCAATGCGTCGCGCCAACTCGTACAGTGATGGGGATATGTCGATATTTCGAATAACGCGGTTCGCGTCGAAATGAATGGCTTTAACGACGGGGTCTTTGTTTTTCTTTTGCCGATCGGTTCAAAATTGAGTGCCCAGAAGAGCATATATTCCCGCCCAGTCGTCGGCTCCATCGAAGGAAACTACGATGGTGTGTTCGCCGTCGACTAGGGAGAAAAGCGCGGTCCAGTCTTCCGGGGTGGCGGTGAACGTTTCGAAGACAAACATCCTGCCATTCGGGAATGCAAGTTGAACATATCGGGGGTAGCTAGGCGCCGTGGGGTCGGCTGGCATTTGCACGGTGAACTGGAACTGTTTTATGTTGGCGGCCATGATCGATTCGGTGTCAAAGCCGACCAGCGTATAGCCACAGAAGTTTGGTGTGGGTTGGGCGGCCAAGGCCTGCCCCAAACTTCCGGGTGAGAGGAATATCGGTGGCGGCAAGACATTCGGGGGTCGCGCGTACATGGAAATGTACCACGACTCCAAATCGGCGACGCGAGTCAGGCGTTTGAGGTTGTTTTCTAAACAAGAGCGAATGCGATACTCATCATTGACACATGGGACACCAAGTCGAATGAGGGACATGGGGATTGAAAGATGATGTAAACGTGAACCAGGGTGGAGGCGCTGTGTTGCTATCACTTTGTTAGAGGGACACATGCTTTGAGGCGGCGTGGGCTTGGGCGGCGATGTCACCTTGATGGGCGCATTTGGACAACTGGATCGGGCTACGATAGCGAGATAACGAGAGTTGTGGTATGTGGAAATCAAAGCAGCGGCCGGTTATGGCCTGAGGAGGCCACAACTTGACGATGACGGGGATCACGGCGGCTGACCATGGAGCTCTGGCCCAAAACTACAGAATGGGGGAGGTACCCATGGGGTCCCAAGCAAAAGCATGCAAGTATAAGCAGCAAAAGCATAAAATGAGAAAATACCATCGCAGGCGAAACTTAGGTCGTTTTGGTGGGGCTGCTGCTCGGCCCAACGTACGTATCGTTCGTTGATGTTTATCGATTCACGATACGGCGGAGGCTCGTCGGCCGTGGAGGTTGATCCAGTCGACAGCGTCGTCATTTTGAAAAAATAAAATTTTTGGGAGCGGCTGGAAAATGCGACTATTGCTGATGGAAGCGAAAGGTGGAAATGAAATAGTAAAAGAATAAGCCGCTGAAAGGTGAAGAAAGTGTAAAGTAAGAAAATGCAAACACTACCATTACGAAAAGCAACACAAACACCACTATGTTAATGGAGAATAAAATCAACCTTTCCCAATTAGTCTTATGAGAGTGATAGCGGCCAGGGTCGGGCGGAAGTAAACCGAATGGCCTCGCGCTGAACAGAACCTAACATTAAAGAAGAAACCCCCTCCTATTGCAAAAGTGTGGGAACCGGGGCAGGATGTAAAGTGATATTGTAAAGTCGGCCGAGTGCTAGGAAAAGACGGGTTGAAGGGAAATGTTTCGAAACTGCCGTGCATCCTTGCTCGTCAACGAGGTCGCCGTGATCTAAATTAAACAAACATAAAGATTATTTACAATGCGGCGTGATGAGCGCCGTATCACAAAAGAAAAATTTCAAAGCAAACTATTGCAGGCGAGAAGTGTGGGGCGTGCGGGGTCCACCTTCTTCGTTTTCGAATGCATCCTTTGCCGGTCGTGGGACAAACGGTTTTAGACGTGTTATGGAGACGGTCTGCGGGCGGCCGGGCGCGTCGAGTGAGTCGATGGTAACAACGTTTTCGGTTGCCCGAGAGGCGTCCGTGACGAGGAAAGGCCCGATGAAGTCGGGTTGAATTTTGTTGGCTTTGCGCGTGTTGGTTAAAAGAACTAAGTCGTTAACGACGAAGTCGCGTTTTCGAGCTTTGCGGTCAAAATATTCTTTGCTGGCGGCAGCTGCGGCATCGAGGTTAGCTTTAATCTTTTCGTGCATCTTGAGTTGGGCTTGCGTTAGATTATGTTGATAAGCGTCATAATTCAACGGCAAGGTGAGGCGGCGGGCGCAGTCGTAGTCGAAGGTGATGCGCGGCTCATATCCTCGTAATAAACTGAATGGCGAATGGCGTGTGGCTGTATGCGGCGTGGCGTTGTAAGCTAACACGGCGTAGGGCAGGTAGCGCTCCCAGTTGTCTGGATCGTCAGCGGTATACTTTTTGAGCTGGGCGATCAATGTTTGATTGAAACGTTCGACCATTCCGTTGCATTGAGGATGGTACGCCGTTGTTTTAACTTTTCGAATTTTGAGAAGTTCGCAAATATCTTGCATGAGTTTTGACGTAAAGCATCCACCTTGATCGGAAAGGAGTACGAGTGGGCTGCCATGTGTGAGAACGACGTTGTTGATAAAACATTCCACTATTGTTGAAGCTTTTTGATCTGGTATCGGATGCACGGACACGAATTTTGTGAAGTAATCCTGAAAAACAATAACGTAGGGACGCTTCTCACCTACTGGCGAAATGTTGACGATGTCGGTTGCCACGATTTCAAATGGGTGTTTGGGTTGAATCGGCAGCAATGGCGGGGGCGGTGACGTACGTGGGGTTGTTAGTTGGCAAATTTTGCAAGTTTTGATCCACTCTCGAACGTTTTCTTCCATGCGGGGCCACCAAAAGTGAGCTTTGATGGCTGCTAGCGTGCGGTTTGTCCCTTGGTGGTTCAAAATCTTCGCGCCGTGGAATTGGTGAAGAGTTTGGTCGACCATGGAAGCGGGTACGACTAGTTGCTTGACCTCGTTAAGTTGACGGTACAAAATTTGATCTTCGAGGAAGAAAATCGGTGGGTGTTTGGCGGCGTTATCTGTTCTGGGGGTGGCGATGATTTTTGTAATGGCTGGATCCGCGGCTTGAGCTTTCAGAACTTCTTCGTGAGCGGCGATCGTAATGACCTCAGCCGGAGGCGGTTCGTGGTCGGCATCTTTAGGCATTGAATTAGAGAGTGTGGGTTGACTGATGGTCTTTCTCGTCATTGCACGGGTGATAGCGTTGATATCGGCGTCGACTTCCGTGGGTAGTGAAGCCGCTGCTGGGCGTATTTCGGGCGCCGTTAAGTCGGTTTCCTTAGTTGCACCAGCAGGGTGAAAGTTCTCACGGAAAATCGTTGCGGTCAAGTTTTCAGCGTTCTGGATTGGGGATTTGTCGCGGTCATCTTTCCTGGACAGAAAATCGGCACAAGCGTTATCTTTACCTTTGATGTATTCTACTTTGTAATCGTAGTCTTGGAGGCTGATCGCGAAGCGTTGGAGCTGTGAGTTGCAATGTTTTTCGTCTTTGAGCCATTCGAGTGGCTTGTGGTCGGTGCGGACGATAACTTTCTGGCCGTACACATAGTGGCGATACATCCGGAAGCCGTAGACAATGGCGAGGCATTCACGCTCAGTTGTACTGTAGCGGGTTTCGGCATCGGTGAGTACGCGACTATTGTAAGCGATGACCCATTGATCGTTTTCGTTTTCTTGATACAAAATTGCTCCAATGGCGGTCGTACTGGCGTCGGTTTGGATGACGAATTGGGCTTTGCCATCGTAAACTGGGTAGCGGAGAAAGGGCGAAGACGTAAGGGCTGTCTTAATACCTTTGAATGCGGCCTAGTGTTCATCCGTGGCAAAATATTGGGCGTCTTTACGTAGAAGTCCGTACAAAGGACTGGACAAGGTCGCCAAATTCGGGATGAATCGCTTGCACCATTGAACTAAACCTAAAAAACTCTGCATACCTTTTTTGGTCTTCAGAAATTCGTATTCGGCGATTGCTTTGACTTTTTCCGGATCGGCTGCGATTCCACGGGCGCTAAGAAGATGTCCCAGGAATTTGACTTGCGGCAGCAGGAACTCGCATTTGTCTGGCCGAAGCGTAAGATTGGCCGCGCAGAGGGTGTCGAAAACGATTTGTAGATGCTCCAAATGTTCTTCAAACGAGTTCGAGAAAATAATAATATCATCAATATAAACGAGACAAATTTTCCAAATGTACGGTCGGAGAATTCTTTCCATTAAACGTTGAAATTCGGCGGGCGCGTTCTTCAAGCCGAAGGGCAAAACTTTGAATCCAAACAAACCTTCTTGGCAAATGAAGGTTGTTTTATCGTGGGAGAGTACCTGCCAGTACCCGGCTTTGAGGTCGAGCGTGGTGAAGAATTTTGCGTGGCCCATTGCGTCTAAATAATCGTCGATGCGCGGGATCGGGAATTTGTCGCTCGGCGTAATGTCATTTATTCCGCAGTAGTCGACAATGGGTCTCCAAGAGCCGTCTTTTTTCTTTACCAAAAATAGCGGTGCGGCCCAAGGTGAGCGGGATGGTTCGATAAAATCATTGTCAAGCATTTCTTGAATATGACGGCGTACAATTGGTGTCTGCTCCATCGCGGCACGATAGTAATGGCGGGATACGGGCCTTGCGGTGCCAGTGTCGATGCTGATGGTCAACTCACTAGTGATAGTTGGTTTGTCGCCGGGGAGGCTGAAAACATCGCGGTGTTGTTGGAGCATCTTGAGGGCTTTTGCTTTTTGCGCGGTAGAAACGTAGGTCTTTTCGGTCATTTTGTTCAGGGCGTATTCCAGCTTTTGTTGTGCGGTGTGGCCGGGGAATGATTTGTCTAGTGCGGCCGGCTCGTGGTCAGTTAAGTCGCGGTCGGCGGCAGCGGTTGCTATCTGACAGTCGGCGTGGGCTTCGGAATACTCCAGCGTGTGCTTTGTCATCGCAATGAGTTGATTTGGTCGGAGTTTGATACTGTTTGGCGTGTTGTTAATGAAGAGGAGCGGGCAATGACCGTTGGTGATGTTGACCACTGCAGTTTCGACTGGAAGTTCTGCGGCAACGTTATCCGTGGCGAGTGGTTGGACAATAACGTCGGGCACTGTCGCCGATGTCGTGGGAAAAACGCTACTTTTGACCCATTGTTGGCAGTGTGGTGAAATTGAAACAGAAGCTTGGGCGATGAGAAAAATTGGTTCGGCGAGCTCAGTAACCTCCAGCCGCCGAGGGGGCGGTTGGTGTGGACTAGGTTGAGCCTGCCGTATTGGTTGTTCAACTTCGATTTCTTCGGGTTGGCTAAAAATATCGGATTTATCATCATAAAAGCTTACTCGTTCGTCCTCTGGTATTTCTTCTAGGACGTTGTCGTTAGCGGCGTTGAGAAACAGTTCCATTTGCGGGCGGACCGAGGCGATTACCTTGAGCGGCAGTTTAACGTCCTGAATTTCTATATAGTTGTCTTTGAAATTTAAAATGGCATGGATATCCGGGTGCACGAGGAAATCGGTTCCAATGATGCATTGATCGTTTCCGTCGTCGTCAAGGATTACACATTTGATCATGTGCTCTCCGAACGCGGATTCCATCGTAACGACTACCGGGCCGTGAGTGTTGACAACGGTGCCATCGGCTACTTTGATTTTTCCACAAATCGGGAGTTGGAGCGATTGTTTGTCAAAAGCGCGTTTGACTAATCCTGATGAGAGGACGGAACATTGGGCACCTGTGTCGATGAGCGCCTGTGCTTTAACGGCTCCGATTTTGATTGGAATTTGAAAGGCTCTCGTAGAAGCGTACTTGCGGACAAACGATTTGGAAGACGGCGTGAGGTTATCAATTTGAAAAACGGACGAGCGGATGTGACAGGGATCTTGAAAAGCGCGGCCCGTTGCGTTCCAACGGACGATGCCGGGGCTGACAATCGGCGCGGCAGAAGGGATTTCTTTGGATGGGATAACCATATTGGCTGTTGGCGTTGATTGATTGTTAGCGCGTGTTTCGAGCGTGGGTATTGATGCCGTATTTGGTGCCGGAAGGGCGGGTAGGGTAATTTGCAATTCTGAAGATTGGGAACTAGCGCGCGATGAATCTGTCGTCGTCGTGACGTATGGAGCCGGTACCCCGATATAATGGATATGTTGTTCCCACGGCGCCGGGAATTGATGGTTCGGGTAAAGGGCGTAGGTATTCTGAACGAAATCATTTGGGCGCTGTATAGGGTTACCTTCATAAAAATGGTTTCACGCGCCGCGGGCGTAGTTCGCGCCTCGTTGTGGCGGTCCTCCGCGGCGGGGTCCCCAATCGCGTTGTCCACGGACATCGTTTGAAGTGTTTCGAAAATCAACTTGCCGTGGTTGGGCGGCGTAATTTGGGCGGTTTGGTTCAAGTCGGGTTGACTGTTGAGCGTTCTGCCGCTTGAGCCAGACGCAGTCTTCGGTATTGTGGGTGCGGGATTTGTGGGCGTCGCACCAAAGACCTGTAGGTTGCGTCGTGCGTGCGCGGTCTCTGCTAGCAGATCGGTCGAAACGATTTGCGTACGGCTCTCTGTTTTGAGATGGATGGCGCGGGCTTTGTTGCCTATTGTTGGGTATCGTTTCTTCAGGGCGTTGTCGAGATTTTCGTTCTTCATAGTCGCGGTCGTATCGTTGAATTAGTTGTTCCAATAACATCTCCATGCGCGGCGGCTGCGGCGGCGGTGGCTCAATCGCTTGTGGTTGAAAGGAGACGAATTTAGTGGGTTGCGGCGCCGAATTTTGCATCCTACGGTCCATTGAGGGAGAGCGCTCGCGGTAGCGATTTTGAGGGCGGTCCATGCTGCGGCGGCGTTCGAAACGGCGGTCAAATGGTTGCGGCGACTTCGGTGGTGGTGCATCCCGATTGGCTTGATTTACCAGAATGGGTCGTTCCGCGGTTCCGATTTCGGCTTTAGTTGCATTGAGGACACTACGGGCTTTAGCTACGGCGTCGGCCAATTGTTGAACATTCGTGAAACCCTTTGCTTGTTCGCCAATTGTGAGTTGATAGAAAACAGGCATTTTGGTCAAAAAGGTGTCAATTACTTGTTTGTGCCGGAAAGTTTGATCTTCATGCTGATACAATAATTGTACATAAGTCATTACCTTACTCAGAAAGGCGGCGGGTTCTTCTCCAGCTTCTGGGGTAATTGACGCGAGTTCACGTTTAAGGGTCATCGGGTTGCAATCGGGCGCCAACTGGAACATGAGTAAGTGTTTGGCGTCTTCGTACCGCGTCATGTCTTGGATCATGTCGCTCGGCGTATCGCGGGTGAGTCGGCGGAGGGCACTCATCTTCACGTGATTGGAGGCATCGTAACCGAACTCATTTTCCAGTCGGATGAAGAAGCGTAACAGGCGTTTATTTGTTGCGGCGCCGTCGATTATCATCGGGTGCATATTGTCGACGATTGTTTTGATGCGGCTATCTTCCTCACGATGAGACGTGCGCGGCATGTCATACTGAGGATGCGGATGTTCATAATAATCCTCGGGTGGGTATTCTGAGAAACCAAACTGGTTTGCCGCGGGCGGTGGGCGTCTTTGAAGCACGGAACGGTGTAAATCCTCGTCGGCGCCCGTAGTGCGGGCGAATTCGTTATTATATAAGGTATCCGTCGACGGTGCTTTGGGTTTGACTTGGTTTGGTAGCCTGCCAAAGACTGGAGCCGGTTCAGTCTCACGGAGAGTTTCGTTTGGGATATAAATATCTCTTGTTTCCTCGCCGTGAAACCGTGAGGACACCGGCGGCGGTCTTGGTGTAGGCGGGTTACGCGCGTGCATTGCGGCGGCGGTTGTGGAAATCAATTGTTGCATTTGCTCAGCGAGTGCGGCGAAACGCGCATTAGTGGCTTTTGTTTGTTCTTGTATTTCGCGTTGGACGCGTAATTGCTGGGCTTGGAATTGGTCGGAGACGGCGCCGATAATTTGATCGATGGTTTGTACCGTAGGAACATTGTTGGTTATGCGGGCCGCGGCGGTGTTGAGTTGTTCCAGCGCGTCGTGTGCTTCGATTCGAAAATTTTGGACTTCATTGGCGTTTGCGATGGCTAGGCTGCTGCGGTGATCGTTTACTGAAGCACGGGTGGCGGCTGGGGCTTGCCGTGGTTCAATATTGACAAAGGATTCGGAAGAGTCGGTTCTGGCGACAATTTGGTCATTATTACTTCGAGTTGGCACGTTCGGCGGCAGCATTTGCGATGCGGGCGGCACGTTAAGGCGATTTTCGGCGGCGGTAAGGAGGTTTTGATTTAGAGACCGCGGGGGTTGAGAATTGGTCGTCGCCGCGGTTGCGGGATTGAGCGGTATTTGCGGTTGTGCCGTCCCATCCAGCGGGGGAGTGCTGAAATTAGACAAGGGCGGATTATGGGGCGGGAGGCTTACCGTGGGTACCGCTGTCGATTGCGTAATATTTGACGGTCGCGGCAACAGCATCTGATCAAAACTTAAGGGGCGGCGTGCGGCTGTGGCGGCGTTCGGAGAACTGGAGCGCGACGGAAATCGAGTGAAGTCCGGTGGTGTGTGGCTTACCGTTGGCATCTTTTTTCGCAAGGTATAATAACCTCTTTTATACCCTTTGGCGCAGCTACGGCGGGGTCGAATTTTGAACTCTTTGGATTTTTTCGGATGCAACGCAACAGCGGGGAGCGGCAACGTACAATCCAAACGGTCACCAGTGTTGTATTTTGGTTTGGTCGGGGCGGAGATGATGCAGCGAGAGCAGGATTGGGATTCCGAGGTTGCGTCCTTAATGTACGTGCGTCCCACACCCACGTTTACCCGATAACCTAATTACTGGTACTTAAACCCCGACAATAATTAACCCAACAATTAAAGAAAAGCCTAGTTTCTTTAATTGTCTCCCTTATTGCTCAGTACCAAGAGGCGAGAGAACTTTCCTACCTATTTATTATTACACAATAAAAGTACGAAAACTTACGTGACAAAAACGCGACGAGCGAGACGAAAAGAAAATAATAACAATAGATCGACTCCCACGCACGGGTGAGAAAAGAGACGAGAAGGCGTGGTGGGAGGCTGCTAATATGTACTAGTGGTGGCCGGCGGGGCACACAACTAGTAGAAAATACGAAAAGAAAAATATAACGTTAATCAATAAGTGAATAGAGAGAGACCAGCGCACGCGTACCGACGTGCGCTACAGTAAGATGGCTGCTAGTGGTCCGCGTTGCTCTCTCCACTTGCCACCTGCAGGCCTCGGACGCGTTTTGACAAAACAATAAAAATCGGCGGAAAACACACTACAACAAGCACAGGGGAAGGTTCAATAAGATTAGGAGTGGAGACTGGGGTAGGAGCTCCTGAGGTACGTGCCAAGGTGTTCTGCCCGAGGTTTGGTGAAGTACTAAAGTGTATCTGATGAAACATGTGAGAGAGTTTTAGTTTATTGTATTTTGTTAGCCTGTGGTCAGAACTGCTACTCACTATTGGCTTTCCTAGCGTTTTTTCCATTATGAGTTAGCTATGGAAATTGAGGTCGGATTCCAGTATTTTCTGCATGATTTGATGAAAGTGGATCAAATTCAGTTAATGGCTTTCAGGCTATATAGGTTTTTTAGTATGATTCATGGCGAGAACTTCCCGCAAACCTTTTGTGGAAGCCCGGAAGTGGAAGAGCCACAATCATCCTGTGTTTATCATGTAATGAGGCAGGAGATGTATGCCCGTATGGCTGCCCAGTTGGACACATCATTTGGAGGCCATTTAGAGTACTGCTTCCCTCATTACAAAGCAAATCCGAACAGGGGTAGAGATGTGAGTATCCCGAAGGGGATTCACCCCGATTATATCATCAAGGAAAAGGGTAAGAATGTTGACGGGTATAATACATTGAGTGAGGATGAAGAGTTCGAACAAGCTTTGTCGGAAAAGCAGATTAGAGCTTGGACTACAAAGAAAGTAGTGGATATGGTTAATCAAGGAAAAGGATTTAATAAACTTGATGAACCAGTATCCATGGTTTTATACGAAAACTTCCTAGGGTACAGGAAGGGGACTCAGCAACTGTTGGAGATTACATCTCTGGAAGTTGATTACCAGGAGTATGAACCAGTCAATACATCGAATGGTATAGACTCGTACGTAAGACACCACTGAAGGATGGACATCGCTCCATATTCTGAAATATTGGTTGAACACAATTTTAAGAATCTGGAGGCTGCATGCAATAAGATTCCCCTTACGTTTCATTTATTTTGGCCACATAGTAGAGAGGAGTCGGAGGAGTATCTGACCTCTCTCCTTGACCACAACTATTTGAAGTCCTTTAGCCCAGAGGGAAAGGAGTTACTTTTGAAACTAATGTGGAGAGGAGACTGGTATGGTCAGTATTTAGCTTTCAACAATAGTTTGTCAGTGACGGAAGTGCATATGCCAACCAAGGGGGATGCAATTACTTGCTGGGGAAATTGTTTCGGGCTCATACCAATTCGATTTTGGCCAAAAACGAAATCGTGGGAATCAAAGCTGGCGGATAAATGGAACCATTTGGCTGAGTGGCCACAGTACAAGAGCAATCCGTACTGCTACCAATGATTTTATTTTCGCCAAATAGCTGTCCAACTGCCAGGCCTAGGATTTCCCATGGATCTGAGTGAGGATACAACAAAGGAAAATCAAAGGAAAAGCATGGTGGTGTATGAACCTGAATATGTGCCAGGTTACAAGCCACCATTCTTTGAGAATATTTAGCGGTCAGATCAACCAGGGATCCAAATTACGCACATTGGTAACAAGGTTACAGTAATGCTGATAAGTAAGCAGCCGTCAGCGCCAGTCATAAGTGGTAAGATAAGCAAATAGCAGTTCAGCAACCTGAAAAGCCTAAGGTAGAGAGTGCTAAGATGAATCAGGTGGAGGAGACGCAGGCTGAGCCTTTTGCGGCACAAGCATGGCAACAAGCGATACCTGCAGACCTCAATACACCTATAGATTTAAATCAAGAAGGTGATGATTTAGAAGTGGACAAGGAGGTCACTGTTGAATCATCTATCCAACCTGATGAAGAGACACAGGTAAAGTCTTTGTTAGACCAGACAGAAAGTTTACTTTCTGGGATGGATGTTATAGCAGAACAGATGTTGGAAGAAAGCAATTTGATCACAATTGCTGAAGCTCCAACAATGGCACAGATTGAAGCAAGGCTCAGGGAGCAGGCTGAAAAATAAGTCGAAAGGCAAAAAGAGATTTTCTTCAAAAAGCTTGCTGAGCAGAAAATGAGATTGGATGAGCAGCAGAAGCAGCTGGAGCAGGTTCTGGCTGGTAATACAGCACAGCCGATGCCTCTAACAGCACCTACAGCCGTTCAAGCTTCAGTAAAGCCGCATACTGCTTATCATATCCTGAAATTGGCAGCACAGCCAGCTAGTACACAGGTTACCCAACCTGCAGTCAGCAAGGCGGTGCTGTCAGTTCAAGTACCGCAGAGAGATCCAGTGTTAGACATGGGTATACTGAATGTCTATACCGCCGAAGAAGTAAAGAAGTTTAGAGAGGGTGGTCATACAGATGACAAAATTAAGAGATTAGGAAAGAGGAAATTAGCCCAAAAGGCCAATAGGGCTAAGAAGAGAGAAGAAGAAGATGTTATAGAGATCAGTGATGATGAAGGGGAAAAGACAGAAAGCATGACATCTGCAGACTCGAAATTTGTCGGATCAATGACTTTATTGATCAATTCAATAAAGTCCAAGATGAAAACTACACCAAGGAGCCAGACACCTGGAACTACAAGTTCTACGAGTCAAGCGCAGTCGATGGCACGTATGGCAAAGTTACCTAGTTAGTCGACTACCTCGCAGGTAAGCACTAGGACTAAAGGTACTTGGGCAAAGCCCATGTCTAAAGTAGATGAGACCTCTCAGCAGACCCAGAGCAGTTCCTCAGGGAAAAAAAGTTATTTCCAAAACCTCTACGTCAGAGTCCACTAGGTCAGCCAGGAGAAGTAGAGATAAGGAAGTAACTTTAGAGTACTTGAGCTCTGTTTTGAGAGATTACTGATGTCCATGAGAGATTTGGGGTAGTGAAGGGAAAGATAGATTTTTCGACACCAGAGGTGATCAAATTTTTTGCTCAGGATATGCCAGATGATGATAGGAATCAAATCATCTGGGCATTGGTGAATAATGGAGTAGAGGAGCTTTACGAGAACTATGGGGATCACTTTGAGCTTCAAGGTGGTTTCCTGTATGATCACATAAACATTCCTGAGCCCATTTGGGAATACATCTGGATCAAGATGATGCCCATTTGGTTCTATAATTTTGATGCAGGAATAGTGATGGCAGCCGTGAGATACTTATGTACCATGGTGTTGCTAAAATTAGAACAGCAGCAGTTGGGCCCAAGACACATTGGTGCAGTTGATGCATGGGCCAAGTTATTTGTGACAGAAAAGTATTATGCAATCTACTTGCGGGGAGAGGGTAGTACTGCATTCAGGGAAGCACATGCCAACCAAATTCAGGAACACTAGTGAACTGCAGTAGATATGGCAATGAAGAGAAGATTGTCAGAAGTGGTTCAGAGGTTTTCTGGAAAGTTCCAGAGAGCCCAAGATGATGAAGATCAACCATTCAAGATTCCTATTTTAACAGAATAGCAACCTGGAGTTACATCCAGGAGTAGAAGCCAGCACTCGGGACAGTCATCTCATTTCCAGGGTAGGCAACAGCCTGGAGTGTTCAAGTTACCTTACACAAACCAGCAAAGTCAGGGTAGGTCCAGTACCTCCGCCTCTGGAGTATCTTCCCTAAGTTCCACTCAGGGCACATACCAGAGAGGAACTAGAGGGGGATATGGCCGAGGCTGGGGTCAGGGACAGGTTCAAGGTAGAGCCTTGAAGATGGTCGGGGCCCCTTGTGGGACCACACCCCATGGAGTTTTTGGCCGGGGCCCTCTGTGGGACCACACCCCATGGTGATGGTGGGGGCCCCTTGTGGGACCACACCCCATGGAGTTTTTGGGGGACTCCTCAAGGGTTGCAGAAACTGGGATGGTCCCTATCCTGTTAAAGGGCTTCCTTGGTGGTCCCATGGCTGTCCCACCATTGGCCAATGTCGGGGTAGGTGTAACCATCCTGACCAGGGCTCAACAAAAATGGCCGGGTTCGGGACCCATGGATTGGCTAAAACATTAATCTTATGGGTCAAATGTTGTATGTTACCATACAACATTCGCTCAACAAAAATGGATGGGTTCAGTCACACCTACCCGGACTTTGGGCAGTGGTGGGACAGCTCCAGTGCCACCTAGGAAGCCCTTCAACACTGGTGACCATACCAGGGGCGCCCCTGTTACTCCACGGGGGGAGGGATGTTGTGTGGTAACATACAACATTCCTCGCGTAGGATTGATGTTTTAGCTAATCCATGGGTCCCGAACCCAGACATTTTTGTTGAACCCTGGTCGGGATGGTTACACCAACCCCGACATTGGCCAATTGTGGGACAGCTATGGCGCCACCCAGGAAGCCCCTCAACAATCCTCACCGTGGCAGCTTTCAATAGGGTGGTTATAGAGGCAGGGGGCAACACTAATTTCATTTAGCTGCATAATTTTTGGATCAAAATTCGTTATTTCATACAAATTTTATTCCAAAAAATACAAAATACAAAAACACAAATAAAATACAAAAAAAATTATTACTATCCCGTCTTATTGTTGCTTTAAACTTTTTAAATTTTTCCACATTTCTGGTGCTCAAAACTTGCCTGGCAAAATTCGTTCTTTTGGTCCATCTTTTTTGGAGCGGTCCATCTTTTTTCTCTCCTATTTTTTGGTCCATCTTTTTTCTCTCCTATTTTCCTTGTCGTATTTCTTTTTGATTTAAGGGCCTGAAAATCAGGTAAATTGATGTAAAACAGGGAGAAAAATATTTTTTATCATTTAGGTTAGTATTGGATGGGTCATCTAATCCTGTAGTAGACAGGAACATTAGCTACTTCTTCAGCATACATCAGAGGTTTCACTTTTTATTAAAGAAAAAAACGAACAAATAAAACATAAAGTTTATCTTCAATGAGCAATCCACGTGTCCACTGTCTTTTCTTCCTGCAGCCCACACCCATGCTGGAAAACAGAAAGATTTTGGTCATGTGATTCCATTTGTGTCATTTATACTTTTTTTGCTATTTTTTATGTCTTTTTATTTGTATGTAAGTGTATGTTTTGTATGTGTTATTCATTCTACTTATTCTTGAACTAATAAACAATCAAGTTGACTTCTCTCTTACTTTCTCTTCTATTTATCGTGGGGTTGATTTGCAAATTTGTTGCTTCTTGTCCAGAATACGATTTGTTGGAACCTGGAAAGTTGAAGTTTCCCTCTTTCGAATTAATATTGACAAATTTCATTATTGCTTACTTGGATGGACCATTTTTCATTTCAATATTTATTCCTTCGACATCTTCACATTTGTTGTTTCTGAAATAATAACAATTTCCAAATTATATATAACATATTTTGTCCAATTCGCAAGTTATCCAGCTACAGTAACCTGTATTTTACCATAACCCAAAAATTTGCAACCGTAAATTATATCTGAATCCCTAAAAAGTTGGATTTCTGCTTTTCTCTTAAAATGCTACAAAGGAGTTAATATAGAAACTAATTTCTCTGAATTCTCTTCTGTCACAAGTGGTGTTTCACAAGGCAGCGTCTTAGGACCAACACTATTCCAGTAGTATATAAATGATCTTTCTGACAATATCAAGTCCAATATGGTTTTGTTTGCTGATGATATAAAAATTTTCAACTCCTCTACTAATAATCATATTCTCCAAACAGATCTTGATAGAATTTCTGCCTGGTCTGCTCTCTGGCAGCTTGATATCTCTCCTGATAAAAGTAAAGTACTCTATCTTGGTTATTCTAATCCTATACATTGTTATCAGTTGGATAGGCGATATTTACCCTATGAAGAGCAAACTGTAAAAGATCTCAGTGTGCTTATTTCTCACAATTTATCTTTCAATAATCATATAAACTCAATTGTGAACAGAGCTCACCAATGGAGTTCCCTGATCCTGAAAGCTTTTACTTTGAGAAATAAATCAGTTCTAATTAAAGCCATCAATACATATGTCAGACCCATACTTGAGCACTGCTCCACGGTGTGGAATCCTTTTCACATGAATGAAATTCTGCCAGGGTTTTTTTTTTGTACATGACCCATTTGCACAAGTACAAATGGCAGCCAATATTTCATTTGTACAATTTGTACACATCAAAACTAGGCATAAATAAGTTACCAGTGTTCCTACACGTCATGGCCAAAGACTAATAACCAAACAGTGTAATTTTCAAATTTTATTTATAACTATGAAAAAAAAATCATGAAAATTGAGCAAAAAATTGGAATTTTCGAGTTTCAAGTCTAATTTACAAGCATTGTGAAACAAAGTTTCTAGAAAACTATCCAATAGCATAATGAATGCACATTAGATGATAAATCGATAGTCAAGTCCTCTATGATGACAAGTGAAAGTCTGAAAAAGATGTTAATCTTTCTGGCATGAAGTGCTGGAAAATATTTTGTTTATTGATATCCAGCGACACTGGAAAATCAATTCTCCAAAATATTCTTTCAAGAATTAGATTCGAATTTTGTGTTCAAAAGTTGTAATTTTTAGAATTTCATCATTTCAAACATTTTAAAACCAGTAATTTATTTGTTAACTCTCATGAACTTGGCCCAAAAGATATTAGTGGAAGAGTAGAAATTTAAGAAAACTACTTCCATGAAGCTTCCGAATTGATTTTACATTAAGAAAGGAATAATCACTCCTAAAAGTTTATAGTTTAGATGTATTGATCTTTCTCAAGAAATGTATCAAGGAAAAATGGTGAATCTTCATTAAATATCAAGATAAAATATTGAAGATTATCACATAAAAAAATGAGATGATACATTTGAGATAATGAAAACTATTATACATAAAATGGTAAGTGAGGGTAGACATTCTGAAAGCTGCGTCTGGGCTAGTTAATACATACTAATGATTATTAAAGTTATAACCAGCGGAAAATTTTGAGATTAGGAACTTATAAAATGCACCAAAATGCATATTTTTTGTACCTTATCCCCAAAATTTTCTTCCCTGAATGGAAAGGATCCATTTTTACATCTACAAATGAGTACCTCAATTTTGTTTGCACCCAAAAATTTTCATTTACCCTGGCAAAAAAATACTGAATTCTGCTCATCGAAAATGTACAACCGAAGTTTACCGAGAGATTATTTGGTAAAAACTCTAGCCTTTCTCACGAAGAATGTCTAAAAGCTTTTTATCAAGAATGACTTGAAACCCACAGATTAATAGCTGCTCTTTCTTTGATGTATAGAATTATCAGAGATCACACTTGTATTGACAAAAATGATTTCTTTATGCTAAACTCTAATGACAACACTCATCCCCAACATGATTTCAAGCTCATTACTGGCAAAGCAAAATCTAATTGGAGATTATATGATTTTTGTAACAGATACATGGAATAACCTTCCTTAAGAAGCTATCAATTCTTCCAGTCTAGAATTTTTTAAGAACAAAATTATGAAAATCGATTTTTCCAAATTCTATGGGGGAACACCTTAGTTCGTTACATTCTGTAACCTGCGCTTCCTAGAGTAATTGAACTTATCTTTACAGTAGTTTGTTTATTTCAAACTTACATTATCTTGAAACTCTCATTCTGTTTTATTTCTGTTTTTTAACCTTGGCTGATTTCTGGATATTTTCTCTTGCTATCTTTGTGTATTTTCTTTTTACATTTGTTCGGTCATAAAAATGTTTTTAGTGTTTTAACATAATACTCTATGGATTTTTTTATATTTGGTTTCTTTTGTCCTCGACTAGTAAACATCATCATCATCAAAATCCCAAAATTTTCTGGCACTTCACCCCCGTCAGGGGTATACAATCTCAACTATTATCTATCATGCCCGGCCATTCCCATACCTACTTTGACTTTACTTATTAATGCTCAACAGTTTCTATCAATCAAGTTAGCTCATTTCATTTTCTAATCGTTGACAGTCGATTATGTCACCCAAAATTGAGATTTTCCATCAATTCTCTCAATTTTTCTCTCCATGCTTGAAATTTTTTAAATGTTTGCAGCCTGAACTCTTACGTTTATTGAAGATGGAGATTGAACACATCATTCTAAACTGTGATTTTACAACTTATGTTCATGAATATCTGTTGGAGAGATTTCTTTTCCGGCGTTTTAGAATATATAACCCAGAAAATTTTTCTGGCACTTCATGCCGGAATTTGAAAGAAATTACACTTCATCAGTTTGATTTTAATTTATCTCTCAACGTTGTGAAGGTTCATTTTCCAGAGTTTTAGAAAATGAAAATCTAATAATTTTTTCGGTGCTCGGCGCTGGACCAAGAAGTATAGATAAAATTAGATGATTCTAATAGCAACCACAGAAATGTTAATAGCAGATAAATTCCTGAGAACTCTATCATTAACATGCTTCACCTGCTCTTGTACAACACCAATATATTCTCCATGAGCTCATTTTGACTAAAATAACATAACCAAAATTTTCTCAAGTTGTTTCCTCAGTTTTGCAGGTTTCTGACTCCAAATATAATAAAATGCTTGGGTATGCTCCTAAAATGCATAAAAAAGCATCCATAGCCACATTATAAATGTTTTTAAAAATGAGGAAAATTTTTGTAAATGAGAAAAAAAATTTTGGGTCTGGTTTTCATGTGGAAAAAATTTTCCAGGAAAAAACCGTGCTTACAGGTATGCTTTAGTTATGTTTTTATCCAGGCCCATATTTAGAGGGGGGAAGGGGGAATTCCCCCCTCCCCTAAACCATACATGTAAGAGGTTTGACCAGTTGGGGAGGGTAAACCCAAAATTTTGGGGCTGGGGTCAGAAAAAGTCGAAATTTTTTCCCAAAGAAGGCACCTTTTTGCCAATGTTTCCTAATTTTTTCAAGTCTGGGGGGCAGGGTTTCTTTTGCACACAGCAACCAAATTTGGGGCTGTGCAACCAAATTTTTTCCGCCAAGTTGCACAGTGCAACTTGAGGGCTCATTGCTCCTTTGATTAGGCAATTGAGTTTTCTGTGTGGAGATGCATTTTTATGCATTCCAAAATGGAAAAAAGTGAAATTTTCCTGCGCTTTGCGCAGGATTCCAATCAACTTATGATTTTTTATATTATTCTAGTGCGCGGTTATAAAAGGTCATTCTAGTTAGTGCTTATAGGTTCTAATTATCAACATATTATGGATAAATGTTCGATCCTATATTATTTGTTGACCAATTTGATGAAAAGTAACATTTTTCTCAGTCATTTTCCCAAAATTTATTTTGCCATCTTCATAAAAATTTCGACTTTCATGTGATTAAAAAATTTTGAGTGTAGAAATTTTTACCCATTGAAAGATCCAAATTCTTAGTCGCTTGCCTAGTTTTTGAATTTTAGTTTGTCCAACTGAAAATTCATTATAAATCCACTGAGAAATCAAACATCAAACAAACAAACAAATCAAACACTACTCTAGTCTAGTCATATTAATCTTTTCATTTTCTCCCCAAAACTCAGAAAATGGGGTTTCAAATGTCTGAAACTGAGGCCGATCAAATGAAATACAAGAAAACCAGTTTGTGATGGTTTTTTCCATAAATTTGAGCAAATTTATCGACTTTAGAGTGAGCAACCAAAAATTTATCTGTGCAACCAAAATTTTTCCCCAAGTTGCACATTGCAACCTGGCCTGTGCAAAAAAACCCTGCTGGGGGGTTGGGTATATAATTGGCCAAGTTGGGGGTTCCCATCAATAACAGGTATGCCCTAAATTTTTTTACATTAAAAGTTTTCAGCAATATCATTGTATTTATACATCACAATTCCCAAATTAAATTATTATATCTACATACTTTTGGTCAAACAAAGAATTTAGCCACTAATTCAAGCACTCTTAACTAAGTGAAAATAAGTCCATAGCTGTAAGGTGTCCGACTAGTGGGGGGCTAGGGTTAACCCAAACTTTTGGGGTGGGGGTCCCAACATTTCCAAAATTTTGGGGAGGGGGAAACCCCCAAAAAAGTTGGAAAAATTTCGGAAATTTCCCTACAAAGGCAAAAAAAGTCACTCTTTTCCTAATTTTTTCCAATTTTTCAGAGTTTGGAGGGGGGGTTGACCAAGTTGGGAGTGAGGTGGGGGTCCCAAAATTTGGGTATAGGGTCTGACCAAATTGGAGGTGGGGTCCCCCCCCCCCCAACCTCCCGCCAATTACAGGTATGGATAAGTTGTCTTTACTGCGAAAATGATTTCCTTTTTATTCAGTACATTTTAAACAAATTTTGGAAAATATTCCCCCTTTTTCAAAAATCCTGGGGATACGGGTATGTTTTTATCAAACTTCTGGCACAAAATTTTTTAAAAGTTTTCAGTATGTATTTGGGATGAAAAAATTTTTTGTGACACTGGCACAAATCTTTTTGGCCCTTTGTGCAGAAGTTATTACAGGACTAAATTCAGCTTGGTGACACTTCACAAAATTTCAAAAAATCATGTATAACATATTATTAACTATAATTTTAAAAAATCACATAAAAATAACAAAAAATATTAATATTATAACATAATTAACTGCTTGAAGTTATTGTTCTTGATATTCATTTCAGAACCACAAATTATAGAATAATTGCTTGTTATAATCCTCCCTCAAATGATTCCTCTAATATTTCAAGTTTTATTCAATGGAACTGTGAAGTTAATTATCCTATTTTTCTTTTAGGTGATTTCAACTACCCTAAATTTTTTTGGCATAGTTCTACCATTCCTGTCGGCCATCATTCTAAACTTTTTTGGGAAACAACTATGAGACTTGGTCTTAAACAGCTAGTTACTGAGCCAACAAGGGATAAAAATATTCTCCATTTAATATTTTGTGATACTGAAAATGTATGCTATGATATTAATGTTTTAGCTCCTATTTCAGCAATGTGTGATCATAACCAGATCATATTCAAAATTGTGATTCCAAAACCAAAAACAAGTAACATTAACCAATTTTTCAACTTCACAAAAGGTATAATGATTTTTCTTGCTTTTTATCATCTATGAATTGGGAAGAAATATTTTCCCATTGTTCTAATGTTGATCAGTTCTATTCAGAATTTTTACATATATTGAAGGTGGGAATAAATCAATTTATTCTTAAGCTTAATACCAGATCTGCAATAAGATATCCTAATCATATTAGGAAACTTCAAACAAGAAGTTTCCTTTTTTGGCGTAAATTGAAAAAAAAACATCCTTCTGAATCTCTGTGTGTGAAATATTATAAAACTTGCAAAAATCTAACTGATGCCATATTAAATTTTAAATGTAAGACAGAATCCAAACTTCTTGAAAATACAAACCCTAAGTCATTTTTTAATTACGTTAATACTCATATTTCAAGCAAACCAGTTTTACCTCTCTCAAAATTCAATAATGAATGCTGTATTAGTTTCGGAAAATGAAAAGGCTGATGTATTAAATAAATATTTTGCTAACACTTTCGTTCACGATAACAAAACCTTACCCAATTTGGATAAGGTAACTATGAGATCTGTTCTTCAAAAAATTGATTTCAAAATCGAAGATATTGAAGATGCAATATCAAAATTGAAATCTTCATGTTTGGCCGGTCCTGAGGATATACCTAGTATTATTTTTAAAAAATTGTTTAAGCACCTCCTAGAACCTTTATGTAAAATATTTACTATTTCATTCTTATCTGATACTGTTCCTAATATTTGGAAAAAAGCAAACATTACTCCAATATATAAAAAAGGTGATGCATCAGTCCCTAGTAATTATCATCCTATATCATTAACTTGTGTTGCTTGCCGTATTATGGAAAACATATTAAAAATCAATATTTTGAAACATTTAACGGCTAATAAATTATTAAACTAATCTGTTTGGACTTATTTCCAGAAAGTCTTGTGTATTTCAGTTATTACTATACTTAAATGACTTCACTAAATACTTGGATGCAGGCATTCTGACAGATGCTATCTACCTTGACTTTGCCAAAGCTTTCGATTCTATATCTCATCCAAAATTATTGTTTAAGTTACAAAATTATGGCATTTCTGGTTTATTACTCTCATGGATCAAAGAATACTTAACAGGTCGTACACAGTGTGTAAAAATTAATCAATGTTTTTCTGATGTAAGAGACGTCATAAGCCGCATTTCACAAGGAAGTGTTTTAGGTCCTGTTTTATTTTTAATCTTCATAAATGAGTTAGCTTCCTTTAAAAATAATGAAAACGTGAAACTTCTTTTATTTGCTGATGATGTTAAGCTGTATGCTGCTTCAATATTTTCTCTGGAAACTCAAGACTTATTGAATAAAATATATGAATGGCCTGTCATATGGCAATTACTTCTTTGTATTTCAAAATGTACAACTATTCATTTTGGTTGGAATAATCCTAGAAATAAGTATTATCTTAACAATGTGCCACTAACAGTTGACATAAAAGTTAAAGATTTAGGTGTTTTAATATGTGACAACCTTAAGTTTCCTGATCATATTTCAGGTATGATTAAAAAAGCTTATTATGTTATCGCCTTACTTTTTAAGGTTTTCAAGTCTGGATGTATTGATCTGATTCTTAAGGCTTATAAAGTACACATTCGACCTATTTTAGAATATGCCAGCTGTGTTTGGTCACCTCATCTTGTAAAGGACATGAAGAACGTCTGAAAAGTACAGAAATATATCACTAAGAAACTTTTGCATTTTTCCAAGAATATGAACTATGATGATAGACTTCAATTTTTAAATCTTGAATCATTAGAATACCGCCGAATTTTATTTGATTTATGCCATGTGTACAAAATTATTCATGGCTTCGTAGATATGCCAACCACAATGTATTTTCTCTCTCAAATGTTATCAAAACAAGACACCCTCACAAATATAAACTTTCCATTCCAAAATGTAAAACAGATATTCCTTAAAATTTTTTTATGCTTTGGGTTATACAAATTTGGAATAAGCTTGTTAAGTCTGTTATCATGTCATCTAATGTAACATCCTTCATGCATCGTCTGAAAAATGTAGAGAAACAAACTTTACTGGGTAATTAATTAGGCGTCTGTGTCAGCGCATTTTTTTCGCCTTCAGTCGCCTGCATAGTCGATTATTACACTTCATTAATCCATATTACATTTTTTTCTCTACTAACTGTTTTTTGCTAACCATTTTTTTGTATTCTTTTTACAATCGACTATCGAATGAAACATTATATATTATTATATATTTACTTATGGAGCCTTATTGACACCACTGTTTTAAATTTATAAAAACAGAGACAATCAGAAAATTTATTTAACATTTTACTGAAATACCTGAATACAAGCCAATTACGGTTTAGTCAATTGTTTCTTAGGTTTACGGATATGAGATGATTTTTTAAAGTGCAAGCCATTATCTTTTGCCACATACTCGTCCATAACCGCATCAACGTTAATCGGTATATCTTTGTGAATACATTAAGCAGCCAATCCAGTAAGGCGTTCTTGGTGCATTGTCGAGCGAAGCTTACTTTTTAAATATTTTTTTCCACAAAAGTCGTTTCCACAAAAATATCAGACAAAACCAAAAATATTTTTTAAAAAATTTATGTATCTTCTTTTCTTTTGTGTTACGAAATTCCAAGTCCCAAAAAAATCTGTACTTAATCAGAATCAGTAGGATAGGATGACAGATAATAACGACAAGGCACAAGGAAGGATGACATACAGAACAGACAGAATCATCTTTTTTTCCTTGAAGATTTTTTCCACATGAGAACTGGACCCAAAATTTTTTTCCATATTTTCCAAAAATTTTCCACATTTTAAAAAACATTAATAATGCGGCTACGGATGCTTTTTTATGCATTTTAGTAGCATACCGAAGAATTTTTTGTATTTGGAGTCAGAAACCTGCAAAAGTGTGGAAAGAAATTGAGAAAATTCTGGTTATGTTAGACAAAATGAGCGCACCTATTGGTGTTCTACAGGAGCAGATGATGCATGTTAACGATAGAGTTCTCATGAATGTATCCGCTATCAACATTTCTGTGGTTCGGATTAGGATCATCTAATTTAATTTAGTTTTGGTCCGGCGCGGAGCACCGGAAAAATTTCGGATTTTGACTTTCTGAAACGCTGGAAAATGAACCTTTAAAACGTTGGGAAATAAATTAAAATCAGACTGATGAAGTGTAACTCTCCCCCATTCTGGTGCAAAGCGCAGGAAAAATTTTCGGATTTTTATATTCTAAAACGCTGGAAACAAAATCTCTCCAACGGATATTTGTGAAAGGAAGTTTTAAAATCGCAGTCTAAAATGATATCTTCAATTTCCATTTTCAATAAGTGCACAAGTTCAGGTTGCAAACGTTTAAAAAATTCCAAGCATCGAGAGAAAAAATTGAGAACTGACTGATGAAAAATCTCTCCATTTTCGGCGACATAATTGACTTTTTAACGATTAGAAAAAGAAACGAGCTAAGTTGTTTGATAGAAACTGTTGAGCACTAATTAGTGAGTCGAAGTAGATATGCTAACGGCCGCGCCTGATAGAAAATAGTTATTATTATACCCATGATTGGTGCGAAGCTCCAGAAAATTTTGGGATTTTGACCTTTTCTAGTCCACCAAAACGCATCTTTTCAGTTTTGAATTCCCCAAATTGATTTCCACAATGAGAACCATACCCAAAATTATTTTCTTCATTTCGAAACTTTTTTCCTCAAAAGACCCCATTTGAGGAAAAAACAGTGGACAGAATGCATAAATTTCGCCGCGTAAAAATACTAAGCATTGCGGAGCGAGATCTGTCATCAATTTGATTGATCGGAAAACTTATCGAATTTCGATTGTTTACTGTATTCGGTAGAAAACATGACGATCATGTTCATAATATCACAATTGAGATGACCGAGTAATTAAATCTTAATTTTAAAAATTTTCCAGATTGCACGCAGCTTGTGGTGAAAATGTATAAACTGCCCTGTGTATACTTTATTCTGTAAATGAAAATTAACAATCAAACTGCTATGTGTATACTTTATTCCATACATGAGAATCAATAATTTCGATACACTGACTATAACAACTGAATCACAGAAATGCAACAAAATTTGAAATAGTTGGCTGCACTTGTTCAGCAGCTTCTGAGCTCTGTCGCTATTCTACTGGGGCATAAATAATTTTCTTATTCTCGATCATTGGTTTTTTCAAATGTGTTATACTTTTAAAATAACTGTTAGACTCGCGGCTGGCGATCCACCAAGAATTTAAGATTGATTTTCATTTCAAAATGATTTTGCAGGAGTTTTGACCAAGATACTGAGATTTACCTAGCATGGGCCTGGGCATGTACTCCCTTCCACTCGACAAACGCTCAAAATTTATTTAAACAATTAAATATTAGTAGTAAGGCCGGACCGTATAGGTCGTACGCTTAAGGATACTCCTATCTTTTGTGTACGACCTATAATTTGTCACTTTTGACCGATTTATAGGTCGTACAGTAAACATATACGATTGGCTTTTGTCGGATTTACAGGTCGTACAGTAAACATATACGGTTAATTTCTTCGCCGATTTATAGGTCGTACAGTAAACATATACGGTCGATTTATAGGTCGTACGGTTAAGAATGTATGTTCTAGAGTTACCGTAATAGTAGAATTACGGTAATTTTTGGATTATGGTAATAAATGTGTTACTGTGGGTGGAAAAGGAAAATCAATGATGAACGCAAAAAGGAAAACTAAAATGAACAAAAAATGGAAAAGAAATAAAAAGAGATTGTGTGTAAAAACGGCTTCCCCTCTGGGAAGAGGAAGCCCTCAAAAATTTGCACCCCGGACCCCCTTTGTCAAAAGGGTGCCACCTGCAGGTGTAAATATATTTCGGAGGTCCCATTTTCTGAACGATCGTTCAAGTCAACAAATGTCAGAACGGTCAATCTGGTCAGTAATGGTCTGTTTAATGAGTAAAATCTCGGGAAAGTCATTACGCAACGAAACATTATCCTTACGGGTGCATGCGTATAAAGTTTGATGTTCTGCCAAAAATGACCAAGAAGGTCTTTTATAAAAATGACCAGAGCGAGCTGGCCGTAAAAAGCATGTAGACAAATAAGGTCTTTTATAGAAAGATGACCAAACGAGCTGGTCGTAAAAAGCGTGTAGAAAATTTGGAGAGTTGACGTACGGTAAAGGATACAGATTCGGGAATTACCCTAATAGTAGAATTACGGTAAATTTTTCTATTATGGTAATAGAGGAATTAGGGTAATAGATGTGTTACTGTAGATGAAAAAGGAAAACATAAAATGAGCAAAATATGAAAAGAAATAAAAAGCCATCGTGTGTAAAAATGGCTTCTCCCGTGGGCAGAAGAAGCCTTTCAAAAATTTGCGCCCCTGGACCCCCTTTGACAAAAGGGCGCCACCTGCAGGCGTAAATATGCTCGGAGGCCCCATTCCTGAACGATCGTTCAAGTCAATCTCAAACGGTCAAATTGGTCAATAATGGTCTGTTTAATGAGTAAATTCTCGGGAAAGTCATTACGCTATGAAACATTATCCTTACGGGTGCATGCGTATAAAGTTTGATGTTCTGCCAAAAATGACCAAGAAGGTCTTTTATAAAAATGATCAAAAATAGTCGTAAAAAGCATGTAGAAAAAAGAAAAAATCTTTACATATCAAAAAGAAAAATTTTTAATTCGATGCAACATTCTACTTTATTGTAAAATTATTTAGTCCAACCATAAGGAAATGTACAAAAATTACATTTCAAAATACATTTATCATATACTATACGAAATTTTTTCAAAGTTTTACGAGTAACAACTTTACGATCTTGCTGACGCTCTATACGGAGACTATGTACATCTACTTCTTCTTTTCCATTGTTTTTTACAAAAGCAAAAACCATTCGACGAAGCGAATAGAAATTAACTTTTTTCATAGTATCTGATGACAAAGTGATACCACGGACTTTGATTACGTGACGGTATTGGTCTGTAGAGGGACTGTACAACCTGTAGGCATAATTTTTAGGACCTCCACTAACAAATTCGGTAATGTAAGATCCAGAACCATATTCACGTAACTCGTCAGTCATTTCACCAAGACACCAACCAGTGGGTACTTGATATTGTTGTTTGTCAACTGTTGACAGGTAAATAATACTATCCGTGTCAAAATACAATACTCGACTTTTTAATCGCTCAATGTAAGAATATAACTTTAACCGAGCTTGAGCCGTTGCATAAGCTGCAATAACAGCATTAGTATTTCCCATGACTTCGGCAAAATCATCATGTTGACAATATGTTGTTGACACCAATTGTTCATTGATTAGTCTAACATTCTTAATAATGTTGGCGACATTCATCACAAGTTCAAAATATTCTTTGGGCATTGTGGATAACAGTCTTATCCATATTGTTTCGTTGACCAAACTAAAAAAACATAAAAATAATTAAATGAAATACAAAAAAACTATGCATAGTTACTTTTCCCCAGAAAGAATTTAGCATTAATTTAGCCAAAGCCCTCTTTCCAGGATTTTTTAAAATTTTTGAAGAATCCAATGAAATATTCTCACGATTGTAGACCTCCATTTCGTATTCACGTTTTTGCTCATCTGTCTGAGCTTTAGCAGGATAGCCTTCACTCTCCTATAAAAATTACAATCAAATTCTGTCACATTTACATAATATAAAATTTACTAGTTTCATTTTCATAAAGGTATTGACGTATTGAGTAAATAAACCACCAGTGGGGTTTTTGGTTGGATGATATTGCTCAATATTATCATAATGCCAAACCTCGAAAATCTTGAGGATCTGAAACAAAAATAATATACATAGAAAAAGAACCATTACTGTAACAATATACCTTATATCCCTTCTCTAAGGCTTTATATAATTCTATCGTAACCCATGTACCATCTAATGCTCTGTCTTGGTCGTTATGCACGCATGTGGTCTTTTGTGAATCATGCATGCAAGTTTTGCATAAAGGAAACAATAATTTACCACCATGTCAATACGGTAAAACAGGATGTAAGAGTTTGGGAGGTGGTAAAACTGTACACTTGATTAACCCCTCATAAGGTTGTGATGTTGAACTGACCTCTTCAAAATCTTCAGTAAAGATTTTTGGATGACCTGTAGGGTATTTCCCGTATTTGTTGACAAACGAGTATAAACTGCATACATCTACATAATTGATCTTTTCTGCAGGTGTACCATCTTCATTGTACTTAATTTTATGATACAGTTTTACAGCATTAGTGCGACCGCCAAAGAAAGCTAAAACAAGAAAACTTTTGACAAAATAAAAAAGAACAATTAAAGATTTTACCTTCTCGAGGATTTATAGGTTCCGGTATTTTGACTGTATCAAAAAATGTTTTCATTTCGGGATCTAAGTGAAGTTGTTGTAAAAGTTCGCACTCCCACATTTCGACTATGCTATAACCGAGTGATTGAAGTTCCATAACCCGATTAAAAGTGCGTTCATATGCATCGACTGCTTTTGTATTATTATCGGCTGTTAATTGATATCTATTTTTCATACATTTAGGGCAACCATGCCAATAACAACAGTGAAATTCATAAATTGTCGTGTCTTAATGAGCAAACATATAGATATTAAAATTTCAAAAATTTAAACAAAATTACCTGATAAACCATCAACTCTATATCTTCCAATTTGAACTTCGCCACCATTAAGTTTATGTCGAATATACAGTTTTTCATTTTTATGGACTAACCACTTCAACCATTTTAAGGCTATAACAGATTGTCTTTCTTCTTTACTATAACCTTTGTATGGTATTACACCAGTAGTATCTGGCTTCAAAAATAAACGTCGGAAAACTAAGTTGCAAGCACTAGCAATCATTATTGAATTTTCAAAAGGATCGACATTTGTTTCTTCCATAAAAATATTGCGAAATTTCATACAACATTGTTGTAAAACTTGCACATCGCTACGACAGTAGTCAATTAACTCATTATCAAAATTAAATTGACAACCCTAAACAATGATGCATTTAAATGCAAAACTTTATACTTTTGCAAACTTACTGCTTCAAGCTTTCGATTATACCACTCCAGAAACATGGCACGAGCCGCAGGTTTCATAGCATTGTAACCGTACATATTGGGTGATGGATATGAGCCAATATATCCGTAATTTTCTTTTCTATTAAAGAAATGAGGGAAATATCCTTTACATATTTCACTTATTCCAAATGTTTTCCGTAAAGCCGCCAAAGGCATCGGAAGAAAGTTCAGAGAATCAATAATTTTTATCGACCCTACTTTGATACACATCGACTCTAAACCTAAAAATAAATAAATAAATGAAAATGAAAAACTATAAACAATTTACTAATTCACCCTTATTAATGATATGTAGTTTATGATGTCCATTACGATACAAAAACTGCATTATAAATTGTCCATCGAATTCTCGAGAATTATGTGCTATTGCAGTAATGTTTTTCATACCTTTTGCAAAAAGGTATTCGCAGAAATCATTTAGACATGTAGATCCTTTGAAAATACGTTCACGTTGACCACATGTATTGCAGCAAAAATTTCCCTCGTTTTGACGACACTGATCGCATACAGTATGGACAACACATAAATTTGGTTCATGTTCGAACACATCCCCTAATTCGCTTTGTCGTAGAATTTTTTCCTGTGTAGTCTCAAAATCATAAAAAACAAATTTTTGATTAACAGGACATTTATCGGTAATTCCTGTTTCATTATCATCATCTAGACACTCATCCTCATCAACATTTGTTTCAAATATATCTTCTTCCTCTTCAATTTGCTCGCTACCAACAGGTTGCATAAAACATAAATGATCTAAAATAAAAATTTTCATATAAAATAAAATAAAATAAAATAATTACACCATATCTAATACCTTTTTTAGGTACGCTTTTCTTGCCTGTTTTGCATCCAAAATAACCGCAATTATGAGGATTAGAATGTGCTCGTCGAACCAGTGTATCACATTGCTCGCACACTTTGAAACGATCGCAAATAGATACCCCTGTTTTTTGACGTTTCGATTGACGTCTTTGAGTAAAAACAAGCTTGTGTCGAGCAAAACACTTATCGTTTTTAAAATATCGCAGACAATCTTTGCATTTTCGAGCATTAAATTGATTACATGGGGGTGTATTGTAACACAGAGGACAAACGTTTCTGCATCTGTGTTCCATTTTGTTGTTGTAGGCCAGATCGCAATGAGGACAAAAGTAGCCGCGGTCAAAAAATCCAGGCATCTTTGTAATGACTGAGTAATGATTATTATGGTGGTAAATATTCAAAACATGCGTTGCTTCAGGTCCTTAAAACTCTAAATACGTACACAATAATAACAGACAAATAAAAAACTCTAACCTCTAAATATCAAATCCTTAAAGCGTTCTTTGCTAAAAACTTTGATTTGATAATCGGGTAATAAAACAGTTTGCAATTGTTCCCACTGATGAAAACCGCAAGCTCCTTGACGATTAGCTAAGCCTGCTAAGGTCATCAGTTCTTTAGCAACCTTTGTTTGCAGCAGATGTGACTTGTCAGACTTTCAAATACTTTCCCATTTGTGCTCAGCATTCTTATCTTTTTTATGAATGTAAGCTCTAGCAACAACTAGAGCTCTAGCAAAACATAAATCATCCGTGTTGTTGATTTGAATAATACAGCGTTTATCTTTTAGAAAATCATTATGTTTTAAATATTGATGAGCGTTGTGAATACCTTAAATAAATAAATAATAAATAAATAAATAAATAAATAAATAAATAAATAAATAAATAAATAAATAAATAAATAAATAAATAAATAAATAAATAAATAAATAAATAAATAAATAAATAAATAAATAAATAAATAAATAAATAAATAAATAAATAAATAAATAAATAAATAAATAAATAAATAAATAAATAAATAAATAAATAAATAAATAAATAAATAAATAAATAAATAAATAAATAAATAAATAAATAAATAAATAAATAAATAAATAAATAAATAAATAAATAAATAAATAAATAAATAAATAAATAAATAAATAAAAATCTTACATAAGTAATTTTAATCAGCTTACCGCTACCCGCAGGTGGTGTTACAACAATGGTACGAATTGTAGACTGACGACTATCAATTTGTATTTGCTCATTTGATTGAAGAACAGCGTTGAGAGTGTTTACAATCAAGTCTCCAGTTAAAGCATGTTTCGGTCTAAAAGGTATCAAAACAGGACCTTTCGTCAAATCTGGATGGTCAAAGGAAAACCCTATAAATGCATTATCAGCGACATTCTCAGAAATTCGCTCTACTATACGTTGAAACGTTGGCACTATTTGAGCATTTAAATCATCCATATGTTCGGTATTACAAAAGTTCACAGAGTACTCGCGACCTTCGGTATTAAAACGCCTAATATTTACGGTACTGGGTTGACCTAGTTCGAAAAAATCATCCGCAACAAAAGATGCATTCGTTACACCTCCACTACCCCCACCACCACCACCAATTTGAGCTGTTTCGTAAATTTCTTCCTCATCAGAACTGTAAGGCGTATAACTTTTGTATTGATCATCTTCATCATCATAATTTAAAACAGTTCCTTCTTCTTCTTCTTTTTCCAAAATATTATTATCGAGTGTTTCTTCTTCTTCTTTCTCAGAGGTAATATTCTCTGAAGACTCATTCACTATTGTTTCATCGTCTTCATCAGATGTAATATCTTCTAAAATTTCCATAGGCATGTCGTCTTCGTCCGAAGTAATATCCTCATAAATAGGTTTCATTATAAAAATTATCTAATCTAGAAAATATAAAAACTATAAACTAGAAAAATAGAAAACAACCTATTCATCAAAAACCTATACAGTAATAATAATAGAAAATTTTTATAAATTAGCAAAAACTATTAATTTTATGGTAGAGATTTAATTATTGTTTACGAGGTTAATGTAGTACTTTTCTTTTTTATGATGGGAAAGCTTTAAAGACCTATATAACTCGTGAACATGTGCCCATATCATTTCTTTAGCTTATTTTAATAGCATATAACCAGTTAAAACCAGTTGAAAACCTGTTTTATTGTACAACCCTAGTATTTTTGTTTTGATTCTTGAAGCTATAAAATAACTCTAATAGCTGCTTATAACCCTGTTGCACCATCTTTTCTTTTTATGTGGAAAAGCTTTAAAGACCCTTATAACTCATGCGCACGTGGCTATATTGCTTCTATAGCTCTGACCTTGATAATTACTATAACACATAAAACACATATATTTTTCTAGCTTTGATCTCAAAGGTTACGTACAGCATAAACACATTTTATTTTATTTTTGTAGAACATAGCTCCTCCTCTCATATACTCCTCAGAATAGTAGAATACTGTAGGATATATGTCTTGAATATTTATTATGCTTATAACTCCTCCTCTTACAGCTATATGCTATATATCTTGGTTATTTTATTATAGCTATAACCTCCTTTTACTCAAAAATTTTGAACACTTTATACATTTATCTGTTTTGTTGCTACAAAAACTACTCGCTTCTTCTCTCTCTCTCTCTCTCTCTTTAATATTTCTTCAAGAATTTTCAAAAATGGAACACCAGTTCATGTTAGACGAAAACATGGCATTATTTGTAGTGGTTGAAGGTAGATACGTGTCAATCTATTTTTGTAACGTCGACCCTAAAACAAAAGAGGCGTACGGTCGCCGATTCAAGCTCATTTTACCACAATACGGTATACTAGGTCGCAATGTCAATATTATTGAAAAGACATTTTCACATGGAGGTCGATGCGGCATCAACCTTGGTTATAAAATGCTGGTCGAGAGCGATGGGGTTACAGTACGATTTAACAATTTGTTTAATGGAACGACATGGTGTTTATCTAAAGAAGTGAGTTGATATATGAATTCTTTCTTTCTTTCTTTCTTTTAAAATATAATGTTTTATTCTTTAGCAATTTTGGCGCTGGACCAATATGATACATGAGATAGTGCCAGCTATTTCAAACGAGTACAATGCTTTAGCAGCAAATTTCCAGCTAGCAATAAAACGCAAAACAAACCAAAATGACGACGTAGCTGGAAAAAATGGTTCTACCCTGAAAATCGTTAAAGAAGAAGAAGAAGTCGGTGCAGATAAGAAAATTATAAAAGAAGAAGAAGGGATTCATGCTACAAAATTTGCCAGAGAACAAAGCAATGCTCGTGAAGATCAAAAGGAAGCTAGTGTTCAAACGTCGTTTATTAATGATCTCTTCATCAACTGTTTCAATGATCCTGACTATGATTCAACTCGGATACCAATTCGTTAGAAGCCAAAACCAAGCATATTTGTGAGTTACGTGTTCCGGGTTTAGATATTCCATGGTTTTTTGATGAGCAAGTAGTAAAAGGTGAAAAATTATTTATAATTATATGTGCTGAGTTAATTATACAAGACATCTTTAATGGGTGTATTCTTGATTGTTATTGCGCGAAAGAGGTAGGAATTGTTGAGGATCATCAGTGTCCAGCTTGTAATTCCATATATAATATCGCAATTACACCAACAGTTAATCGTTTATATGAAAAGATGGGACTTATCATTGACTGCTTTGAATATGTTATAGGTGAAGTTCAAGGTTATTACTGTCTTCGCGCTTTTAAACAGATGATTGACATATTTAGATGTATACCACTTACAAGTACTGGTCGTAAAATTCTTAACGATACTGTGGCTAGTTTTATTGATGAAGGTTATCATTATGATTTTGATGATGCTGTTGTTATCAAAACACTACGCGATTTTATTAACAGTAAATTGTAAAAGTTTTGCTTACATTCATTCATTCATTCATTCATTCATTACAGTTTGTATGTTTTAATTAGCTATAGTTTGCTTGCTTATGTAATTGCTTACGTATTTGCTTGTTATATAATTTCATACATACATACATACATACATTGCGCGTATATTTTGCATACAGTAATGCTATTCTATTTTATATAATCATCTATCTATCTTTATATTTTACAATGTGCACTGTTTTATATTGTAATTTTGATAATTATGTAACATTTTGTTTTTAAATAATAATAAAAATCATTTTAAAAATTGTTCAAGTAAAAAAGTGGTTGATTTTTGTTGTTGTCAAAAAGAGATGTCCAATGATGATGATGAAAAGTTTTATATATGGAAACATCCATTTAACTGTATAGTTTCTGCTCCAACAAAATCAGGAAAAACACAATTTGTTAAAAAACTTGTAATTTTTGCTAAAGAAATGCTTCACCCTGCTCCTGTGAAAATTTATTGGTGTTATTCAGAATGGCAAGAAGCTTACGATGAATTAGTTCAGAAATGTTCTTATGTAGAATTTATTCAAGGTTCGCCTGATTTGAATGAACTTCAGAAAAGTAAAGATACACCTAAATTATTAATTATGGATGATATGATGCAAGAGATGAAGAATGATCAAAGTTTAACTCAACTTTTTACTAAAGGATCGCATCATTGGAATATATCAATTATACATATAGTTCAGAATGCCTTTTTTGATGGAATGCGTACGAGTAGGATAAACGCTCAATATTTAATTCTTTTAAAAAACCCAAGCGATAGATTACTAGTCCGCACACTGGCTGGACAGATTTTTCCAACTACCTCAAATTATTTCATAGAGGCGTATGAGGATGCTACTAGTAAACCATACGGTTATTTATTAATAGATCTTACACAGACATGTCCAGAAAAATATCGACTTAGATCTAATATATTCCCCGACAATGATCATATGATTTTGTATACACCTAAATGATTCATCATTTTTACAAAAAACTTTATACAGGTTAGTCGGATCCTATTATTTTAGCGATATGATATACACTAAACACATTTTTTTAAACACTCTCGCTGTGATCCTTTTCATAGCTGTTTTTATTGTATGGGTACAATACCCTTTTCAATTTTATGAAAATGAAGAAGAACCTGTAAATGTTACAGATTTTACGATACCAAACACAAAAAATGTTACAGATCAGAAATTATTATTACGGGAAAATTATAAATTACATATAATACCCTTACTATGTTATGTAGAAAAAATTTTACATTGTCCTCAGAATGACGGACAATTTATGCAATTACGAGCGTGTTTCAAAATATATATTTTCAATCCTGTCGTATTTTCTTGTTGTAGTCGAAGCAGTAAATTTCAAAACTTGTACATCAATGGAAGTAGATTACGATATATTGATACGATAGCTTTATCACATAATCAGAAAAAAATATTATACTCTTCATCAGTCTAGTCGAGAATTTTGAAGAGGTTGGTCGTTTTTCTATAATTCGTTTGTTTTGTGACAATTATGATGTCAGCTGCATTTGAAGTTTTTGTCAGAATGGTACAAAATAAAGTAAAAGGTAAAAATTTTATATCTCTTTTTGTTCTTCTTTAACTATTTATTAAACTATACTATTTTTATTTAAGGTAAAATACTAAACAACAAACAGAAACGCGAAATAGCTGATTTGTTTTGGACTCGTTTCTCACCCGAAGCCAAGATTTTTTACAAAGACATAGCTAAGGCGTGCAACCATTTACAGCGTGAAGTTGGTTTACCTATGGGACGTAAAAAAGTTACACAATTTTGGTGTTTTGCTAGACTATTACTGACGGAGTTGGATATGGTCGAAACTCGCGCTATTTTTGTAGAAGATCTTTTTTTAAAACTAGATATAGCTCATAAACTATTTTTTATGAATATGAATAACTTGTGTGCTTTTTCTAGACGCAAAGAGTTGAATATCGTCATACAAAATGAAGCTTCATTACTATCTTAATGTAATACAATAAATATTTCAATGTTTACTCATCATTTGTTCATTATTGTAAAATTTTTTTGTACTGTACGGTCTGTTTTGTATGGCTTCTAGATTAAAGAAATATATTCACGAGCTCAATGTGTTGAAAAATTCAAATCGTGTTCAAAGACGTGCTTTTCTTCAACATTCTTCCCCCGATTTGATCTGTTGTATATGTGAAATTTGTTTGAACATTTTGAACGGTAATATTCCTATTAATTCAAACTTAAAAAAGAAATTGGCCAAACATAAATTATTGCTCAGAGGTTTAGCTACTAGACACGAAAAAAACAAGAAAAAAGATTTACATAATAAACGTGTAAGAATTGTTCAAAGTGGTCGAGCATTTTTACCTCTAGTACTACCCGTTTTATTATCTACATTAGCAAGTTTTGTTACAGAGAAATTATTATAGAATGAAATTTACTAATAAATTTGCTCTTATACCTCAGGAGGTTCTGAATAAACTGAATAACTCTCAGGTTTCTTCTTCTTCAACGACGACGAGTTCAAATGAAAAGACAGGTATAGCTAAGCAAGTTGACATGTATCCTAACGAGCTAGAGCGCATTTTGAAAGATAATACGCTATCGCCTGAAGAACAATACAAAATGTACTCGCAACTATTTTCACAATATTTAACTTTTGAACATGAAAAGGCTCAACCTACTACAGTGATTTTAAAACAAAAAGTTATTGATAACAAAGAAGATGAGAAGGATAGTGACGATTTGAAACAAAAAGAAAAAAATTGGTTGAACGATGAAAAGTTACTTAGCGGTATTCCTAAACAGTTTAAATGCTCGGCATCCTTATTATTGGAGCATGTGCGATGTAACCCTAGTATAAATGTTAATAAGCAAGGTGAAGTATTAATTGATGGAAAATTAATTGAAGGATCACACATTATTGATTTATTACATGATTTGTCTCGTAAACGTTCAAAAATTACGGAAACGCTTGGAGTAGATGAGTTTGTTAATGCTTTGAAAAAATATAATTTACCATTAGAGGCTATAGGAAACCCATTACGTAAAATGTTATTCACTTTACCTCGGAAACTCTCCTACCATACACCTCCGGAAGAATCAGATGATCATGCAGTTAGTAGTGTCAAACGGTTGAATAAACCACTTGTGAAAGGTGTTGATTTATTTCCAAGTGGTGCCGAGGAAGATATCAAAGACGATTCATTCTTTAATAAAGGAAACTCGACAGAAAAGAAGATACGACGCAAAGCTAGAGCACTTAGACGGTATACTCCTTTGTACTAGAGCGATGAACACCTTACTTTCGAAATTATACAAAAATTTACACGGAAATCCCTCAGCTTTTTCCAGTATTGAAAAATTATATGCTGAAGCTAGAAAGCACTGTAAAACAATTACACGTAAAAATGTTAAAGATTGGCTTTCAAAACAAGATAGTTATACTCTACATAAACAAGTCAACAAAAAATTTTCACGTAATCGTATTTATGTTACAGCTATGGATCAACAATGGGAAATTGATTTGGCAGATATGTCTTCTTTAGCAGATTTTAACGATGGATACAAATTTATGCTTACATGTATAGATGTATTAAGTAAATACGCATGGGTTGAACCCTTAAAATCAAAACACTCAAAGAATGTTTGTGAGGCTTTTCAAAATATTTTAAAAAGAGGTCGAATCCCTTGGAGAGTGCGCAGCAATAAAGGAAAAGAATTTGTCAACAAAGATTTCCAAAAATTATTGAAAACTAACGATATACATTTTTTTACTTCTCAAAACGAAGACATTAAATGTTCAATAGTGGAACGGTTTAATAGAACTTTAAAAACTAAATTATTTAAATATTTTACAGAGTTTACCACTTATAAATGGATTGATATTTTACCCGCAGTTGTTTCCAACTACAATCACTCTGTTCATAGATCTATTAAGGAAAAACCTATTAATGTAGATTATTCTAACGAAAAAATTATATGGCGAAGACTCTACCCTGAAAGATTATACACTAGAAAGTCTAAGATTGATATAGGAGATTACGTGCGAATTAGTAAACATAGAGGTGTATTTGACATAGGTTATTTACCTCAATGGAGTGAAGAAGTTTTCAAAGTAAAACATATTGTGAAGACCCAAAATCATATACTTTATACAATTCAAGATCTGGAAGGCGAAGATATAGAAGGACGTTTTTATGAAAAAGAACTACAGAAAATCGATTTTAATCCTAATATCAAAGAATACAAAATTGAAAAGGTTTTGAAGACTAAACGATTACCAGATGGTCAGAATAGAGTACTTGTGAAGTGGTGGGGTTATCCTGAAAAATTCAACAGTTGGATTTTAGAAAAGGATATACAAAACGACGACAACGACTACGATTATGATGAACAACTTTGAATTGACATATTATGCTCAACAAGATGAGCTATTATCACAAAATTTTTTAGGAGTTTTTGCTTGCGATACTCTGCCGAAGATAGTTAAAAGACCAGCGGCTTTAATTGCAAACACCCATACATCTTTTCAAAAAGGAAGTCATTGGATAGCTATGTATTTTGATAATGCTAACTCTGTATATTATTTTGATTCTTATGGTTTACCACCAGTTATTCCTGCTTTTATAAATTATATTAACAAAAATGCTTTAATAATATATACAAATAAGAAACATTTACAAAATTTTAATAGTAGGGTTTGTGGTATATATACTTTATATTTTTTGTATTATAAAGTGCGACATGTTCCTATGTATAAAATGTTTAAAAGTTTCAGTAACACAAATTTTGTTTATAATGATAAATTGATTTGTAAGTTTTTTCATTGTAAATTTTCTGTAAAAGGTCACTTGCGAAATAAATTATGTACACCTTTGTAAAAAGTTAACTCCTTCTATATGTATTATATATATATATATAAATTTTACTTCACTTTGATAGCTCTGCCTCCTTTATATTTTTGTATAATTTTATTGGTTATTTTAGTAGCTCCGCCTTTTTATAAATTTATAACTGAGTGTTTAGTTGTTAAATAAAAATTTTTTATTTTGAAATGGATAGTAGTAATAGTACGCATTCAGAAACGTCTCGCATTAGCGTTTGGGAGTTTTTTGGAAAACGTCTACCTCGAAACGAAGTGGTTTTCTTCAGTCAGGTCATACTAATATACATTGTAGTCATTACAGCTATAATAAATTTATCTCTCTACAATAATAATACACAATTGTGGGTTGGTCTTTTGTACGCTTGTATAGGATATTTATTACCTAGCCCCGTACCGACCGTATTACAGTCATCTAATTCATTGAAGACCGTACCTATAGCAACAGCAAACAACATTATAAATAATGACAACCTTTGAAGATCAATTTTATATCACATTACCTAGTAATAGCAAAAATGGAAACAAACCCTCTGATTTTTCAGCCCATCTACCTTACCGTTTAAAACTAGATGGAAGCTGGGAGGTAGGACTAAGTGAAATAATATACCCCTATAGTTGGGCTACATTTACCAATCATGGTGGAGATAATGTAATAACGTTAATTACGGATGGTGTCGGAAATAAAGTCAAAAAAATTAAAGTTATAGTTTTTGAAAAACATTACTTTATCATATCTGAATTAATTGAAGAGTTGAATGCAAAAGTTGGAGCAGCTATTGCCGGAACTAACATGGAAATCATGTTTTCATATGATGAACATAGTAGAGGATTAGTTAATTTGAAAATAAAAAGTGGTACAATCTTACGTAAAATTGAAATAAGCAAACGATTAATGGAGCTTCTCGGATTTAGCGCTACCAATACTGAGGCCTATGCAATTGCTGATGATTTTTTAAATAGAGCTGTGAATATTAACTTATATACTGTTGGAGAGAAACCTCCAAAAAATTCTAACACACATATTCCACCATCCAAAGCTGTTTTTCTTGCCGAGCCTGGAACTAATCATTTATACATGTTAGGCATTCAACCACCAAATTTGAATGATTTACAGAATTTTTATGTTTACTGTAATATTATTGAAAATCAGATTGTTGGAAATACTTTAGCACCGCTTTTACGTATAGTAAATGTTCAGGGAAAATACAAAGATAATGTGAGTCGATTATATGAAACACCTCACTATATACCCATTCAATTGAAAGAAATTACAGTACTCGAGATTAATATAAAAAACAGTATGAATGAGCATATACCCTTTCAGTTTGGGAATGTTATAGTTAAATTACATTTTCGGTGACGTACTCCTTTATTCCTATAATCATAGTATCAAATTTTTATTTACTCATTCATTCATTTGCATTTGGACACATTGTCGTCAGGTTGAATTTTCGCGAACGCTCTTAATTAATTAATTCATTTAGTTGTTGTTCCTTTTGATTTTCAAAGCAAAATATGCATACCATATTTATTCCTGAAACCGTTGATTACTGGATCAAAATTTATCAACATAGTATTCAAGATAATCAATTTCAATTAGGTGGTACTTTAGAAGGTTTTCGAGCAGCATACCCGTATTATTATAGACATCAAGGAGCTGGAGTTGGTAATTTTTTTAAGAGTTTGTGGCGTCTAGCTATGCCTTTGTTAAAATCTGCAGGAAAGCATGCACTTGCTGCAGGTTCCAAAATTGCAGGTGATGTTGTAGAAGGTCGTTCTTTTAAAGAAAGTGTTGCTGAGCATGGACGAAACGCAGCTGGTAGCTTATTACACGAAACGGGCGAGCACATTCATAAAGGAAAAGGTTTAGGGAAGCGTAAACATATAAATTCTACGATACATATAAAAAGCAATAAAAAGTTAAATGATGGTCAGCGTCAACAACATCAACATCAAAAACAACATAAAGGTAAACACCTGAAATGACGTTCCTCATTCTGAAAAAAGACTCCTCGTAGAGCAGTCGGTTTCAAGGATATCTATTCAAAATGAGTAAATTTATTGATGCTGCGTCGTCTCCTAGTAGTAAAACGGAGTTAGATTTACTTACCGTACCTCCAACACAAGTTGCTATTCATAGAAGTTTTTGGTCTGAAATTCAGTTACAAAATCCTTGTACTAATGAAGAACCTTACGAATTTGTTATTTCACCTGATTCATATATGTTGGACTTATCAAAAAATTTTATATATTTTACTATTCGAATTACGAAAGCTAATGGCGCTGCTTGCGTTTTAACAGCAGACGCCAACAATAACCCTACTGGAAATGTTGTAGCACCAATTAATTTGATCGGCAAAACATTTTTTAAACAGATCAAGATGTACTCAAATGGAAAATTAATATCTGACAGGTAAGTTTTATAATTAAATGTATGTTTACCTTTTTTTTAATTTTAACATTTTAACATTTCAGTGGGGATAGATACGCTTACAGATCTTATTTGGAAACGGAATTGAACTATGGTCGTGATGCTAAGTCGACACATGTTGCAGCTGCTGGTTATGCTTTTGAAAATGGCGATGTTCTCGATATAAAGAAAAACAAGGGTGCTTTGGAAAGAGTTCAGATGTTCAAAAACAGTGCAGTTGTTGAATTAATGGCTCCTATACACGCCGATCTATTTATGCAAGAACATTTTCTATTGAATCAATGTACTTTGAAAATTGATTTATACAGACATAGAGATGATTTTTGCTTGCAAAAATTTATATCTACTGGCAACGAAGCTTATAAAATCGAGGTTAAAAGCATGTCTCTATTTATTAAAAAAGTTGAAGTTGCGGATAATATCAATCTAGCTATTGAATCCATGTTACAAAATACAGCTGCAAAGACCCTATTCGTCGATGTCATGTTACAAGTCTATACATAACAACTAGTCATCGCTCAGCTCCTCTGAACTCATTGTTCACAGGTCCTTTACCTCGTCGTCTGGTTGTGGTGCTCGTTGATGGTTCGGCTGCTAGGGGTGATTATAATCAAAGCCCCTTCAATTTTAAGCATTTCGGATTAAACGAGATTAAAATAACAAGTGGTACTACAACCTTACCTACAACACCATATATGCTAAATTTTAAAGAAAACAAATATTTGCGCACTTTTGTACAATTATTTGAGGGTGTAGGAATCGGTACAGATAACAAGGGTAATGAAATTACTCGAAATTCTTTTACAACGCATAACACGGTTTTTGTTTTTGATTTGACTCCTTGCGGTATGGATGGTAATTTTTGGGAACTCGTACGTGAAGGAACCACTAGTTTACAGATGAATTTTGGAGAGGATATACCAGATGGAGGTATTGAAGCACTTATATACGCAGAATTTGACTCTCTCGTAATGATTGATAAAAATCGTGAAACCTTTACAGATTATAGTATTTAAATACGTTATATTTATATGTACATTTCATCTCATTTTTTTATAATAAAAAATCACTTATAGTTGTTGTTTATACACTCCTTCTCTTTAGCTATTGTTTAGAAATATTCTTTCAATTTATTCCTAATTATACATAAACTTCCTTTTATTACTCCTTCTTTTCTTTATTTTCTCCTTTAATTCTACAGTACTATGTAATTATCTTGTACATTCCTTTTACCCTAAGACCTGTTTGTGCATATTCTCTACATACCGTTTACTCGTACATCTCTAAATATCTGACTACAGTAAACCCTTTTTTTATATTCCAGAAGTTGACACACACACACACACACACACACACACACACACACACACACACACACACACACACACACACACACACACACACACACACATTCATAGTAGAACTCTAAAGAAATTACCTTTACTATTAAACGCATTAAATAAAAAATTTTATTAATTTCAATTCAATTTAATTTATTTGAAAAAATATATACAAAATTTAAAACAAAATAAAATATATACAAAATTTAAAACAAAATAAAATATACATATATACAAAATTTAAAACAAAATAAAATATACATATTTATACAGATTTTACCTAAAAATAAAAACATTAAGTTTCAAAAAATTTTGCAAAAATTTTTACTTACATAGATACTATATACATACGCATCCACAACTGCTACCGCCGCCACCGTCACAGCCCTCGCTAGAGGCTTTACGCGTATCCACTAAAATTTTACAAAATTTAATAACTATTTTAGTTAAACAAAAATTTTTACTCTAATATATATATATATATATCATTTTAACTGTTAAGTAATAGGTACAAGATCTATCAATAGTCTTTATTTTATCGTAAATTTTTATCATATAAGTCGTGTAAATAATTGAAAGCTTCTAGAATATTCTAGAAATGTTCTTTGTTAAGTTTTAGACAACTCAGCTATACACCATACATTAATATACATGAATTAAAAATCTGTAACATACAGCAGTTAGCACATTTTAACCTACGCATATTTATCTTGAAATATTGTAGTAAAAGCTTATAATAATAATAATTTTACTCTCATTAAATATAAAATTTATATGTCTACAACGTGTTTTAACTATAACATCTGAACTTACTAGAAACGCGGCAGCGCTAGTTTTACCCTCTCCTCGACGTAGCGACCGTCGGCGTTTTCCCATTCAGCCCTCACACCTGGGGGGAGGATATTCCACAGGTGCGAGGCTAGGTGGCCGTCGACCAGCGAAGGGTTTTCAAACATCCGGCGTAGACGTTTCATAAAACCCCAAAAGGGTTTCTGTCTAGCCGGATATTCAACCCCTCGCTGGCTTTTCCACCAGCTCTTGAAGTCCGTCGAGGCCTCCTCCCAAAAGACTGACGCCCACGCATCAATGTCGGCCGTCGTTAAAAATGGTTCTAAATTAATAATAATAATAAAATAGTATACATATTAATTTTTAAATCAAAATATTTGTAAAATCAATGTACCGTAAGCCTCGTAGGCGGCTCTCAACGTCGAAATAAACATAACGAATAGGGCCTCCATGGGTAGTCTCGGGTGTCGCGCGCAAGTACAAAAATAAGAATGATTCTTCTTCTTCTATTTTTTCTATTTATACCTCTTTACCCTCATTAAACCTTTTCCGGTTTTTTTCTGCTTTTTGGTTGAATCTTTTCGGTTTTTCTTAAGGTTCTTGACTCTAGGTTATTCTAGAAAACTATCAAAATAACAATAATCACCACCTTAATTGTTTTGGTATTGCGTCTCTTTAAAGGTTTTAGGCTCTAGGTTATTCTAGAAAACTATCAAAATAACAATAATCACCACCTTAATTATTTTGGTAAAGCGTCTCTTGCTGCCATGTTTTATAGAACCTTTGACCTTTTCTAGCATTTCTAATTGGTTTTATGATCTAAATGGCTTCAGCTGTCTAACCTTTCTATGTTTGCTCTGGGAAACACTCTGTATACAAAACCGCATCTACCTACATAAATCATCCAATATAATGTATTAATTTCCGATACGTAGAATAACATTCATGTATTGATGATTTAGTTCTTTTCTTTTTTCTTTTTCTTTTCTTTTTCTTTTTCTTTTCTTTTCTTTTCTTTTCTTCAAATATTTTTGAGGTATCAATTACTTTTTACATTTAGAATATTTTTCATCTCAACTGTTCACTTTTCTACATGCGCTTTATGCCCCACTCTTTTGGGTCATTTTTCTATAAAAGAATTTGATCATTTACGACTTTATAAGTATAAACCTGTAGGAATAATGTTTCAAGTTTTATAGACTCTTAGAGTTTTTATATGTGGAATTGAGCATTCTGATCTAAAAGACCGTTCTAATTTGGACGATCGTTCAGTATGCAGGGCTTCCGATTAGCTTTTCTGTGAACCTGCAGATGGCGCACCTCTTATTTTGGAGCCCGAGGGCGCGTTTTTTGAAGGACTTCCTCCGTGGGCGGAGGGGGTCAATTTTATAAATGAATTCTTTCTTTTATGTTTTCCATTTTTTGTTCACGTTATTATTTTTGTATTTAGACTACAGTATTTTAGTGATAAACAAAAATAAAATAGTGTTTCAAAAGTTTTATAATAAAATAGAATGTTGCATTGAATTAAAAATTTTTGATACGTAAAGATTTTTTAACTCGTCAAATTTTCCGCACGCTTTTTACGACCTTCTCGTTTGGTCATCTTTCTATAAAAGACCTTATTTGTCTACATGCTTTTTACGACCAGCTCGCTCTGGTCATTTTTATAAAAGACCTTCTTGGTCATTTTTGGCAGAACATCAAACTTTATACGCATGCACCCGTAAGGATAATGTTTCGTTGCGTAATGACTTTCCCGAGATTTTACTCATTAAACAGACCATTACTGACCAGATTGACCATTCTGACATTTGTTGACTTGAACGATCGTTCAGAAAATGGGACCTCCGAAATATATTTACACCTGCAGGTGGCACCCTTTTGACAAAGGGGGTCCGGGGTGCAAATTTTTGAGGGCTTCCTCTTCCCAGAGGGGAAGCCGTTTTTACACACAATCTCTTTTTATTTCTTTTCCATTTTTTGTTCATTTTAGTTTTCCTTTTTGCGTTCATCATTGATTTTCCTTTTCCACCCACAGTAACACATTTATTACCATAATCGAAAAATTACCATAATTCTACTATTACGGTAACTCTAGAACATACATTCTTAACCGTATGACCTATAAATCGACCGTATATGTTTACTGTACGACCTATAAATCGACGAAGAAATTAACCGTATATGTTTACTGTACGACCTGTAAATCAGACAAAAGCCAATCGTATATGTTTACTGTACGACCTATAAATCGGTCAAAAGTGACAAATTATAGGTCGTACACAAAAGATAGGAGTATCCTTAAGCGTACGACCTATACGGTCCAGCCTTACTACTAATATTCTAAATTGAGAAATGGATGATTTCTCAATTTAAAATAATGTGAATGACGACAGTAAAATGCACAGTGAGGAATTTATTTGGCAGAGGTAAGGACAGTCGATAAAAATACAAAACGCAAAACTCTAATTCACTGGCCCAAATTCCGATCGTGCCCCAAGTCCGCCACTGTCCCAACACCGCCAGCGTCCCATCTCCGCCACTGCCCCAACTCTGCCACTATCGTGTCCCAACACCGCCACCGTCCCAACTCCGCCACCGTCCCAACTCGGCCACTGTCCCAACTCCGCCACTTTCTTGTCCTAACTTTCGCAATCTTTCAAAAAGTTCGTTTTTTGTAACAAAGTTTTTTTTTACTTAACAACATGACATTGCTAATTCATAGGATGGAAAAAACTGATATTATCATTTAAGCAATAAATACATGGTATATCTATATAATTCTCGTTTGTATAGTCGTACTTAACTATACAAACGATTTTATCGAAATAACTAAAAATAGAACAACGAGCATGAGACCGGAATTTACTTCATTAGCATATCACCAAAATAACTGTGTGCTTTGCACATTAAAATACAAACATACGGATCTGTTTTCATTTCTTGTTGTCAATTGATTCGAATTTGTGTAATCAAATCATGGGTGACTTTGGTCCTATTGAAAATTTTATGAATCAGGAATTAAAGAGTAATTTAGTGATAATTGCGGCGCGTAATGATCCAGATTTGTATTTTCTGTTCCAGAAGAAAAGTTCTAAACGTTTGTCAAACAATGAAACATCACATTATTATGTGTGCATGTTCTGCTCTGAAGATGGAAATGCTGGATCGGCGAGAACTACTGTTCGAAATGGAAGATTCATATCGGATCCTTTTATTGGACATTTGCCAGTTTGTGTTCCGAAATCGAAAAGTGCAATCGAGGACTTAAAACTAACACGAGAGGCTAAACAAAGATGTTCAAGTGAAGGGGTAGCCCCATTACGGTGAGATACGAATTTTGATGAATCGTATCGTATATTTAATAATTTAAGAAAAATGGAGGACTTCTAAATATTTCTGTGAAAAATATGGCTGTGAAGTATTTTATCAAATTATCCGGTCTCAATAGCATTTAGCCACCTGCTTGTGAGTAAATATATTCAGAATTCATTGAACAGCAGTTAAAATTGTACCTCGGTCGCGACTGCATGCAATTAAAGGTTAAGTTTAACGCGTTACAAAAAATAAACTCTTTGAAAGATTGCTTAAGTTAGGACAAGAAAGTGGCGGAGTTGGAACAGTGGCGGAGTTGAGATGGTGGCGGAGTTGGGTGGGACGGTGTCGGTGTTGGGACACGATAGTGGCGGAGTTGGGACAGTGGCGTAGTTGGGATGGTGGCGGTGTTGGGGCGGTGGCAGTGTTGGGATGGGCCCGAAATTCCAGCACACGATGCAATGACTTCAGTAATTGCGTGCATACATGTAATTGGGGGGGGGTAGTGCTATGGAACCCCCCCAAAAATCGTCGACCATATGGCTAGCCATTGGGCGACCACCCCCCCCAGAATTTTCTAATCCAATGGCTAGCCATATGGCAGCCATTGAGACCCCCATACTTTTGGTTGGAAAAATACTGAAAAATGTCAATTTTTTGATTAAAAATGTCAATTTTTGAACGATAAATGATGAAAAATATGAATTTTCTTGGCGCTTTGCACCATGGATAAATTTTTTCGGTCTTTTTGGGAAAAAAATACCATTTTTTGAACTATTTTTCGGACTTTTTTCGTGAAAAAATCGAATTTTCTTTCCTTGAAAGACCCCTCTTCTCAAAATTTTGGGAATTACTGACCCCCACCCCAAAAAAGTCGCCCAACCCCCCCCCCCCCAGACCTCGGGGCTCCGTTAGATGTGTGTCGTGGCCCAGTTTGAATATCGATGAGATGCTTGGGACATGCTCATCTTTATTGTAAGGTGCAAGAAGTTATAAAGTGACATTAAAACAGTTGTGGGAGACTGGAAATGTCACTACAACACCCCTCCCCCTTGAAGCAGATTGCCTTAAGCAATCAAGACTACAAGGTGCAGCTGAGTAGTTGCAGTAGGAGAATTTCCAAAGCTCATTTGTGGAAGAATGAGGGCAAGTCATAATAAAATTCGAACTGGTGAGAAAGTGAGCTTACAGATACTTAACTAGTGTAACGACCAGTTTTTGAAGCACTTTACTTGATCCAGAAATGAACGGATGCTACGGTGGACAAAGGGCGCGGGATGTGGTAGCAATGATAAAATACAAAGGACAGTCGACGGTCACTTGATCATCGATGATGAGAATGAACTGCACACCCGGCTTGCAAATATAACAATGGCTCGGTTTAACTGCTTTCGGATAAAAACGAATTGCTTGCAAATGAAAATGGCGCGGGATATCTAACTGCGATACAAAAAGACTGATCAAATCATGCTTTGCTTCTCCTTAAATATGGCTTCTTGGCCACTCCCTGGGCGTCGCGGGAGGTCTTGCTTCTGTCCATCTTCTTCCGCCAATCGCTGCTTCCTGCTTCGTTATCCTCGCTAACTTGGTCACGCCCTCCAACGCTTTCCTAGTACTGTATGCTTTTCATGTCTTCTCTGTGCTTGCTTCCTACGGTGGGTTCAGCCACACCTCTGTGCTTCTGTGCATGCTTCTGTATCTATTTCCTCTGTATACACATGTTTTGTGGGACTGTTGCTACCGTTCCACTTGAGACTACTGTCTGGTGGGGCTTTTACTTTTTACTGTGTGCAGGTGTTTACGATTTTTATGAGGAATTACGGTAGCCGCGGAATGTGTATTTTAGTGTAGGTTCTAGGGGACCAGCTGCCATTGTGCAAATTAATTGGGGCGTCTTATCTTCTCTGTGCTTGCTTCCTACGGTGGGTTTAGCCACACCTCTGTGCTTCTGCGCATGCTTCTGTATCTATTTCCTCTGTACACTACCAGGTGAAACTAACCGTCCATGCTGGTCGCGTCCAGGACGCATCCAGAATGCGTCCAGAACGCGTCCCGGACGCACCCGGGACGCGAAAAGCACACTATACTGACAATAAAATTGACAGGCCATGTGCTTGTGTCACACAAAGCCAAAGAATTTTGCTGAGGCTTCCTTCTTACCTCCCTATAGAAAGCACACATTATTTACCAGATATAAACGAAAGGTCAACTGTTGTCACACTGTAGGTCAAAACAAAGTGCATATCCACTGCACATTATGAAAGAACTATGATTGACAGTTATTGCATGAATGTCAATTACTAAGAAAGATGAAAGTTTTCTTTGTGCTGCCGAAAAAGACGCATTCCAGACACGACCTGGACACGACCCGGATGCATCCCGGACGCGAATTTTTGAGGGTTAGTTTCGCCTGGTAGTGTATACACATGTTTTGTGGGACTGTCGCTACCATTGCACTTGAGACTACTGTCTGGCGGGGCTTTTACTTTTTACTGTGTGCAGGTGTTGTTTATGATTTTTATGAGGAATTACGGTAGCCGTGGAATGTGTATTTCAGTGTAGGTTCTAGGGGACCAGCTGCCGTTGTGCAAATTAATTGGGGCGTCTTGATTGGGTCAATAGCGGCTACTGGGGTGTGGACGGATCAAAATAAAGTACTTCACATGATTTTACAGGAATATTTGGGTGTGAATCCCAGACACCCTTGAGACGATAAATTACGAAATGAAATAATATTTAATAACTGAATATCACATAATGTATTCTACATATTTACAGTACAGCGTTAGCAGGTACGTTACATTTCCCTCCTTCTGAAGTTGAACATCCTCGTTCAAGGGTTTTGAGGGCGAGAAGGGGTGGGAGTGGTTTCGACAGTTGCTTCTGGAGGGTAGAAAGGGGTTGTCCCGTTTACATGTACCGTAAAAGTGATATTCTTATAGGGGTGTTTGAGTGTAATGTTGGGGTACATGAAATTTGTAACTGTATAGGGCCCATTTTGGCGAGGAAGGAATTTGGGAGTGAACCCTTGTTTACACGAATGATTTTTGTAGAAAATGAGATCACCCGCCTTGTAATGAATGTTCTGAACATGCTTGTTATACTGAAGGGAATAGTGATCTTGGGCTTTTTGCAAACATTTCTGCACAGTTGAGAGTGCTTCTGTAAAGTGAGATTTGACACAAAGGGCATAATCGTCTAGATCAACCATGTAGGATGTAGGGAAGAAATTTAAGGCTGTGTCTGATGGGAGATTAGCCTGCCTACCATGGAGCAATTCAAATGGGGGATACGAAGTGCTATCATTCTTGTGAATGTTGATCAAAAAAATGGCAAAGGGTAGATAAGTATCCCAATCAGTGTGATTTGAATTGATGTACATGCGGATACCGGTGGCTAGGGTAGGGTCTGGTTGCAACGCTCAACTTCCCCATTGGCAATGGGATGGTATGGGGTGGTATGAATTTTCTGAGTATTGCATAAACTAGTGATCCGTAAAAAAAGATCAGATAGAAAATCGGAACCACGATCACAATGGATTATTTTTGGGGAGCCATGACGGCAAACAATTTTGTTTACAAATAATTTGGCGATTGTGGCTGCAGTGATATCAGGGGTCGGAAATGCCTCCACATATATGGTGGAATAGTCGATGAATACGACAATGAATCAGTTGCCGTCTTCAGTGAGGGGTAACAGCCCCATGCAATCAACACCGACTCCGTCAAATGCCGCTGTCGGCTGAATTGGTACAAGATTCGCATGTATTTTGTGCCCGAGGGCTTTTTGTATCTGACATAGGTGGCAGGTTTTGCAATAACGTTTGATATCAGGGCTCATTTGGGGCCAAAAATATTTTTGCTGGAGCAAGTGTAGGGTTTTTCGGGAAGCAAAATGACCTGTGAACTTGCTGTCATGATGGGAGGCAATGACATCCTGTATTTGTGATTTGGGTATGTATAGTTTTGCCTGCTTTTTAATTACGCGAAAGAGAATATTGTGATGCACCGCGAATTTGATCATTGTAAGGGGATGTTTTTTGGCTATTTTTGCTAAGATATTTTTGACAGTTGCATCAGCACATTGGAGTTCAGCAAAATTTTTCTGTTGCTCTTCTTGTTCAGTTGCTTGGGCTTCAAGAACAGAACTGATGGCTGATATCTCAGGACGGGTTTCTAGTTGCTCAATGTCGAAGGATTGCTTGGCTGTTTCTGAAGGGAAACGAGAAATAGCATCTGCATTGTGGTTAGCAATGCCTTTCTCAGGTCGGATGTCGAGCTGAATACCAGAGAGGGCTAATCCCCAATGGGCAATGCGAGGGGAGGGGTTTTCTTTCTGCAAGACTGCCTGAACTGCAGTATGGTCAGTGTGGACAATAACATGCTGCTGGAAAAGGTAGGGGGGAAATACTTGATAAATTAGACTAGGGCAAGGGTTTACAGCTCAGTTATTGGGTAGTTGCACTCTGCGGGTTTCAATGTGCGGGTCCCAAAAGCGATGGGGTGATCCTGACCTTTACTATCTAGTTGGCTGAGAATGGCGCCAATTCCAAGTTTTGAGGCGTCAGTTTTGTGAAATTTTGTGAAAATGGGATGTTGCAGGATTGGGGCATGAATTAGCAGCTCTTTGAGTTAAGTGAATGCATTTTGTTGTTGAGGCCCCTAGGAAAATTCCGAATTCTTTTTGAGTAGCGATGTGAGGGGACTGGAAATTTGGGAGCCATTCGGAATGAACCTGCAATAATAAGAAGGTAGGCCGAGGAATGACTTAACTTCTTTGGAGCTTTTCGGCGTGGGTATATCATAAATAGATTGTACTTTGTTGGGGTCTGTTGAAATGCCTTCCTGAGAAATGACATGACCTAGGCATTGGTCTTGGGGCTTGCAAAATTTGCATTTTTGTATGTTGAGTTTGAGGCCTGCGTTAGAGCCCGAAATAATAACATCCATTAACCTTTGGAACATGACTGGAGCGTTGGTAAGACCAAAGGGGAGGTAGTTAAACCGATATTGTCCGGCTGAGCAATTAAAGGCAGTTTTTTCTCTGTCTGCTTGTGCAATTGGGATGGAACAATAGGTGTTTGATTGGTCAAGAGACGTAAAATATTTCATTCCACGCAGGGTATCTAGATTTTCGTCTATGTGGGGCAAGGGATAGGTATCTTTTTTTGTTACTTTATTTAGGCCTCTGAAGTTAATGCATAAACGATGACCACCATCTTTTTTGGGGACTAAAACTGTGTTGGTGCACCATGGAGAGTTGCTCTGGCTTATGACACCTGCTGCTGCGAGCTTTTCCTTTGGGGAAGTTCGAAAAAGGTGTCCATGTATGGGTTGGGAGCCATTGGTGTCAATTGTATGTGAAAGAAGGGTGGTTCTACCCAGGTCCATTTTGGATTTAGCATATAATGTAGGATACTTTGATAAAGCACATAGGAGTTGGGTTTTTTCTGCTTCGGTGAGGTCACTGGAGGTTAAGTTAATGTTTTCTTTTAATCATGTGAATGTATCAAAACAGTTTGACTAATTTTGCATCGAAGGGGTTAGTTTGGTGGGAGAGTCTTGTTTTGAGATGTAACATGAGACTGTGCCGATGCATGTTACAGGGTAAAGAGTTTGGACTGTGTCTTGTGTGTTTAAGAGCGAGATGCATATGCAACTGTTTTGGTTTTCAGAAACACAAGCTGAGAAATGAACTTTGGCACTCTGTTTGGGTTTTGGAGTAAATTCAAGCTGTTTAACTTGTAAGTACGATTTGGGAAGGGGGGGCAGTAAATTCGGTGACTGTATGGGGTGGTACTTCTAGTTTCTCGTCTAAGTAGGTTCCAGGGCTGGTCGAAAGGGGGCTATATTCCAGGCCATCACAAGGTAGTATGACATTGCCAAATTTGACCTGGGACTTCTGATTGTTGATAGTGTATCCTGAAAATCGACTGAGAAAGTTTTTGCCTAGGAGGACGTCTGCTGTGCAGTCTTTTTGGACATGGACCATAATTGTTTCCTGGATAGTTTGGGCTGTGACTGTAACAAAAGTGGTTCCTACAAAGTGAATTGGGAGGTTATTTGCTGCTCTGGCTTGGACTAGTGGGGGTTTCATGTCTAGCTGTAGGATTTGAGTGATTCGCGAATCAATGAGTGAGTATACGGCACCAGTGTCAATCATGCCTTTTGTAAACAACTTGCCGTTTAGTGTGATTGGAATGTGAGGGGTATGTTTCTCAGGCACATTCTGGGGTGACTTATTTGATCCAGATTGGTGGATTTGATTTATGAGTTTAATTGCAGGAGTTCTGGGGGTATCAATATCGACAAGGATGTATTTCTGCTGAGTTTGGGCCCAACGACATTTAGCTAACTCCAAGAGAGCGTGGCCGAATGATGGGGGAATGGTCTCATGTAAATGTCTGTTGTGTGATGGTATTTCATTTGCATGTTGATTAGTAACATGATGGTTTGGGGAAGGGAAATATTTTCGAAGAATGAGAAAAGAGTAAAAGTCACCTGCAATGACTACAGTGATAACCGCTAGATTGATAATGATTTGCATGGGTCCTTTGAGTAAATTATTTAATCCATCTGTGAGGCTTTGGGTAGTGCCGGTTATTACATGCTCTATGCCTTGACCAGGGCCAGAGAGGGTATTTCCGATTGCTTGGCCACTGACTGAGATCATATTGTAAACTGTATCTGAGTTAAGAGACATTTGGGCGGTGTAGTTGACGAGTTTGTTAACAACGTTTTCAAGTGTGTGAGTGTTGTAAATGTATTGTTTTAAAAAGAGTAAGTTGGTTGAAATGGTTGCCAGTTGATCATGAAAAATTACAGGTGTGTTGAAATGAAAGAGGGAGAAATTTTGGTTCCAGACAATTTCTAAGGGTAGATCAGTGACATGCAGGGATCCTGTTTCGCTAACCCATGTATTATTCTGCTTGTAAAGGGCTACATGCATGTGATGGCAATCTACAGTTTGTGAGAAAGGGGTCAAATCGTTTCCGCCTGGGTTCGAAAACATGAGTTCCGTTCCCATGAGAATAGGTAAAATTTTGTAGCATGTACGGTTGATTTTATGGTTGTAAAAGACTTTGGATGCATTTATCTGCTTACAGGGCCAGACTGTGAGGGCATCTCCTTTGAATTCGGCTATTATGTCGGTTCGTTGTAAGAATGCACGTGCCCCAAGGGTTGCATCAAGGCGCAAAATTTGCCATACTAAATCAAGGTGATGCTGTGCCTGTCTGCATAATTCACTCCAAACATTTTTGAAATTTTGGATCTCGAATTCCTGGATTTTATATGCTAGATAGTTTAGCTTTGTGTTAATGGGTTCAAAACTGTCAAAATCGTAGAGTGTAGTATGGGTTTCGTTGATTTTTGGGGTTAAAAAGGTGTTACAGTGTGGGGTGCTTTTGTCTAACTGCACAACAATGCCCTGTTCAGTTAGGACACTGTCTTGGATTTCTGAGCAGTTGGGGTTCGAAAAGAGTGTATTTTTGATGGAGAATGCACCTTGTAGCTCTTCTATCATCATGTGGGTTTGTGTCAGTCTTATGGAATGTGTAATTTTGTATTCGAAAGGGCATAGGTTTTTGAATGCTGTTCCATTCCAGATTATGGACCCATCAGCCGTTACACAATTGCCTGATGATGACCCCATGTCATGAGCCCAGGTCACCTAATGTACCTGTCATTGATTTTTCATTCCACGATGCTATTTGTCCTATCTCTATGATGAGGTTAGTGACCGACGTACTGTGGTCTGTACAACACCATGTGTATTCTATGCTTAGGGAGTGGTTGGTTGACCAAAATCCTGGTATGGTTTCGTATAATTTTAGACCATTATGTTCCTTGTCTATAATGATTGCCTTACAAACATGGGGGGGTTAGATTTTGCATTTCGGTTTGGTCGAAGACAATACCTTTTGAGCCCAAAAATCCAGTATTAGTACAAATTTTGCGTTTGCGAACACTGCATTTGTATGCATCTGTTATGTGAGGTTTAGTGGAGGGGATATAGATTTTTCCGAATGTCTGTTCTGGTTTGTCTACTATGGAAGGGGGCATGCATGCCACAAGTTTTGGTATGCTGACTGAGTGGCGGCTCAATGAAGTTCCACAGATCTGAAATTGTGCACTACAGGATGTAGGGATTATGATGCATATAAAAATACAATACAATGGCCTATACAATGTTTTATTGGAGGCGAGGGGGCATTGTGTTTTTTTGTTCTGGCCGGTTTGGCATAGCCGTTGTTGGTGTTTTGCATTGTGGTGCTGAGGGGGTGGCCAGTTTACAATCTGAACAGTCTGCAAAGTTTTAGAAGATGAGTCATGGGATGCGGTTTGGATTTGCTTACTCATGGGGGTCGGCAATAATGTTTGGCGGGAGTGGAATCTGTAGGGTTTGAGGGTGAGGCCGTGTAAGAGGGACAAGAGGTTATGGCCGGTTTTGGAGGGTATCTCTGGGGTGGTGGGCGAATTGGCTGTCTGTTTTTGCGGAATTTTGTAATCTGCGGGGATGGTAGGGGGCGATTTTACAACTTTGTCGGCCTTGGGCATGGGGGGTGGTGACATTGCGCACCAATCGGGAATGTCCAAGTCCAGGACGTATTCTTAGTGACTGCGGCGATGGGTGGTTGACATTATAGTTCCTAAAGTAGTCTGAGGGCCGTTAGTTATGGCGGGTAATGTTGAGTAGAATGCAGGGTCATCAATGTCCATTAGGGGTTGGGGTTGCCTGTACTCAATGCAATTTTGAATATTACAACTTTGTTGGTTTGGGCAATACCTACTTGTATGACCTCTCTGCTTGAATAGAAAACATTGAAAATTTGAGTAGGGTTTTGAAAGGCAGTTATCAGATGTATGTCATGTTTGGGAGCAATGGATGCACCAGCTTTTACAATCATGCGTACTGTGATTATTACGAAAACAAATTTCACATGATTTTTGGGTCCCTACCGAATTACAATTGCAAGCTACGTGTCTGAGTTGTCCACACTGAAAGCATGTGGGTTGCCTAGGAGTAGTATTGTGCCTGTAAGCATTATTCCTGCTGAAAGTGTTGTTACTGAAACTGTTGTAGTTACTCTGTTGTGGGGGTTGGGATTTTTGTTTGATCTGCAACTGTAAATCTTTTACTTGTTGTTCTAGTTGATGCAAGAGGTCCTGTTGGTCCGTATTTTTGGTTAGGGAAAAGATGGGTTTGGGTTTTGGAGGTATAAATGGAAGGGTGTTGGACTTTAGCTCATTTCTAAGGATTTGCTGTTCAATGTAAGCTGCTTCGTCTGACATTTCTTTTAGGGTTGCGAATCGTCTATACTTAATTGCTTCCCTGATTTCGTTTTGCATGCCTTCTACAAAAAGGTGTTTTATGATCATTTCTCGGGCGTCCGTGTTAAAGTTGGGGTAGGCGAGGGTTGCTAGGTGTTCTAGATCAAACAAGAATTCAGTTACTGTTTCTGATCGTTTTTGTTTTCTTTCTTGCAAAAATTGTTGATGTAACTCAGTGTCTCGATTATTTGGGAAGAAGGCCTGTAATGCGGTTTTATACTGCTCTTATGTATTTGGGGGGGGGGGGGTGTTCAGAATTGGCTAGACTTTTGAATTTTGCTAATGCAGCTCCTCCCAAGTGAATTTCTAAACATGCTAACTTCAACTGTGCATCGGTATCCTTCATGCCTTGGAATACTTTGAATGGTCCTAACGTTTATTCCATTCACCAAAATGTTGGGTCACGCCGCCTGTGAATACTGTAGGTTTCGCGTAGAAGTTATTTGCCATGTTATTACGAATGTTTGCTGTTCTTAGATCACCAATTAGGGTAGGGTTTACTGTATTCTGGTTTAATTGTGTGCACAGAGTACGAAAATGTTCAGAAAATAAATCATTTATCTGCTCTCTAACGATTTCTCCTAAATGATCTTGGGTTTGGTGGATCATTCTTGGTTTACACTGGGATTTCTGCTTAAATGCTTCAATTTTTGCTTCATGCTGTATTCTTAAAAATGTATTGCTTAATGTTTCATTGGAGGGGATTTCCAGTTTGCTTTCTAGGAATGTCTGTCCTACTGTAGAAATGATTACTACTGTACTATCTAATGCTTGGGGATGCCCGGAGGAAGGATGCACCTAATTGGGGCAGGGAGTTTCAGTGGTTAACGGTATGGTATGGTCACCAAAATATGTAACGACCAGTTTTAGAAGCACTTTACTTGATCCAGAAATGAACAGATGCTACAGTGGACAAAGGGCGCGGGATGTGGTAGCAATGATAAAATACAAAGGACAGTCGACGGTCGCTTGATCATCGATAACAAAAATAAACTGCGCCCCTGGCTTGCAAATATAACAACAGCTCGGTTTAACTGCTTTCGGATAAAAACGAATTGCTTGCAAATGAAAATGGGGCAAGATATCTAACTGCGATACAAAAAGACTTATCAAATCATGCTTTGCTTTTCCTTAAATACAGCTTCTTGGCCACTTCCTGGGCGTTGCGGGAGGTCTTGCTTCTGTCCATCTTCTTCCGCCAATCGCTGCTTCCTGCTTCGTTATCCTCGCTAATTTGGTCACGCCCTCCAATGCTTTCCTAGTACTGTATGCTTTTTGTGTCTTTTCTATGCTTGCTTCCTACGGTGGGTTTAGCCACACCTCTGCGCTTCTGTGCATGCTTCTGTATCTATTTCCTCTGTATACACATGTTTTGTGGGACTGTCGCTACCATTGCCTTTGAGACTACTGTCTGGTGGGGCTTTTACTTTTTACTGTGTGCAGGTGTTTACGATTTTTATGAGGAATTACGGTAGCCGTGGAATGTGTATTTTAGTGTAGGTTCTAGGGGACCAGCTGCCGTTGTGCAAATTAATTGGGGCGTCTTGATTGCGTCAATAGCGGCTACTGGGGTGTGGACGGATCAAAATAAAGTACTTCACATGATTTTACAGGAATGTTTGGGTGTGAATCCCGGACACCCTTGAGACAATAAATTACGAAATGAAATAATATTTAATAACTGAATTTCACATAATGTATTCTACATATTTACAGTACTGCGTTAGCAGGTAGGTTACTCTAGGCAAGACATAGCAAAGGCCAACTGGTTGTGTGAATTTGGTCATCACAAATCAAAATGCACACAAAAAATTTTTTCCACAGGTTTGATCCAAAATCTGTACAAAAGCTCTTAAATTTGAAGTAAAAACGAAAACACTGAGGTTAAAACTTTTTGAGCAGAACCAGATTGTTGATGATACGATTGAGAAAATTGTGGCCTAGAGTCAGGTAGTATATTGGCACCACATAGAATTTTAGGATAGTCAGACGGTGTAGAGTTGCGAGGTAGTGGCATTGGAGGTAAATCAGAAAGTGCGGGTACGGTGAACTGACCAAGGACGCGGCGTGTGGCTTGTCATTCAGTGTGAGTGTTAGCACGAACCATGGCCAACACACATAGTTTTTGATGGTCATGGACGCCCACCTCATGAGGTTTCTCAAGAATAGCCTCAATCATCTCAACTGATGAGGTATAGGCAGTTAGGTAATGCCATGTTTTGCTCAATGATCCATATTCATGTAAGAAGAGAATGAGCTCAGCTATCTGGATGCCAGTGGCAGGGCCATACATGGTAGCCCAATTGGGTAGCCAGTCAAGGATGGTATGCAAAAGGGTGTCAGGAATGGTGTGCTCAATAGCCCTATCAACAGAGATCTTATAGGTATCTCGATACAGTTGGTAAAGAGATGTATTTGCATCAGTTGCCTTTTGAGAGGCGCCAGATGGCAAGTTAATATTAAGGCGAGATAAGATGTGGATAATATGGGGCTCAGTCACCACTCTAGGCTTGAAATGAGTTTCAGCTAGATCGGGCTGGTGCACCGATGGAGGAGCAGACTGTGACATAGAAGCAGCTGTGGATGTTGTAGCAGTCCTGGAATGAGTTGCGCTAGAGGAGGGTAGCTGAGTAGTAGTTGCACTCATAGTGGTAGAGGAGGTTGATTGCTGAAGTACAGGAGCTTGCTGAACAGGTGGTGGAGGTGGTGGAAATTGAGTCGCAGCAGCAGTGATTAGCTGTTGTTGCTGCTGCAATTGGACCACAGGTTGTTGAAAAGGAATAGGATACCCAGCCAGTGGTGCTTGATACCCAGCATTTGGCTGTGGTACAGCATAAGCAGGTGGAGGAGGTGGAAATTAAGCAGGGTACTGATACTGAGGGACAACTGCCGGTTGGTACAGTTGTTGAATGTAAGGCTGGCAGATGGGCCTGACAGCAGCAGGAGGCTGTTATGGTGCACCAAAACCAGGTGGAAAAGAGATTTCAAACAGTGATGGAAGCTGCTCTCTAGGCACCTTAGGAACAGTTTGTTGCCTAGCATGTGTCTTAGCTACAGGTTTGGCAGAGGCCTGAGGTTGTGTGAAACACTGAGGAGTGACATGAGAATGGTGAGGTTTGTCACGTGTCGCACAACTGTACATAACTCCTTCGTAACAATCGCAACGCTGGCTCGGTAGTTCAATGGGAAGAACGCTGCACTATAGTCACAGAGAGCTGGGTTCGAATCCAAGTCGAGCATGATTTTTCAAAACGGTGTTTGGCGATGGTTACGATGGCAACGCATTTACCCATTACGTGTCATGGGGAGGCTTGGATGGTCCCACATTGGTGGGCTGCAGGAACCTGCATCTTCAAGGGATGAGGTCATCCTTCTTTCAAGGGGGGAATGTCGCGTGTCGCAGGACCGTACATAACCCCCATAACAATCGCAACATTGGCTCGGTAGTTCAATCGGAAGAATGCTGCACTATAGTCACAGAGACCCGGGTTCGAATCCTGGTGGAGCATTATTTTTCAAAACGGTGTTTGGCGATGGTTACGATGGCAATGCATTTACCCATTATGTGTCAGGTTCATACTGTTGAGATGTGGAAGGTTTCTTAGATTCTGGTTTGATCTTCGAAGCATCACCGCGTTTTTGAGTGGCCAGAGAAGACTTTGCCGTAGGTTTATGAGATTTACCAGATTTGTCCTGGGGATCTATCTTCTGTTTCTTTAGTTGAGAATGGAGATAGTGAAGAGCATCCATTACAGGTTTGCCAGAGATGTCAAGGATGTAGAAATCATTGACAGTCTTGGTACCAGCTTGGATCTGAGCTAAAGCTTCAGCTATATCTTCAGGTGTGAGCATACGACATGAAATTGGAGTAGCAGAGGTGGAAAGTGAAGGCTTTGTGACTACTGAGGCTGCAGCAACCTTCTGAATATGATAAGATTTGTTAGACTTAGCAGATGAGCTTGACTGAGTTGCAGTAGTTGATGGTTGAGGCTGTGCAGCAACTTGAGGTTGCAGCGCTGCACTCTGAGGTTGAGCAGAAATGGATGTTTGAGGCTGAACCACAACTTGGGATTGCGGCGCAGCACTCTGAGTTGAAGGTGTAACAGAAATAGTTGGTTGTATGGCTACTATGGTTGGAACTGTTGCTGTCTGACCCGAGGATGGGGCAGGAGCGGTAGGTAGAGGGCTGAAAATCATCTCATGCAGAAATAGGAATTCACAATCTTCAAGATTACAATTACAAGGTCGAATACGTCAAGGGCAAAGACAACGCCTGCGCCGACTTCTTGTCCAGAAAAGATGACCACCAGAAACCACCAATTCCAAATACTGAAGAATTAACTGCCGAAATTTTCCTGAAAAATTTTCGCCCTGCTGGTGCATTATCAGATGCCGACTTAATGGTACCCGATATACTCCCAGCAGCGGTCTCACCCCCACAGAAATCGACCCAGACGTCAATGCCGTCACTCCTGCAATGACCAAAAAGACCATCAGTCAACCCACACTCTCTGATCACATACTGTTGGCCGCCGACTATGCGCCGCCTCTGGTTGAAGCCATAACTATTGCTTCCCATGAGGAAGTCATACCAGCACAAGCCACCGACCCCACTGTCACCAAAATTATCACTCCTCTCCAAATCGGCAATGCCCCAAAGCACCCTCCGATTTTCTTCACGGAAGATGGACTCTTGTAATGACAAATCAAAGATATCAAGCAATTCGTCTTCCCCGCATCCATGGTTGATCAAACGCTTCATCAATTCCACAGCACAAAAGTTTTGAACCACCAAGGATTCAATCGTACATTAGCAGCCATCAAAACCCATTTTGGTGGCCCTGCATGGAGGAAAACGTCCGCCACTGGATCAAGTCATGCAAGATTTGCCAATTGCTGAAGCTGCCCACATCACCGCCTCTGCTGCTTCTACTGATCCAGCCCATGCACCCTTTCGAGATCCTCGCCACCGACATTGTCAACATATCGCCGGTAGGTGAGAAACGTCCCTACATTATTGTTTTTCAGAATTATTTCACAAAATGGGTCTCCACCCATCCCATCCCTGATCAAAAGGCCTCAATGATTGTGGAATGTTTGGTAAACAATGCTGTCCTTACGCATGGTAGCCCGCTTGTCCTCCTTTCCGATCAAGGTGGATGTTTCACATCAAAGTTGATGCAGGATATTTGTGACCTTCTCAAGATCCAAAAAGTCAAAACAACAGCCTACCACCCCCAGTGCAACGGTATGGTCGAGGTCTTCAATTGAACGTTAATCGCACAACTAAAGAAGTACACCACCGATGATCCGGATAATTGGAAATGCAATTTGCCATACGCCGTGTTTGCCTATAATGCCATGCCGCATACTGCTACACCCCATTCGCCTTTCAGCCTATTACGAGGCTATGAGCTACACATAACTTTCGATTACAATTGTGCCTGTCGACTCACATTTCCACTCAATTACGATGCGTATCAGCATATCCTTACGCAGGCACAACTTAAAATGCACGAGGAAATCAAGACTAACCTTGATAAAGCCGTGGCGTTCAGTAAAGAATATTTCGATCGAAAAGCCCCAACACGGGACCTCACCATCAACGACCTTGTCCTCTCGACCAACACACGAAAACTGAACAAAATTCAACCCGACCGCAAACTGTTTCCACACTACATCTGAAACCATTCATACCCCGCCCCGCCAAAGAAATCTTTGAGCTCAAAGCTGGTGGACTGCGTTTGCCTCACACTTCACGACACGAATAGTTTGATTTGAAATTTTAATTTTTGATACAGCACTCATCACACCGAGTTGTACATAATCCCCGAATTTTCTTTACTTTAGATCCTGGCGACAATGTTGAGGAGATAGCGACTATGGACTAAGTGTAAACCATTTGGTTACACTCTCTCCACCCGATACTTCCCCAACAAAAGCATCACCAACTTTACATCATCGCCTTACACACTTCCCTGTTTCCCATGTTTCCACATAGGAGGGGGTATCTTCTTTAAGATCAGGTTCTGTTCTGCGCAAGGCCATTTGGTTCATTTCCAATCGTCCCTGGCTGCATTCACTCTCATAAGACTAACTGGGAAAGGTTGATTTTAGTCCCCATTAACATAGTGGTGCTGGTAGTGCTTTGTCATAATCGTAGTTTGCATTTTCCTACTTTACACTTTCTTCACCTTTCAGCGCTTATTCTTTACCTTTTTTTTCTATTTCTCGCTTCCACCCGAAACAGTCCCATTTTCCAGCTGCTCTCAAAAATATTTTTCAACGTGACAATGCTGTCAACTTCTTCCGCCTACGCAGCCGATGAGCCCCTGCCACACCGTGAATTCATAAACATCAATGAACGTTACCTACGATGGGGCGAACAGCAGCCACATCAGAACAATCTCAGCTTCTGCTGTGACAGTACATATTCCTTAGCATGCTCTTCTTTTCACTTTAACCTCTGCCTGCTCTTTTACCTATGCTTGGGACCCCATGGAAACCCTCCCCTCTGTAGCCCCGGGCCAGAGGCCATGGTCAGCCACCGTGATCCAGTCATCGTCAAGTTGTGGCAAATTCTACCCCACAACTGGCCCCTGCTTTGACTCCCACAAATGACAACTCTCGTCATCTCGCTATCGTAGCTCAATCCAGCTGAGAAGATGGACCTGTCAAAGTGACAGTTTCCCCCCGGCATGCTCACCTCTTCGTACAGCATACAACGCCATCTCCTTCTTGGCTTCGTTCTAAAGTCAACCTTTTGAATCCATTTCCCTCCCTCGATCCGGTGTCCACTGTGTCTTATGTCCAATATTGCGCTCGCTCTTGTTTAGAGAACAACATCAAGCGACTCATCTGCGCCGCCGATTTGGAGTGTTGGTATGTCTCCTTGTACACCAGACCTCCAAACGTCTTGCTGCCACCGATTTTTCTTTCAACCAGAAATTTGGGAGAGGTCCTCGCAGCCCAGTCCACGCCAAATTTCTGTGGCTATATGTTGGTCAGCTTGGACACTGAGTCAATCATGGCCACGGATATGAAAAATTTCCAGTTTACTGTGCCAATGCCAACAGCGTCCAGCTATTCAACAGCATCCAGCTATCTGCGATACGTTCAACTCACGTTTCCAAACAGCATGATGTACATTTTCAAACCTTTCACCACCACTCCAGAAGACTGGACTGCGCCATTCTCCCTGGTCGAAGGCAACCACACCATCATCATTTCCTTCAATGGAGCCGACGACTGGGCGGGAATATACACCCTCCTTGGCACCCAGTTCGGGACCGACCACCAAAAGAAGAATAAGGACCCAGCTATCCATTTTGAGGCGTACCCGGTGATCCAAAACATCGATATCTCCCTGTCGCTGTATGAGCTGGCTTGGCAGATAGGCTTCTTGCCCCAAAAGCATACCCTGAAAGCTACCGTTTCCGCCATATGGGTGCTGGACGTTTTGAAACTGACGTTAAAGTTCCCAGCCGCCCTGTGATTTTTCAACAATCCAGTGACATCAATCCTGCATTCTGAGATGCTCGCGTACGCAGCCCTTGAGGCCTTCTATCGGATACTATTGTTTCTCACCTTCGGCCATTACGGCTTTGTTGCTGCCGTGTACAATGCTCCCACGTTATTTCCACAGGACTCATTGGAAGCCGCCGAAATTGACCACCTGGCCGAGACGTTAATCGCCGCTTTTCACAAGGTCGCGCTGATGGATGTTCTACCCATCAATGCTGTTGACAAAATTTATCCAACTATCTCGCAAATTGCCTTGCCAGGGATTATGTGAGATGAGGTTCTTTCCGCATATCAATTTTTTATGTTCCATTGCATATCATCCAACCACCGTCAGTCTTTTTGTTTAGGAACGCAGCCCAACAGTTTTTGCGACATCAAAACATTGATGCGTATGACGCACCCCAAGCTTCTCACCCCCCCCCCCCGAAGGTGCCAAAGAAGAGGAAAAAAAGTGAAAAGACGAATGGAACAAATCATCAGAGGTATTGGATGACGAAGACCCTTCCCTCCAACTCAGATCGATGTTGGACGACCTGGATGGCCTTCAAGCAGCAGTCACCTCGGCCATGAAGAGCGGGCTCACACACCGACTTATCAAATTGCTCAACTTCCTGGTTTCCCCCACATACAAATTGGCTATTGGGGACCGCCTTCAATTGGAAACCAAACTGGCATTACCATCAATTCCTCACAAGGTTGACAACGTCTGGATTGAACACATTGCCGCAGACCAACCGCTCCGCGATCAGACATACCAGGGTACCCATTATCATTATCTCCCTACCACCATTCTTAGTCTTTTGCAGGTGGATGGTAACTGGTTCCCACGCTTAACAACTTGCCTGCCCTTGGCCGCGCTATTGGCTTCGCCTTGTTCCACCGCCGAATTTGCCTACGTCAACGACCTGTTAATGCACCATGCTCAAACTTTCTACCCGGCCATGCGAACCATGTTTTACAACTGTATGTGGTACCATGCGGACCCCAACACTCGAACACGCCTTACGGATTGGATGAATCGAATACTGGAAAAAGAGCCATCTTTCAGCAGTTAACCTGGTACCTACATCTGTAACCGATTCACTCTTCGCCCGATTATTTTTGATGAGGATTTCTAAATGGAAACCACCATAGAACAAATCAATATTGATGAACCGGACTACACCGCCAAACCCCATAGCCATTTCCACTTCTATTCCTGCTTGCTCAACATCATCTATTTTCAAAATCGATTTTCATTCCCTGCACCAGTCTATACGTACCCGTTGCTGACTACGGCCTCGGTGCACATGCTCACTGCCGAGGAACTCTTCGATCGCCCCACTTGGGCAATAGAAGTAGAGCCCACGGATGAAGAGCTTTTGGATACCCCAATCTTTGACCTGAATATAGTGAAGCTGCCGCCATCAGCTGACATGTCGGCCCTTCCCGCACCAACTGCCACAACCGACTTTATGGTGACGGTCACCCAAATCACCGATTTCTTGAAATTGATGCTCAATGACATATCGACCCTAGCTCCAGTGCCGATGGACGAATCTACTCTGGTCCAGCCTATAGCAATGGATGCCGAGACAAACACTACCACTGCTGAGCAAATGTTGACGGATATCCCCGAAGAAACCCCCGCCAACCAATCCACTGCTATGGATGTCGTGCAACAGGAACCCACTGCTGTGGCAGTCCTGCCGACACCCACTGTGGACCCTCGCATTTACTTAGCCACTCCAGCAGTTCTACCCCGACATTGGATGATGGCCACTGTTGCCGCCGCCAAGTATATTGCCCCTGTTCGTTTTTCTCAACATATCAATTCAGATACACAATGGCAAGCTTTGGCCACAGCCCTCATGGCATATCATTTCCCGTCACCGCCACCCTGTATGTTGTTCCCAAAACACCATTGAATGGACTATCCGGATGGGCTCAAGGAGGAAATACAACATATTTTGCTGCCGCAGCCGACACCAGCTTTAGTTGTCCCTCATGTAGCTCAACCGGCTCTGGCTGTGGCTCAAGCAGCCATACAGCTGCCTGCCGCACTGCCGCCCAGCCACCACCACCTGCGCCTCTATTGCTGCCGATGGCACCTATGGATGTTCAAACCCCACAGGCTCCCAGCACATCCACGCTGGCTTTAGATTGCCATGGCCATCCTATCCCAAGACCTGGCTGCTACGAACATTCCGCCGAACGAAAACAAAATCAACATTATCGAATTACCAAAAATTACCGAAAATGGATTACCAAAAATCTCACAAAACATGTATAACAAATGAACCACGCACTGGACAAACACCGCCGCCCAGTACATCGCCTACTGAGCGCAGTAAGACGCCCAGTGAATGAACAACCCATCGCCTAGAACAACACGCCAAACAATAAGCTCGAGAAACAGCGGGTCAAATCAATTCTCAAACTGGCGTGACATTGCAGCCGAAAGTCACAACCACCAAGACAGCAGCGCCGGCCAAACAAACGCTGCCTGCCCGCCAATCTGATAGCCATCGTTCTCGTCACAAGTCTCATCACCATGATGACCTCCACCATAATGAAACCAAACAATGGCCACGAAAAGGTACTACAAGCCATGACAGCCCTCAACAGGAATGCCGCGAAGATTCGCCGCCACACCATACTCAAAGCAAACAAACGCGTCAGGTGCATTCTACCCATTTCTAGGAACAGGCGTACCAGCATGGTTTCCACCGCTCACCACCGAAATTGACCCACTATATTAGCCCATTGCAATGCGATGCCGAAATTCAAAAATGTCTGGAAGCTTTGAAAAATCTGCAGAAAATGGTGTTCAAAGTTCCGCTACCGCCCACACCCCGATGAACCTGGAACCAGCCACATCATCTTCCCCATCGCTCCCACCTACCACCATGTTGCTGCTGCCTACAGCCCCGATGTCCGCCATGCCAACCACCATCACACACACCATGTCCCTGCCGCCTACAGCCTCCATGTCGGTCCAGACCACTGCACCAGCTCAACCATCATTGCTTATCACTACACGACTGGTACTAGGAGCCACACCACCGGCCGGTACCGCACAAGGTTTCCAACCATGTTTACCGAGCGAGGCGACGAATTTGCCAAATTATACGCATTTCCGAACCACGGACTCACCGCACGGTATTATGCTGGTGTCCCTGCGTTATCCGCCTCATATCAATCCATCTGTTGAATTTTTCTCACTGCAGATTTTGCATGAAATGGTCCCGATCAACTTCTTCGGCTGTCTTGGAGTTTGTGCTACTATGGCTGTCCATATACCCGCTACAAATGCTTCCCTGGCTCTCTACCAATATTTTCACACCCATTATGGCCCCATGTATCAAGAACCGCAACTGCCCATATCACCCGAAGTTGCTGTGCTCATTTTGCAATGGGTTGCTGGCCTCTGGGCCGAAGAACTCGGCGTTGTCAACACTAATCACACCGCTCACTCCGCGCTTTCCCTGTAGGAAGTGCATGGTTTAGACAATCCGTCATGCCTGTTTGCCTACAACACCCGGGTCCGTTTGGTCGACAGCTGGATGGTGTACCTGCAGTACTCCCCATTTCCACAACCTCCCAAAATCGCCAATATCCAAAGAATTTATCTCTAATACCATAGCAAAACTGATCGTCCGGTATCCCTGCTGGGTCGACACGATTTCTCGGCCCTGTGGAACCTGTTGCCACTGCGATCATTGCCCCCAACAGGGCTGCCCTCGGACCGACCTTCCCTGATTGCGATGCAACTTCCACCTCCAGGGGTCAATCCTCTATTGCTGTTGTGCATGCAAACTTATACTTCATTTTCTGGCCCCTGCAATACGGCCCATTACGGCCATTATCCCCGCCACTCGCGCTCCGTTCATTTTGATGGCCATGACGATTCCTGCGACCCTCATGGCTACCACAATGACTGTCACCGCCAAGATAACTGTGATTGCCACGACAACTACAATCTACTTGCCATCATTGTCGTCACTGATGCAAAGCTTTTGTACAGTAATGTTTGTTTTTTCTTGTTCTTATTAACCTCCTTTCTACCCGTTGTTTTGTCTAATCTCCTTTCGTTGTGTTTTATTTTTGTACTAGTTTTCACTAAGGCACACGCAGCTGATGCTAGGACCACACAGTAAGAGGGCTCGACTTGTTCTACTGCCACACACCCCCACTTGCCCCATTTGTCCTCCCTTGCCTCCGCCGCCTTGTGCCCGTTTTGCTGCGGCCATCAACGTAGTGGCTGGCCTCACCATCCCATCCGCATGGCATCGTATATTGGTGAGCTCCAGTATAGCAGTGCGGATGGAGTGACTACATGAGCCGCGGTGTTGTCAAAGTTACGGCCTCGCTAATTGTGACTCACATTGGGAGGTCTCACCCTACGCCCTGCCCAAAATCAACTCAATCAACTGCAACGACTCTGTCGGCCTCGCTGTGTGATGCCGAAGATCCCTTCAGCCACCCTCGCGACGGCCTGTAGTGGTGGAGTCCTTTCCCCTTGCACGTTTTGGTTATTTCTTGATGATAGCTTAGGGTGATCTACCACAACGGGGGAGGGGTGTTGTAGTGTGTTTCCGCCGATTTTGCATTATTTTGTCGTTTTTGTTGTTTCGCACATGAGGCCCGCAAGTACCAAGTGGAGTGAGCGACGCGGACCATCGACAGTCGTCTTACTGTAGTGCATATTGGTACGTGTGCATTTGGTCTCTCTCTCATAGTGTGTTAAAAATTGTTTTTCGTATCTTTAACATTGGTTGCTCTATTTCATACTCGCCGCAGCACGCCTACTTTTTGTTGGTGTTTTTCTCGTGGTGCATGGGAGTGATTATTGTTCTCTCGCCCCACCACGTTTTGTATAGTAAGTGTTATTTTTGTGCAAAGGTAAAATTGGAGAGAAGCCTCCTTTGTTCGTTTATTTTTAATTGGGAGACAAGTTAAGGAAATATCTTTCCTTAATTTGTGGGATAATTAGCATCGGGTTTAAGTTTATTTAATTAAGTTAATCAGGTAAGCGTGGGTGTAGGAAATACGTACATTAAGGACGAACCCTGGGATCCCACTCCTGCCTAACTCATCAATTCCCGATGTACTCCACAAATACAACATGAACAGTATATTTCTAATGTACATTTTATTTATAATCAAAGACAAAAAACACATATCATCAACAACAACAAACAAAAAAACAAATATTTACAACAATAACTCAAAAAAACAATTGCTACAACAAATGTTAATAACAAATGAAAACAGTTATGTACAACAAACATGAATAACAAATATGTTTACAATAGAACAAAATTTAACAAAAAAATTTTAATTTTTAAAAAAAATTTTAAAAACTCCGAAAATTGATGAAAATTTAAAAAATTTAAATTTTTCTAAAAATAAGTTAGGACATGACCTCAACGTCTACAATATAAAAACCATTGTTCCAATTGCATTTTCAATCTTTCCACTTCTCAAATGTCATATCCGCTGATTAGGAATGCAAAACCCTAATCAGTTGCAAAACGCTAACCTATAGCTATGGGTAAGTCCCTCTACCTATCTACATAGGGTAGATGCAGGAGTTTACACCAGAAATGCAGATGTGAAGGGACATTTATATACATCATGTTTAGCATGCATAGTATACAGCTCAATATTATACATAAGATTTTCTTACGCAGAGGGACAACAGACATGGAAAACTCAGACTAGGTTTGAGAAAGTAATGGGAGTCGAAAAAAATTTGGTTGTTAGGGAGGGTTAATGCCTAAATAAATACATAACGATGCAGAAGTGAGGTACCAAAAGTAGTGAGTTTTAGAATTTTACAAAGTTTATGAAAATTTGGACTCTTACAGAAAATAAATGCAGATATCTGACAAACTTAACTCAATTATTTAGTGAGAGCAGATGGCTGAGAAGGACCACAGGCTTCAGCTAAAAAGATTTCCCTAGCAGATCCTGGAATACAATTTTTTAGTTGAGAAATGGATACAAATTGAGATCTACCAGGAGAATCTAGTGCATCAATAGTGATGACATTATGCTTAAGAGGAGAAATATTGATAACAATGTATGGGCCGATGTAGTCTTGTTGTCTTTCTTAGAGTTAACCAGTAACAGGAGGTTGTTTTTGGCGATCTTGCACTGTTTGGCTTTCTTATCACAATAGGACTTACTGGAGGTTGCTGCTTTATCCTGGTTTTGGCTAATGTTCATATATAGATTCAGATGAGATTGAGTCAGAATATGCTGATAAACATCATAATTTAAAAAAAAAGTCAGATGTTTCCTGCATTCTTAATCAAAAGTGATCCAAGGCTCATGACCTCTCAACAATTTGAATAGAGAATGGCAGGTAGCAGTGTGAGGAGTTGCATTATATGTGATGACTGCATAGGGTACGTATCATTCCCAATTATGGGGGTCTTCCACAGTATACTGTTTAAGTTGAGAAATTAACGTTTGATTGAAAAAACTTTCCTGATCTTGAGTAGCTCATGAATGTCTTCCATGAGTTTCGAGGTGAAACAGCTACCTTGATCAGAAAGCAGAAATTGAGGAGTTCGGTGTTGCAGAATGACATTGTTGACAAAATATTTGACTGTAGTAGAGGCCTTCTGATCAGGGATCAGGTGAGTGCTTACCCACTTAGTGAAATAGTCTTGGAAAACAATGAGGTAAGATCTATGATCACCTACTGGAGAAATATTAACGATATCAGTTGCGACAATCTGGAATGGATATGTCAGCTTAATAGGAATCAGAAGTCCAGGAGTAGGCAGTTTATCAGTAGTTAACTGACAGATTTTACAAGTTTTAATCCAAGTTTGCATGGCGTCTTCCATTCTGGGCCACCAGAAGTGAAGCTTTATGGCATCAACAGTATGATTGTGCCCTTGATTGTTCATAATTTTTGCACCATGGAATTGGTGAAGAACAGTATTGACAAGTGCTGTAGGGACAATGAGCTGTCTCAGAGCCTTAGACTGTCAGTAGAGTATACCATTTTCAATGAAAAAACAGTTAGGAGACTTAAAAGGATTATGAGAGTTAAGAGCAGTTATGATTTTAATTAAAACAGGATCTTTGTTTTGAAGTCGAGTGATTCCAGCTGGTGAAGCAATAGAAGGTCCTTCTACTGCTGGTAACTGGAAATCATCTTTTAAAAAAGCTTGAGGATTGGAGACAGTAGTTTGAGGAGTGTCAGAGGTCTTAGCCATAGAGCGAGTAACCGCCTCTATGATAGGAATATCTAACTCAGTAGCAGTAGGTAAAACAGTGTCTGTCACTGTGATAGACAAACAGATTTCCTTAGAAGAAGTTTGAGATTGTTCAGGAGAGGGAAATTCAGATCTAAAGATTTCAGAAGCAAGTTCTTCAGTGGGAGGGATAGGAGCCGGTTCGCAGAGATCTTTGCGAGAAAAGAAATCTGCACAGGCATTATCTATTCTTTTGACATACTCTATCTTATAGTCATAGTCTTGCGAGCTAATTGTGAAGCATTGCAATCTAGCATTCCTATGTTTCTCATCTTTTAACTACTGTAAAGGTTTATGGTCAGTATGCACTATGACACGTTGTCCGCAAACATAATATCAGTACTTTCAGAAACTGTAAACAATTGCAAAACATTCACATTCAGTAGTACTATAGCAGGTTTCAGCATCAGTTAAAACACGGCTATTATAAGCAATTATCCACTTATCTTCACCAGATCTTGATACAAAACTGCACCTACTGCCATAGTACTGGGGTCTGGTTGGATGATAAATTGAGCTTTACCGTCGTAAACAGGGTAAAGCCCAGCAAATGAGTAGATGTGAGAGCAGTTTTAATACCATCAAATGCTTGTCTTTGAAGATCAGTTACAGTGTAGGGTGTGTCTTTCCCGAGTAGTTCATAGAGTGGTGCCGATAAGGTAGCGAGTTTAGGAATAAAGCACTTGCACCATTGTACAAGGTGAAGAAAGCATTGCATCTGCTTTTTGGTACTTCAAAATTGGTAATGACAAATAGCTTTTACCTCATCCAGATCAGCGGAGATGCCACCAGAATTCAGAAGGTGACCTTGAAATTTGAGGTTAGGAGGTAGAAATTCACACTTATCAGATCAATGAGTGAGATTAGCATATCTGAGTGCCTTGTAGATCATCTTGAATGTGTTCCAGATGCTCTTCCATAGTTTTCGAGAAAACAATAATATCATCTATATAGACCAAGCAGATTTTTCAGATATAAGGGTGAAGAATTCTTCCCATCAGACGTTGAAATTCTGCATTCCACAAATTCTCATTTTTCAAGTCAAAAAGTAAAACCTTGAACCGAAAAAGTCCTTCCTGGTAGATGAAAGTAGTTTTATCACAAGATTCAGAGTCAAGAGGTACTTGCCAGTAGCCTGCTTTCAGATCCAAAGTTGTGAAAAACTTTGCATTTTCCATTACATCTAGGTAATCACCAATTCTAGGAATAGTAAAATGATCACTAGGTGTAACTTGGTTAACACCTCAATGGTTGAATACGGGGTGCCAAGAACCATCCTTCTTCTTTACTAGAAGAAAAGGAACAGCCCAAGGGGACCATGGAGGTTCATTAAAGTCTTTATCGAGCATTTTCTGAATGTGAGACCTAACTACAGGGCTGTTCAATGGGAGTTAGATAGTAGTGTCTAGCAATGGGTTGAGCATCGCCAGTATTGATGTTCACCCTGAGCTCATGAGTAAAAGTAGGGGGATCACCAGGTAAGCTGAAAACATCTCAATACTGTTTGAGTATTTTAATAGCTTCAGCCTTCTGAGTGGGTGAGACAGAAGTATTTTGAGTCATTTTCTAGAGAGCTAAGTGAAGTTTTTGAGAATCAGAAGTATTAGGGACAGAGTGATCTATTGCAGCAGGTTGGTGATCCGCTGGATCAGGCTCTGATGCAGCTACAGCAATAGGAGAAAAAGAATCTTGTGAGCCGGTGTGCAAGTTTTCCAGAGAGTGCTTTACAACAGCAACTACTTGCTCAGTGCTAAGCTTAAGACAGTTACCAGAATTATTGACAAACAGAAGTAGACAAGTTCCATTACAGATATTAATCACGGAAGTTTCTACAGGAAATTCTTTGCTGTTAGAAGTGTTAGGTGCAGGTTAAACTATTAAATCAGGTATGTATGTGTCTGTTTGCCGAAAAACATGACCACAAATCTAATGTTGAGAATAAGGTCGAATCTTAACAGTGGCAGCAGCAACAATAAAGATAGGTTCCGCAAGTTCAGTGACAACTAGATTGTTGGGATCAACAACTGTGGAAGTGTCAGTTTGAACAGGTTGATCAGAGGATTCAGTTTCAATCTCTTCAACTGGCTCATCACATTCAGAGGATGGATAGTCCGAAGATTGAGCATGAATCGGAATTTCTCCTAGAATAGGTCCTTCAAGACTAGCAAGAGTTGAAATTATTTCAGGTGAGTTACACAGATGTGTAGAAATTATGGTAAGAGGTTGCGGTTTATTGGCTATCTCAATGTATCCTTGCTTAAAGTTCTGAATGGCTTGGACATCAGGATGAGCCAGAAAGTCAGTTCCAATAATGCACTGGTCGCCAGTGTCATCGTGGAGAATGACACATTTGACAAGATGTTGACAGAAATTAGATTCCATAGTAAATAGAACGGGACTGTGGGTCTTTACCACTGCTCTATATGGGGCAGGTATGTGGCCACAAACAGGTAGAGGGGTATCGATCTTCTCAAAGGTTCTTTCAACAAGACCAGATGATAACACAGAACACTGAGCACCTGTATCGATGAGAGCATTTGCAGTTATGAATCTAATTTTGATAGGAATGAGAAAGGCATTAGTAGGTACATAGTTTTTTACAAAGTTATCAGAAACAGGAGTGCAGTTACCTTTATGGCATATTGCTGGGTTTGGGATCCAAGGATTGTTTCCTGATATATCTTCTGCATCCCAACTGATAATACCAAGAGAGAACAGAGTTGCATTAGCAGAATTACAAGGCTTAGGATCAGTTTGCACGATATTTGCAGAAGGTGGTTGAGAAACTGATTCAGATTGTTGAGTAGGTTTAGGAGTACTAGAAATCAGAGTTTGAGATCGAGGAGCACGTACTGCAAGAGGAGTAGAGGTTGTCTCAGTAAAACATCTATTAAAAGAAAACTCAGCCCAAGAGTTTGCTGGAGCAGTCCTGTTGGGGTAAGTGTGATGCTCAATAGGAAAATTAGCAGAATTATAATGAGGAGTAGAAATAACATCACTACAAACATCAGCATGGCTGTTAGCATATGTGTTAAAATACGAACCACGACTGCCAGGATAATAGGAGTTTCCTCTATAACTGTGGCTGCCTCTGTTGTTTCTCCAATTTGGGTTGATGCGAACATCATTGCAAAAATTTGGATTGTAAGAGTGTTGATACATATTATCAGTATAAGGAACTACCTGAGGATCAGAAGAAGATTGAGTTTGAGGATTGGTGCCCTTTAACCATTTGCAGTCTGCAGTATTGTGTGTGTTGCTTTTGTGAGCCTCATACCAGCAACCCATGGACTGGATGGATAGATGTGGATTATGATCCCTACTCTGAGACCTATCATAATGAGGATGAAAATCAGAACGATTATCAGAACCTAAATGATCCCAGCTGTTTGAGGCTCAAAAATCATGGTGAGCAGAATTATCGCAATTTCTGTTAGTCAGATATTGAGAGTGAGAAGGTCAAGACCCAGAAGTGAAAACAGGTTGCTTATGATTATGAACTCCATCAGCGATTTGCTGAAGAGGATCAGTAATCTTACCTACAGGAACAGTAGCTTCACTAAAAGATACTCTAGGTTTATGAGAAGTGGAATTATCAGAGTTATGATTAGGAGATTGTGAGTAAGGAAAACATCTTCTATCATGACATCCTTGAGAATGAGGAGTAGGAGGTTGAGGTTGAGACTGAAAATTAGCTTGATTGATGAGAATGGTCGTTCTGCAGTACCAATTCCAGCTTTTGTAGCTTCCAGAATCTTATGTGCTTTAGAGACAGCAGTGGCAAGTTGCTGAACAGTAGTAAATTCCTGTGCATCCTCACTAATTGAAATTTGGTAGAAAACAGGCATTTTCATCAAAAACGTCTTGATGACTTTCTGATAGTGGAATTTTCGGTCCTCATCTTGGAAGAGAAATTGAACATAAGTCATGACTCGGCTGAGAAAAGTAGCAGGGTCTTCCCCTGAGCTCGGTGTCATGGAATCTAACTCACGTTCGAGGCTCATCTTATCACAGGTAGGAGCAAGAGAGAACATTAACATATGTTTAGCTTCCTCATAATTGTTGATGTCCTGAATAGTATCACTAGGAGCATAATGAGTTAATCTGTGAAGTGCGCTGATCTTGATATAATTATTTAAATCGAAACTGAACTCACTTTCGGAATAAAAAAGCGCAGAATCGCTTATCCCAAGTTGCTTTATTAAATCATAGAGGTGTTATATTCTTAACTATGCCTTCAATTTGGCTTTCCTCATCACCATGTGATGGGTAGCGAATATTGGTGGTGTGATAACCATAGTTATATGGAAAGTTTGCAGGAGGATAGTCAGAAAAACCAGGAGGAGGAACAGTACATGAGGAATTGTGAGGTATCTTAGAGTTAGGTATATGCTCTTCTTTAATTACGGAAGAACCACACTGACTAGGAGGATTAGATTGCTCAGAATTAGTTTTTAACTTAATTACAGGAGCTATAGCAGGTATGTGAGACATTGCAGGTACAGTACTAGTTACAGGTACACTGTTTTTTTTTGTACAACACCCCTTTGTACTTGTACAAAGATTGAAGTCAAAAGTCTTTGTACATTTTAATTTTTCTTTGTACAAAAAAATTTTTGTTTCATAAATACTTTTTAGTAATCCTGAACCCAGTGATAACGTTGGTTTGGAATTTTTGAGCACTGAAACGACAGGTGGGAAATCAAAACTACAAGGGAATTTATGTTCAAATTTTTTATCAGAAGTAAGGTTAGGATCAGGAATATTTTCAGGTTTGGTAGAAATGGAGGAAAAATAATCATTTAGCAGATCAGTTATTTATTTATTAGGGCTGTTTCAATCAGAGAATTTTAGTAATTTGGAGTTTGAGTTCGAGTTCGAGTTTGCTCCTTTTGCTTTTCCAAGTTCGAGTTCGAATTTGAGTTTAAAAATTTTTTTGAGTCGAGTTCGAGTAATTCATTATTGTATATAAGCGTCCATTTTGTTACATAAATGCCAGTCAATATTATTATGCACCTGGTCTGGTACAACTGAACTACATAGAACTGTTTAGCATATGTCATAGTTACTGCTAGGTATAGAATTTTATGCAGTCACTATTTGTGTCATACTTCCAGGTTGAAGCAGATCCTATTTTTTGATCAAATGCATTATTTTGTATTACCACACCAATTATACCTTTTATCTATTCAAGCAATATTTGACTGGACATCATTAATAAAACGCCTAGAAAAATTATTATTTGGGATGGCTTTGAAGAAATTGTTTATCAGGCAATCAAGCAGAACATCTATTGTTTTGCAAGTTGAATTTGATTGAAACAAAATTCAAGTATTGATTCATTGATAATGAAAAATGTTGTTTGTTAGATGAATAAAATGTTTGGGAAATTATGTTACTTATGACATATCTTTATATTAAACACTAAGCAGGATTTCTTAATTCTATTATATTTTAAAGTTTAAACTCGAAAAGAACTCGAAATAATGGTTGAAAAAAATCGAGTTCTAGTTCGAGTTCGAGTTTTAAATTTTGAAGTTTTCGAGTTTGAGTTTGAGTTGCCAAAATTGTCGAGTTTTAATCGAGTTTGAGTTAGAGTACTCCAAACAGCTCTATTATTTATCAATAGGACTGATGGCAATCATGTCTCTATATTTAAGATCAGGAATACCTAGATGCAGAAAGTTTACTATTCACATACTGATAAAATTGGTGTAACTCTCCAGCTTCAACAAGATTCATCTCTTTCATCATTTGATGTCTTTTAGTTTCTGATCTCAATTTATTTCTAGGTATGCTTGGATGCATTCAGGTTTTTTTTGTACAGGCCAGGTTGCCATGTGCAACTTGGGGAAAAATTTTAGTGGCACAGATAGATTTTTGATCGCTCACTCTAAAATCAATAAATAATCTGTCAGGAGCTAGCTTCCTTAAACCTCATTTGATTCCCATCGGTTTTCAACTTTCAAAACTCAATTTTCTGAATTTCGGAATTTCGAACATCAGGATTCAATTTTGTATGCAGCTACGACGACAACATTGGCAATAGCTCGATACTGACGTACATTGTTCCTCCTGGAGAAAGAAATCTTTGTACATGTACAAAGATTGTCAAAATTTTTCTTTGTACAAGGGAAAAAATCTTTGTAGAGCACAAAAAAACAGTGCTATGAGAGGCGAGATGTTCAGGTTGAGGTACAGAAATAGGAGGGTTACTTAAATTACCTACTTGATTCTGAACAGGTAGATTACCAGAAGTTGCAAAAACAAAAAGGTTAAATTTTTCCATTAAACTATTCAGGGTTGCAGAAATGACAGCAGTTTGACTTTGTTGAGTTTCAGAAAGCTTTGTTTTCTTCTCTCGAAGTTCGTTCAAAAGTTGCAAATTTCGTTCCTCACTCTTTTGGGTTTTGTCTTCGACAAAACGGAGAATTTGATTAACAGTAGCAGTAGTAGGAATGTTTTGTGCAACTAACTTAGTAGCTTCCCCTAGGGCAGTGAACTGCGCCGAAGCTTCCACTCGAAAATTTTCAATCTCGTCAGTACAAACATCATTGATGCTTTTAGGCTGAGATTTCCTACTCTTATGAGGGCAAGAAGTGGACATTATAGAATGATCAACATTTACAGAATCAGAATCAGAAGAAACAGGTTGTACTGATGCTTGTTGAGAGCTAGAAGTAGCACAGCGTGATAGCGACAGCTGAATTTGCGAGGCAATGCTTACTTGAGAACTGGTAACCCCAATAGGAGTGATTGTCAATTGAAAAATCGGACCTGCAACCTACTGAGGTGGTGGCGCCAAGGAAACAGAATTACCTGAGGGTAATTACTAGGTGCCAAATTAGCTGACATTTGTGCCTGATCCACAGAATCCTGAGGGCCTGATCCCACCTGTGGTAGAGTGAGAATTGATGGCACAACTGCCTGTGCATCTGGCGCCGGTTGCGCCAACATTACATTACTTGAGGACTCAGAGGTGAATAGGGAGTTGCTAAGTGCAATGGGAGTGACTAGTGAAGCGCTATTCCCCAGTGGACTATGACGGATTTTTGAGAGTTCGTTAGCATCTTATAAAAACCTAGAAAATAACCTAAGGCAGATGTCCTATGAGGTCTAGCCTCCAGTATTCCGTTAGAAGTAAAGGAAACTAGGCTTCAACACAGAGAAGGTAAGTACTTAGTAAACCTAAACAGATCACCAGTGTTATATTTTTAAAATAACTGTGGGACTCTCAGCTGGCGATCCACCAAGAATTTAAGATTTATTTTGATTTCAAAATGATTTTGCAGGAGTCTCGACCAAGAGGTTCAGACCTTAATACTAAGACTTACCTAGCACTGGGCTGGGGCACATACTCCCCTTCACTCAACAAATGCTCAAAATTTATTTCAACAATCAAATATTCTAAATTGAGAAATCAATGATTTCTCAATTTAAAATAAGGTGCATGAAGACAGTAAAATGTGCGGCGAGAAGTTTATTTGGCAAAGGTAGGGGCAGTCAATAAAAATACAAAACCCAAAACTCTAATTCACTGACCGAAATTCTGGCACACAACGCAATGACTACAGTAATTGTGTCGCCCAGTTTGAATATTGATGAGATGCTTGAGACATGCTCATCTTTGGTTGTAAGGTGCAAGAAGTTGTAAAGTGACATTAAAACAGTTGTGGGAGACTGGAAATGTCACAACAACAAATTTTGTTTTTTTTCACAATATTGGTCTTCCTTTTAGTCAAAAAAGGATGTTGAGCTTGTAAATCCTAAATAAAAAAGGTTTTGAAATAGTAAAAGTAAGTTTCCTGCTTTTGAAGTCAAGACAAAAATTGAAAATATTTAACAGGCACATACCTTTTTGGGTATAACTCGGGCCATAGTGCAGGATTGTTTAGGTCGCAATTGGTTTTGGTGTTTCTCAATACCATCCAACATGGAGTCATATTTGTCTATTTGATTCCTCAATAAAGAATCAGCTGAATTGCTCAAAACAAGGAATTTGCATCGAACATTTTTGGGTTTTTCGCTAATATCAACTTCATCTGAAGTTTGTGGGACATCAATGTCAACCAAAGTCACTCAACAGAATAAATTGTCATGTATATGACAAGACAAAATGAATAAAGACACAGAACCATACATGTAGCAGAGCCCTGAAGTCTGGGGGGTTGGGTGACTTTTTGGTGCCGAGGGTCACCAATTCCCAAAATTTTAGAGGGAAGGATCTTTTAGGGTGAAGAAAAAAAATTAATTTTTTTCACGAAAAATGCCTGAAAAATGGTTTCGAAAAATTGTGGTTTTTGTCTAAAAAACTGTAAAAAACTGAGTGCCAAAAAAGTGGACATTTTTGACCTTTTTTTGTTCAAAAATGGAAATTTTTCAGTATTTTCCCAACCAAAAGCATGGGAGTCCCTATGACTACCATTGGGCTAGCCATGGGATTGGAAAATTCAGGTCGCCCAATAGCTAGCCATATGGCTGATGATTTTGAGGGGGGTGTCAATAGCACTTCCCCCCAATTACATGCCTATTCACAGAACATAAATTGAACATGAAGGCGGAAAAAACATACCAAATTCTGAAAAATCAACGTTTGATTTTGGATATTGCTCTCTGGTCTTTACTTTGCTGGCGACATTCATTTTAAGAAAATGGACGTGTTTGCAAACGTGCGATGGACTAGTGGCAAAAAAATACTTCACAATAAAAACCACAAAGAATATGCACATGTTCCAGCAAGACCGCGACATTGGAATTATAACTTTTAAATTTTTTGACTTTCTCCTATTTTTCTTTGATGCGGTAAACTAGATTCGAGAAAATTGAAATGTTTATCATTTTTACAAATCTAACTTTAATTAAAATGATCCAATTCGAAAAAAATTAAAAATTTATCATAAGGACAGTTTTTTTAATTCAAAAAAAAGTTGCTGCTCGAGTTTAGGCTTACTGTTTATGATGGAAAATTAATTAAATGTAAAGGTGGTCTTGCAGAAATAGATCGATCCTCACTTCTAATTTGATTCAAATCAATGTCGCAATCATCTTTTAATAATTGAGCAATGTCTTCTTAGAAGATATTCTAATCCTGGGCAATGAATTATCATGTCTGCGATGATCCAGGCAAGCTGTAATTCCAACTGGACCAGCATCGTGATATTAAACAACCGCAAAAGCAGAACAATAAAACTCAATGCGGTTAGTTACATCCACCTAAAAATTCAAAAAATAAATGTTGTAAGTAAGTTTAAAAAACAATGCTATTTAATATCGTCTACTTGAGAAAATTTTTTACATTGAGATAACCAAATCTTGAAAAAAATTGTTACTTTCGAACATGATGCACAACATTTTTTCAAGATAATCTTTAAAAAAATGGAGATGTCATCTTGAAAAAATAGACATCCCATCTCGAAAAAAATTCAAGATAGGCAGCATATCAAAGGATGAAAATTTCTGAAACTAGATGTGCCTTCTAATGCACAGATGCACATGGGCGGGGTAGGGGGTTAACCATCTTGCTTGAGACCCTGGACATCCCCTGGCGCGAAAAAAATCGTCAAATACACCGAGAACGTTTTCCAATAGTTTTTTATGGCTTTATTTGTATTTTTATGAAACACATGATTGTGGAATTTTTTTCTCGCCCCACACCCATCAATTGAAAGTTCAAGGACCCCCAGGAAAATTCTAATCGTGTCTGCTCCTGCTTCTAAGTTTATATATACGAGAACCCCTTAAAGTGGATTTTTAAGGTCACGGCTCGCTGGCAGAGGACATCCTTGGTTTTTACAACAGGTAGCTGAAGGGGGAGGCCATTCCCTACCTGCTCAGGAACTCCACAAAGAAACAAAAATTTGGATCTTTCTAAATTACTGCATTTTGCGCGAAAAACAAGCATTTTCGATGTTTTTTCGAAAATTCTTATAAATAAAAATTGGATTCTCCTTGCAAAACATGACGCATCTTGAAATTTTTACGAAGCGTCTTGGAATTGTTGCGCTTCGTCTTAAAAAATTGTTGTGCATCACTTTCGAAGGTACTCGATGGTTTTTCAAGGGACACAAATTTCTTTAAGTGACCCTTCTCTTTCTCATATTCTGTATAATTTAAGAGCTTTTAAAGCCTTGGATCTATTATTCTCAAATTTTCCGCTCCGATGACAATATAAATAGATTGTGCCGGTTTTGTTTCCTTCATGCAAAACAAATTCGAAACGTTTTTCTTTTCCGACTTCAGAACGCCAATTTTCGAAAGAAGTGTTATATACTTGAAAATTTGTAATTTCGAATGGTAATTGTCAAATCATGGTTGCTCTTTAAATGTTGACATAATTCGGGCTAAATTGGCCTTTAAATGCTGATATAATCCGAGGGCTAAATTGGCCCTAGAAAATGAAGTCTTTCTCGCATGTCTCAAACGGCATCATTGCTTACAATGTAAAACGAATAACTGCAAGTGAATCAGTGTGACACGGAAGCAAGCAACCCAGCAGCGCTGCTTACATTAAAAACAAACATTTGTCATTCGAATTGACTACAGTAAACGATAAAAAAAGATAAATTTTTCGACCAATCAAATTGATGACAGATCTCGCTCCGCAATGCTCAGTCCTAAAAATTAGCAAAACATTTTTCTTGCAGTAACAGCGAAGTGTTTTATAATAGTTTGTGTAGAAAAAAAACTTGGAAACTTTTTCAGCTTGGTGACATGTCACCATGTCACCGGGCCTGTATTAGCCACTGCCTTTGTGCCAATCGAAACAAATGTCCGTGCAAAAAAACACTGCTGCCGAGGAAACACTGGTATTATCTTGTTGTAGCTGACATCTTTAACAGTTCCATGCTATTCTAGATAACAGAACAACATTGCATGTAAAATCAGTAGAATGAGTAATACGAAAGCTGCCCTGCTTCATTAGCTTGGTTAATCCTAGAACAACTAGTTTCCCTAATTTCGTGAGAAGGAGAATTTTTTCTCCAAAAATGTGATATCAAATGTAATATACATGTATATAACTTATTCATTTCAAATGAGCCTCGGAATGCAATAAAAGCCAGAAAAATCTAGCAAATATATCTTCTATCCTAAGCCTTTCTTTTTTTCAAGTTGTAGTTCTGAATTCTACAATCTATTTGATGAAAATGTTTTTCGGTTATATTATTTGTATGCGCATATATTTGCTTCCTGAGCACGATCGGAAAACAATGGACTAATTTGAAAAATAGTAAAATTAATGTCGTCATCAAAATCGTTTACGTGAAGGTTCTATTATAAAAGTTTTCATCCAAAAAATCGTTGAAGCTAATCTTAGTAATCCCATAAATTTTTAATCGTATGTGACAAATAGTCTGGTAGAAAAAAATAATAATAATGATTATAGATACCGTATTACCCGAATTAACCGTCCCCACTCATTAAAGCGCCCTCTGTAAGTATCACTTGAAAATATGAGCACCCCCACTCATTTAAGCGCCCTCTTAGCTATGTTATAACATGTTCCTCAGGTTATGTTTATACTGTAACTTTGTTTCTGCTAATTTATTGAGATCAGCTTATTTTTGAATTTTTTGAAATTTGCAATGTCGATATTCACTTTTAATTTATAATAAAATTTGGAAGTTGACATAGCAAAATTGATTTGAACATATAAGCGCCCCACTCATTTAAGCGGCCCTCCCCGTGGACCAACTTGAAACGATAAGCGCCCGGGGCAGTTAATTCGGCCAATACGGTACACGAGAGATAATGCGCAAAAATTCGGTACATCGTTTTTGTATGGACATTACAATCGCAAAAATAGGGAATAGTTCCTTTCCAATCGAATTAATAAACACAAGAAAAGCAAACTATAAAAAAGGTAATACAAGAAATAAACCACAGATTTATCGAAGTGGAAACCCCGTTACAGAAATCTTTGTCGCAAATGCATAGCGTAATTGTCTCCCGTATCTGAATATTGTATTGCGAACATCCAAATTTGACGTCGAAGGGATTAATTAAAAATTTATTAACTTCGTCAGGGAAGCCGCACGTTCGAGTGATTTTTGAAGCATTATCTGCAAAAAGTGCTGCTCCGTCTGTAAAATTGAACATAGAGAGCAACTATAACGATCGTTACTTGTCGTTTTGATAACTTTCGAACAAAAATCGGACTTTTCGCATGTGTCAACACAAAACTTACTTCCAGTGCACGTCGAACATTTGACCAGTTTACCTAAATACAAATCATTAATTCTCGTACAAAGGACTTTATAGACGTCAATCCAAGTCTCAACGATTCAAAGACTGTCGACGGAATTCCGCACTAGCTGTTGATTAAGAACCGACTGCGAATGGCCTGTAGGGGCTACCCCGAAAGCATTAGCACACGTTTCAGATTTGAGCATATTGATAGCAAGAAAAATCTAGGCAAACAATTTTAGATCAAACTTTAAAGCCTTGTTTAGAAGTGAAAAATTCTAGGATTTTTGTTGGCGACAGTCGGCGACTCTAAAGGGTCATTTATACTTGCCTTTTTCGACGGAACGAAACGGATCGCCAACAGTTTGAAACGTTCAGCCTGAAAATCCACTTCCGATCGGAAAGGATAACTGCAATTTTCTAGAAAATGACCGACGGTAACCCCCCACCGAACTGAACGGAAAGAAAATTTACCTTCCATTTGGTAACGTTGTGTCGATTGCATTCCGTTCCGTTCCGTTCCGCCGAAAAAGGCAAGTATAAATGACCCTTAAGGAATGAATAGGCAATTTGCAGAAAGTCTAATTCAGAAGTGAAAAAATCCTAGGATTTTTGTTCGGCGACTGCACTTCTGAATCGGGCTCAACGGTCATGTAACTGCGCCAACCTTGCAGCATTTTATAGTGTTTTTGAATCAACAAGACATCGACTGATACCCATTTGCTGCGTTCTGGAAGAGAGGTTCCTGCTCGCCTTGAAAAATGACTAGGTTGAATACTTATATGGGTGAGCTCAAACCCCTCCCCCAGCTCTTCACCGAGGTTTAACTTGAGTCTGAATGCTTCAAAAATGAAACTGGAAAGCTATAGTCTGTTTTTCTTGAAATGCTTCTAAATAATGAAAGTCGTAAAGCAAGTTGTATTTTGGAATTTCACGATTTCGTGATAAACAATATATCATTATGGGACTGGAAATTTGAGCATATTGACCTAACCTTTAACAATTTTTCGAGTGAAAAATTGCACTATTCATGGTCAATTTACATGAAAATTTGATGTTGTTGAAGAATCGATGATAGGTAATTTAGCAAAGTCTGGGCAACTGTGCATTTACTGTAAGCAATAAATTATCGACAGCATCGATTTTTCTACATCTTCAAATTCGTTTTAACCTTCTGAAACCCCAAATACCTGTAAGATATTTGAGACACCCTGTATATTTTTAGACCACCCAATTTTTTTATTATTTGCATTTTTTCGTCTTTTTCCAATGTTTATAATTTCATTCGTACATATATTTCTGTTGTAATAAAAGCTTATTTTTCTCCGTCTTTGTTATTGTTTCATATCGCCCATTTTGTTTATATTATCTTAAGTATTTTGGATGCATATTTCTTTTCGTTTTCGTTCAGTAGGTCAATTTTGTGTATCTACGAGTTAGTCGTTTTCTTCAGTAAACACATTAGACCAGTGTGTGGGTACTAGGAGGGATGTCAGGAACATCTATAGACCAAACTCATAACGCTACTTGTAGCTAGAACCCAGGCACAATACCACCTACATACCTAAACCATTACATGGGGGCAAACTGGGAAGGCGAGCAACAATATAACATATAATGTAACAAAGGTGGTGCATATTATGGCGAGACAACAAATCATCTGCTCTAGCTCTCTTTTTTTCCTCAACTTCGTTTTTCCATATTGTCTACACCACACTTTCCTATTGTTCCCTAATTCCCCTGTTTTTCCATGTAAAACAATTTCAGTCCATATATTAACTGTATTTTGAATTTATACGTTTATTTGAAATTTACGAAGCATTTGTATTTCAAGGATTTACAGAGAGGATTTTACGTCGAAATGAAAGAAAATGACGTCTATTGGTAAGCAACTTATGAAAATTTCTTTGTCCGAGATAAAAAAAACGTCCATTAGACTCGCCCTGGTTCTCTATGATCTCTAATGAGTATGGTTTGATTTTGGATGTGAAAGATCCTGGGGCTTTGTTCATGACATTACGAAATTTTTTCTTAGAAAGTCTCAGAAAGGCCAGAAAAAGTACAAAGGCGAAGCATGTCGAGGCTTTCTATTTTAAACTACCTGTGGATGATAATGAGATAGAGGATGGAAACAAACAGAATTTGAATCCTGTCATCTTATCAAGTTGACCCTAATCTGTCGGAGTCTGAATCAGATTCCAGTGAAGAGTTGGGAAATAATAATGCCGTTTTAACTCACGGTGTTGAAGAGGTTGCATCTGAAAATCGTGCAGTGTTGTCCGAGAACAATAGAGTTGATCTTTTTAATTTGATTAGAAATCTGGAGTTGAAATTCGCAATTGTAATGTGTGATATATCTGCTCTAAATGAGTCCACAGAGTTGAACCAAACAATGTTGAGTCAACTCAAACAGTCATTCTTTGATCACAAAATAACTATGCAGATTCAGATAGATCTGACAAATGTGGTGGAAAGGTAAGGTAAATCAGAGGTCATCGCAATTTTTGCTGAGTTGAAACAAAATTTCGAGTCACAGATGAAGGAAATGCTCTGTTCTTTGGGTAAACTTGATGCTCTCTGCAATGATTTGTTTTCTAAGACAGATCAACATATCTTGTCTATTTACAAACATCTAGGCGTATAAAGTGAGTCAATCAGAAATATTTAAGCTTCATTTGCAAATCAAAAATTTGGCAAAGAAGTAGTTGAAGAAAAACCTGAGGATGTGGGTTTGTTCAACGCAAATCTTTGCTCAGCTTTATCTCCTGTAGCTTTGGAAAAGGATGTGGAAAAAGAAAACTATATCTCATCTTTTTCAAAGAGTATGGTATCTAATCCTGCAGAGAAAGGTAATTTCACAGTTCCTAGACAAAATGTTGTGATGGCTCATCTCCAGAAGAGTTCTTAGAGGGGCATGCCAAATTAGAAAGAACTGCTCATATATCTGATTGGTCAGATGAATATAAGTGTTGGCTAGTCACCACTTTAACTGAGGGTCGAGCTGCATTTGTTTTGGACTCATTGGAACTCGATCATCGAAAAGACTGGTTGAAACTCAAACAAGAACTAATTTCTAAACTCGTTCCTTCACAACATTTCGATCATTTGAAAAATGAACTGCGTCGTCATTTTCAAAAGTCAGATGAATCTGTGTTGGACTTCTCAAAAGATTTTCGTGATAAAGCCAGAAAAGCTTACATCAACAAGCATCCAGGATTTGACGAATCAGAATTGATCAACATCTTTATCAATGCCTTGACTGATGAAAATCTTCAACTAGAACTTTTAAAAGAAAAATGTTCTTCACTTGATGAGGCTATAAACTATGCTGAAAACGAAATGTCTTTGAGACAATTGGCTAAGCCACATTATTCGCACATTTCCAGTACAAAAGGTTTTCAAGCTGCACCTATAGCTCAAACTGATTTACGTAATTCATCTGCAAGGAAACCCTTCAAATATGGGAATCCTTCTCCTCAGGGTCAGCAATCACAGGATCCACATATTCTCAATAATGCCAGGCATGTTCAGTGTTTTACCTGTAATAGAATGGGGCATTTTCAAGAGTATTTTCCGAATCTATCTGACCAAGGTGTCAGCACGAAGGTCAGATGCTACCTATGCACTGGATTTGGGCACAGAGCTTTTCAATGCCCAAACACCTTGAGACGTCAAAACCAAATTCCACAAAGAGACACTGTAAATGCAGGTGGGAGACTGACAGCACCTGGACCAAGTAATAGTGCAGCTTTAAGGTCTTTCTAAACTGAACAAAATTCAGGTGTGGAGAATGCCAATTTTAAGCTACATGCAAACATTTATGTACACATTGGTACGAATAAGATAAAATGCTACACACTCATTGACAATGGAGGTCTATGCACCAACATGAGGAAGGATTTATTTTCACACTTACAAAGTTTGGGTGAAGATCTTGTCCTCAGATCAACAAATATCACAATGATAAGAAGCTTATCTGTTCATCCTATACCAGTAATGGGCGAAATTTTTACAAGTTTTACTCTCGTTAGTGGAGATAATTCTCAAACATTTCAAAGGTCATTTCTCTTAGTTGACTTTTTACAGTGCGAAATTGTACTTGGAGCAGAAGCTATGGAAGATGGAAAAATTCTCATTGATGTACCTCAAAGACTCGTCCACCTTTTCACATCAAATAACACTGAAAGTCAGGTTCCTTTTGTTTTGAAAAATTTCGCTAAATTGTTCTTGTGCTCGGTTACATGTGAAGCTGATGTTCAAATACCTCCAAACAGCATCTTCTATATGTATGGTTCAGTAGACAAGCATATAGAAGGAAAAATTGGTGTAATGGTGAGTAGAACTTTACCATCAGAACAATTGACTTGTTACAGCACAAACTCACTTGTAGAGGTCAGGGGTGGACGCATCCCTGTCATGTTGATGAGTTTTGGAGAGGAGCCCTTTCAGTGCACAAAGGGGCTTGAAATTGGAAAATTGTTTGCATTAGAAAAGAGAAATGTTTCCGCCCGAGTTCAGAAGGGTGGCAATATAGTTTCCCCAGTTTACAGGTCGCGCCGGATTCAAGAGGGAGTAAATATGAGTTCTGCACAGGCGCCTGTGTACGAGGGTAGCTGCTGGTTGTCTGTGGATGAGGCTGAGAACTTTTCAGCAGAGGGACGTCACCATGGAATGTATTTTTGTGAGAGACTCGAATCCTCTGCTGAAACCATAGTACATTGAGCAGAAAGGAAATTGAGGAACTCGTGGGGATGTTGGAGAAAAATTCCGGTTTGTCCACTGGTTGGTCTGGCATAGTGAAGCACGAGATCAACACAAGAAAGGAGTTGCCAGTAATGCAGCCAGTAGGTTGGATAGCGGAATCACAGAAGAAGATAATTGATGAAGAAGTTGGAAAAATGTTGAAGCTTGGAGTAATCCAGCATTCTGGCAGCCCTTATGGAGCCCATTTTGTCTTAGTTCAGAAAAAGAATGGTAGCTGGCGGCCCTGCATTGATTTTCGTCCTTTGAATGCTGTCACAAAGAAAGACATATATCCACTTCCTCAAATTGATGAGACTCTAGATGCTTTGGGGAATGCAAAACTTTTCTCAACACTAGACCTTTCTCATGGATATTGGCAGGTGGAGTTGAAGGAAGACAGTAAAGAAAAGACAGCATTTGTTACTAGAAAAAAGCTTTTTGAATTTACAGTTATGCCTTTTGGTCTTTGTAATGCACCCTCAATGTTTCAGTGATTAATGGACATTGTCTTTGGCCGGCAATGCTGGAATTTTTGCATGATGTATCTTGATGACATCATTGTGTATTCCTATTCATTTGGAGAACATCTGGTGCATTTACAATAAGTTTTTGACAGATTAAAACACACTATCTTAATTTTAATATTTGCAAAATGTCATTTTGATCGAGGGAGAGTACCTTTCCTAGGCCACATCATCTCGCCAGAAGGTATTAAGCCCAATCCCAGTAAAATCGATTGCATACAGAAATGACCTGTGCCCCAAAACAAATTAGAACTGTTGTCTTCTCTTGGATTTATTCAATACTATCAATGCTTTATTTACAATTTTTCACAAAAGATGGCTCTCCTCATGGACCTGAGGAAAAGCGGCAACAAGTTTGTTCGGACAGACAAGTGTACTGAAACATTCAATAGTCTTAAGTCTGAAGTTCTATCTCACCCTACTCTTCATTATCCTGATGTAGAATACTTTCTGATCAAGAAAGAGAATGGCATATCAATGAGAAAGAGATGTTAGCTGTCCACTGGGCTATAACAAATGTTTTTCGTCCTTATATCTTCGGTTGTGATTTTGATTTAGTATCTGTTAGTTCTTCAGTTGCTCTATGGAAGTATAATGGTAACAGTAAGATTTTAAGATGGCAACATGATCTTGGAATGTATAACTTCACTCTTTACCATCAGAAGGGTACAAATAATTTGAATGCTGATGGACTGTCACATCGTCCAGGTCATCCAGCAAGTGAAACTGCTGCATATGTAGATCAATTTTTAAATTTTGTTGAGTACTTGGAACCCAAACAAATTTGAGTTTAGAGGAAAATTCTAACATACAATCTGAATCAAATTTTTTGCGGATTACTGTCACCAATGCTGCACATGTAGCTGAGTATGTTGTAGATAAGTCAGACCTCACAAAGTTCGAGTCTGATTTTCCTAAAACCTGGTGTCTTGACCAATAGAATGATCCATTCTATGGAGATTTGATGTGCTTTCCTGTATATTGTGAACTGCCTGTTGATGAACAGTTGGCTGCAAAGATAGCTGACAATTCCCGTAGTTTTGTAGAGGCAGAAGATAAGCAACTTTATCAGCGCCTTCTGGGCAATGAAGAGGAACGGCAGTTAGTTATTTCTTTGAAAAATAGGAGCAAGATCTTGAAATATTTCTATGACTCAATTTTTGGTTGTCACATGGGTATGGTGAAAACCTTACTCAAAACTCAAAGTAAGTACTGGTGGCAGTCTGTGTGGTCAGATGTCCAGAGCTGGGTTAATTCATGCAAAATTTGGCAGGCTGTCAAGAAAAATTAGACAGAATAAATTGCCACTTTGCAATATTCCAGTAGGTAACATGTTCGATCTGATCACCATGGACATACTCCAATTTTCAAAGACTGTAAACAACTATAAATATGTTGTGGTATGTAGTGAATATTCATCAAGATGGGTTATAGCTCAAGCTTCGGAAAATATGAAAGCAGAAACCATTGCTAAATTTCTAATATAGAACATCATTTTGTTGCATGGTGCCCCTAAGGCGATTCTTACAGATCAAGGTAAACAATTTACAGGTACGGTAGTGGTCCAGTTGTGCAAATTACTAAATGTAGCCAAACTCCTCACTGTCTCTTATCACCCAGAAACTGATGGACTTGTGGAAAGATTCAATCGTACCTTGATTTCTATGTTAGCAGCATGTGTAGAGGCTTATCGAGAAGAGTGGGATCAAATGTTACCATATATAGTGTTTGCCTACAATACTTCAGTGCATGCATCAACTAACATTACCCCATTTGAACTCATCTATAGACGAAAACCAGTCTTTCCCATTGATCAGGAACTCAGAACTATGATTGATCCAATTGTTAATGGTCCATGGGATGTAAATATTGTAAAAAATCGATAAGTTTCAGCTCAGGATTTGGCTAATCAAACATTAACTAAATCCCAAGCTAATCAGAAACACTATGATAAAAAAGCAAAAGAAATTGAATACAGTGTGAGTCAAATGGTGTGGTGTATCAACCATAGAAGAGCAAAAGGAGTTGATGGTAAACTATCGCTATACTGGGTTGGACCCTACAAAATAGTGGTCCAAAATCTCCAACAAACTATGTTATTGGATCATTTAATTCAGCAGCACCAGATAGAACAGTTCATGTGATTCAGTTGCAATTATATTTCAACAGAAAAAAATATTGAAGAAAAGGAAATAGAAGATTGTTCAGGAGAACCTCCAAAAGAGTGTGCTCCCCTCTAAAGTAGAAAATGAAAATGATCAATGATCTGATGAACTTCTTCTTGAGGATTACGACTATCAAAGACAAATAATTACTCCAAATTGCGGGTGTGTAGGAGATTCAGTAGTCATTATTCCACACAATGGACAGTATTTTAACTGTGGAAGAGGAAGGACGTCATCAATTTCCAAATCTTCATGAGAAATTTGCTGCTGTGAAACTCTTTGATAATGACCGAATCATCCTGGTCAACATTCAACACCTTTTACCATACTCAACTGCCAAACATAAGTTGAGCACAAGAACAAGAAATAATTTGAGAACTATCAACAAAGCAGATGCTTTTTAAAGAATTTAAAGAAAATGATGCTTTATTACTCCACACTAGTAATCGGTGAAGACTTGAATTCATGCAAATTTTGAATTCTTGTTTATGTCCTGCAAGATCCTAACAAATTCATGATGTTGTACACAATTCTTTGTTAGATTTATGATTGTCCAGTGAAAAAGCCCTATTTGCTGACGAAAATGACTGGCCATCAATTTGGGAACTTCGAACCATACCCCTGGCATTCCAAATTTAGACACTGACAACTTGATCATGGTCAAAAATACTTTCGGATTTGATGAGAAGATGTTGGAATTATGCCAAATACTCATCAGTGGTATTCCAATTGTGTCTATAATTCCAATTGGGTAAAGATGGGTAAGTTACTCTGATTTGGCAGATGAATATTTTCCAGTCTACATGCCTCATTCAATTGTATTTACCACTCTCTCCGAGTTGTCTACAGTTATTGTGCCATATCACATATTTTTCAAGGAAGGTTATGGCAGAGAATGTCTCTACAAAATTTTGACTGACTTGGTCATAACTACATTTGTGAATGGACTAGGAGCATGCAGTAGTTACCACGATGTTTGGTTGCCAGGTAAGGTTGTGAAAAAGCCGAAGTCAGTATTCGATGTTGGGTACTTATATGAAGGACAACCTGAAGAAAATGGTGGTTTTTCTTCTATATATGGATATCATGATGTCTCAAAACATTTGCCATGTCAATCTTTGAATAATCCATTTTCCTTATTTTTTGAGACAGTGCAAGAGCAGGAAATACATATGTGGGACTATTATTGGTCTCCAGAGCAAAACATCTGTAGTTTCAGGAATCAAGTCAAAATGGCAATCATTGCTACACAGGTTCTTGATCCAGGTGTATATTTTTTGCTCACAGGTGAGAATCGTTGCTGGCCAGAGGCATCAAAAAGTTTTGCCTCAGCTTTGCAAAAAGGTTATCAATGAATGGATACCATGGTTATTACATATAAAGACTAGAGGAGCCAGGTTTTAAGTCTTTTCCAGAGCAAAATATCGATGAAAGTATGGAGGGAAATCAACAAATTTCAAGTCCCCACATTGATGAGTTGGTCAAAGTTGAGTCTGAACAAACTTTAGACTCTAACAATGACACACATATGTTGTTGGATGATATGGATATAATCGATGATAGAGTAGCTCAGAAACTGGAAACAGAAATGAGTGAATTGTTCGATAGTATGCAAGTTATTGATGGTCAAACTTCTGGTGAGGTAAGAACTGGTTCCATTTAAAAAGTGGAGCTAGAACAAGTCAATGAGACAATTTGTGGAGTTATGGATATTGAACAGAAGGCTGATTTCACTCAGACATTGAACTCAAGCCCCAGTCATTATGATCCAATTTCAGACTATGAGAAAGAGATACAAGCTTGTTCCACTCCGACATTGCAACAGTCTTCACCTCAAGTATTTGTTGGTGTGATCCAAGATGCAGAAGAGCAAGACAATTTTCCCATTCAGGTCGATAATGTTGATGATTGCAGAGAAAATCACAAGGAGACTATGCAAGCAACAAATGTAGAAGCTACAAGTCCTTCAAATATGGATTTGGAAGTCATCGACTCAAATTATCCTGTTCTTGGGGTACTGGGGATGCTGAAGGGGTTGTGTGAATTGCGTGAACTCCAGAATTCATTGTTCAAAGTCGTGAAATCCTATGTCAGTGAACTTAACATCTATCATAAGTCAATGCCACACACTCATTTGTCACAAACAAATTATACTTATGCAAAGTTCCATTTTTATTCTCATAACTTAATCAAGTTGTGTCATCAACTCAATGAAGTTTCTTATATTCATTCTGCATTGTCAATTTTATGTAATTTCATCTTCTCATGTGTAAACTGTAATGGAATTAGACAAAATTATAAGCTGACCCAAGATGCTTAACATCAACCCCTCACGATTCATGAGGGCATCAACCTATGTTTCAGTGCCTTACAATAAATCTTCGACCGTATTACCAAAAATGACATTTGATTTTAATAAATGGGCACAGCATCCTATTGTGACGAAAAATATGAATATCTTGCAACAATTACTTCTCAAATTCAATGATATTTCATCCCCTACTGATCAACTGAATTGCATCAAAAAATTTACCGATCTTATCAAAGTGGAAATGCAGGATGATGAATATCAATTTTCGAATTTTCATCAACATCACCACATTTATAATACTTGCGCCCAGCTGTACATTTTGAATCAAGAAGACTGGACAAAGGTAACACCTGATCCTCTACACACTTTTGTCACTACATATCAGGAACGGTATTTTGTTGTGAGCTTGTTTGCAAGCCACCATTGTGCAGCCATATTACTACGCCCTCACAATTTGATAGGAGCAAATTGATCTTTATCGATTGGATCGACATTGAATCGAAAAAATTATATGGCTCTGGATTTAAAAACTCTTGCGATGCTGATAAGTTCTTCAACAAAATTGAACAAATTCTCTCGAAAATTGTACCATCATTGGCTGTTGATCAGAAGTGTTCTGAACAAATTTCAGGATTGTCTGATCACAGAAAACGTGACAATTACCTATCTAGAACTCAATCGGATCACTAAGAACCATCTCAATCTTACCACAACTCTAAAAAGAAGCATTACAACATGAAAATTGATGACGTACATCATTGTTATTATAATTGGAATCATTTGTCACCAAAAGTCAATTTCAAACAATATCCCCATAGTCACAGAGAGAAGGATTACTCAAACAAAGAGTACAAAAAGGGATACGATTATTGGCACCAGCCAAATGCTTGGGATTGAGATCGAGATCAAAGCCACGAGTCGATGTCATTGAGACATATAAATAATATTGTCGTTTTTTTAAAATTAATTTTGGAAGGAATTTTTTCTTACTGTTGTACACTCGTTAATTTGTATATTTTTGTGTTGTGTTTTTTTCTTTTCACTTATATGTTTTTTCATGCTTTTTGTTTTGTTCGCAGGAGCTCACCTTGGAGTAGGTAGCATATAAGATATCTGAGACACCCTGTATATTTTTAGACCACCCATGTTTTTATTATTGGCATTTTTTCGTATTTTTCCAATGTTCATGATTTCGTTTGTACTTATATTTCTGTTGTAATATAAGCTTATTTTCCCCCGTCTTTGTTGCTGTTTCATATCCCCCATTTTGTTTATATTATGTTAAGTATTTTGGATGCATATTTCTTTTCGTTTCTGTCCAGCAGGTCAATTTTGTGTATGTACGAGTTAGTCGTTTTCTTTAGTAATTTGCTGCACATCAGACCAGTGTGTGGGTGCTAGGAGGGAGGTCAGGAACATCTATAGACTAAACTCATAACGCTACTTGCAGCTAGAACCCAGGCACAATACCACCCACATACCTAAACCATTACATACCCTTACCAGAACCTTTTGAAAGTCATATACCTCTGGTTCACCATTGTCTGAACTTCTAGGCAGATAGACAAGACAAGAAATTCACAAGAAATGGTCAAAAATCAATTTTGTTGCCAAAATTGGTGTTTTTGAAGGGAATTTTATTCATCTCATAAATTTAGTCCCTAAATTTTCTTTCTGAGGCCCTCCCACTTGGAAATTTTTTTCCGTGCATTTCTGGTACAGAAGAAAACTATAGTCTATTTCTTATAAAATGCTTCCAAATAGAAAAGTGACACAAATCAGTACTGGTATCAAAATCATTTACATAGAGTTCTTCCTCTAAAATTTTTCACTCGAAGAATTGTTGGAAGTGAAGTCAGTATGCTCAGAAATTTCCAGTCCTATATGATATATTCTTTATTAGAAAATCGTGAAAATCTAAAATACTACTTGCTTTCTACTTTCATTATTTAGAAGCATTTCAATAAAAACAGACTATAGTACTAGTAAATGGTGTCCAATATTGACTGTTTTAATAGCAACCCGGATCCTCAAAAAGTAGCAGAGCGGACATATGATAAATCTCACCCATTAAGAGCGTATTTGAAATAATCTCTATTTTTGTCTTAATTTTGTATCTTCTTATCCCAAAATTTTTCCTTTTCTACATGTTGTTTTTTTTGCGGTTGAATGTACATCGAGTGATAAAAAAATACCCTTTTGTTGAACTTGGAATTCAGAATCAGGGTCGTTATAAGTCTTCGAGAAAATTCATTGCCTTTCTTGCATGAAAAATGCAGTGGATTTTGAGGATTGGATATAATAAGTTACCTGTTACAGATGGCCATAAAAACAATAGCTGGAAAAATATGAACGCGGACATGTTCAAAAGTGAAGATATATGAATGCCAAAATATTCTGCTCCGTTCGAAAACAATTAATCATTAAAATCAAGCCTCAGTAATTGATCATTTTATGCACCAAAAATAAGGAAAATTGATGGAAGAATTGAAAAACGAATGGAAATTTTGGGAGATGTAGTGAATGGATGAAGAAACAGTAAAGCCCAATTCAGAAGTGCAGTCGCCGACTGTCAGCGACAAAAATCTTAGTTTTTTCACATCTGAATTGGGCTTTCTGCAAATTGCCTATTTATTCCACAGAGTTACCGACTACTGCCGACTGTCGCCGACAAAAATCCTTGAATTTTTTACTTCTGAATAGGGCTTAAGAAAAATGACAAGAACTCTGATCAAAATATCGAATTAAATCAGACCTTCTTAATGTAATAGCCTGGGACGTATTCACTTTTTTCTACAAAATGATCTTCGAACTTTTTGTACTTGTTGTTAGGTTGGTTTTTTTCATTCATGAGATGCAGTTCTTCTTGGAAACTCAGGGCACATCACATGAATGTAGGATAGTGTTAGCTCATTTGAGCAAATAAGGCAATCAAAGTGCCTCCGATTTTTCATCACTGCTCTGATTTTTTTGATAGCAAAAAATGCATCTTGTAATGAATTTTTTCAGAGAAGCTGTACTCGTTTATAAAATTTTGCGAAAATAATAAGCCAAACACAATATTTGACATGTTTCGACGGATTCTGCTTTATTTCTGACTGAATTGCATCTAGAATTTTTTTCGTATCTAGCCTGTTTCAAGAATGACATCACGAAAGACCATACTGTAATTGAATCCGGGGCCTGCTTGCATAAACATTCCCATCGAGAAGGGCCCCTCTAACGGAAGGCCTAAAATGGCCAAAAAATTAACTTTTGTCACTATCATTGGTCTTTTACTTCCTGATGCTTTAAACCACATGACGCATACGACTAAAATTTGTGAGTCTACTAACCCTTAATATTTTTGGGTGAAACTAGCACAGTAAAAGATTTGTGTAAACAACTTTGAAGGAAGTATTTTTTGCCATTTTTGAGTTTACAGCTATTTTATAAAGAACGAACTGTAGTCATCACACGGCTCACGAAAAACACCAAAAATGGTAAAACATAAGAAAAGAGGAAAGTACGGCAGGATAAAATGACGCAGCCAATGATAATTCTAAGAAATAAAAATGACAACCTGAACGCAGGCGAAACGTAGACAATATCAGTATCAGTTCAAATATTCACTTCCATCATCAAAATCACATCCTGTTTTTGATTTTAATGAAAGAATAATATAGAAAGAAAGAATATGACAATAAATCTATATTAGGATTCGGCGTCTTCTACGCCACAAACAATTTTCTAATTCAAAAATTTTGTATAAGCCGCGACAAAAAAGCAGACAAACGACAATTTATAACATGACGAAGAATTACAAAAATCTTTATCGTTGCATGCACAAACTTCATAATCCATTGACGATCTACTGTCGTCTTTTTCGCATTTCATTTCGCCGTATGTGGCTTTCGTGGCGCATTTCTTGTCTACACCCATTTTTCCACCTGAAATTTTTAAAAGATCGTTAAAAAATGTAAAATATCACAGTGACAAAACGCAGGTCTTTTGAACTGAAAATGAAGCAGAAAAGCAAATAATGAACAGACCTGCGTACAGACCTCCGAGTTGACTGTATTAGTTAAGTGAATAAAATGAGAAAAAAAGGATTCCAGCATACGATGCAGCTTTTCTGTTTACTCATCGATTTCTACGGATTATTTTGATTTCCGAGGCTCATTCTACAAAATACACTATAGTGCGTTTCATATTCATTTGATAAATTCGGGAACTGCGAAGATACTTTTGACAATCGTAAAATTATTTAGGGAATCATTAGTGTGTTATCAGGAGCGGTGGAAAAAATCATTGACTCTCAAATATGAAGAAAAGTACTGCTCATAAGTATCCCGTTATCTGGGGTATAGCTTCTACTGGTCCTTTGCTACATCTGCCATTTCAAAGTAAATAGCCTATAAGTTAAATTAGGCACACAATATTTGAGGAGTATTTTTAAGTTAGCAGAAAATTATTTGTAGTATTTAATATCAACCAATTCTTCCACAAAAATTGTGGATTGATAAAATGATTGAATAATAATGAGCGTTCCTAAGATTGTGGTGTAGTCTCGGTTGTTAACCTCATAAGCAACTCCCAAAGACACGGTAGGACTACACATCAGTGTAAGGGTAGGTTTCACTAGGCCATTTGGCCAGCGTGCTCACATGGCCTGCCTATTCTTTTAGCCAGTCTGCTCAGTTGGCCAGCGTGGGCCAACCAATTAGTTCGTAACAGCCGGCGTACATGTAGCATTACATGACCCCAGAAACAATGAGAACGGACTATTTAAGCAGCAGCAGAACCCATGAATATACAACTGAGAAGTAGAGAAAAATTCGAAAAGTTTTTAACAATGCCCTAAATAAAAAATACGTAGTAATGGTAATTAGAAAAGCAGCGTGTGATCCGAATGAAAAAAAAATTTGACTTGAATGGCAGATTAGATAAAAATACAATAAAAACACAACATCTATGTTTCCGACTGGAAATTTTACTCTGACTCCTGAGCTCCCCATTCAGTTACAGTAATTTTCGATCAACGTTCTGTTGACTCGTATGATGAGGATGAACCAACACTATTTTCCAACTTCGTCTTGTGCGCTAAAATTATTTGAATGACTGCTAGCAATTGTTAACTGTTATAAAAAGCACTACTAGAAATCGTCGAAAAGCTGCAGATTCAGGACAACTTATTCAAATGAGTACCGTTTTTTCACCTCAGAACAGCCACTGTATCCCATATGACTAAACCTATACATTTTCTTAATTTTTTAGGTGAATAAAATGGAAGATCTATCACGATGTATTTGTTTTTTCAACTTATAGTCTGTTTTTTCTAATGCTTACCAATAAAAAGGTGACTCAAAAAACAGTACTGTCGTCTAAATCGTTTACGTAGCGCTCTTACTGTAAAATTTTTACTCGAAAAATTGTTAAAGGTTAGGTGATTATGTTCACAAATTTCCAGTCCTATATGATATACTGTTCATTAGCAAATCATGAAAATCTGAAATATTACTTGCTTTCCACTTTCATTATTTAGAAGCATTTCAAGAAAAACAGACTATAAATATTTAGCGTTATATCTATGATACACACATACTGTACACACTACTGTATGGCACTTATGCTGGCCATTATATTGGAAAGCCGTCTGGCTATGCTAGCCAAATGAACACATTAGCCAAGTGAGTATGCAAACCAGGCTACCCAAAATTCGTGTAATTCAGCAATTGTTCCGGAAACCACAGTATAGTGAAAAAGGGAATGGCCGTTCGTACCATATGGCCAACCGTGCCATGTGATCGGCCATGCCATGTGGCCGACCATGCCGGCTGGCCGACTTCTATGTGAATAATTTCATAAGGTGATATGTATAAAAAACAGATTATAAGGTTTAAACCTTACTAAAAATAAATTTAAATGCATGCAGCAGAAGTAAAAAAGACTAAAAAGCATAGAGAAAATATCACTTAAAAATTGCTACTTCTTAATTTATTTTGCGCAGAAAGACAGCAAAAATTAATCAAGTTACTCTTTGTTTTTTGATTAACTGAATGACATTTCAACTAACAGTAGCAGAAAGTTGAGTAAAATTAATAGAAACCTCCTAAGTATGACCCCTAGATTGTGCTGTTACACTCCACTCATTTTGCAATGATCGATGCTGCGGACAGAGTTTCGGCAAACGCAGCCTTTATCAAAAATTATCAGAAAATGAATTCAGATAATCTTGGAATGATTGAAAAGATTGATCATCAAGGGCTCTGTATCAGGAAAAAAAAATTTATTGATCAGAGTCAACGAGTCATCTATAGTTTTGAATAAAAGTTTGGCTGCAACCTCGCTGCATCGATCATTTCAAAATTAATGGGGTATAATTAGTTAATGAATGAAGATATAGTTATTTTTTCTCAGTTGCGAACAAAATTAACATTTCCTAAGTATGAGTACATCTCTTTTGTTTAAATTTTGAAAAATAACCGTAGCTAACGTAGTTTATGAATAGAATAAAACATTATGGAATCTTGAAAGCAAATCATGTGCTCACTTGTACGACAAAGAAATGGAAACATTGCGTTAGACGGCTCAAATAAATACGTTAGTAATAAAAATAGTACACAAGCCTAAAAGTCGGCCACATTGTGTGGTCGGTCAGTCGGCACGGTCGGCCTCATGTTACAGTCGATCACATGGCACGGTTGGATAGCCGCTATACAATCGAATATGTATCTATTTTTTATTTTTGTTCAATCTAAAAAAGTCGGAAATTATCCTGGTCGATCGAATTGAATTAGCAGAAAACGCGAGAAACATTTTCTGGCCTACACCAATTTTTCTACATCGTTCTTGCTTACCTCGTTTAGGTTTTGTGATTATTTTGACGCATACTTCGTCCTTGCATAGACCATCGAGACAATTATCCGGTCCGGAACAGATGTGACATTGAACGCTTTCACCTGTTAATAACAATAAAATAAGGCATCAGAGGTCCAGAGGTCAGATTTTCAGGTAGGAGTAAAGTTCTTCCTCAAAAATGGGTACCAGACGATCCATTTTTATTAGGCAGGGTTACTACTGCTCCGGCGTTCCCAGTCTGTGCTTTACCAGACCATCCATGTGTTTGACGTCATCTAATAGAAAACATATAACTACCTTTCATGAGAATTTTCTCGATAACTGTCTGTACAGTTTTGATAAAAATACACCGATCGAAAGCTCTCGTGATGCTCTACAATCGTGACAGAACAGATTTGAATGAAATTTTGTTTGAAAATATTGTCTCTCTTATCAAACTGCATATGGAGTTCTGACTGTTAAACTCAGCGCTGAGGCATGAATTACTGTAATTAACTGAGTTTCATTTTTTACAGCGCCAGCGCCGTTTGTTTTTCTCATTTCCTCGTATAAACATAGTATTTGTAAATATTTTTATTCATACCTGTACTTGGGGGGGGGGGGGGTTGGGGGACCCCCCCAACTTGGCCAACCCTGTAAAATCATTTACCCCCAACCCCCCCCCCAGTTTGGAAAAAATTGAAAAAATTTGCAAAAAAGTGTATGTTTTTTGGGAAAAATTTCGACTTTTTTCTTCGGATTTACCCCCCCCTCCCCAACTGGTCGGAGGTCTTACAGGTATGTTTTTATTCCATTGTTAAACTGCTATTTTATTTAGATTAGAATGTATAGGATCTGCGCGAGTTCATGGTGATGAGACCCCTGAACCAAATGAAACCAAGTCAGTGTTTTTTTGTGCTAAAACATGGTTTTTGGTACAAAAAAATTTGGAATGGCACAAAAAATTTTGAGCGTTTGGGCCAATTGGCACAAAATTTTGGCTTATCAAACATTAGATTTCCTTGATTTTTAGACGTTTCAAGGACTGAAAATGCAAAATTTTCGCGAGAAAAGTCCGAAAAATAGTTCGAAAAATATTAATTTTTGTCTAAAAAGACCGAAAAAATGTATTCATGGCATGAAGCGCCTAGAAAATTCACATTTTCTACCATTTTTCGTTCAAAACTTGACATTTTTTATCAAAGAATTGACATTTTTCAGTATTTTTCCGACCAAAAGTATGGGGGTCCCTACGGCTACCATATAGCTAGCCATTGGATTGGAAAATCCTGGGGGGGGGGCGGTCACCCAATGGCTAGCCATGGTCGGCGATTTCTGGGGCGGGGGTTCCCATAGCACTTCCCCCCAATTTCATGTATGTTGCTGACAGTGTTTTTTTTGCACTGTGCAAAACTTTTTCTGCTGGTGCAAAACTTTGTTTTCGGATTTTTCGCACCATGCAAAAATATTCATCAAATGTCGAACAAAAAATTGGTGTTTTCATATAAAAATGATGCATCTTGGTGCATTTCAGTTGGTCAAATCTGAGAATTTTCCGGCGCTTCGCGCCAGTTATAACTTTAATAATCATTATTATTTCTTATCAAGCTCAGGCGAGGTTTTTAGCATGTCTACCTTCACTTTATCACTAATTTTTAATGGCTTTCATCGTCTTAAACGTATAATTTCATGTTTAATTAGTGATTTTCAATATTATATCTGTTTATTTAATGAAGATCCACATTATTTCCTTCATACGTTTTTTGAGAAAGATCAACACGTCAACTTTCTAAACTTGGCGAAGCATTGTTTCCTTTCTCAACGTGAATTGAATTCAAAAGTTTCATGGAAGTATTTATGGAAAATTTCTACCCTCCTGACTCATAGCTTTTCGGCTAAATTTATAAAAAGTTACGATTAAATTATTGGTCTTTTCAAATGATAAAATTTCTAGAAATTACGATTTATGAACACAAAATTCGGATCTAATTTTTGAGATTTTTTTCCAAAAAATTTTCCACATATGAAAAAAATTGGACCTCTTCATTTGTGGAAAAAAGTGATATATTTATTTATAGTATAAAAAAATTTCAGGCGGGCAAAACTTATTTGGTAATTTTTTGCACCGTGCAAAACAGCTCGTGCCAAAAAACACCGATTCCTGACATGAGTTTTTAGTTTTCTTGGAACCGAACCTACGGAAAAATACCACTTTTCATGTTTTTCAATTTATGTCTATGTTATGCAAGCCAGGTTCTGATTGATCTTTAAAATTTATTATACCACCAGATTTACATCGTCAAGTGAAATCATTCCTCGAAATTAAAAACAAGCAAATTTCGAAAATTTTACGAGTTCCGAAAAATACAGTTTCAGAGATTTTTCCAACACGAAAATCAATTTTTTGGGGTGTATAATGAAACACGTGTTAGTTGTGCTGGTTTCATCGTTTGAAACAGGTAGAAAAAGCTGGAAATCTACATATTTGAGAAATTATTATTTTCGATGATTTTAGTTTTTCTGACATATAGGAAATATTCATTATAGTTGAATTGAATTCCGCACATCAAAAATTGAGAAAAAATCAAAATGGATGAAATCGCTGATTCTTTTAGCTGAATACAGGCAGAAATTTTAATTTGAAAACAAGCAAGTTCTGGAACTTGATATTCTTTCTCAGGTTGAAAACTATAGACTAGCGGACTTATTTGTCTGGTAAATCAACGGAAAGTTTCGTTTTTGTGGAAATCTTTTTTCAAGTACAAAATTGATGAAATATAGGCTGTTTCTGTATGACTATGGATAAAATTTTACCAGTTTGAAAAATCGATATTTTTTAGGTCTTTTTCACATCAAATAGTACTGAAATAGCTAAATTCAGCCTACTAAAATCCAACAGAAATCATATTTTGACATGAAAATTAGTGATGTATCGGGTCCATACATATAAATAGGGGGGGGGAAGTGCTATGGAAACCCCCCCCCAGAAATCGTCGACCATATGGCTAGCCATTGGGTGACCGCCCCCCAGGATTTTCCAATCCTATGACTAGCCATATGGTACATAGCCGTAGGAACCCCCATACTTTTGGTCGGAAAAATAGTGAATAATGTTAATTTTTTGATGAAAAATATCAATTTTTGAACAGAAAATAGTCAAAAATGTTAATTTTCTGGGCGCTTCGCGCCATGAATACATTTTTTTGGTCTTTTCAGAAAAAATTACTATTTTTCGGACTTTTTTCGTGAAAAAAATCTATTTTTTTCCTTGAGAGACCCCACCCCTAAAATTTAGGGAATTACTGACCCCCGGCCCAAAAACAGTCGTCCGACCCCCCCCCCCCCAGACAGATCTGAGCCTCGGTCTAAAATTTTAGGATTTCGGGTCCAGGTTCAGGTCCAGCAAAATAGATGGGTAATTTCGGGTCCGGGTCCATTATACTTTTCAAAACGCTAATCTGTGCGATGTATACGTGTATATCTTCATACATATAATAAAAACTAGAGATGTATTGAGTCCAAAATTTGGAAATATCGGGTCCGGGGGCAAATTTTTAAGAATATCGGGCTCGGTTCCAACAAAATGGTCAGGTAATTTTGGGTCTCATTTCGGGTCCAGATCCCCAATACATCTCCAAAAGATCAAAAGTTGAATGATTTGATCAACAGTACTTTTTTAAAGCTTTTGAATAGAGTGAATAGTGAGTCTGCTGAAAATCCACTGGATAAATGGGAAAATTTTAAAGTTGATTTGAAATGGGAATTTGCCCAAATTAAAAGGCAACAACAAAAAATTTTGTGTCAGAAGAAAATAAAACTTGAGAGCAGGATAAATATGCTACAAGACAGAATAAGGGAAAGACCAGGAAATCTTGAATTTTTGAAATCTTTGAGAGAGAGCAAAAATGAATTTAAAGTTTTAACTAAATCTGACATTAAAGCCAAATTAAGGAAAACACATTACCAAGATATTCTCTCTGATAGAGTTTCTCTTGCAACAGCAAAAATGTTGCAAAAGAGATCTGCTGAAAATATAATAATATCCAGCATTAAAAAGCAAGATGGTACTCTTTTGGAAGATCAGTTGGAAGTCTTAAGCGAATTCAATAATCAGTATTGTACACTTTATACATCAACTATTGAGGACACAAATAAGAAGACTTCCTTCTTTGATGTCAAGCCCCCTAATACAGTAGACAAAAGTGACAATCAAGATTTTGAAAAAGACATCTCTGAAACTGAAGTAAAACTTGCTATAAAATGCTTTAAAAAGGGAAAGTCTCCAGGTAGCGATGGTCTCCCTATAGAATTTTATCTGAAATTTTTGGATCAACTAGTTCCTGTTTTAAAAAATGTTTATATGACCATGTTTAAAGAAGGTAAACTTTGTGAGTCTATGTATCACAGTATCATCCCTCAAATTTATAAAGGAAACAATAGTGACAAAACTGAGAGAAGCAATTGGAGACCAATTTCCATGTTAAATGTTGACTATAAAATTTTGGCAAAAATTCTAGTTAATCGTCTTAAAAAAGTTATGCCTAAAATTGTTCATCAAAATCAAACATGTGCAGTACAAGGAAGAGACATTAGAGATGGCTTGATTGTCATTTACAATGCAATCAATTATGTAAATGAGAAAGACTTAACTGGAATTTTACTTTCAGTGGATCAAATGTCTGCTTTTGATATAATAGAATGGCATTTTGTATTTCGAACATTAGAGTATTTTAATTTTAGTTCAAATTTCATAAGGTGGATAAAAATGATATACAAAAGTGGATATGTAACTTCGTCTTTATTGATTAATGGTTATGAAACGTTCCCTTTCAAAATCAGTCGAGGAATTAGGCAAGGTTGTCCTCTTTCAGCTTTAATCTATGTTTTGGTTTCTGAGGTACTTTGTAATTTTATCAGAAGAGATAAGTTAGTTAATGGAATAAAAATTTTAAGCCAATCAGTAAAACTATGCAATTATGCTGATGACACAAACTTCTTTGTTGGAGATTTTCAATCTGTACAAAGAATCTTTCAAATATATGAAATGTTCCAAAAGATTAGTGGTGCAACTCTAAAAAAAGCAAAGACAAAAATTTTACTTTTTGGAAATGCTGTAAATATCCAGGTTCCCGATATTTATAAAGAATTTATTGTAGAAAAGATTAAAATTTATGGAATCTATTTCGATAAACTAGGCACTAGCAGTCTAGAAAACCTTAATGGTATTTCTCACGAATTTGAGAAGATTAAAACAAAAACTATTAGTTTTAATGTTTCCTATTATGCACGAGCAAAAATAATTGACACATATTATCTCTCCAAGTTATGGTATGCATCCATTTTTTGTAAGGTCTCACCAGGTTTCGTAAAAAATATTGAACGTTCTTCTGCAAGTTTTATTTGGTCAACTCTTAGCCCAAAGAGTTTTGTTGCAATTAAAACGTTAAAACTACCTGTAGAATTGGGAGGCATAAATCTTACTGATGTTCCTGCGAAAATTGAAGCCATGAGCTTGATGCTTTTACTCAGATACAGAAGGTTGAAAATGACGGACATGCAAATTTTTGAATACTTCTATGAAAAAGTTAGAAATGCATCTAAAAGGCGATTGAACACACTAAATGTTCCAGAATTGTACAAAAAAATTAGATTAGCAGAAATTAAAACTGGTCTCAGATACACAGATAAAAATGAAGTTATCCTGAATAATGAAGTGATCAGTTTGGATAAAGTAACCACAAAACTGTTGTATTTTTGTATTAGAAAAGGAAATTTGACAAATGAAAAGCCAATGTCCTATTGGGTAATAAATTTAAATGAAAGTTTATTGGATATAAATAAACTTTTAAGCTTATCGAAGTGCAAATTTTTGGATGGTGGTACAAGAAATCTTCACTTTGCAATTGTACACCAGTTACTTCTAACTAGATCCAAAATTAATCATATGAATAACTATCAAGATCCGAACTGTAAATTTTGTATATCACAAAATGAGACTTGTAGAGAAGATATTTTGCATGCAATAAAAAAAAACATCTACAAATCAGTTACTCGGACTCGAAACAAGACCCGAAATTACCCAACCGTTTTGGTGGACTCCCTGGCTCAATATTCTTGAAATTTTGGACCCAGACTCAATATTTTCAAAATATGCTACCCAATACATTTCTAGTGAACATCAACCTTTCTTATTCCATAAGAATACTAATTTTCAGCTTGTGATATCTAAAAAACCCAGTTAAAAAATGTTCACATGTCTGATGATTTGTTTTTACCTGATTTCAAGAAATAATGATGAAGTAGTATTTTCAAATCGGGGAAAAACTATTGTTTCGACATGAAAATTATTTTTTCCCCGCCTATATAGAAAGGTGGAGGAAACAAATGGTTTTGGGCAGTAAATAGATAAAAACGCATGAGTTTGAACTCTGAATCATTCATGAAAATTTCGTTCCTTTCTTCCACCAAAAACTATGTACAGCCTAACCTGTCCTGTTCAAATTCAGAAAAGGTTTCATTCCGAAGTTCAAATCTATTGTTTCTGAATGGAAATTAAGATAATCACCAGTTTTTGGCTGAGACTGTCAAACATTCATGAGTTCAAAAAAAATCTGTTTCGGAAGTGGAACACCCTAGAAATCGTTGGTCATACATGTGGCTAGCCATTACCTCTAGTCAGCAAAACACTGAAAAACGTCGGTTTTTAAACAAAAAAAGTTTGAAATAACAATTTTCTCGGCGCTTCGCGTCATGAGTACATTTTTACGTTTTGGAGACGGCTCTGTTACATGTATGTTCGGAAGTATTTTTTTATGATATGAAAAATTGCGGAACCTGGCGCGTAATATGTTCATCTCTTTGTGTTTAGTGCGTAATATCTTTATGCTTCTGTATTTAGCGCGTGAAATGTTCATCATACTTTTTTACTTTCGTGGTTCATAGCTTAATTTTCAATGGTTATGGGAATGGCAAATGTGGTCACAAACAGTTATTGGCTGATTTTCATTTAAATATGAGTGGAAGTTGATCAGCCAGTTTGTGTTTGTAGCCTCTTGAGCCTCTTTATTCAATTATTCGGAGCTTAATAATATTGCATGATTAATCTCTTATTCATTATTCAATTGATACTGGAATGAGTAAGTTATGGTAAGTCATGGCATTGATCGAATCAGAAGTTATTTGCTCGATTATAATCCATTTTTAATAATGATTGAGTTTGTGCAATGTTGGGTGATCACAGAAGTTTATAGCCAGTTAAAGAAATAATATTTTTTGATTTTTAATTTTGTTGTTCCGCCCGAATTTATGAAAAATAGTGTATTTTTAGCTGGTCTTATAGCCGATTAAAAACATTAATGCATCAGCACATTCCCCGAACTTGGCACCTTGCATAATGCTTTTTTCCAGCAGGTTTATGACATCTTTATATCTCTATCGAAAGTCAGCATTTGCGGAGTCTATCTTCATTGTATCTGCTATTGGAAATGAATTAACTATGAATTCGACAAATTTGTCCTTCGATCAGTATGATGTCACGAACAGAAGCTAAGGTAAGAATGATTTTACAGTTTTTGCACATCTTTTTCACAATGTAGATAAATATGCACACACACATAGAGATTTACATAAGATTTTACAGTACAGTACATCTTTGGTGAGAATCAAGATAAACGTCTTCAGATGATTTTTTTCCAAATATCTTAATGCTGCCTTGCAGACAAAAATATATTTCATTAGCACAGTTAGCACGGTTGACAAATGATACATCATTGGCCTGAAACTAATGTGTGAGCTTGTCGATTCTCATAACTTGCTTGTTTGATGTGGGTACTTCCAAAAGGAATTTTAACAAAAAAGAAAACTTTCAAAACAATCTGTTGATATTTTTTGTCTAATCTTTTTTCGAACTTCTCTTAAAAGCTTTCCACTTTAAGTCATTGACACATGTGCTAACGTCTGAAATTTCTAATGGTATGGCTTTTGTTTCATTAGGACCGTGTTTAAAAAACATCCCCCTGGAGAATCTTGTCATGTATATTTGCAAGCATATATCTGACTCTTCATCCAGGGTGTGGGAGCGAGTGAGCCAAAAGCTGAAAAGATGCCTACAAAAGCATGTTTTTTCATGCAAAATTTGTACATGAAGTCAGGGTTTTTTTCCACACAGTGCAGATTTTTCGAGGGTCATGCGTAAAATTTGTGGGGAGTTTTCCACACGGAACGGAAACCTATTTAATGTTTTTGATGGTGGTGCAGAAATCTTTCTGGTCGATTTCTGCAAGATGCAGAATGGCTGGTTTTTCTGGTAAGCTCATGAAAAACTCCTTCATGAGCTTACCAGAAAAATTTCTTTCAAAAAACTACATGACTTCCGGATGAGAATATATAAAGGGTCTCAGGTACGAAGGTTTACTACACCATACCCCCCACTGAAAACATGAGTGGATTGAACAGTAGGACTCGGTGAAATCGGAATTATCTCTCGAAAAACATCATGGTTTTTGGAACTAAACTCATCCCATTGCTTTTGTTTGTGAACGAAATGCACAAATTCGGCTGTTTGAGAAAGAATTTTCTGTTTATTTGTACTCTTGTGGTTTCTTGTCTGAGAAATTTTCATATTTTCTTGTAGTTGTTAGTATTCACTAAATCTTTCTGCAGCAATTTTTGAATGTTAGCTTTATGGTCATTTTTATTGCCTCCACTTCTATTTGTTTTTCAAGGTGCAGTGCGTTTTTTCCAACTGATTGATTTTTCCCATATCTATTTTAAATTTGTTCCTCATGAACAGATGCGCGCATGTGACTTCTACTCAATTATTCACCTAATGCTAATTTCTTTCGTGATGACCTGCATCATCAATGTTACATTTAAAATAATTAGGCAAGAAGCAGAACATAGCTACATTGTTTTAAAATTTAAGGCGTCATTCGAAATGACGGTTCAGCCCTAAACTTGATTTTTTTCAAAAGCATAATTTTCTACAAGCTGGGTAAAAATCTTCCTTTTTTCTCCGGGCTCTGTTATTTATATCAATTTTGTATCATACGCGCATTTTTTCCACTTTATTCATTTTTTGCATCCATTATGCTGCCCACCTCTTAGGCATATTTTCTCTGTGCATTCTCATTTTAAGTTTATCGATTTTTTTCACCAGCTGGTCAGTTACATTTTCAAGACGCACGTTTTTTTGCAACCATTATTTGCTGGGCCACTTTCATCTGCTTTCCCACGCGTTCTCAGTTTAGATTGTGGACTTTTTTCATGGTTTGTTATTCTCCGTTCACTATCTCTCAGTTATGTTTTCGAGACGACATTATTTTTTGGAGTCCACGCCATTATTTCACCACCGTCTTTTTCTTTATCAACTTTTTGCCAGATAGTTTTGCTCTGTGCAAAAAGACTACTTTTAGTTTTATTTATAAGACATGCCCCCCGCATTATACGTTTATTGATTTTTTTGTACCTATCACATTGCGCAGCGGTTATACAGCTATTTCTCCGTCCCATTCTCATTTCAAGTTTATCCACTTTTTCAGCAGCTTATTTTTCTCTGTTTGCTATTCCTCAGTTTTATTTTGAAGACCCTCCTTACCTTTCCCAATGTTTAAAATTCTTCTGACTATTCCCTGTCTATTTGTGGCTTGTTATATTCTCCCTTGGGTTTATCATGTTGCATTATCGAGTTTTTCACTAGCTCTATTTCTTCATCTATTTTATTCTTTTGTTCAGCAGTTTTAGTTTTTACAAGATTCATCTCCCTCTTTGTGCCTCTTTTTTTCTCCATTGCTTTTTTAGTTATTCATGATATTTCAGTTAAATACTTTTTTAGGATGAACGCCGATTGACAGTGATCAGAATCAGAAAAAACGAATGTGCACAATTTATTTCTCAAAAAATTATTGTATTAAACAGGTTTTAGATTTGACATGACTGATGAAGAATCATTCTGATACCAAAAATGAGCTAGGAATGACTTTTATCTGACAGAATTGGGCAAAAAAATCAAAATTAGACCATTTATTATGAGCTGGAAGTAGTAAACATAGTGCGAAATTATGGAATCAAAATGTTAGTTTTGAACTTTGAGCAGAATGAGTTCAGTTTTAATAACTGACTGATAAACTGGTCCCTGATTAATGAAAACTTATCTTCCTCTTGTGCAACATGATTCGTCAAATTTGACACTGAAAACCAGATTTAAACATCATGCAAATTAGCTACTTAAAATAGCTGAAATACATGTTTACATTACTTAAGGATGCCTGAAAAAAATCACTTATGATTAATACTCAAAATTTCGACTAGTTAAAGGGTTCTAAATAATTTTATCAAAATGAAAATGACCAAAACCTCCAGCAAAGCGATCAAACTTGACGACTGCAACTGGAATCGATAAGACCAGCCAAATGAGGCCCAGAGCCATAAAATTTTGGCTATTATCCTTTCTAGAACACTGAAAACTGGCATCTTTCCGTTGATGCTGAGGTAAGAACACCTAGAACATCTGCAACGCCTGAAATTTCTTTTCGGCATCAACGGTGCCAGAAAATTTTCTGTAAGAAAAAACCCGGCACGGAGATGAAAAAAGAATGGTTGGGCACAGTGTTTTTTTGCGCGAGCTGTTTTGCACGGTGCAAAAAAATTACCAAAAAAGTTTCGCACGCCAAAAATTCGTTTTGTACTATAAATAAATATCACTTTTTTCCACGAACTTTTTTCCACAAGTAAAGAGGTCAAATTTTATCCACATATGGAAAATTTTTTGGAAAAAAATCTGAAAAATTAGATTTGAATTTTGTGTTCATAAATCGTAATTTCTAGAAATTTTATCATTTGAAAAATTTTAATACCAATAATTCGTTCATAAACATTTATAAATTTGGCCTAAAAGCTATGAGTCAAAAGCATAGAAATTTTCCAAAAATACTTCCACGAAGCTTTTGAATTCAATTTACGTTAAAAAAAGGAACAAACGCTTCAAAAAGTTTAGAAAGTTGACGTACTGATCTTTCTCAAAAAATGTATGGAGGAAAAAAGCGGATCATCATTAAATATAAAGATATAATATTGAAGATCGCCAATTAAACATGAAATAATACGTTTAAGACACTATTAAAAATTAAATGTTAAGTGAAGGTAGACATGCTAAAAGCCGGGCCTGAGCTTCGTAATACATAACAATGGTTATTAAAGTTATAATCGGCGCCAAGCGCCAGAAAATTTTGAGATTTGGACCTAAAAATTCACCAAAATGCACCTTTTCTATATGAAAACCCCAAATTTTTTTCCACATTTGAAAAAAATAATAAAAATTTGATAAATATTTTTGCTCGATGCAAAAAATCTATCTGAAAAAAAGTTTTGCACGAGCGGAAAAAGTTTTGCACAGTGCAAAAAAACTACTTGGGCACCCACAAATCTTCTTTCAAATGCTGCAATTCAAGCCCCAAGTTTACATCTCAAAATCATTTTCAGCACCGAAAATTTGATTATTGTTTGCTTCAACTGACCTATCCACAGATAAAAAAAGTTTACCTGTCAAACTCGAATCAGAAAAAACACCAGCTTTTTTACATTACTTCAGCGCCAACATCAAGCCAAAAATGACTTTTTTTGAGGAAAATTTTCTCAAAGCAAGCTGGGGAGACATTAAACATAATACACAAAGCGACATAACATAGATTTCACGTAAATTATAAAACAACATATATATTTCTCTCGGAGCAGTCATATGGGTCTTGATAACCAGGACACAAAAAATCGCTGAACCAAATGATTAACAGCGACAAAATGTGTGCATAGTTACATAGAACCCGAAATTAATCACGAATAATCCAATAAGACGAAAATAACAACAAAATGCTCCACTGGATGCAATACTGTGTGGATTCAAACGATCTATATCATCAATCAATATTAAGTCCTGATCTCTCAGAATTTGAGTTTCAATTCAAACTATCTTATTAAATGATTAGCAAAATACACATCATCATAGGATATTATTGCAGTTTTTCGCGCCAAGTTTTACCCAGCTGGACTATGAGATCAAAAGTTTTCACCACATTTTCCCCAATGTCCATCGATGCCTAACTCAACAACCTTTCAGATTTTCACAGCCGTTAATTCCTCAAAAATCAGTGAAAAAGGAAATTTTTCCGCTTAAAATTGATTCACAATAAATCAATAAAATATACATTAAACAAGTCAAAAAACTTGCATATGCATGAGAAACACGAAGTGCTTTAAGCTCATTGGTTTCAACATTCTAAAATGTTGAAAAATTGAGTTTTCATCACTCAAAAACCTGATTCAAATTTTGCGATCAAAAACACATTCTCATCTAATACGAAATTTAAAAAATGGCAATTATTAAATGCTGACTAGTAAATGAAGTTGACATAGTAATAGCCGTGCCTGAGCTAGATTATAGCGCAACCAATGACCACTATGATCGCTTGGAGCGTGAAGTATCGAAAAAGGTCAAGGTTTGAACCTTAGGAAATGCACGTACTTTGAACGGCCAAATTTTTTCGAAAGTTGACGAATGAATGAGCCCAAAGCTTTTTTCACATGTCTGAATTTTTTTCGTCAAAATACAGATTTGGCTAAAAAAACAATGTTTTCAATTCTTTTCAAGATCCAACTGATCCTCACTGTTTTTTCCCACGAATTTTGCTTTTTGGGGAAAACACTTTTAAAAAAGATGAAAATTTTAGCTGTTCCCCCACGTGAGAAGAAAATTCGTAAGGTTTAACAGATGCATTTTTCGAGGCACTTTACGCCAAATTTCGAGGCACTTTACGCCAGTTATGAGTTGAATAATTATTGTTTATTATCTATACATAGCTCAGGCACGGCTTTTAGCATGTCTACATTTACTATTAAACTATTATTCGACGGTTCACATCATTTTAAACGTATTATCTCACCTTTTAGTTGCTAATACTTCGAGATTCTTCGAGACACATTCTTTGGGAAATATTTACATCTCAAGTTTTCCAACTTTTCAAAACGATAGTTCCTTTCTTAACATAAATTGAATTCAGAAGCTTCTGGAGAGAAGTTTCCAGAATTTTTTCCTCTTCTTATTCGAACCTTTTCAATCGAATGTATAGGAGCTCATGAATGAATACTATTTTTGAAATTTTCTATGATAAATTTCAAGAAGGCGCGATTTTTGAGAAGAAAATTCGAACCCAATTCTTGAAATAAATGTTTGATTAATTTTATTCAGTTACCTATAAAAAAAGTTTTCTGGTGCAAGATTAACCTTTTTCTTGCGCTCTCATTTGTGGTCATGGAAACCTTGATGGCAAATTTATCATGTATGTATAATTCAAGACATGGTTTTTTGTAGAGGACAGATTGTAATGTGCAACTTGGGTAAAAAATTTGGCTACACAGATGAATTTTTAGTTGTTCACTCCAGAATTGATAAATCCGATTAATTTTATCAGATAAATGTTTAAAAGCTATTTCACTTGTATTCCATTCGAATTTTCTGAATTTTGGAGGAAAAATAATAAGGCTGGCAAAAATAACTTGTTCGGCGCTTAGCACCAAAAAATTTTGATTTCGAGCCTTCTAAAACAACAGAAAATTCATTTTTCCAGCACATTTTCTGCATCTATCGACGATCTTTCGACCATTTGATTGAGAAAAGAGGTCAAACATTGTTCTCCATTTTCGATCACCAATTATTAGCTATTTATCAAAAGAGATTGTTTTCAGATGATCTAAAGCATAGAAAATTGCGATAGGTATTTGACCCCCCCCCATTTAACATCGGTAAATTATTTCGTTGATTGGAAAAATGTTGCATTTTTATATTCTATATTGCTTGAAAATCAATTTTTTCCAACATTTTCCTAGATGAAAATCTAGCATTTCAGTGAATTCATTGAATTTTAACCCGGGCAGACTAAGATTCGAAAACCAGGAAAGCAACCAAGAATCTGAATTTTTCGGCCAGCAAAAACATGTCCAATGCCGATGATGTTTTAATCAGTTTCAAAATACAAAAAGGTTTATGTTCACGAGAGCCGAAAATTCCAAAGGACTACAAAACGATTTTGTGAAAATAATTTAGAAAAATCTTGATTTACATCAAATACGTCAAAAAACAACAAACATTAATCCATAACATGCTGGGCTGATGTATAAAAGCTATAAGCATAAGCTAGGATGAAATTTTTTCGGAAATAATAACAAGAGTCATAAAACATAAGTAGTTTGGAATCAGAAGCCGAGTGCCAGAAGATTTTCGCTATTTTCCATCTTAAAATGCAAAAAATGCATCACTGAACAAGAAACCCTATATCGTAGTCAAAAGAATCGTGCAAATTGCAGGAAGAATTTGGTTGCACAGCGCGAAATTTGGAAAAAACGATGCAAAAAGAGCATTAACATTCGACTTACTTCAATGAAACCACAAAATATTAATTTTTTCCCAAATTTAAAGAAAATAATGGCACTAAAATGAAAAATTGCACGAGTTACTTCAAAAACACTCAAATAAAGCATCCGAGCATTTTCAAGCAAAAAACGACTTAGGGAAAATGGGGGAAAAGACTTCTGCGAAAAATTCGGGAAAATCGGCGGAAAAACAGTGCTGTCGCTTAGAAAACAGCGCAGGACAATGTTTTCCCTATTCACAAATTACAAAACGAATTTTACATCTAAAGCTTTGAGTTCCTAACTGCTTTAGGTGTAGTGACATGATAAACGCAAAGTCAGAAATTCAAAATCGACGAAAAAACAGAAAATTACAGCAGCGCGTTAGCCCAACCATTATCAGATTCTACTGATAAGCGGAAAAAACATCAAAACCACGTTCTGAAACTATTATCCCAGAAAATTCCAGAGAATAAGAAATTTTTCTCCGCACTAGCTTCAAATTTGAAAAATAAAAATTCGTAACTTGGCGCTCGCGCTGCGCGACCACTGTTTTTTTTTTCCACATTTGCACTATAATGTGGAAAAAAAATCTGGAATGTGGAAAAAATTTTTGAGGTCTTTCCACAAATGTGGAAGAAAAATTTGGGGTTTTCATATTGAAAAGATGCATTTTGGTGCATTTTAGGAGGTCCAAATCTCAAAATTTTCCGGCGCTACGCGCCGGTTATAACTTTAATAATCATCATCATTCATTAAGTAGCTCAGGCGCGGCTTTTATCATGTCTACCTTCATTTATCACTTAATCTATAATAGTTTTCATCATCTTAAACGTAGTATCTCATGTTTTAATTGGTAATCTTCAACATTTTATCATAATATTTAATGAAGATTGGAATTTTTCCTTTTGAGAAAGATCAATACACGTCAAGTCTCTATGATTTATGATGCGATTATTTGTTTTCTAACTTAAAATCAATTCAAAAGCTTCATGGAAATATCTTTAGGAAATTTATACTTTGTAAAATTCTAGAAATTACGACTCTTGAACACAAAATTGGAATCTAATTCTTGAAATAAATGTTCGGAAAATTGATTTTCCAGCATCCCAGAATGTCAATATACCCAAAAAATTTTCCGGCGCTGCGCGCCGGAAAGAATACCATCTTTTTTGGGCTTTCACTTGTCATCATGGAGGACTTGACCATTGATTTCTTGTGTAATTCAAGTCAATTATGCTCTTGGATAGTTTGCTAGAAAATTTGTTCAACAATGCTTGTAGATTAGGCTTTAAAACCGAACATTTCAATTTTTCCTCCAATTTTAATGAATTAACTTCTCTAAAAACACCGGAAGGCTTGAAAAAGCTCAAAAACAGTGCGATAAAGCGTCTGTGAGCATTTTAAGCCAAAAAACGAGGATTTTAGGACGAAAAAATTTTTTTTCCACATGTGGAAAAAAAAATTGACCCCTTTCCACATTTGTGGAAAAAAGTTCGTGGAAAAAAAAAAACAGTGTGCGCGACGACGATTTTTCAGATTTTTTGACTACAGTAAATCACAAAAAAGATTCAGAAGTACCAAAAGTACCCGAGAAATATTGATTTTTGAAGAAGGCGGTCACGTGACGCCCAATGGCAGATCGAAAACACCGTCCTCGTCTCATACTCTTTCCCATGTGGTTGTCTTTAGGACACTAGGGCACAGATTACGTCACAGACATCAAGGACATTAATGCTGGTTTATTAGTTCGAATCAGATAACTATATTTCTAGAAATTGCAGAACGTGAAATGAAATGTCGATAAAACACGTTGAAAAGTGCTTCATTGTGATGGTTTCCCTCTTCCGAAGATGTATTTTCAGTCATGCGCAAACATATATAGGCTGTTTTTCTTGAAATGCTCCTAAATAACGAACGTGGAAAGCAAGAAGTATTTCAGATTTTCACGATTTGCTGATGAAGAATATACCATATATGATTGGAGATTTTCGAACATACTGACCTAACCTTTAACAATTTTTAGAGTGAAAAATTTTATAGTAAGAGCTCTATGTAAACGATTTTGACGACGGTACGGATTTGTGTCACTTTTCTATTTGGAAGCGTTTTATAACGATATGACAAACATAAGGGTAAATACTGTATGAATGAAACCAGGCGACAAACTAAACAAGTGTTTTATTTATTAGTTATAATGGAAGGTTTGTGTGTGAGATCACCACTCCACTAACCCTCAAGAATTCTTTTTTTGTAAACAATTGTACGGTAATAGCTTTGCGTAACCATGGTAGTTTTTATTTCATAAACGTGGGCGTAGTCGATTTTTGTGTCAAATTGATGTCAAACACAAACTTACCTTCCTTGATGAAGACCAATGTAACGAAAATCAATAATAAAATGACCATGATGATATTATTCATATTGATATGAATACAAGCATTTGTCTCGACAGCTGAAAGGATATGACAACATGTTAGTGAATGGCACTAATAAAACAAAGCAACGTGGATCCACAATGGCTTAAAGTTTTCGTGCCAGCAATCCTGGCTTTTGCCATTGCGGCTTTTGTCGATACTCCATTCCTTTTCACATTAGACAGGTGATGACTATGCATCGTAAGTCAACATATTTTTTTCAAGTTGTATTGTTGGCTGCTACACTCAATCCGAGGAGAAAACAGACGGCAGCGAAAACGGGTTGTTAATTATTTGGGTCGGTGCCAGATCCCCTAGCTAGTGCACATCCGCTACCATAGTCAGATCCGCTACCTAGTGCACATCCGCTACTTTCTGCTGAGGTATATAAGTAACACGTTACATTTACTTTTTGCATTGAATAACCTAGGCAGGATTTCATTATGGGAGAATGTACAGTATACATTTACAAATTATTAGGCTCATGTTATTTTTTTACCAATTAGATGGCGCATGTATCGTGAAAATTAAAAATTTCATTCGTTAAAAATTGGGAAATATGCGGTTGCAACCGATGCGACTCAAAATTTTCAATTTGCTCCGTATTTTCAGCAGTAAATGCAAGAAATTGTGTTCTGCCAAATGCGTGCCATGAACCCCGGTGAGATGCGATGGTTTGTTGTTCTGAACCCAGGGTTATCCCAATAATTTTCGATAGAAATTGGATAATTGCCATGGATCCACGTTTGCTGAAAATAATAGTCCTTGGTCTACTCGGGAGGTATATTCAACGATAGTTTTTTTAATTCTGAACTCAAAATGATAAAATATTTGGAAATAATTAAAAAAGTATTTGATAAAAATTAAAAAACAAAACGAAAACGATATTTTCATCACCCGGATTGGTACAGGTAAAGAATGAAAAACGTCCGTCTAGGCTGATTGTTCTGTCACTCGAGGTGCTTGTGTGGTCACTTTGTTATGTAAATAAGAATTTTTCACGCATTAGAAGGTGGTTGCGTGGACATTTTTGTGAATTTATTACGTATCTTTACTCATTAGTGACTTATCTTTAGGTAGACTCTCTGTAGTATTACGTTTTTTAACCATTCTTACGGTTCCATAAAAGTGGCAAACAAAATATTTTTCACCACGCAGAACGCCTACCGTATTCCATTTTCTTTTATTCTTTTGTCTTCGGAAAACCCTCATGAAAACAGCAAAACCTTTTTCACATTTTTTGCTGTCTAGTAGCAGATCTGACTAACGGTAGCAGATGTGCACTAGGTAGCTGTCGTGCACTAGGTAGCGGATATGCACTAGGTAGCCGATGTGCAGTAGGTAGCGGATCTGCTACCCAATCAATTATTTGCATGAACTGTGCGTGCACTAAGTGCTCACTTTCTTTAAAATCCTATATCAAAACAAAAAAAATTCATAGATTTTGCCATAGTTGGAATCGTTATAATACAAGATTCAACAATTTAAGGTAGTTACTGATTTCGGAAAAATAGAATAAGAACCAGAGTAAAAATTTTGAATTTTGTTTCTTGATTTTTGATTTCTGTCAAACAAAACAAAAATCAAGATAAACGTTTTGATTTTTGAATCTTGTTTCTTGATTTTTACCAAGCAAACCAGAATCAAGAAAAATGCCTTGATTTTTGTTTTTGGATTTTTGCAAACAAAACAAAAATCAAGATATATTTTGATGTTTTGTATTTTGATTTCGAAATATTAATCGAATCCAAAATTTGAATTTTGTTTCTTGATTTTTGATAACAAAATAAAAATCAAGATTTTACGTTTGATTCATGTTTGTCCCACATATACATACACAGAAAAAAAGCACTGCAACGCAGTGCATGCGCAGCGCGTTGCAGCAAAGTGCATTTGGGGATAGCCAGCATTTGTTCATCATTCCATGGCGGCAAAGTTAGCAATGCGAAGGGGTACGCATGCCCATATTTTATTCGCCATTTTTTAAATCTATTCTATATATCCCAAAATGCCAGGAAAAGGCAAAAAAGAGAATATGTTTCTCTTTTTTGCTTTTTTCAATGGCTTAAAAGTTCGATACTAGGCCTCCCCATCATTTCATTTCAACAAAATTCTAACTGAAAAAACTTTCCATTTTCTGAGAAACATATACACGCCCAGTTTTTTTGTGATTTCTGAAAATGCCACTGTGCAAAAATGGGATAAATCACTGAAAAATTTGATTATTAGTCACTAAAACTGATTATTTACAGGAGAAAAAAAACTTTGGTTTAATAAAAAAACAGAATTCCTGGTAATTATTTATGTGTCATTCTTTGTTAGAATTTTGCTGGACTGTATACAATGGAGTGGCCTAGTATTGACTTTTATGCTCAGTGAAATATGGGACAAGAAGGAGAAACATATTAATCTTTTTGCCACTTCCTGGTATTTTATACAAAATGTTTATTGTTATGAATGCAAAAACTCAACAAAATGTAAAACGTTTGCAACTGTATATTTTTTGAAATTTGTAAAAAAATTGATTAAGAACCCTATCCAATCAGCTGTGATACATAATGGTACAAACTGTTTGATTAACCGACTCCTGTGGTTTTTAATCTCTTTATTTTTTTAAATAACGGCTGGATTGACAATCAAACCATACCTTCTGATTCCTTATGATTGTGATACTTTTACTGATCATCAGTTTGTTATTTCTGTATACGTAGTTTTTGTCAATTATGGCACTATTTTTGACAAGCCTGTAATGAATTTTATACATGCAGTCAGAGGCATCACATGCTCTATCGTGAAAAAAGAAGTATTGTATAATGTGCGTTAATCATGTACGACTGCAAAAATTGCTACAGGACAAGTGAACTTCATGTGCAGAGGCTTAAAAACGTTTTTGTCTTTTAAAAAACTGGGCGCGTATATGTTTCACAGAAAATGGAAAGTTTTTTTAGTTAGAATTTTGCTCGAATGAAATGATGGGAAGGTCTAGTATCGAACTTTTAAGCCATTGAAAAAAGCAAAAAGGAGAAACATATTCTCCTTTTTGCCATTTCCTGGCATTTTGGGATAAATATCGTACTTTCAACCTATTGCAAGGAAGGTATAAAAAATTAGTGAAAGTTACAGTATGCAGAAATTGTGATTTAGCCCCAAAAACGTAGTTGACACAAGTTTGGATGATGGAAATCTTGTCTAACATAGGTCGGCAGGAAAAAATTTCTGGGGCGTGTAACACCCAGATTCTAATTGTACTTTTACTTGATCTTGATACTGCATGTTGCACAGTCCGCGGGAACGCACGTAACCACAATTTACGACAATAATACGATAAAGGCCAACGATAAATCGACAATTGCTTCCTCGTCAACAAAAATACACGAATATGCTTCTTCACAAAAAACAAGTCTCCCTTTTTTAAAAAATGCTTTCTAACAATCTGACGGAATCACACTTTGCTTCTTTTTAAATACTGCTTCTTTTAGCCACTTCCTTGGCTCTGGGGAGGTCTGTTTCCGAAAATCTTCTTCCGCCAATCGCTGCTTCTTGCTTCTTCGGCTTCACTCGTTTAGCCACGCCTTCCAATGCTTTCCTGGTACCGTATGCTTTTATGCTTCTCTTATGCTTGCCTCCTTGTCTACAGTGGACTTAACCACGCCTCTGTGCTTCTGTGTATGCTTCTATATCTATTTCCTCTGCATATATATATTTTTGTAGGAACCACCACTACTGTTCCACTTGAGACTGGTGTCTGGCGGGTCTTCTACTTTTTACTGTGTGCAGGTGTGTTTACGATTTTTATGGGGAATTAATGCAGCTGTGGAATGTGTACTTTCCTGTAGATTCTAGGGGACCAGCTGCCGATGTGCAAATTAATTAGAGCATCTCAATTGGGTCAATAACGGCTACTGGGGTGTGGGAGGATCGGAATAAAGTACTTCACATAAATTTATAGGGATGTTTGGGTGTGAATCCCAGACACCCTTGAGACGATAGATTATGAAATGAATTTATATTTAATAAACGAATATCACATAGTGTACAATATGTATTTACATTAATGCATTAGCATGTACGTTACATTTCCCTCCTTCCGAAGTTGAATGTCCTCGTTCAAGGGGTTCCAGGGCGAGAAGAGGTCGGGGTGGTTTCGGTAGGAGCTTCTTAGGGATAGAAAGGAGTCGTTTCGTTTACATGTACCGTAAAAGTGGTATGCTTGAGGGGGTGTTTGAGTGTAATGTTAGGGTAGATGAAAATTGTGACTGTGTAGGGCCTGTTTTGGCAGGGTAGGAATTTAGGAGTCCTCAGTAGGAGGAATTAGTAGGAATTTAGGAGTCCTCAGGAGCCTTCCTCAGTTAGGGGTAACGGCCCCCTTGCTTAGACGAATGATTTTTATATAAAATGAGATTGCCTGCCTTATATTGGATATCCTGAGCATGTTTGTTGTACTGAACTGTATAATGGTTTTGGGCTTTTTGTAAATTCTTCTGATCAGTCAAGAGAGCTTCGGTGAAGTGGGATTTGACTTCGAGGGCATCATCATCAAGATCAACCATATAGGATGTGGGGGGAAAATTTAACGCTGAATCGGATGGTAAATTAGGTTGTCTACCATGAAGCAATTCAAATGGGGGGTATGAAGTGCTATCATTTTTGTGAATGTTGATCAAAAAAACTGCAAAGGGTAAATAAGTATCCCAATCAGTATGTTTTGAATAGATGTACATGCGGATACGGGTGGCGAAGGTCTGGTTGCAACACTCGACTTCACCATTGGCAATGGGATGGTATGGGGTGGCATGAATTTTCTGAGTGTTGCATAAACTAGTGATCTGTGAAAAGAGATCGGATACAAAATCGGAGCCATGATCACAATGGATGATTTTTGGGGAGCCATGATGGCAAACAATTTTGGTTATGAATAATTTGGGGATAGTGGCTGCAGTGATATCAGGGGTCGGAAATGCCTCCACATACTTGGTGAAATAATCGATGAAAATGACAATGAATCGGTTGCCGTCTTCAGTGAGGGGTAACGGCCCCATGCAATCAACACCAACTCTATCAAATGGGCCAGTCAGCTGAATTGGTACCAGATTTGCATGTATTCATTGCCGGAGGGCTTTGTGGGTCTAGCATGGGTGGCAAGTTTTGCAGTACCATGCGACATCAGGGCTCATTTGTGACCAAAAATATTTCTCTCGGAGAAGGTGTAGGGTCTTACGAGAAGCAAAATGACCTGTCAAGTTGCTGTCATGATGCGATGCGATGAGATCATGTATTTGTGATTTGGGGACATATAGCTTTGGCTGCTTGTCAATTATACGAAATAGAATATTGTGGTGAACTGCGAATTTGATCATTATAAGAGGATGTTTTTGGGTGATTTTAGCTAATATATTTTTGACAGTTGGATCAGTACGTTGGAGTTCTGCAAAATTATTCTGCTGTTCCTCCTGCTCAGAGGCTTCGGCTTCGAGAACAGAATCAATAGTTGATATTTCAGGGTGGGTTTCAAGGTGTTCAATATCAAAAGATTGTTTTGCAGTGTCTGAAGGGAAACGAGAGATGGTGTCTGCATTTCGGTTTGGGGTACCTTTCTCAGGCCCGATGTCAAGTTGAATACCAGAGAGGGCAAGTCCCCAACGGGGAATGGGAGGAGAGGGGTTTTCTTTTTGGAGTACTGCCTGGACTGCAGTATGGTCTGTGTGGACAATGACGTGTTGTTGGAAAAGATAGGGGTGAAAATGCTTAATGAACTCAATGACGGCAAGGGTTTCCAGTTCGGTTATAGGGTAGTTGCATTCTGCCAGTTTTAGTGTGCGACTCCCAAGAGGGAAGGGGCAATCATGACCTTTACTGTCCAATTGGCTTAGAATTGCGCCAATTCCAAGTTTTGAGACATCAGTTTGCAAAATGAAAGGTTTTGTAAAATCCGGGTGTTGCAGGATTGGGGCATGAATGAGCAACTCTTTGAGTTTAGTGAATGCATTCTGTTGTTCAGGCCCCCATGAAAATTCTGAATTCTTTTTGAGTAATGCTGTTAGTGGGCTGGAGATTTGGGAGCAATTGGGGATGAATCTGTGATAATGAGAGGGTAAGCCGAGGAATGACTTGACTTCTATGGAGCTTTGGGGTGTAGGTATGTCATAAATGGACTGTACTTTGTTTAGGTCTGGTGAAATGCCCTGCTGAGAGATAATATGACCTAGATATTGGACTTGAGGCTGGCAAAATTTGCATTTTTGTATATTGAGTTTCAGTCCGGCTTTTGAGAAATGAGTAAGAATGTTGTCTAAGCATTCTAACATTTAGACATGGGATTTGGCAAAGACTAAGACATCATGGAGGAAGACAAAGCATGTGTTCCATTGCAATCCCAAAAGGATAACGTCCATTAATCTTTGGAATGTGGCCGGGGCATTTGTGAGGCCAAAGGGGAGATAATTGAACTGATATTGCCCCGATGAGCAATTAAAGGCTGTTTTTTCTCTGTCACCTTCTGCATTGGGAATGGAGTAATATGCATTGGACTGGTCGAGGGATGTAAAAAATTTCATTCCATGCAGGGTGTCTAGGATTTCGTCGATAGGGGGCAAAGGATAGGTATCTTTTTTGGTCACTCTATTTAGACCCCTGAAGTCAATGCATAAAGGATGGCCACTATCTTTTTTGGGGACTAAAACAGTGTTGGTACACCATGGGGAATTGCTTTGACTAATGACACCTGCTGCTGCGAGTCGCTCGACCTCCGCTTGTATTATTTGCTTTTCCTTTGGTTATGTCCGAAAAAGGTGTCTGCGTATGGGTTGGAAGCCAGTGTGGTTCTACCTATGTCCATCTTGGAATTAGCATACAATGTGGGGAATTTGGATAGAGAGCATAGGAGTTGAATTTTCTCTGCTTCCATGAGGTTACTTGAGGTTAAATTGACATTTTCTTTCAACCATGTAAATGTATCAAAACTGTTCAGCTGGTTTGGTGTAGGGGAGTTAGTTTGGCTGGGGAATTTTCTTTTGGAATAAAGCCTGAAGCTGTGCCAATGCATTTGCCAGGGTAAAGGGTCTGGGGAGTGTCCTGTGTGTTGAAAACGGAGATGTGTATGCGATTGTTTTGGTTTTCTGATATGCAGGCAGCAAAATGAACCTTGGCATTTTGGCTGGCTTTTGGGGTAAATTCGAGTTTGTTGATGTTTAGGTACGATTTGGGTAAGGGGACAGTGAATTCAGTTACAGTCGAGGGTGGTAATTCTAATTTTTCATCCAGGTAGGTTCCGCCATGGGTCAAAAGGGGGCTGTATTCTAGGCCGTTTCAAGGGAGTATGACATCACCAAATTTGACTTGGGACTTCTGATTATTGATGGTGTATCCTGAGAATCAGCTGAGGAAATTTTTCCCCAGAAGGGCGTCTGCTGTGCAGTCTTTTTGGACATGTACCATTATGGTTTCTTGGATAGTTTGGGTGGTTACTGTAACAAAAGTTGTTCCTACTGTAATGTACCTGCTAACGCAGTACTGTAAATATGTAGCGTACTGTATGTGATAGTCATTTATTAAATATTATTTCTTTCTTGCAATTTATCATCTCAAGGGTGTCTGGGATTCACACCCAAACATTCCTATAAAATTACATGAAGTACTTTATTTTGATCCATTCACACCCTGGTAGCCAAATTAAGATGCCCCAATTAATTTGCACAAACGGCAGCTGGTCCCCTAGAACCTACACTAAACCCCCCTTCCACGGCTAACCTAATCCTCCGTAAAAATGGTAAACAACACCTGCACACAGTGAAATAAGTAAAAGCCCCGCCAGACAGTAGTCTCAAGTGCAACGGTAGCGATGGCCCCACAAAACATGTGTATTCAGAGAAACAGATACAGGAAGCATGCATAGAAGCACAGAGGTGTGGCTAAGCCCACCGTAGGAAGCAAGCAAAACATGAGAAGCATACAGTACTAGGAAAGCATTAGAAAGGCGTGACTAAATAAGCATGAATAGTGAAGCAGGAAGCGACGATTGGTGGAAGAAGATGGACAGAAGCACAACCTCCCGCGACGCCCAGGGAGTGGCCAAAAACGTCATATTTAAAGAGAAGCAAAGCATGATTTTACGATTATTGTAATTCTTTGTTTTCAATCAACGGCCGTTCATTTTTATTTGCAAGCAACTGTTTTCGAAAGCAGTTAAACCGAGTCGTCTTTTTTATTTGCAAGCAAACATTCCGTCCAATTTTGTGTAGTCGACGTTCAAGCGACCATCGACCATTCCTTGTATTATCGTAGCCGTGCTGCCCTGCGCCCCCTTTTGTTTGCCCTAATGCCCCAATTGGTTAAAGTAAAGTGCTTCACAAAATCTGGTCGTTACATATTTTGGTGACCATACCATACTGTTAACCACTGGAACTCCCTGCCCCAATTAGGTGTACTCTTATCCGGGCATCCCGAAGCATTAGATAATACAGTAGTAATGATTTCCTACAGTGAGACAGTATTCGTAGGAAGCAAACTGGAAATCCCCTCCAATGAAACATTAAGCGATACATTTGTAGGAATACAGCATGAAGCAAAAATTGAAGCATTTAAGCAGAGATCCCATCGTAAACCAAGAATGACCCACCAAACGCAAGATCATTTAGGAGAAATCATTAGAGAACAGATAAACGATTGATTTTCTGAACATTTTTGTACTCTACGCACACAATTGAATCAGAATATAGTAAACCCTACCCTAATTGATGATCATCCGTAATAACATGGCAAATAATTTCTACGGGAAACCTACAGAAATTCAGGGGGGGCACGACCCAACATTTTGGTGAATGGAATAAACGTTTAGAACAATTCATGGCACTTTAAGGCATGAAAGATACAGACGTACAGTTAAAGTTGGCATGTTTAGAGATTCATTTAGGAGGAAAAAGCAAAATTCAAAAGTTTAGCCAATTCCGAAAACCCTCCCCACACATACGAGCAGTATAAGGTAGCATTACAGGCCTTTTTCCCAAACAATCGAGATAATGAGCTACACCAACAATTTTTACCCTAGAGAAAACAAAAGCGATCAGAAACAGTAACTGAATTCTTGTTTGATCTAGAACGCCTCGCAACCCTCGCCTACTGTAACTTTAACACAGATGCACAAGAAATGATCATAAAACCCCTCTTTGTAGAAGGCATGAAAAACGAAATCAGGGAAGCAATTAAGTATAGACGGTTTGCAACCCTAAAAGAAATGTCAGATGAAGCAGCTTACATTGAACAGCAAATCCTTAAAAAAGTTAAAGTCCAACACCCTTTCATTTATACCCCCAAAACCCGAATCCATCTTTTCCCTAACCAAAAATACAGACCAACAGGACCTCTTGCATCAGTTAGAACAGCAAGTAAAAGATTTACAGTTGCAGATCAAACAAAAACCCCAACCCCACAACAGAGCAATTACAGCAGTTTCAGTAACAACACTCTCAGCAGGAACAATGCTTACAGGAACAATACTACCCCTAGGCAACCCACATGCTTTCAGTGTGGACAACTCGGACACGTAGCTCGCAATTGTAAATCAGTAGGCACCCAAAAATAATGTGAAATTTGTTTTCGTAATAATCACAGTACACGTGATTGTAAAAGTCGATGCATCCACTGCTCCCAAACAGGACATAGATCTGATAACTGCCTTTCAAAACCCTACTCAAATTTTCAATGTTTTCTATGCAAGCAGAGAGGTCATACAAGTAGGTACTGTCCAAATCAACAAAGTCATAATGTTCAAAATTGCATTGAGTACAGGCAACCCCAACCCCTAATGGACATTGATGACCCTGCATTCTACTCAACCTTACCTGCCATAACTAACGGCCCTCAGAATACTTTAGGAACTATTATGCCCACTACTCCCCGCCGTAGTCAGGAGAAGTACATCCTCGACCTGGACGTACCCGATTGGTGCACCATGTCACCACCCCCCACGCCTGAAGCCGCCAAAATCAAAAAATTGCTGCCCACCATCCCAGCAGACTACAAAATCCCGTGCAAACAGGACACCAAATCGCCCACCGCCCCTGAAACACCTTCGAAAACAGGCCGTAACCTTTTGTCCCTCCTCCATGGCCTCAGCTCTGAACCCTACAGCCATTCCGCCTGGGCCCCGTTTTGTTTGCCATAACGCCCCAATTGGTTAAAGTAAAGTGCTTCACAAAATCTGGTCATTACACTACGAAGTGGATGGGAAGGTTGTTCTCTGTTTGGCTTGAACTAGCAGGGGTTTCATGTCTAGCTGCAGGACTTCAGCAATCCGTGAATCAATGTGGGTGTACACGGCACCAGTGTCAATCATGCCTTTGATGGATAGCTTGCTGTTGAGTGTGATTGGAATGTGAGGGGTATGTTTCTCAAGTATGGTTGGTGGTGACTTATTGGACCCAGACTGGTGGATTTGATTTATAAGTTCAATTGCAGGAGCTCTTGGAGTATCAATATCGACAAGGACGTATTTCCATTGAGTTTGAGCCCCGGGACAATTGGCTAATCCTAAGAGGGCGTGGCCGAATGAGGGAGGGATAGTCTCATTTAAACGCCTGTTGTGTAAAGGTATTTTGTACGCATGTTCATTGGTAACATGATGCTTTGGGGAAGGGAATAATTTTTGAATGACGAGAAAGGAGTAAAAGGCGCCTGCAATGACAACAGTGATAACGGCAACGTTGATAATAATTTGCAAAGGTCCCTTGAGTAAGTTATTTAATCCATCTGTGAGGCTTGGAGTAGTCCCTGTTATGACATGTTCTATGCCTTGACCGGTGCTTGAAAGTGTATTGCGGATAGCTTGACCACTGCCTGAGATCATATTGTAGACTGTATCTGAGTTAAGAGACATTTGGGCGGTGTAATTGATGTGTTTTTTAACGATGCTTTCAAGGGTATGAGTTTTGTAGATGTATTGCTTTAAAAAGAGTAAATTTGTTGATATTGTTGCCAGTTGATCATGAAAAATTGCTGGTGTGTTGAAATGGAAGAGGGAGAAGTTTTGGTTCCATAAAATTTCTAAGGGCAGATCAGTGACATGTGGGGATCCTGTTCCACTGACCCATGTATTATTTTGTTTGTAGAGGGCAACATGCGTGTGGTGGCAGTCCACAGTTTGGGAGAAAGGGGTCAAATTGTTTCCTCCTGGATTTGAAAACATGAGGTCAGTCCCCAGAAGAATAGGTAGGAGTTTGTCGCAAGTTCGGTTGATTTTGTGATTGTGAAAGGCTTTTGACGCCTTTACCTGCCTACAGGGCCAGACTGTGAGGGCATCTCCTGTGAATTCTGCTATTATGTCGGTCTGTTGTAGGAATGCACATGCACCAAGGGTTGCATCAAGGCGCAAAATTTGCCATACTAAGTCAAGATGACATTGTGCATGCCTGCATAACTCATTCCAGACGTTTTTGAAATTTTGGAATTCCGAATTCCCAGATTTTATCTGTGAGGTAATTTAGTTTTGCATTAATGAGTTCAAAATTGTCAAAATCGTATAATGTAGTCTGGGTTCCAATGATTTTTGGGGTTAAAAAGGCATTAGGGTGTGGCCTACTTTTGTTTATTTGTACAACAATACCTTGTTTGGTTAGGACACTGTCTTGGATTTCAAGGCACTTGAGGTTGGAAAAGAGGGCATTTTTGATGGATAAAGCACCTTATATTTCTTCAATTGTCATGTGAGTTTGTGTTAGTTTTTGGGGTAGGTATTTTTGTATTCGAAAGGGCATAAATTTTAAAATGCTGTTTCATTCCAAATCATGGACCCATCAGCTGTTTCACAATGACCTGATGTTGGCTTGCATGACCCCAGGTCACCTAATGTACCTGTCATTGATTTTCGGTTCAATGATGCTATTTGTCCAGTTTCTAGGATGACATTAGTGACAGATGTACAATGGTCTGTGCAACACCATGTGTATTCTACGCTTAGTGAGTTGTTTGTGGACCAAAATCCTGGTTTTGTTTCGTATAATTTTTGACTATTGTGCTCCTTGTCTATAATGATTGCCTTACAAATATGTGGGGTTAGATTTCCCATTTCGGTTTGATTGGAAACAATACCTTTCGAGCCAAAAAATCCAGTATTGGTACAAATTTTTTGTTTGCGAATGCTGCACTTGTATGTGTCTGTTATGTGAGGTTTGGTGGAGGAACTATAGATTTTTGGGAATGCATGTATTGGTTTGTCTGCTGTGGAAGGGGGCATGCATGATACAGTTTTTGGTATGCTGATGGAATGACTGCTCAATGAAGTTCCACAGAGCTGAAATTGTGCATTACACGACGTTGGGATTATTATACAGATTACAATACAACAAAGACACCAATAATAGTTTTCATTGGAGGTGGCGTGGTGTTGTCTTTTTGCAATCAGGGCAATTTGGCCTGCCCCTCGTCAGTGTTGTGTAGGTTTTTGTGGTGGGGGGTGATCAGTTTACAATCTGAACAGTCTGTAAAATTTGAGAAGTTGGGTTGTACGATGGGGTTTGAATTTGCTTACATGTCCGGATAGGTAGTAGTGTTTTACAGGGGAGGAATTTGTAGGGTTCGGGGGTGAGGCCGTGGAGTAAAGAAAAAAGGTTTTGGCCTTTCTTGGTTGATGGTTCGGGGGCGAAAGGTGAAGCGCATGTTCTTTTCTGGGGGATTTTGTAAGTGGCGGGGATGGTGGGTGGTGACTTTGGAGTTTTGTCGGCCTCTGGCATCGGGGGTTGTGATATACTGCACCAATCAGGGATGTCCAAATCGAGGACGTACTCCTCTTGACTGCGTCCGTGAGATGTCCGCATTATAGTTCCTAAAGTATGCTTGGGGCCGCTATGTATGGTGGGCAGTATGGAGTAAAGCGCGGGGTTATCAATGTTCATTAGGGGTTGGGGTTGCCTATCCTCAATGCAATTTTGGATATTACGACTTTGTTGGTTTTTGAAATGCAGTGGTCAGATCTATGTCCTGTTTGGGAACAATGAATGCATCGGCTTTTACGATCACGAGTAATGTGATTATTATGAAAACAGATTTCACATGATTTTCGTGTCCCTAATGAATTACAATTTTGAGCTACATGTCCACATTGAAAGCATGTGGGTTGTCTAAAACTGCTGTTGTTTCTGTAACCATTATTGCTACTAAAAGTGTTGTTGTTGCTGAAACTGTTATATTTACTCTGTGGTGGGGGTTGGGATTTTTGTTTGATCTGCAACTATAAGTCTTTTACTTGTTGTTCTAATTGATGCAAAAGGCCCTGTTGGTCAGTATTGTTTGTTAATGAAAAGATGGGTTCGGGTTTTGGAGGTATGAATGGAAGGGTGTTGGATTTTAATTCATTTCTAAGGATTTGCTGTTCAATGTAAGCTGCTTCGCCAGACATTTCTTTTAGGGTTGTGAACCTTCTATACATAATTGCTTCCCTGATTTCGTTTTGCATGCCTTCTACAAAAAGGTGTTTTATGATCATTTCTCGGGCGTCTGTGTTAAAGTTGGGGTAGGCAAGGGTTGCTAGGTGTTCTAGATCAAACAAGAATTCAGTTACTGTTTCTGATCGTTTTTGTTTTCTTTCTTGCAAAAATTGTTGATGTAACTCAGTGTCTTGATTATTTGGGAAGAAGGCCTGTAATGCGGTTTTATACTGTTCATATGTATTGGGGGGGGGGGGTTCAGAATTGGCTAGACTTTTGAATTTTGCTAATGCGGCTCCTCCCAAATGAATTTCTAAGCATGCTAACTTCAACTGTGCATCGGTATCCTTCATGCCTTGGAGTACCATGAATTGTTCTAAACGTTTATTCCATTCACCAAAATGTTGGGTCATGCCCCCCTGTGAATACTGTAGGTTTCGCGTACAAATTATTTGCCATGTGATTACAAGTGTTGGCTGTTCTTAGGTCCTCAATTAGGGTAGGGTTTACTGTGTTTTGGTTCAATTGTGTCGGGAGGGTATGAAAATGTTCGGAAAATAGTTCATTTATCTGTTCTCTAACGATTTCTCCTAAAGGGTATTGAGTTTGATGGGTCATTCTCTGTTTTCCCTGGGATTTTTGCTTAGATGCTTCAATTTTTGCTTCACGCTCTATTCATAAAAATGTATCACTTAATGTTTCGTTAAAGGGACATTCCAGTTTGGATTTTACAAATAGTTGTCCTACTGTAGGAGACTATTACTACTGTATGCAATAACTGCTTAGGGTTGCCCCGGATGAAGGATGCACCTAGTGGGGCAGGGAGTTCCAATAGTTACAAAAGTGTATGGTCACCAAAATATGTAACACCCAGATTCTAATTGTACTTTTACTTGATCTCGATACTGCACATTTCACAGTCCGCAGGGACACAGGTAACAACAATTTACGATGATAATATGATAAAGGCGGACAATAAATGGACAATTGCTTCCTCGTTGACAAAAATGCACGAATATGCTTCTTCACAAAAAACAAGTCTCCCTTTTTTTAAAAACGCTTTCTAACAATCTGACAGAATCATGCTTTGCTTCTCTTTAAATACTGCTTCTTTTATCCACTCCCTTGGCTCGGGGGAGGTCTTTTTCCGAAGATCTTCTTCCGCCAATCGCTGCTTCTTGCTTCTTCCGCTTCGCTCATTTAGCCACACCTTCCAATGCTTTCCTGGTACCTTATGCTTTTATGCTTCCCTTATGCTTGCTTCCTTGTCTACAGTGGACTTAACCACGCCTCTGTGCTTCCATGTATGCTTCTATATCTATTTCCTCTGCATATACATATTTTTGTAGGAACCACTGCTACTGTTCCACTTGAGACTGGTGTCTGGTGGGGCTTCCACTTTTTACTGTGTGCAGGTGTATTTACGATTTTTATGGGAAATTAATGTAGCTGTGGAATGTGTACTTTCGTGTAGATTCTAGGGGACCAGCTGCCGATGTGCAAATTAATTAGAGCATCTCAATTGGGTCAATAACGGCTACTGGGGTGTGGGAGGATCAGAATAAAGTACTTCACATAAATTTATAGGGGTGTTTGGGTGTGAATCCCAGACACCCTTGAGACGATAGATTATGAAATGAATTTATATTTAATAAACGAATATCACATAGTGTACAATATGTATTTACATTAATGCGTTAGCATGTAAGTTACAATTCCATCCTTCCGAAGTTGAACGTCCTCGTTCAAGGGGTTCGAGGGCGAGAAGAGGTCGGGGTGGTTTCAGTAGGAGCTCCTCAGGGATAGAAAGGGGTCGTTTCATTTACATGTACCGTAAAAGTGGTATTTACATTAATGTGTTAGCATGTACGTTACAATGGTCCACCAAAAATTCTTTTTTCGAATATTTTGCTCAAAAATCACTGTGTTGCTCTGAAACGTTGTTGTATGGCGCTTCTCAATGTGCTGAATCTTTTGGCATACAAATTTCAGCTCCAGAATAGAGAAGTTTTCAACCTTAAAAATATGTGGTATCTAGACAGAAAAAATTTGAAAATAGAGTTTAAAAACAGGCAAGGCTGAGATAATTTTAACTGAAATAATCATTTCTTTCGTCTTTAGCTATTCATTTATACTTTAGTTATTTATCTCTATCATTTATGCAAATTTTTAGTGTACATTGAGATATTTCGAAAAACAAAAATATGCATCAGGGACAATAAAATAGGCTCCTTGCAATGGCGCTACTTAAAGGCCCTGTCATTCTTCACTGTTTGGTACCATGCAGCGCCGGTCGTTCTATTCATACTAAAAAGCGGCGCGGCATGGTACCGCGCGGTATTGCCTTTGAAGTATGAATAGGTTTTTGTAATTTTTGCGTTGACGCGTGGCACCCTATCAGGTTTCAACTGAACCAATACACATTTTTTGAGAAGAGCAAAATCCAAAAGTAAAAAAGCAGCGCCGCGCGGTACAGCCTGTTAGTATGAATAGGACAACGGGCTCCACGCGGCGCCGCGCAGTGCCTCGCCGTACCGTGTGGCAAAGTATGACAGGGCCTTAAAATCGATGAATCTAAAAAAAAATTTTGTAAACAACATTTATGCAAATTTCTAACGTACTGTACATTTTTTCAAAAAACAAATATCAAAACTGAGGGGGTAGAAAAAGAAGCTCGTTTCAATGGTGCAACAAAAGATCTGAAAATCGCAAAAAAAAATTTTAACTGGACATTTTCGCTTTGTTTACACTTTCTTTACACGGCACATACTAGATGTTAAGGTGGTTTACTCTGGGCATTTTACTCAGCTATCGAACAAAAAAAGAATTAGCTTTCTACGATTTACACAACTCGAGATGTTTGTGCGGTCATCTACCCCAACTCGGCCAAATTTGCATATTTTCTTTGATAATTAAGTTTACACTGCAAAATCTCAAACCGCCAGGCAGTGTTTTCGACAACTTGAGGAGCTGCATCGAACGGAATAAGAATCGTCTAGAAAGACTAAATATTTGCAAAGTTATTACTGGTCGGAGTTTTGAGATTTTTCTTTACACTGAAATAAGCTCGCATTTGCATATTTCGAAAAAATTTTGTGGCGGTCCCGAGATATGGCCCTACTGAAGATATTAATACCACAATGGAGCTAATCGGTTAGAATAATCGTTAGTTATGAAAAGGTGGCAAAACAGTACTCTAGTTTGTCTCATAACTTTAGCTACAGTATGTCTAAGGTATTCTAAGTAGTACCATATTGTAGCCCGCATCGAGTTCTATATTGTTGCCAAATTTCAGCTTTGGATGTCTTATGGTCCGTTAGAAATCTTGCTTTAAACGTGAAAATCGGCGTAAATGAAACACATTGTAGTCTAGCACTAACGTGCTAGCTACGGTTTTTCAGTTATAAATTTCAGACATCGATTTTTATTGGTGTCAAGGTAATTTTTCATATGATCTGTCTGCGTTCATAGTAAAGTCAGTAGCTTAGCTTATCAAACAGTCCCCAAATCGCCCGAAAAATTTAGAACTAGTAGAAAACTTTCGTGATCGTGCTAAGCTAGAAGAAATGATAACCAATCAAAAACCTATGATCATGATGTTAAAAAATTTTATGGCATACGCCAAAAAAAATCGAACTGTTGTGCTGACGTTCTTGTGGGTATTTCCTCAGTAAATTGATACTCCCATGAAAAACCAATCTTTTCTTATCTCATTACATAAAAAGCAAAGAAGGGCTGCAATGCAGAGGACGCGCAACATTGCAGCAAAGTGCTAGGATTTGTTTTCAGACGCCATGCTATACTTATTTTATTTTATAGCCTCATATTAAACTTCTTCTTTACTTTTACTGCTTTTTCTTTTTCTATAACTTTTTTTTCAGCTTTTTAAAACTAGGAATATTTTTATCTGAAGTCCATCTCAATGACTTACTGATAATTTCAATTTTTTGGCAAAAAAACTACTTGACTTCTTCAGCTTAAAAAGAACATTTTTCTTGATTTGTAATAAGGAAAGTTTGCGTGCCTAAACTCTTGCATTACTTTATAAATTTCGTTTTTATATGCTACCTTAGGCATGTCGGTTATACTTTATCATAAAGTTTAAATACTCAAAAATGTGCACGTCTTTTAGAATCTTGTATTCGTGGATTTGTACTTCCCAAATCGCATACAGAAATGAATCATTTGACACTCCTTATTATTTCGACTTCATCCATAATGTACGAAAACGATTAATTTTCTCGAACAATAAATTCGTTAGACATTGGTTTTTCATGGGAGTATCAATTTACTGAGAAAATGCACACAAGGATGTCAGCACAACAGCTCGAATTTATTTTTGGCGTACGCCATAATATTTTTTAACTTCGTGATCGTAGGTTTTCTGATTGGTTATCATTTCTTCTAGCTTAGCACGATCACAAAATTTTTCTACTAGTTCTAGGTTTTTCGGACGATTTGGGGATTGTTTGATAAGCTAAGCTACTGACTTTACTATGAACGCAGACAGATCATATGAAAAATTCCCTTGACATCAATAAAAGTTGGTGTCTGAAATTTATAACTGAAAAATATAGAATATATTTAAAAAGTTGCGAATATAATATGGGCATGTGTACCCCTTCACAATGTTAACTTTGCCACCGTGGAATTATGAAAAAAATGCTGGCTATCCGCAAATGCACTTTGCTGCAACGCGCTGCACATCCACTGCGTTGTAGTGCTTTTTTGCTTTGTATGTATATTGTCACGTGCCGCTCAATTACCCAACGTCACGTGATTCCGATCATGCCGACATTTTGTTATTTTTCATGTTTCGTTTATTACTCGATCATGTTTTTGTTTATTTCATTTTTACACATGCATTTTGCGTTCGTTTTTATATTTTTCATGCATTTTTTATGTTTCGTTTTGTTGTATTTTTATTTCTTTACAAACGCGGGCTACAGTAGGCCCTTTAGCTAAAAACTTCCGCCAGTCGTGCTCCACGAGCACATGGCTATTTTTGGTGCATTCATGCACCTCTTATCATCAAAAATTAGCGTCGTTTTTGTTACGCAAAAACGACTAGCTAAGAAGTTTTAGCTAAAGACGTTCATATGCTTAGCATAGGCACTGCAGTCGGCCTCAGTGCTAAACTCATGTGAATGAAAAAAATGTCTATGTGCTCATAGGCATCTTCTGCATCGCGTCTAGCTGCAGAAGTTAGCTTGAGCGCCGAGAAACTCCGCCCAAGCTGGAGCTGTAGCCAAACATGTCCTTAAAAGGACATGTTTCTTTAGTTTTTCGCTCATTCTTGGGTTCACCAAGCTCTAGTCCGGTTGTAACTCCGCGCCCGCCGCCTTCTCATCAATTTGCATATTTTATTGTACACCTGTGTGTCCGCCGCCTTATTCCCCAATAAATTTGCATAAATTTACCCTTGTTCACTGCGTCCGCCTCTTACCGCCTACAGTACCCCGCTGCCCATCAGTGCCAGGTGTCCGACCCCCCCCAGTTCGTGAAGAAAACGTTGGAGAATCGCCTCCCGCTCACGGCCGCTCGCCGCCACTCGCCGCTAGGACGTTTGTGGATCGCATCCCCGCCCCAGTGCCAGAAGACCGAAAGTATCCAGGGACTTGCCGCCCGTTTCGTCAAATCGCTTGAGAAACAGGACTAGGTGAGTCTTCTCAGGGGATTATTGTTATTTGTGGGGTATTTGTTGGGAAATCCTTCCTAAGTCGGTTTCCCAAGGTTTCCACAGATAAGTAGGGCCTCCACCTCTCAGGTTCGGGCTAAAAAGGGGCTGTCTGGTTCATAATTGGGCCCCACAAATTAGGTCATTTTACAGGTGACCCTGTCCCCACTCTCACTGAGTAGGACTCGGGGATTGTCGCACCTAGCCTGGCAGCGTTGTCCATTACCCTACAGCAAGACCCCAAGGACAACACAAGAGAACCAACTATAGACCTCTCTATAGCCACCATTTGCCAGGTTAGGCCCCCAACGCCATTTAGGGAAGCCTGGGGAAAATGCCAGTATCCATCAGGAGTCACAGCCTATTACTCACTGTAATAGGATCAATCTGATATGGTTCACCATCAATGTGACGTCTAAAACACGGTATTACCTGATGAGATACCCAAACCTCCCCAGCTCTCCCAAATCCACATACAGAAGTCCTCGACCAGGTCGAGCCCATGAATTTGTCAGGTATACTACCTTCTTCTTCAGGTGATCCTAGAGTAGGAACCAGAAATCTATCTCAGTCCACGACTCTATCGATTTCTTGTTCACAGCGCCATCGCCCGTCCAAGATGCGATGTTGGCCATCTGGTCAGTTGACATGGCCAAGAAATACCCGCATTTGCCGTGGACTCTGCTCAACGAGCCATCGCATGTCGAAGCCCTCACGGCCGCCGACGTGGTGCTTGCGGCACCTGTTTCAATGCGACTCTTACGACCCGACGTCGCCCGACGGGCACTCGAGTTCATTGCCAATGGGACTATCACAATCTCGCCCGTCGAGAAGTTCTTATTGGACAGGGAGCCATCCTCGCCTTCGGTCGATGCCGTCCGCCGAGCAGTCGAACAGGCCAGTTGGATCCTCCTGCCTGCTGTCGCCGCTACATCACCGACAGCAGCGCCACCTGTTGCCGCGACATCGCCAACAAAAATGGACATCACTGCTTCCTCGCCCCCGGCCAAGGAACCCGCAAATGATCCTACACCGCCGGCAACAGCCCAAAATACATCGTCGGCAACAGCCCAAGCCAAATCGCCGGCGCCAGACCAAGAGACATCTCCGACCGCTGCAACCAAGTCGCCCGTCGTCGAACACATGGCCGTCGACGAGACCTTACGTCCGGTTAACGAAGATGTCAGCGTCGTTGAGGAATCTCCGTTCCCAACGGCAGTCGCCCCACGGTCGCCAAAAATCGGTATCCTCCGGGAAATCCACCCATGTGGTGGATTGGTCCTCGATTTCCCCGGCCAGGAACCAATCTCGTCCGACAGCGACGAAGAAGAAATCTGACACTGCCCCTCAGGCCAGATTTGTGAAAATGAGTGAACACTTACAAATTACGTTTGTACAGTTGTTTTTGATAATAAAATTGACCTTGGTAGCATCACTGTTTCTAGGGGTGAGTTTGTCAGCAGGGGCGGCTCAGTATCAATTTTGCGGTCTCTCAAGAAGCGGACATCCACTTGAGTTACCCCAGCGTGTAGAGTGTAAACCACCGCAATCTTCATGGAGCCCATGGCGCATGAATGTTACAGTGTATGTCCCTAGCTCAGACCCGATTACAACCACAGTGTGGAAATGCACATTGCGCTCCCGCAAAGTCTGCACCAACACCGGTTTCTTCGGCTCTAGGGGCATCACTGCAGACGTCATTACCACTCAGCACTTAGCGCCTGCGGCATGCACGCTAGCACATCGCACTAAGATGTTTGGTTCACAAAAACTTGTCGGCATTCGCCCTGGCTTTTATAGCACAAACCAAACATTGGAAGTGATGTACGAATGGTGCTGCAGCGACGTCTGCAAGACAGTGACTAACATCTTCATCGAGGAGGGACAAGTCGCTTCGTGGGACAGCACTACGGCCCTAAGCACCTTAGGCGATGTAGGTGGATGCAGTCCCACTGCAGGCCAGTGCACTACTCTAGACGGGGTCATTGTCTGGCCAGCACAAAACTTCACGGCACGGTGTCATTATCACCCCAAGGGAAATTACACTGCGTCCATGTCAGGGAACCACGTCATCATCGATGATCTACAGGTTGCCCTCAAGATCCCGGGAAACTCCCGTGTCTTCCAACTGTGCCCAGAACTACGTTCCACCACAGTCCGGACAGATCAGGGTCTTCTCCTTCGCATCCACGGGAGATACAATTTGACCCAAAATTTGTTCAGAATGGCAAAGGACACCTGTCCCGATCCGGTCAATGCCAAACTGAACTATCTGGCTCAGCAGATCAAGGAGTCGGAAATTAACGGTTTCCGGTTCACGTGGCTTGAGCTCTGCTCTCAGGCTCAACGCTATCTTGATCTGACTTGGCAGTTGCTTCGCTTCGACCCTACCTTGGGTGCCCGGGCATTCCTCCAGAGGAATGACCTAACGGCGGAATTCACAGGCGATGCACTGACAATATGGCCGTGTCAGAAGGTCAACGCCACCTACGTTTACCACTCGTACCGGGTGGGAAACGTTTGCTACAAGTACTTACCTGTACAGGTCGGCGGCACCATCTACTTCGCCACCCCCGGTGGTCCGGATCTCATTAAGTCTAGCCCAATTGTGCCGTGTCATCACCACTTTACAGGGATTTTCCGAAATCGCTCGGGCTGGTTTACTGAGTCTGGCGCGGTCCATGTGAGCCACATCCCACTGGAACTCTTCTGGAAGCAGCGTTTCAACATCACTCACTTTGAGGCACCGGCGCTCTTTCATGACCAGTTGGCGATGACCCCTTCAAACTTTGCCTTCTTTAAACAGTACGTTTACAAGACTGAGCAAATTGAAGCGGTACTCAACCGGCTGGTAAACTTTACCCCTGGTCTATCCCTGCAACCAGACGCCATCTACCAGGCCTTTGCAGGGGTAGGGACCGACATCAAGGCCTCTCTGGAAGGTGTCGGTTTGGCAGCAAACCATGTTATTACGGGTCAACAACACACCCTCGCCCAGGGCTTGCATGCTGTCCTGAGCAGGCCGGTCCAATTGATCTTTAACATCCTAATTACCCTGACAGTGCTGATCGGTGTCGGATACCTTGCCTACCTCGGTGTATCTTATTATCTCAGCTACCGTCTGCGGAGCAAACAGGTCAGGTTTGTTAGCCGTTTCTCCCCGTTGGGTCTTTACCGCAAAGTCCAACGCTGGATCGGTTTTCACTATGTGCAAAACGATGTGCCCTCCCAGCTTGACCGAATCACACCGTGTTTTGTCATGCTGCTGGATACCAAGGAAACTCCTGCTTTCCTTGACACGGGTTGCCCCCGCACTATCATTAGCCAACGTCTTCATAAGGCCTTGGCTAAAGAAAGTCCGAAGGCGGTCATGGGGTTCCAGCAACATCACGACTTTAACCCATTGATGAGCATCAATGGTAAAGCCATGCATACCATCCTTTCGGGACCATATGAAATCATGTTGCCCGGAAACCGCCAGCCGAACACACGGATCGATATCCATCTCCATGTGTGCAAGACTACGTCTCCCTTCTGGGCACCTGTTGACCTCATACTCGGACTGGACTTCTTAGAACAGTTCAAGAACATTATGTTTGACTACCAACGTAATGTTTGTCGGCTGGACACGGTAGAATTACCCCTCCTACTGACCACGCCGGAGATTGACCAGATCGACCCCTGGTGGGAGAACACCCGTGCTCTCTCGCGAAACTCACACAGGTCGGGATCACGATCACGGTCCAGGGCTTCGTCCATCTCTCGGCCACACTCACGGGCCTCCTCAGTTGCCTCATCACGTGGGTCAACCAGGGGATCCCGGGCCTCTTCCAGACGGGCAAGTCGTCATCTGTCGACCTTGCACAGGTCAGGTTGCCCTCGACCTCCGCCTGGAAACTCTCCAGTCACGCTAGAGAAAGGCCGATACCCTGAGCCAAGTGATTCAGATGCTCCGGCATCACCCGTGCCAAACGCGCCACCGCTATCGGACACCGAGATTGAATCACTAGGAGCTACTCAGAGCCCAAGGGACCACTCAGACCACGTACTCACGGTACAGGATGAGTCCACCCTTCTGAACGACCCGGAACCTTCCGTCGGATACGCTCTGGTAGGTCTACTACGTCGTACGGGACTGCCGATTCCAAAGCGGTCCGGTAAGACCAAACACACCAGTGGTGCCACCACACCTGATTCCGGTCATGTGGTCTCTGCTTTTTACCCAAATGATATTCGGACACCCCATATCAAAGTTCTCCTCAACAACTGGGTAGAAGCAAAGGCACTGGTCGACACAGGAGCTGTTTTCTCACTCCTGGACCACAAGTTAGCGGCCCAGCTGCCCAACTTGTCACTTTCACCAACCAGGGCTCGCCCTATCGCAGCCAATGGGTCCCCGATCCCACTGCTAGGAGCAGCCTACACCACGGTTACAGTGGCTGATGTCTCTGAACGGATTCAGGTCCAAATACAGGAGAACTGTTCAGCTGAACTAGTCCTTGGAACAAACTTCCTCGGCCAGTTCAATTGTGTCAGCTTGAACTGGGAGAAATCCTTCCTCCAGTTCAAAGAAAGTAGAATCCCCTGTGACGGTCTCATCCACAGCCCACCTTCTGCCCACGGCGCCTTGCCCCTGAAGGACTTGGTAATTCTGGAGCCTCGCTCCCTGACACGATTCACTGTACCTGTTCCGCCAATCTATACGAACGTACCTGAGGTGGCCTTCTTTCCGAAGCACCTCACCGGATCTCAAAGACACATATATTTTGCGGGAAGCGTGAGTAGCGTGACCAACGGTCACATACCACTTCAAGTAGTTAACCCGAATACTCATTCCGTGGTTCTCTACCCACACATGACCATCGGTCATGTGCAAATGCATAGTGAGCCCTCACGGGAATCACCGGTCGACTCAGACACCGTCCTGGATCGTCAGTGGGTCGAGGCCAATGCTGTAATCTCACCGGACATCTATCCTCGGGACCGGGCAGCCTTACTCGATCTGCTGGTTGCATACACCGACCTTTATGCTCTTGATGAAAAGGACACAGGTTCCACTGATCTCGTCCAGCACGAAATCAGCACGGGCGATGCCCGCCCAGTCCGCCGTTTCCCTTACCGGTCCTCACCTAAGGAAAAGGATCTCATCATGCAGGAGGTCAAGGCGCTCCAGGAAAAAGGTATTATTCGGCCGAGCATGTCTCCGTGGGCTACTAATACTGTCCTGGTGCGCAAGAAAAACGGTACTCACCGTATGTGTGTTGACTTTCGCAGTCTTAACGAGGTCACGAAAAAGGATGTCTACCCTCTCCCACGGATAGATGACATTCTCGACACACTCAAGGGTATGAAGTACTTCACTACCCTTGACCAGGCTAACGCTTATTGGTCAATCCCGATTGCGGAGGCGGATAAAGAAAAGACGCCATTTAATACGCCTATTGGACTTTACGAATTCAATTATTTGCCTTTCGGTTTATGCAACGCACCAGGGACATTTCAACGCCTTATGGACCTCCTCCTTACTGGAATCCAATGGCGCACGGTTCTAACCTATCTCGACGACATTTTGGTGTTCGGGAACTCTCACACCCAAATGCTTGAGCGCCTGGCAGATGTGTTCGCCCGTCTTCGCCGGGGTGGAATGAAGCTCAGACTGAGCAAGTGCAAATTCTCGCACTCAGAGGTAGAGTACCTAGGCTATCGCATCTCACAGAGCGGCCTAGAACCTGACCAAGCCAAGCTGGCCGCCGTCCAAAACCTACCCATTCCACAAAATGCCAAAGACATCAAGTCCTTCCTAGGCCTCGTGTCTTACTACAAGCGTTTCATCCCTGGTTGTGCCCGGCTCAGCGAGCCACTCACCAAGCTCTTACGGAAGGAAACTACTTTCCAGTGGTCAAAACCTCAGCAGGAGGCGTTCGATGAACTCCGCCGCCTGCTGACCAACCCTCCTATCCTGCGCCATCCGAACTTTTCGAAATCCTTTATCCTTCAAACTGATGCAAGTATTTCGGGGATAGGAGCGGTTCTCAGCCAGTTAGACGAACATGGATACGACCATCCTGTCGCGTACGCCAGCCGAGGGTTAACAGCAGCCGAGAAAAACTATTCCATTACAGAACTGGAAACTCTCGCTGTTGTCCATTTCGTCAAGCACTTTCGACCATACCTCTTCCAGCACGAGGTGGTCGTTCAGACTGACCATACCGCGGTCAAAGCAGTGTTGGAGAAGCCTAACCCCTCTGCTCGGATCGCTCGGTGGGGACTCGCGCTCGCCGAATTCAAACTGACAATTCGGCCGCGAAAAGGTCAGTCTAATGGTAATGCTGATGCATTATCACGCCTGCCGGATCCTAACTCCCTCACCGGTCAGAGTATTGATGATACTCCCCTTTACAGACCTGAGGGGCATGTTATGGTGATCACCAATGGTGCGCAGCACCTGGCGAGATCAAGAACCTTGACCGATGGTGTGCAGCACCTGGCGCGTTCAAGTAATTCAGCACCGATCACTGTTGGGGCGGAGCGCCTGGTACGATCAGAGTCCTATGCCGAGATATCGGTTGGTGCACAGCACCCCGACCTTTTCGCTGCTCAGCTGGAGGATCCGGAGTTAGCCGACATCATTCGCTTCCTTAAGCCTCTGGGCGACCAGAATGATGTGGGAGGCTACCATCTGTTGGATAACGTTCTTCAGAAATGGACAGGCGAGTCCAATAAGATTGTCATACCCAGATCCATGGTTACTACCATTATCCGGGCTCATCATGATGACATCTTAGCTAGACACTTTGGTGCTAAACGTACTGCGCGGCTCATTGCTCGCAGATACCACTGGCCTTCCCTCAGTCGGGATGTCAAGTCCTTCTGTCAGCGGTGTGATCTTTGCCAACAGAATAAGCCCGCTCGACAGAAAACCACTGCGACCCTGAAACCTATCACCATCACGGGACCGTTTCATCGGGTAGGTGTCGACTGTATGGGACCAATGACCACTAGCAAAGCTGGCAACCATTTAATCGTAGTCTTCATCGACTACTTTACGAAATGGGTCGAGGCTTTTGCTACTCCGGACATCACTGCGCACACCATAGCCCGGCTGTTTGTAACGCAAATTGTCTGCCGGCACGGGGCACCGCAGATTCTTCAGTCAGATCGTGGCACTGATTTCACATCAAAACTGATGACTGAGATCACTGCGATCTGCGCAACGAAGAAAATCCACTCTACCGCCTATCATCCGATGACCAACGGCGAGGTGGAAAGAGCTAATCAGACGCTAGCCACACGGCTACGTATGTATGTTCATCAAGGACATACCGATTGGGATGAACACCTACCATACGCTGTGTTTGCCGTCAATATCAGCATGAATGAGTCAACAGGGTACTCGCCCTTTGAACTCATGTACGGTCGCACACCCATGCTCCCTGTTGATGCCGCGCTCTCATTCAACCCTCTGGCCTATATCATTAATGTTTCCTCATATGATATGGAGGTCAAACGTCATTTCACGAATGCGTTAACCTTAATCCAGAGTCGGATTGAGAAAGCACAGGAGGCCTATGCACGGTCGTACGACCGAAAGGCACATGATGTCTCGTACAAAGTAGGGGATCAGGTGCTCAAACTGCGCACCTCCAGCAAACGTGGACTCACTCCTAAATTGCTGCCCATCTACGATGGACCCTACCTTGTAACAAGTGTGGCATATCCCAATGTCACACTTCGTCTCGAGATGGATCAGGAAGACACTATACATGTCAACCAGCTTCGACTTTACGTGTCCCCTGAACAACCGAGTGAAGCAGAGGATACACCTCCCACTTCGCAGGCAACGGATTCGGCACCCTTATTGTTTCCATCAATAAGCCGGGACTTTACACCGAATTTGATTGACCCACATCTTGACGCAGAGGTCCCCGACCCTTAATTCAAGATGCATTCTCTTCATTGTCCCCGCTTACAGACGAGGACATCCTTTTTCGAAGGACCGCCGTGCCCCTCACGAAGTATCCACTCTTGTCCATGCTGGATCTTAGTGGATAGAAGAGAATGTTCAGCAACCAAAGCGTCACGCCATAGGCGCATCCTCACGCGATAGCCTACATTTCACGGGGTGCATCCTCTGCGATAACCCGACAATCTGTACCTCACTGGGCGCATCCTCTGCGATAGCCTACATCTTGCCCTGAAAATTTTTTCTTTTCTGTGTTCCAGACTTTCACACAGGATATTCAATGTCGGCAACTTCACGCATCAACAACCGCCGGCTACCATACCGCCGAACGAATGACGACCAAAGAAGGCTCCATCCGCCAACAACCCAACGGACCTACTCGACCACTCGCCGTCGCACCTTGGAACGAACTACGACCACGGACACGCCGCACAAACCTCACTACTAACCACTGCAAGGACGAGGACGCCCTTTTTCGAAGGACCGCCGTGTCACGTGCCGCTCAATTCCCCAACGTCACGTGATTCCGATCATGCCGACATTTTGTTATTTTTCATGTTTCGTTTATTACTCGATCATGTTTTTGTTTATTTCATTTTTACACATGCATTTTGCGTTCGTTTTTACATTTTTCATGCATTTTTTATGTTTCGTTTTGTTGTATTTTTATTTCTTTACAAACGCGGGCTACAGTAGGCCCTTTAGCTGAAAACTTCCGCCAGTCCTGCTCCACGAGCACATGGCTATTTTTGGTGCATTCATGCACCTCTTATCATCAAAAATTAGCGTCGTTTTTGTTACGCAAAAATGACTAGCTAAGAAGTTTTAGCTAAAGACGTTCATATGCTTAGCATAGGCACTGCAGTCGGCCTCAGTGCTAAACGCATGTGAACGAAAAAAATGTCTATGTGCTCATAGGCATCTTCTGCATTGCGTCTAGCTGCAGAAGTTAGCTTGAGCGCCGAGAAACTCCGCCCAAGCTGCAGCTGTAGCCAAACATGTCCTTAAAAGGACATGTTTCTTTAGTTTTTCGCTCATTCTTGGGTTCACCAAGCTCTCGTCCGGTTGTAACTCTGCGCCCGCCGCCTTCTCGTCAATTTGCATATTTTATTGTACACCTGTGCGTCCGCCGCCTTATTCCCCAATAAATTTGCATAAATTTACCCTTGTTCACTGCGTCCGCCGCTTACCGCCTACAGTACCCCCCTGCCCATCAGTGCCAGGTGTCCGACCGCCCCCGGTTCGTGAAGAAAACGTTGGAGAATCGCCTCCCGCTCGCCGCCGCTTGCCGCCACTCGCCGCTAGGACGTTTGTGGATCGCATCCCGGCCCCAGTGCCAGAAGACCGAAAGTATCCAGGGACTTGCCGCCCGTTTCGTCGAATCGCTTGAGAAACAGGACTAGGTGAGTCTTCTCAGGGGATTATTGTTATTTGTGGGGTATTTGTTGGGAAATCCTTCCTAAGTCGGTTTCCCAAGGTTTCCACAGATAAGTAGGGCCTCCACCTCTCAGGTTCGGGCTAAAAAGGGGCTGTCTGGTTCATAATCGGGCCCCACAAATTAGGTCATTTTACGGGTGACCCTGTCCCCACTCTCACTGAGTAGGACTCGGGGATTGTCGCACCTAGCCTGGCAGCGTTGTCCATTACCCTACAGCAAGACCCCAAGGACAACACAAGAGAACCAACTATAGACCTCTCTATAGCCACCATTTGCCAGGTTAGGCCCCCAACGCCATTTAGGGAAGCCTGGGGAAAATGCCAGTATCCATCAGGAGTCACAGCCTATTACTCACTGTAATAGGATCAATCTGATATGGTTCACCATCAATGTGACGTCTAAAACACGGTATTACCTGATGAGATACCCAAACCTCCCCAGCTCTCCCAAATCCACATGTCATACACGTGACATGGATGGCGCAATATGTGACAATATGTGGGACAAACAAGAATCAAACGCGTAATCTTGATTTTTATTTTGTTATCACAAGTCAAGAAACAAAATTCAAATTTTTATTTGAATTAATATTTCGAAATCGAAATACAAAAATCAAAATATATCTTGATTTTTGTTTTGTTTTCAAAAATCAAAAAACAAAAATCAAGGCATTTTTCTTGATTCTGGTTTGCTTTAAAAATCAAAAAACAAGATTCAAAAATCAAAACGTTTATCTTGATTTTTGTTTTGTTTTTCAGAAATCAAAAATCAAGAAACAAAAATCAAAATTTTTACTCTGATTCTCATTCTATTTTTCCGAAATCAGTAACTACCTTAAATTGTTGAATCTTGTATTATAACGATTCCAACTATTGCAAAATCGATGAACTTTTTGTTTTTTGTTTTGATTCAGGGGGAGCACTTAGTGCACGCACAATGAACCCCTCTTTTTTATTTTGGAGTCTCGCTTCGAAAAAAATGGGCTATGTAGTCCATAAATCTATTTGTGCGAACGTTGACTTGAATGGAGAATATATAGAAATGTGGATATCAAAATTTTGCAATCGTTCGCAGACCGAAAAGCTTACTAAGGCTAGCCAGCATGCACCCCCGTGGGGTATTTGAGGCTTTAGATCTCGCCGGTCCGGAAAATGTTCGACTCATCCACACCCATGTTTGAGCTCATACAGAGACTTTAGGGGATTAAGTAGCAGATCCGCTACCTAGTGCACTTCTGCTACCTAGTGCACATCCGCTACATAGTGCACATCCGCTACCATAGTCACATCCGCTACCAGACGTGAAACAATGCAAAAAAGATATTGCTATCATTTTCATGAGGATTTTCCGAAGACGAAAATTATTGAAAGAAAATGATAACATGAATGACGGTAAGCAGTCTGTGTCATGGAAAATATTTCTTTTGTCACTTTTATGGAACTGTGTGCAAAAATGGTTGAAAGAACATAATACTACAGAGTCTACCGAAATATAAATCACTAATGAGTAAGGAGGCTAATAAAACTATCAAAATGACCACTCAGAGACATTTTAACGAGTAAAAAATATAATTAACCTATCAAAGTGACCACAGAAGCTCTCGGGTTACAGAAAAATCAGTCCAGATAGACATTTCTCATTCACAACATGTACAATTATGAGCTTTGGTGATGCAAATATCGTTTTGAGTTCAAAATTGAAAAAAATATCATTCAATATGCGTCTCAAGTGGAATTGGGTACTACCGATAGAACTATATCCTGCAAAAACACAACAAATTGGGTACTACCGATAGAACTATATCCTGCCGATAGAACTGCTGAACTATATCCAAAAACCTATTTTAAAAAATATTTACCTGTAGTTTTGGAGAACTAAAAGTTATTAGTTTGGTTAAAATTTGATCTCGGCCGTAGCGAGTACAATCGAGAAATGACAACACGAACTGTGATTGTTCATGGGCATTCCATTTCCAGACAAAAAGCTTTTCGAGTTGACGTGTCCCTAAATTTATTGTGGGGCCAATTCAGACGTACAATAAATACAAAATATTTCAAGTCAACAAGATGTAGGGAGAATTATTGCCATAGTGACTGCTGAGTGATATTGAAGTCAAATCGATAAATAAGGTCACATGTAACAAGCACTGTCACAAAAAATGCCTCTAAAAACGAAACATTCTGCAGTCTAGAGTACCTACCCGTTATCTATATTCAAATTAAAATTTCATACTCTAAAAAGCATTGTTCGAAACATTCAACTCGTTTGATGTTGCCACTGTTGCCAAGAAAAACGCAGGCTAGATTGATGACTATGAAAGTGATTGATGTTTTTCGGTTCTAGGCATGATTGCTGCCCACTACATTTCGAAAATACTATTTTATTATCGTCCTCGAAAAGTTGGCATAATGCGCACTGCAATTTTAACGCTGGTACGTGCTGATAGACACAGAGGAATCCGTGTGATTCATCATTACTGATTCATCCTCTTACAAAACACAAATGTCTCACACCTTTGCCAGCTTGTTGTAAGGCGGATAAGTAACCCTTCTCTCCAACGATTGTGTCTCACTTTGGCGCCCATCTCACTTTGGCGCCCATCTCTCTTTGGCGCCCTTCTCACTTTGGCGCCCGTCTTACTTTGGTGCATCGTCTCACTTTGGCGCCCAGGCTGTGTCTCACTTTGGCGCCCATCTCACTTTGGCGCCCGTCTCATTTTGGCGTCCGTCCTACTTTGGTGCATTGTATGTCCTAATGGCTATAAATAGCTCAGGCCACCCTGAATAGCTCTCTCTCTCTCTCTCTAAATGGTGGAAAATAAAATGATCAGTTATCCTGCTAAACTTTACTTAATAAAAACACTTTTCATAAAACTAAAATAGCTGATTTCGAGGAAGCCCGCTTTATCCTATCTTTGCATGGTCAAATTTTAATTTTTGCTTGTGAAAGTAGAGTTAATCTGGATCATTTTTATCTGCTCAAAAAGAAAAAAGTGAAACGATTAGCCATCGTTGGTGAAGTCATGTACTTCGAATGCATTTCTTGCAACAGTCATGGGGATCCCATGGGTCATGCTACAGTTCATGAGCGCAGGATGCAATTAAATCCGGATCATGGTCACAATCCACTTTGCGTGCCTCTTACTCTGTCTGAAATTGAAGCTAAGCATATCAAACGTGAAATAATTTTTTTTTTCCAAGTTTTTGCTAATTTTTATTACCTTGCGAATTTTATGCGAAATCCAACAATTTACAAAGTTCTGAGGGAAAGTCAGCAATTTACATAATGCAATATAAAAATAGCTTTCGTCTATTTTTGGGGAAACGGGATTCGACAATTTTGAGGAATAGGAACTTTCGAGAAAAAGCTTTGAAGCAGTCTTCGGGGAAAGAGGAATTTCGGGGAAACTGGACCATAATGGGGATTCACCCAATTAAATGATCAGCATGAATGCCAAAAAGTAGACTACGATAAGGCGCCAATGTGAGATGGGCGCCAAAGTAGGACAGGCGCCAAAGTGAGACTAGCGCCAATTTGAGACGGACGCCAAGTTAGGACATCCAAGAAAAGTCATTATTAAACAATGGGCGCCAAAGTGAGATGGGCGCCAAAGTGAGACGGGCGCCAAGGTAAGGCAGCAATCTCACTTTGGCGCCTACAACGTTGGACGCCAAAGTGAGACGGGCGCCAAAGTGAGACGGGCGCCAAAATGGCTATTCTAAATGTTACTACAGCAAAACTACAAATCATTTCTCTAAAGCCTGGTCGAAAAAATGATGCAAATTTTATCAATAACATACATATACCGGTCCATCATGGAGTGCAAGCTAATCCTGCTTTTGGAACATCGAATTGATATGCAGCGGTGCAGCGGATTAAAACATCCCGCACCATCCAAAAATTCCAGAGAAGAAAATTCCCTCGTTGGACTCGATATCATGTGCCGCCTAAAACCTGTGTGTACCAAGTAAGCAGCAAATTCCTCGAAATATGCAAATGAGGCGTTGCTTGCTATACAAGTATGCTAATCCTTATTCATGACAATCTGGAGCAAGAATTATTTATTCCATTCTTTCTAAAGAAACTTATCTTCCAAGCAAAAAAATTGTGCATGCGCCTGTTACCTCATCTATGCACATTCTACATCCTAAAAGACAGTTCTCCAGTATTATAACACTTTTTTATTTAACTAGCTTCTTTGCTCGAAGCTTGGAGAGCAAAGGAGAAGAATACGGCGGCCGCGTCGAAACAACTATTTGCACATAATGTAGTCGGGGATGCACGAGAAGTCTCGACAAAAAAACAAATCAAATAAATGTCTAGTCGTTCGATCAAGAATCACAAAAGAATATGATAATCACGTTGCTTTTTTCGGGCGACAGTTTTGAGAGCGATGAGAAAAACCATTGATTGGACAGTCTTTTTGGGAATTGAAAACTATAAGTCCTAACTGAATTATCAGGAAGTGGAATCAAGACAAAATGTCTTTGCAATGAAGTTCCAATGATTCAGGGATCATGTAGTTCATCGGGCCCGCAAAATCTATAGAAAAATTGTAATCTTTTGTTTGCATATCAATAAAAATGATCATTCCGGGTGTCATTTATACAACTTTTCTGGAATTGTTATTGAAGACTGGAGGCAAATACAGACAATAGTCTATTCATTTTTAAATGGGCCTCGGAAAGCATAGTAATCCGTAGAGATCGTTGAGCAGACAATAAATCAGCATTGTAGACTGGAATCTTTTTTTTCTGTATTTGTTGAACTGCTGCAGTCACCTCGGGAAAAAAGGTGTCCTAACACGCAAGAATCTACGTAATGCACTTTTTCTGACATAGCTTGATTACATACTTCATACAGAAGCACATATCGACTTGAAATTTTAGAAATATTGATCAGTCAGACTGCAGTTGCTTCTTTGTGGACACAGCTAAAAATCTAGAAGACCCGGTCTCAGGCTGATATATTTTTTAAATGCAAATTTGGCACGTATCGGGAGATTTCTCTGGGTTCTACCCAGAAACGAGCAAGAATTCTTGAATCCTATTTTTAATCAACTGTTTGACCCTATACAGTTTTGCTGTAGCGGATGGTCCATTCACTTTGACGACAAAAGCGATTTTTTATCTATCCATTGCATTGTTTTGATGAAACACTGCTGTTTTCAGAGGCCCAGTTTATAAGCATGTAATAGAAGTGCAAGGAAGCCACTTGGTTAATCTTTGTGTAAACTTTAACGCATTTATAGTACATTCCATTAAACTCAAACTTTTGCTTTTTCAAATTTTTAGAAAATTCTGAATCGATTATATACGACTGATTGCACCGAGTTTTTTGCATCAAATAAACATCAATCCAATTGATACTGATGCAGGTTACGTCTAAGATTTACTACAGCAGCTTGATTGAAGTTCAGTAAAAAATTGATCTCAATTTTCTTTTTCGCATTTTAAGACGCGAGTTCATTTCGAAGAAATATGAAATTCGTTACATTAAGAAAATTTTCCCTTGCGTAAACGAATTCAAAAACACATTATCTGATGTTTTTCACTTGATGTTCATCTAAAGACGGCATGACGCATCATTTAGAGTTTCACGCTGATTTTCGACTATGGGAAGAACATTATGTGTACAGAGCTGAACTTTTCTCCAAGGCGTATTAACCATTCATTTGATGAAGGGAACATGAAGTATAAGCATTATTTAATATTTTGTTTTTTTCTCTGCTTGCTTTCTGTCGTCATGGTTATCAAGTAGAGGCGAAATTTTCTATTCCGAGGCGCCCGCACCTTTGTTGTTTATGAAGATAGGCTTAGAATCGACTAGGGTACTTATTGCTATCTTTCTTGTCTACATTAGTTAGCAGTCACGTTCATTTCCGTTTGTCTCCATCTTTGATACATTATTTTTCATGTGCATGCATTTTTTGCCTTTGTGAGCTTTCTTCCAAATTTGATACTTATTTTCTGTTTTTTTTTTATAAAATACTTGTAAATTAAAAATTACAAAAATCAGTACAGTATGTAGCTAAAATTTTTTACAAAAGGCCTCACTATGTCATTATTTAAGATCGTTCTGAATAAATCGTAAAAACATGAAATAGTACTTGTTTTCCAATTCCATTATTTAGAAAGATTTCAAGAAAAATGAACCATAGAATTCCTTTTCGGAAATAGTCTTGTTTCTCAAAATTAAATAGTGCACCTTGTTCCTTTGAAGCAAAGAATCGAGAAATAAACACCGGCTTCTTTACTGAATCCGACAGTTTGGAAATCACCCGAAATTCTATGCACGAAAATATGAAAGCTTTTTTACTGTTAGCTTTGCTAAGGTCCACTATTCCATTCTGTTTAGGACTCATTGCTTTAAAATTGACTTATACACAACCTCACGACAACCGCATGTCATCAAAACGAGCGAGTATTCCTTTAAATGCTTCTGAATAATATCGTTAGAAAAACAGGCGGAACAGTTTTTTATATAAAAAAAATTTGCGGAAAAATGTTACGCAACGATTTCGACTACAACGCTTTATTTTTGTCATTTTTCGATTAAAATTCCTTTATAAAACATCATTTTTTTCTGATTTATGGATCATGAAAATTAAATTTTGCACCGTTTTCAACATAAGTATTACTGTGATGCTTAGACTGTGCAAGCGATGTTATGTAATTTATCAATACTTCAAACAGGCTGAACTGTTATCAGTTTATTTTTCAGGCGGACCATCATAAAACCATTATGAATAGTAGACCGTCGAAAAGTAAAAGTCGATCGTCAAGTTGCGATTATTTGCCTAAAATTGATTGCACAAAAAATGATTTGATTTCAAAAAGAATCCGTAGTTCAAAATCGATCGTTTCTGTAAATAAGAATAACTTGTCAACGACGACCACTGCAAAATCTATACCGCCAAAAAATGATTTCAAAATCGCGCACGAAAGAAACGATTTGCCCGTCCTTTTGGATCACAGCGGTCAAAAATTGACCTTGAAATGGCGGCTACTGTTCGATGAACTGGACTTCGACCGTTGGTTGCCCTTGTTCGCCTCAGGATTATCTCTGGATGCCCATCCTTTGGAATTTTTGGCTTTCAACGGTTTCGTCGACTTATTGAATGCTGGTCGATTTTCGTCCCGAAATTCTATTTTGGACTCGTTGCCCTTTTGTATCCCCTCATTCCGACTGGCGTTGAGATCCGGCCGTCCTAAAACGGCCTACAAAATACTGATAATTATGCAAATCATAGCCAAAGACGTATTTCGGGGTGGTCGGGCATTGGTACCTTATTACAGGCAATTGCTGCCGCCGTTGGAAAAATACAGGAATACAAAGTTCGCTGGCGAAGGACGTTCAGGGCAATTCATATACATGAACGACGTCATCCGCGAGACATTGGACATTTTGGAAGCCAACGGAGGCCCTGATGCTTACATAAATATAAAATATCTAGTGCCACTCTATGAAAAAGTGTGAACTACATTTATCGATTCATTGAACTTCATTTTTATTCTACACCAAGCGCAAAATTTGACTCAACGTTAATGACGATACAGTTTTATAATTAGCTTTTCAGAGGTCTGGGGAATCGAGTGCAAAAAATTCATGGTAAATGTGTTAGATCAACATTACTCCATGTTGAAAAAGAAATAAACTACTGATAGGGAATGAACGGGACTTACTTTTCAGATACTTCTATATTGGAAAACATCCAGGTAGCAATAGATTCACACACAACGGAAATTCCATAGAAATCTTCCATTAACGAAATGGTAACCAAACTTTGTTGACCATATGGCTAATAATGCTCATAATGGGACCTCTTTGGTGAATTGAAATGATACTTCTCGAACCAACTTGTCGAACAAGGCGGCTTTTTAGCGCTTCCCGATACTCCTGATTTTCCGGTCTTTTGAAATGAAAACATGAGCTCCTCTTTGGCAATTGCAGCTTAGCGTTCTAAAAGCTCAGTTCGAGCGTAAACTGGAAAATCGAAGATTTTTTCGTATACAACTAACTTTTTTTCGGAAGGTTGCCGTTTTGTGTTCGGAGATGACCAATGCCTTACTTACTGATCTTATGAAAAATGCAGCAGATCTCTTGGAATTCACTTGTGTTGATATCCTCACAATTATTTTATACGAGAACTTCCAGAATACCTGCACATTCGATAGGCAAATCATTTTATTTTTCGCTCTTTAAAACTTTTTCGATAAATTTCAGCCGCTTCGAAGGCAAAAAGAAATTGTTCTTCAGTTTCGACCATGCCTTGACGTTGAGTCCTCAAAAATCGGACTAAATCCAAAGCCCGCCCAAAATTTAAATCTTTTTCTTCGTTGACCAACAAATCGAAGAGAAGAAAAGTGCCAGTTCGACCGATACCCGCGCTACAATGTATCAAAATCAAATTATTGCCCGTTTTTTGAGATACCCCATCCATCACTTCGTCGTATAGACAAAAGAAGGCTTCCTGATCCGGCGTTTGAAAGTCGGACCATTTTTTGAACAAAATGTGACTAATTTTTTTCGTCTCCAAGCGATTGTTTTCAAATTTTCGCAGAAAAACTCGGCGAATGGTCAGAAAGTTGTCATTTTTAATGATGAAACACTGCATTTGGAAAGAACCTTCTTCACATGTTATACTTTTCCGGCCGTCCTCCCAATATTTGTGGCATTTTTCTTTCATATTTTGGTCGTAAAGCTCTGTCAACATAACTATAACTTTCACGTCTTCGTGCCAGATCATCGACCAAAAGTGTTCCACAGTATTCTCCAACGGACCTTGGCTAGCGATATACTTTTTCGTTGTAGAATTTATAGTGACCCGACTGGCGTTCACGTAGTCGTTTTGATTTTTTAAAATTACCCGATTATGATCATAAGGTAAAATTTGTTGGTATCGATTCCTCGTGGCATTTTCTGGCAAGATTCCGATACGGCAGATGTTCGACGAAACTTCCAACGTTTGAAAAAGTTCTACGGCTTTTTTCGCGTCGGTCATGTATAATGGGTACGTTTGCTGCTGCCCCGAAAATCGAAATCTGAAAATGTTAAAAAACTGGATTTCTCATGTGTTGATGAAAAAATTGGAACCCTAAACACGGCCTTGGCAATGTAGGCCATTCATTAGTGAATGTACGCGTGTTTGTGTGCAATCTAGGTTTTGCTATGACAACACCCGGAAAAAATAAGCCATGATGTCGGAACATTTTTTTATATTTTCTATTTGAAAGGATAAATATTTTCTCATTTCGACATTTGAATCCGGTTTACTGTACAATTTTGTCTATTCGATTGATGTAGAGATGTAGAAATGGTAAGGGTATTATGCCGACATGTGTGATCCAAAAAGCGGTGTGACTATACCCATTCATTTTGAAATAATCGATGCAGCGAGGTCGCAGTCAAACTTTTGTTCAAAATTATGGAGGGCTCGTTGACTCTATTCCATAAATTTTTCTTTTATGATACAGGCTACGTAATGATCACTCTTTTCAAACATTTAAAAATCCTCGAAATTGATTTCTTGATCTGTAGTAAGAATGCGTTTACCGAAACTCCGACCACCGTATTGATCGTTTCAAAATGAATGAAGTATAAAAAGAATTTACGTATGGTATAGTAATGTAGCAGTTGATCATCGATTACCGATGTTCAGCTAATGGTAGATATCATGAAGTTTACACAGATTCTGACAAATCGAACGAAAATTTCAAAAAACAGTATTTCCGTCAACACTTTTACTTTCTATTATCACAAAAATCGACTGAATCAAATGAATGATATTTTTACTCCATGGCTAAAGCGTTAGTTGAAAACTAATTCGGCAATCCAACAAACGCCAGTAAATGTGCGCCTGCATAACTGTTAGCAGCTACAGTGAAATTTTGATGCTAAATCACAGTACAGTTGGCAGTATATCAGAAAATTTTACCCTAAAGGTTCTGACCTATCTTTTGTCTAATTGAAGTCGTACAGCACTTTTAGTATGGTTGATTTATTGGATCAAACCAAAATGAAAATGATAAGAAAAACAGGAAAATATCCGGGTCGAAGATTTTCGTTGTCAATAATGGATATATGAATCGATTATCTTTCCATTTACACTATAAGGGTTTTATTCTTTTCCCAGTCTGTAAAAATGATAAGTTAACATACAAATGCTGTTCTGCACACTCGAGCTGATAGAACCACTAGGGAACCATATTTCGAGAAAATTTCTTCTTGGCTCATGGAGGGCACAAAATTAGTGTGTTTTTATAGGATATGCTTGTAAATAAAAAAATTCCAAAAATGATCATTTTCGCCGAAATCGTTTGCACAATACTATAAAATTTTTCGCTGAACAAATTGGTAAAGGTTAAATTGAGTGTGATGTCATATTTTCGGCCCCATATGGCGAATAGTTCAACAGAAAGTCGCAAAACTACGAAATAGCACTTGCTTTTTATATCTGGTAGCATTTCGGAAGAAACAGACAATAGTAAACATGACCATTCTTTTAACTTCTCCTCTCTGTGTGTATACGGATAGTCTTGGACGCTCAGTGGTTTTTCTAGCTGTTTTGGGTGGCGTAAATCATGTATAATATACCCATAGCGCTTTTCTTCACAACATGGTCAAAGCTGATTCATTATCAAGGGAGAAACCAGTTCGCTGTAGAAACATATCTTTTGGAAAGGAAACGCGAGCTTATTCGGAGAAACAATTTTTTCGACATCACAGAAAATCCTTAAAAAAGAAAACAACTCCAGAATGCAATAAATATTGCTGACGGAGGAAAGTCATTTCTGCTTTGTAGCTGGCAATTCTAAAAGATGATTTATATTTGCCTTTTCCGGTGGAACGGAACAAATCTTTAACAGTTTGAAACTTTCAGCCTAAAAATACACTTTCGGTCGGAAAGGATAACCGCAACTTTGTCGAAAACGACCGACGGTGAACGGCCGACGGTAGCCTCCAACCGAACCGAACGGAATGTAAATTTCTATTTCGTTCGGTAACGTTCCGTCGGGAAAGGCAAGTATAAAAGAGTAAGCCTTATGAGCTATTTAAGCATATCACGATCAGTTATTTGTGCCTAATGAAGTTCAATGCGTACATTTTCTATAATGTCTCATGCTAAATATATAATGTCCGAATTTATATAACTTTCATTGCTCCAAGAAATACTTCCGAAAATGACTGAGGCAGGCAAAAGGTGGTGTGGACAAACGTCTAGCAATGACCATATGTTACTGTGAAGTGACGTCAGTAAGACAGACCCCAAATCATGATCACTATAAGAACGTAGCCAAGAGCTTGTTTTTCCTCGCTGCGTTTACTATTGTCACACTCTCATGTAATGCACACATGAGAGTCCGAGTGATTTGTCGAAAAAATGCAGTTTTGGGCTGTAAAATGCATATACTGAGTCTTGCGTGTTACCCAATTTTTATCAGAATATCGTTATCAACTTTTTACAGTACTTTGATCATTTCATATGAAATAGTTACAATGACTACCAATCGTTGGAAATTTTTTTTTTGATCACATGCCTAAAGTTACACGTATCACGAATGTGAATTGGACATAACTAGAAGCATAGAGACATCCACGCAAGCTATTCTTTCAGCTCAAAGAAAAGGGAGTAAATTAACTTTGAATTCAATTAGAATTCCTCGAGAGGATTTCTATTTCTGTGAGTACTTAAAGTATATGTTGAGCACTTTTATGTCATAAAAGTTACTTGCCGAGAGTTCTTCGATAAGAAAACTGGGTGGAAAATGACTCTATTTGGTGACAAGTAGGGAAATTTTAAGAATATTTCTGAATTTTGGTTTTTTTACTGTTGACTCAATTTATCAGAGGTCAGTTCAACAATAGAACATGTACGCATATATACTAGGAAATACTTAAATTTTTTTCTTTCGCGAGAAACGACGAACACAACATATTCTTCAAAGTGATATTCTCAAAGTAATCAATGTAGTAAAACCGGTGAGGGATAGGGTTGAGCGAGAAAGTTTCCATCTGGATGACTGTAAGACCATCTTTTTGAACTTGTGGATGGTGTATAGGGACCCAATACGGAATCCACAAAATGTAACACTTCAAAAACCTTCAATCGTAGATTAATAAGCTCGACGTAGTAATATCCTACAAAAAATTAGACACTAATTATTCCCAATACGGTAAACTCGCCTTTCCATTTGTTATATTGTATACACAAGTGGATATCGTGCTTGGAGGTCATTATCGCAAAACATCATTTGCAATCCATTGTTCTCATACCCGAAAAGGGAACTAAACTGGCAGTATCTAATTTTTTGGATCACAAAACTTTCTTCACCGCCCAAGTTTAGTCGTATTATGATGATGACGTCAAGCGTTTCACGTCGTTATCATTCTGTTGCCTGTAAAAATAATAAACCCCGTTCATTTTTTATTCTTTCTCATGATAACATCCATTATGAACAAACAAATAATTGGTCCCAAGTTTCCTATTACAATGTTCCTAACTAGCGCGTATATTTCAGTTTTTAACGTTCTTCAATGCCAAGTTTCAAGGTTCTGCTCTGAAACCTTGCGTGTTTGTCATCGTCATTTTTTTCATGTTTTTGGCTTCTACTAGCCTTTTCGAAATTATTAGGTTTATGTTGTGCATGTTTAAAAGAAAGCTGTTTACTGTATTCGGTGGAGTTTGTGCAAGTTTCGTGGAAGTCAGAGGTGAAAGAACCCGCGTTTCTGTCATGGCTTTTTTTTCTTCCGAACTGCCAATTGTCAGTTTTCTGCCATCATTTTGTTATTAATTTGTTCTTGTCGTTTTATTACCATTCTTATTTTTCTTACTTAACGCCTCAATTCAAGTTTCTTTAAATTTTTATTTCATGTTTTGTTTGAGCTTTGTTTGAGCTTTGTTTTTTTGCTTGTATCGCAGTAATCTTATTTCTTCGAATTCGTCAAATTTTCAAATTTTTTTTATTCTTCTTTTTGTGTTATATTTTTTAGAAATTCGGCAGTTTTTTGATCATATTTTCTATGAGATTTAAAAAATAGAACAGAACTACACAGAAAGTAGTTGAATGTAGCTTTGAAGCTTTAATCATCAGAAAATATGTATTAAAGATGGTAATTAAGAGCTATAGCCCATCTAATTTTAAATTTCAGACGCAGCGACATACCAAAAAAGTATGTCCAATTTGGCACCCACTTTTTCACAGATGGGAAAACCTAAGACTGTAAGAAAATGATGAATTTCTACACAATGGTAAGGCCCAAATCAAAAGAAAAACATAATGCTTATCAGCTCTTGATTTGAGTAGAACTGTGTCGACATTTGGGGATTACTCGACCACTTAATCAGCTTATTATTGAAGGAAATTTTCAGCTGTGCTATTTGCCGCTTACGGACGAGAAAATTTGCTCATCAATTATAATAATAAGCTCAACAGTTTTTTCCGATATTGAAATAACTGTCATGGGATCGCTCCATTGATCATTTCAAAATAACTGGAGTAGAACCGATTTCGTTACTCATATTTTCGTTTTACTTCTTTTTTTGCCATAATGCCAATTGTTTTTCCTTATTCAAATCGACACCGCATTCAACAATTTCAAAAATAGTTTGGTTATCGATTTTTCTTCAATCTCACAGTATCAAGTGTCTGTCCGAAAAATATGAGACTTGTAAAACACTTTATTTCATATTGTATTTTAGTTGTCATTTAATTTTTTCCTTTTTTTACGATCATATTTTTTTTAATTTTCATATCTGCCGATTTTTTTTAACAAAAATGTTGACGTTTGACTATCGCCACACAAAATCATGAATCGCGACTTCAATTAACGACTATATCATAAATATTGATGTTCAGATATCAGTCGCAGTCATACGCTCCTTTGTCTGATAGTATAATTTTTCTCTATATTCTTTACAGGATTTTCCATTTTAATGTTCCCAGGTTTCATTCTTTTCTATTTCTTGGCAACGCTAATTCACTTACCCCTTTATTCAATTATAATTATCACGACTTTTTCTACGATTTCATTTTTTCTTCTTGTAAATGTTTTTGTTTTCAATTAACTAAATTCCATACATATTTCATTTTTTTGACACAGTTTATTTTTTCAGAAAATCAACATTGCTCGATGATCAAAATTTTAGGTTCTCTGGAAAGTACGCTGTCCGTTTTAGCCTTGAAAAATGACCACTACCGAGATAGTGATCATTTACTGCTTTGTGATAGCCTAGAAAGGAAGTTTTTTATTTTGAATCCGCTGACCGGTAGTTCGGTGATCGATGGATTTCGCTACAGGAAAGAATATTTGAACGAAAATTTCCCGCGTTTACTGTGCCAACTATCGGCGACAAAGTTTCTATTTTTAGAATGTCAGTGTTTCGGTTCTTCGCTAGACGATCTACGAATGTGCGAACATTCTTTGATTATGCGCGATCTGCGAGATCGCTCAATTATAGGTCGCCTGAATTTGTCGGTCGTCGATCAATGCGAAATTTGGGCCAATGCCGGGGGTCAAATTCTGATGAGGACTCTAACTCCCGACGGCGTTCGACGTTGTAGAATTTTTGATTTGTTTTTTCGAGTGGAGTCTTCAGAATTGTGTTCCAAGGAATTATTTTTTGAAGAAGATTCTGATCTTTCTTTCGGATGTCGGAAATGTGCTTGTCTGAAAATTGGATCTGACTGTTTTTTGATTTATTTTTTGACTATAAACGAAAAACAAGCGTTCGTAGGGGAAGTGGCACTGTGGAAAGTTGATTTCGAGGAGAGAAATCCGCCATTCAGAAGAATCTTGCTGGCGCCCGACTCAAATTCGAAAATGCCGCCGGAAAATCTACACGACTTCCAAGGACCATACCTTTTTGATCAAGATCTTTTTTTCTTGAATTATGAGCGAGAAAATGAGAAAATGATTTTTTTTGTTTTGAATTTTGACGGCGAACGATTTTCTTGGAAAAGTTGGACTAAGGAAACTTGTATAAGTAATTTTCACCCGAGAAACGGTGTTTTTGTTAAAAATGATCATCACGAACTATATTGGGTGCAAGAGGAAATGATATCGAAACACCGTATTTATAAATTGGGCATCGATGGCCGGCCCTCCACCTTGAAACGATACGCCGAAAAAATGTTGGAATTGTCGCAAAATTCCTTTTCATCACCTTTGTTTTCATTGAACGCAGATGATTGGCTTTACGATCCCAAAATTTATACAGTAACCATATGTAAATTGCAAGCAAAATTTTTCGATAAATTTTGTTGGAACATTTTGAAAATGGCAGATACGACGTTCGAATGCGAAATAAAATTGTCGAAAATTCCAACCAAATTCGAAATTACATTCAAGGATGAATGGTCAATGAATAATTTTTTGAACGAGTGTCGACGTGAAATGGAAGAAAATTTGAACCCCGGCGCCAATTGGATCGTCGAAATTTATGATAATTTATGCTACTACAATAACTCTGCACCAATTTTTATCTCTATGCCGTACGACTTTGTATTTTTGTAATCAATATTACCGGATACTGTATTTATTATAAGGAAACCCGGAATCTAATAGAACCCGCGCCAAAAAGCCTGGACATTTTCATAGAAGTCCTATGCGATTTCTGCAAGAAATAAAATGAATAAGAATCATATATGAAAATGACAGTTTTCCTTATAGAAGTGTGCAATAAAGTCGCCAGGGGCCCGTATCATAAAACGTACAAGTTACAAGTTACAAGTGCAAAAAGCTACTAGTCATACAAGTTGGCGTTGCATATAAATTTTTTGTCCACAAGCAAAAAATTACTAGTCCAGAGTCAATTTTACAAGTCATAAAAGTTTGTTACAATTCTGGGACTTGTAATTTACAATTGTAGTTTTTCGAGATTACAAGCCCTACAAGTATAAATTACAAGCCTTTTTTATGGATGAATTTTTATAGGACGATTTTACGCGTTGTACAAGCATATTACAAATGTACGGAAAACAGTTGCATAACACTTTTTTACAGTTGTACACTTGTAACAATGCCTTCAACAATCATGTAACAATCAAAGTTAATTCGAGGACGACATACCCGTTGTGGACGTGAATTATTATTTTCTTCTATTAAATCGTCTTCAGAACCGCTACTTTCAGTAAAAATATCCATGAAAGCCTACATACGGAAACCCGTACATGCACTGGAGAGAATTTTTTTGGGGGGGCCAAATGACAGTAATGTTCCTGTGCAAAGTGTAGAGCGAATTTTTTGCTGGGGGTGTACACCTCCCAAATTCAACCACCCCAGCGTTCATGCATGTGTAAAACACGTGTTTCAAATGTACATTTCACTAAGAGTTAAATATCACAACGAATTAATCCATAATAATGGATAAAGTTTATACGACTCTGAAGAAAAATGGCTTGCTCCATCTATTACAACTAATTCTAAAAAACAAAATGCTAAAGAAAAAAAAGAAATTAAGCGAAACTAATTATTTATAAGTGAAATTTGACTTGTAACTACATCGCACATTAAAATGTTACAAGTCTTTTCACAATTGTAGCATTAATACTGTCACAAGGAGTGACCAAATGTAAATTATGCAAATTTATGTAAATTCTCTGTAGGTTTCATCCTTGTAATTTCTGTAAGATTTATTATTATTCTTATTTTGACCAAAATTACTGTAAAAACCTGTTATATAACAGTAGATGTTTTCGACATTCTTTGCTAGAAATCACATGCACCGATACTTCACTTTTTCGTTCGATTAAGTAGCACTTTCTTTCACATTTTAATTATGCATACTTCAATGAAAAGGTGGCCAGACATCGCAGAAACACTTATTACCAACCGAGAGTCAAGCACCCCTAAAGTTTCCATTACGGGGTTTGGCTGACGTGGGAATAACATGAAATTCATGAGTCCACAGTAAGCCAGCTCTGTGTGTCGTATGCCAAAAAATAGAGGTAAATGAGAACGATTTATCGCGCATGTTTGAAGAAACGAAATGTATGGAACATAGATAATCGTGCAGAACGCTGTAAACAGAACACTCGGAGTGTTTGACGAATTTAATGCAATGATAATCGTATGCAGGAGATTGACAGGCTTGTAGAGAGCACTATGTCAATTTATCCAAGGAACTTCACTCAAGTCATTTAAGGTTTTCGGAGCTGAAACTCAGATTGTGCTAACTTACCCTTCTAGGAGTTGAACCCGAATACTCATACTATTTTCCAAACAGTTTGACTCAACCTAGAACAGATGTTCGATTTTCAATTTATTAAATTATAACATACGTGGCTTCACCCTACAAAAATATCTCTCCAATAAAAAGACGCAACGGCACATCAACAACACAAAACAACACAATGAAAAAAACTTTCACAATTTCATTGGACGTTGTAGCCAAGCCCCCCTAGTGTCTGGACACAATTTCTCTTGACTTCTCTTGCCGATCTTTCTCAAAATTGACACATTGTTTACAAAACACCAAAACGCTCCACAACACTCCTGCCTGTTGTGACGTAAATCCCCTCAAGCGATTTGAAGGTCTGGGTAGGCGAAGTTGATAATTTTGACATTTTGATTGTATGTGAGCATTTAGCTCATATTGGCAGCTTTTATCTTCTCCCAACGGCAGTGCTCTTTTCTTTACCTGGTGGCAAACTATACAAACAAACAAAAAATATTGAAAATAACATCACAATTTTTAAAGGCACAGAATGATGAGCAATGAAGTAAACTAGTATTTTTTGAATCACAAAATTTTAGAAGTTTTTAAAGATCAAAAATAAGAAAAAATTCTAATGGTGATAATTGAACTAGTGAGAAATGCCAATAGCATCATTTGGCACTCTTCTGTGTTTGGTTCAAATCTGTTTCGGTGGAAAGCCTGGACCTTTCAGCAAGACTTTCACTGGTTTTTTCTTTGACTTCAGTACGCCAGGCATAGGCATTTGTGGTGCTTGTACCGTCCTCCCTGCTCACAGTGCGAGAGCTCATTGTGTGGCTCGTAGTGAAGTTTGGATTCCAATGACCAGTGCTTGCATCATAGTAGTCGTGGCAATTGTTGGTTCCAGTTTCATTTGATATTTTGGAGGTATAGCCGGTTGTGTTGGCATGGTTGTATTTTTCTTATTTTTCATTTCCACTTTTTTGTCCATTTTGATTTGCTATTCTTGATGAATATGGGGTATTATCTTTTTTCATTTTTCGGTCACTGGATACTTCGGAGCTCTCGTATCAGCCAAATACTGCAAAACATATTGAAGAGCCATTGAATATGAATTATCCCTGGTTTTGTAGTCGTATGCCTGTCGGGCATGAAAAAAAACAGGGTGAGCTGTGTTATGATGATCGCATTGGTTTTTATGGTAAAAGATTCTTCAGCCATATCTTTTATCAGCAATTCTACAGCCATCACCGTTTCACTATCGAATTTAGTAGTATAGAGACCCCATCCTCAGGCGTAAAAAGCTCCCTGGCCCATGTTAAACATAGGCGTTTAACTTGGAAAAAAAATCACAACCTCCCGGACACACAAAACATAGCCGACCTTCCCCCGACTACTATGACGTCATTTTTCCAGCTGGAGAAAAGCATAACGTCACAACTGGGCTAGAAAGAAAAAAGTTGCCGAAACTTGGCCCACTCACATCTCCATCAAAACTTGAGATAATGTGACATATATGGTACTTTTCGGAATCAGCTCAATGAGATCTATCACTTTATACCCAACACAACTCATTTTTGTGCGGGGGGGGGGGGTTCTGAAAATTTCAATTGGTGTGGGCTCTACCATTTATGTTATTTGTTATTCTGCATTACTGCTGCCGCCGCCCGCCGCCATCCCCCCCGCCCCGCGCCTGTTGGGGAGGAGGGAAGTTCGCCTAGCTAATAAAGCTGAAGCTGATGCTTCAAGCTTTATATAGCTAGCCTAAATGAAATAAACAATCAATACGAGCAATAAGTCATGGGATATATCAACAGAAATTGTGTACTCATTCGCACTGATCACAGGATCAGTCCCAGCCCCAGCCGCGAGGAGGCTATTTCACATGTGGCGCCAGTACTTTCATAGAAAGTACCCACAAGTTAGAGAATAGTCTTGCAGTATTTGAGTCATACAAAGCAGAAGTCATGCACTACACATAGTTGCCTGATGTCAGACCGTCATTGGCTCCTCACCATGCATCTAACATCCTGCACACACAGACACACATATATGCTCAACTCCAGGCCGTCATTGGCTCTTCACCATGCACCTGAAACCCGGCATAAAGTTGCATGACCCTAGACCGTCAGTGGCTCCTCACCGTGCATCTAGTGCCTTGCTAAACACACAAGTTCACACAAGACTCTGACTCTGTTCTGCTGCAGACATACCTCTACTTTGTGTTAAAGTAAAAATGCCTGCATAGTAGACATGTGAATATAAATATAGTTGGAAAAATAGATGAAGTGCCAAATAAATGTAATTTACTCAATAGAAACAAAATCTTACAAGTCTAATGGTACAGTTGTTGTACCATCTTCCAAAACTTTCCTTTTTATGTAATGAAAAGGGAGACCCTGTTTCTGTTGTATATACGTCCACATTTTGTTGTCCCCCTGCATTCTGAAACCTAAATTTTCCCCAATCCAGGGTTTTTTGGTCTCCAGAACAGAAGCATACTTATCAAATGTAAGATCATTAATTTTTTTCATAAGACCTTTACAGCTGCTCTTTCCTTCACCTTCTCCAACCCCAATATATATTTTTGCAGACAAACAGCACATGGATGTTCCCCTCCATCCTTCTTTTAACAATCCAGGGGTATATTTCTGTTCAGGGTTTGTCACAAACCAACTTGGGTAAATCTTGGTCAAAAATTCATTCTTAAGTTCTGGTTTGACAATATCCAAAAGATTTTCAGCTGATATTGCTAGGTAAATGCTGTCTGTGTCAGTTTTCATACACTGATAATCACTTGTATCAAAGTACTTTTGTAGTACATCATAAAAAAACTGCAGCATTCGTATTTTGGCCCAATTGTAAACAGAATGGTCAACCACAATAGGTAAATCTAAAATAATTTCCTTTTTCTTCATATGGACCTCATAACAATTTTCTGTTATACATTTGATCTTTTTCATGTAGGGACTCAAGCCCAGTTGGGCAGCCTTCACATAATTAGTGTAAAATACATCAACATAGCTTTCTTTATTGGTCAATGTTTTTCCATATCCTGTATTACCAAGTAATTTGAATGTATCGGCCAGCATTCCTAGGTCAGGGTTGGTGTCTTCTTCCTGCCTATGTCTGGTAACTTTATCGCGAAATCCTTCAAAGGGGGTTGTTTTGTCAAATTGAATAACCTCATAAATTTTTTCAAGTATCAGGCCATGTGTTACCAAAAATTGGACCATGGGTGTGGATAGAATGATTTCCTTACCAAAGTAGCTGCTTATAAGGTTTTTCCGGGGCTGTCTTAGCTGATTGGTCTTTTCTGCATAGTCTTTCATGAAGCGACCTGCATCATCTCTACCCACCTCTGCATGTTTTATAATTGGAGGGAAATCAGCATATTGTTCCTTCAAATGGTCTGGGGTTGAAATATCAACTTTTACAAAGCCAAAAACAGAACCATCTAAAATTGATTTTTCTACTTGCTGTATACCAACATACGTTTGAAATTGAAATTTCCGAAAAAAATTTGAACTCATTTGAACTCTTTCTTTCATGTAAACATGCCGTTGATCCTCCCATTGTCACTCCCACACAGTTATCAAGTTATAGCCCAGTGATTTAATATAGGCTTCTTTTTCCAATCTTTTAGCATGTTCATGATCGGTGTCTTTTTGTTTGTTAACCTGGCTGAAAGGGCAGTTGTGGCAATGCCAATAGCACCCATAAAATTCAAAGACTGTGTTAGTTTCCTGGCAATACCCATCCACTGGTAAGTGCCGTGGGCCTATGCATTTTTCCTTGCCATTTCCAAGGTGTTGAATGAAATGACCACTCTACCAACTTTCTTGTTCTAACCACTCAATGGAAACCTTCTTACTACTGGTAACCTTTCTGAAATTGTTTCCTTGAAGCACCCAGTGGTCAAAGAATCCTGTTGGGGTAGGCATTGACTGTGCCCAAAGGTAGAGGGCATTAAAATCTAAACCAATAATTGATTTTACCAATTTTTGAGAATTATTTCTAATGAACGTTTTGTCTTTGATTGCTAATTGGGTCATCACCATTGCCAGACCACCTCTCATGCTGGACTTTAAAGAATAATAAAGTTCCTTTGAATTTTCGGAAAATAGTGCAAACTGGGTATCAGGAATACTTTTAAAGAGGTATCTTTCAGTGACCCCTGGCAAAGGCATAGCTTCTCTAAAAATATCAATATCAAACTGGTCCCAATAAAGCTTAGCTATAACAGTGACAGCTTCTAAAAAGGGGACTACATCACGAAGATTGTAAAAAATTAAAAATCTTTCAAGGTTGTCATATGATTTTCTGTCCAGTACTTTTGACAGAGCTGGTAATCTCCATTTGAATTGGCCTCTTTCCTTAAGGAGCTGTAAAAAGCTTCCTTGGAAGGCAATGATTTTTCATTGAGTTTTTCAAAGGAATCTAAATACTCATAGGGGAACTTGGTTTTTGTTAGAGACGCCCCAGAGGCCTTCATGAAACTGTCCAGACTGAAGCCTGGAGCAACATACAGAGAAATGTCTAAAAATTTGAGATTTTCAGTAGAGAGGCATAGATAGGATCCATTTCTTAAGATGGCTTTTGGCGATGGCCCTTCCCCATTGGCTCGAACTTGTTGGACAAGTTTGGGGAAAATATTTCTTTTGATGAGATTAATGTCATATTTTCCTGAGTTAAAGCCCAGGCAAGTGAGTTGGGAACAGTATCTATCGAGACAATTCTTGACAGCAGAGATGGAGTTAAGATGCCCCTTTGCCGGCCTGGAATCTCTCTTCTGATCAACCAGTTCTTGAACATAAGCTTTGCAACTTTCAGTCATAGCATCCAAATGGTCAAACAAAATTTTAAACTGAGTAGACAAAATTTCTTTCTGCCCAATGCTAATCACTGCTAAATGCCCCACCATTTTTTGTACCAAAAGGTCAGGTTCACTCTCAACGAAGCAAATGGGAGGAAAACCAGGAACATTGGTAGCTATCGCACATGAGACTGGTTGATGTTGAGCAACAAATCTTAGTTTTTCTGAACTTTGTTGTAAGTTTTTCATGAGAATTGTTTCAAAACCGTAAACAGCATAAAATGGGCAACAATGCTGTACCCTATCTACAATAATTTCCAATTCATCCAACTGCTCGAAAAGTAATTTTTTTACCATATATACACCACCAGGGAATTTATGGACCATTTTGCCTTCTCTACAGTGATTTTTTACATGATCATTAAGATATTCTCGTTTTTTAAACAAACGACTGCAAAAAAGACAAGAGTACCTCTTTGCATATTGATCTAAGTTTATAATGTAACTGTAGTGTGCTCTGCCATTCTCACAGAAAGAAGCATTCAAATTTAACAGCTTTCCATATTTTGGAATCACATTTCTCTAGCACACAGCTACTCCTGTATCTGGATTCAAGTGATATACTTGTAAATCAACCAAATATAATTTTTCAATTATTTCCAAGTCGGTATATGGATTACCAGGAAAATCATCTACTATTGCCTGAATTTTCTTCTTTTGGCAATATTTTACAAAAAATTCAAAAACAAGATTTTTGTCTTGAAAATTTCTAGATATCATCTGGGCCAAACATCGAAATAGGCATAAATTATCTTTGAATTTATTTCTTTGGCTATCCTGGGTCATACCAATGATATTGTATGTTTGATGAACTAATCCCTCTGGCAAACAAAAGTTCTTACACCCAGCAACAAAGGTTTTCTGTGGCATGACATAAAATTCAACATTAGTGATAAGGGAAAGTGACCATTTTGTATCTGGATGAGCAAACTTTTCTTCAAAATCAATATTTTTCATTCTTTCACTTAGTTGCTGTACATCCTCCACATTCCTGATCAAGACTGGGTGGTTAAGCAGTGTAAAGTTATTTTGGCATGCATACCAATATTTGATCTCACCTGTTTCTCGATTTTTTAATAAGCATCCGATAGCTGCATCAACCCGAAAACATTCCTTTTCAAGCTTGTAAATGTCTTCAATCATCATTTTTAAATCACCATCTGTGGCACTCCATCTGTAATTATAAGTATGGTCCAATAGATTAGATGTTGACCTATTGGTTCTAATAAGTCGCCAATAAATTTTGATCTCATCTGGCACTTCTCCTGGATATTCAGCCAAATTGGCTGGTGAGTCAGGATCTTCTGAAACCATATGTTGTCCATTTGAGCCAAGTTTTTCATGATCCATTTCCACTGAAGTTGTTTCTTCTGGCTTGATCAATAGGCAGCTATGACTATGCTTTGGAGCAAATAATTCTCGCTGATTAGTAAAGCTCACTCCACAATATAAGCAAGTTAATTCACCATGCTGTTGCATCCAATGTTTCTTCAACCCTTTAACTTGGGTAAGTAAGGAGGGGCATTGAGGGCATTTGTATCTCTAGTCCTTATGAACAACACTAACATGTTCATTCAAATATCTCAATTCTTTGAAAATTTTTCCACATTCTATACATTTAAATAATGCACTATTATTCTCCATTATAAAATAACTAAATTAAATGAGACAGCTTTGATAAATTCACCTTTCTTTAACTTGATAAAAATCACAAATGAGCTTTCCTCAAATTTTTTTGCTTTTATACTCTTATGGGAAGGATTACTGTAGGCTTAGTGGAACAGCAAAACCTACTGATCTATTCCATCAAATGTCACATCTTTCTCACTTTTTCTGATGATTCATACTGAAATAAACTGGTTTTTTCTGGTTCTTTCTTATCTCACTTTTTGATCTGTCTTTCAAGTCAAATTTAATCAAAATGCACATATAAAAACTTTCTTGCTTACATCACTTTTCTTTAGACAAGCAGTCACCTTATGAGTCATTTTCTCAACTATCTTTGTGTAAAAGTATTTCTTGCATTTTAGCTAGCCTTGATTCACAACAATGAGCATGTGAATCATTTGAGCTTCTAATACTGTACCTCACTGCTCTTTAAATTTGATCTCTTTGCTACTTTCACTAGTGGAAAAACATGCCAGACTTAACCATCTTTTCATCTACATAAAATGTTTCATGTGGTGAGAAGGTTTTCAATCAATAAAGTTTAGGTAAATAAACAACAAATGACTCTCTTTGAAAATTGATTGGGTGTTTTTTATGTATTGCTGGCTATAAAAGTTGGCTGGTTCTCTAAAATGAAGAAAAAACATGGATGCTAACCACACTATTGAACATTTTCTAGCTTGCCTGGAAAGGCATAATGGAAAAACAGTTTTTACTGAGATATGGTATTGTGTGGCTCTATTGGCTATACTAACAATACTGACTCTATTGGAATTGTTAAGGAGATATTTGGAGAACCTGTTCACCAAAAAACCTGAAACTAGTACAAAAAGTGTCAGATTCAATCTTGCAGATGTATAAATAAAAGTTTGACAGCAGCATGCTTGAAAAAATGGACAAGCTCTTTGAAAGCATATACTTCAACCCAAGTACAGGGTATTGTAGTGTTCAGAACCTGTTAGGACAGGCAAAAGCTAGTAATCCCAGGGTCACTCTGCATTCTGTTAAGGAATGGTTACAGAAACAGCCAACATATACTGTACACAAGTATGCTAGGCGCCATTACCCCAGGAATAATGTTCTAGTTACTGATATTGATGAACAATGGCAAATGGATCTTGCAGACCTCAGTTCACTCCCCAGGCATAATGATGGATACAAGTTTCTTTTAAATTGTATAGATGTCCTGTCAAAATTTGCATGGTCTGTACCCTTGAAAAATAAAAATACATCATCCATTTTGCATGCCGTCCAAACAATTTTGAAATCTGGCAGAAAGCCACAAAAAATACAGACTGATGCTGGTACAGAGTTTACAAACAAAGCCTTCCAGGCCTTATTAAAGAAACTTGGCATTAGTTTTTTCATAACTGCTAGTGAAACTAAGACTAGCATTGTTGAGTGGTTCAATAGAACTTTAAAGGAAAAAATGTGGCCTCATTTTACTCAAAACTATACATACAAGTACCTAAACATTCTGCCCCACCTGCTAAACTCTTACAACTCGACTAGGCATAGGACCATATGTGTTGCTCCCATTGATGTTACTGATGAGAATAAAGCTGAAATTGCTGAAAAGCTTTTCAGGAAATGTAAGTCTAGTGTACAATTTAAACTGGTCCCTGGTGACAAGGTATGCATAAGCAAAGTCAAAAGGACTTTTGAGAAGGGTTACACTCCCAATTGGAGTGATGAAGTTTTTGTGATTCGTGAGCTAAAAGCTAGATATTCTCCTGTATATACAGTAGAAGATCAGCTGGGAGAAGTCATACAGGGTGTATTTTATGAGCCTTAATTACAGAAAGTTGATGAGATTACAGATGTCTGCATTATAGAAAAGATTATACGAAAGAGAAAAAGAGCTGGGAAAACTGAATACTTTGTTAAATGAAGGGTCACCCAGATAAATTTAATAGTTGGGTGACAGATTTGATAAGACTATAGCTACAGTATGAAAACTAAAAAATGATTTGCAGGTCTAAAAATTTTATATGTGACTGATATTTCAGCATATAAGCAACTTCAAAATTATTTTAATCATTTGATTAACTAGAATGGAGTCAAAAAAAGTTAAAGCTCCTATTGAACTCTGCGCTCAAAACTTACTGAGAGCCATGTATCCCTTTATGATTGAACTGTGTTATTTTTGTCAAAAGAACAGCTCTGAAGGGGAGTATTTCCAGTTGTCTCAGGGCAAAACATTCTTTACTATTGAAATGTGCCCAAAATGTCTAGAATACAATAAGGCATTGCAGGACGCTGGCACAGCTGTACTAATGAGGCTGATAGACAGGCACTCATCTTCAAGCCTACAGTAAACTAGTGAAATGTGATTTGCAAGTATTCTGTAACATTTTTTATGTATATAAGTTGTAAATTCTCCTAAGTCTTCAGTCTTCAAACTTTTTCTTCTACAGTTTAATCACTTTTTCAAAATGGAAGGTATTTTTTTAAATGTTGCACTGAGTATGGGCACTTTTCTCAAAAACCTTATACTCAAAAAGATGTGGCCAGATATGCCTCATATTTTTGGGATCGAATAAATGATGGCTACAAGCATGAATGGAAGATTTTGGCTAAAGTGGCCAATGAGCTGGATCATCATATCGGTAAGAGAAAACTGACTGGGTCTTGGCATTTTGCCAAGGCACTAGAGGGTTTGATAGAAACTTGCAGTGCTGGACCCCTTCTTTTTGAGATCTGGATGAATCTTACTCCAGAGGCTGTACAAAAATATGACGATGAAGGTATAGATATACCCTATTAATATTGTAATAATTGTGAGTAAATATTGTAGTAAAAAATAAAGACAAGAAAAAAATTAAAAGTGAAAAAAATTAAAAAAAAAATCAAAGCACCATTGCTGGTATTTCCAGCATGTTGCATGTTATAAAAGTTGAGAATCTATAAAAGAAAAAAAAAACATGGCTGTAAAATTTAATCACCCCTTTACATGTATTGGTGCTGGGCATACAAAAGCGGGTAAAACAACCTTTGTAAAGAACTTAGTACTAAATGTGAAGTACTTGATTGAACCTGTTCCTGAACATATTCACTATTTCTTTAGTGAGAAGCAGCCAGTCTACAATGACTTGTCTGGTAGAGTCAACTTCTATCAGGGATTACATTACATGAACTTGATTAGAGAGCTCAGTCCTGCTTCCCAACTTGTTATACTAGATGATCTCATGCAGGAAATGGCTAAAAATAAGCACCTGGACATTCTTTTTACTTGTGGATGTCACCACATTAATGTGTCTGTAATACACATTGTTCAAAATGTTTCCTTCAAGCGTCTGAGAACATCTAGAATAAATGCAGAGTACCTCATTTTGATGAAGAATCCTGCAGATAAGCTCCAAGTAAAAACTTTGGCAAGACAGTTGTTTCCTGATAAAGTAAAGTACTTTCTCGAGTCTTTTGAAGATGCCACATTCAAACCATACAGTTATATAATTATTGACCTTTCTCAAACAACACCTGATAAACTTAGACTCAGAGCTGATATTTTCTCAAAATTTTCCACCACATATGTGCCAAAAGTATAAAAGTTGTCTATTCTTCAGTTGTATAGTCAAAATGCCTTGTGATCGTCTTAGACATAATATTGATTACATCAGGGTACTAGCTAAGGCGAAACCCAAGCAACGTAAAGCTATTATTAGTACTGCTGATCGTGAACTGATACTTTGTTTGTGTGAATGTATACTCAACTTCCTCGAAGGCTATATAAAAGTTGACAAAAATATCTTGAATAAATTAAGTTCCCACAAGGGACATTTACGGGTATTAGCAGATGATAAAACAAGTCTCAGCAAAAGACGAGACATTCTAGAACAAAAAGGTGGATTTTTGCCTGTATTGTTGGCACCAATTTTAGGAATAGCTGGACAATTACTAGCTGATGAAATTATAAAAAGATGATGCATACAAATAAAATGATTCTTGTACCACATGACATTGGTCATAGGGAGGATATAGCAGCTAATGTAATGACTGCTCTGGATAAAGAAATGAATGACATTTTAACTGATAAGTCATTGCCCTCCGACAGAAAGATAATCTTATACAATCAAGTGTTGCACAGATATAGGCAGGCTACGCAGGATCAGACCAGACCTTATGAGTTGACTGTTAATGAACCTGTTGCAGAACACCCTATTCCTGATCTGGAAGACATAACACCGAAGCTGAAAAAGCCAGACACTGCTGAAAGCACTGTTGATGTTACCCCGAGAAAAGATGTGCTTTATGAAAAAACTATGAAAATTGTACCAAAACAGTGGCATATTCAAGCTAAAATGTTATATGATTATGCTAAAGATAATCCACACATGGAGTGGTCGGATAAAGGAGAAATAATTCTGAAAGTCAACAAAATAAGTGGAACTAACATTGTTGATTTGATTTCTGATGTAGCAAGAGTTGATCCAAGGTGTCAGCAAGCAATAGGGTAAGAATTGTTTGTAAAGAACCTCTTAAAGGAGAATGTGCCTCGAGATCTTTTTGTAAATAAGTCCAGGTTAAATGTTGGAAGTGAAAGCAATGAAACATTTGCTTCCCCCAGTAGCCCAGTAGATGGTAAAAAGATTAAGGTACCAAAAAGCATTACACCAAGGTCTAGATGGTTAGAATTTGGAAAAGTATAAAAGTTGTAACTTAAAGCATTTTGTAAACTTATAAATGTGAGACAATACTTTAATCCGGAAGATTATGCAACTTGGCTTCAGTACTACACTGAACAAGCTGAACAAACTGGCTATGGTTTCAAAGGCTTCAAAGGCACTCCATATCAGCATGGAGGAGGTCTGGGAAGTTTCTTTAGATCGTTATTCAGAATGGCCATTCCTGTTATTAAGTCAGCTGCTGGCCATATTGGTAAGCAAGCACTATCCACAGATGCACATATTGCTGGAGATTTAGCAGAAGCTCGATCTATAAAGGAGTCTCTAGAAGAACATGGCTGAGCAGCACTCTCCAAGTTGGCTCACAGTGCTGGAGATGCCCTGCAGACTGGGAGAGGCCTGGGGACTAGACCAAAAGGTATAAAAGTTGAGAAAAATTATATATTCTCAAAGGAAAAGAGAAGGAAACATGGCTCTAATTGATACAATTTCTAGTATTAGTACAAAATCTGAATTGGACTTTTTCCCTGTTCCTCCAACACAAGTAGTAATTAAGAGAGGCTACTGGGATGAAGTTAACCCCATAAATTCTATCACAAATGATGGTCCATACGAATTTCGTATACCTCCAGATCCTCACATAATCCAGCTTAGCTAAAATTATCTGTACATGACCTTGAAAATTACTTACACTGTTCCTGCTGGTGGAGCTGCACCAGTAATTGCACCTATCAAGTGAAGCTCTTCCTGAATGGTCCTCTTATTCATGATAGTGGGGATATGTATGCCTACAGAGCATTCTTTAAAACTGATTTAAATTTTGGTTTTGATGCTTAAAATAGTCACTTACAGTCTTCTTTGTATACTATGGAAGCTGGTCCTAAAATAGATACTGCTGATTGCCAGGGTTTTAAGGACAGAGTAAAGTACTTTGAAAATGGTTGAACAGTTGAAATAACAGCTCCTCTTCATATTGATCTTCTAATGTAAGATCGATATTTACTCAGCAATACTGAGCTCAAACTGGAATTGATTCACAATAGTAATCCATTTGTATTACAGTGTCCAGCTGGTGATGCAGAAAATGCAAATTTGGAAGTTTCCCAGATGAAACTTTTCATCAAGAAAGTTGAGGTTCTCAACAGTGTTGGATTGGCTCTAGAAAAAGCAATGTTAAAAAGGTCAGTCAAATACCCAATCAGAAGAGTCCAAATGGTGAACCTTCATATTGCTAGTACAACGCAATCTACAACTCTGAATACACTATTCACTGGTCAGTTGCCACATAGGATGATTATAGCATGTGTCGATGCCGATGCATATCGTGGAGAAATTAAAAAAATCTCCATTTAATTTTAAATGTTACAGTATAAGTGAAGTCAAGGTTGTCTCTGGTGGTCAAGCTTTTCCAGCAACTCCACTAAGACTTGATTTTGTCAACAAAAAATATATTCCAGCATATGATCAGCTCTTTGAAACTCTAGACATGGCTAAAGATAACAAAGGGAATGGCATTAGCAGACTTAATTTTAAAAATGGACAGTGCTACTTCGCCTTCAATTTTACACCTGAGGAAGATGATAGTGGACATTGGGACTTGATTAGAGATGGTTCTACGAATATAGAATTGACGTTTGCTGATAGGATACCTGACGCAGGTGTATAGAAGTTATTGTTTATGCAGAATTTGACAATTTGATTATGATGGATAAAAATAGACACGTCTTTAATGACTATACTGCATGAATACCTCTGGAATCTACATCTTGATCAATAGAGATCAAGCTCTCAGGCAAATCTGCAATGGGGTATTTCCTATAGACTGTTTACCACCTCTTGACACTGTACCCGCAGCATTGGTTGTAAATCTGGACAAGCAGGATGAACCTGGTTCACACTGGGTGGCTCTGTTTGTTGATAAAAAACATGCATGTTGTTATTTTGACAGTTAGGCCCTGGAACCACCTCAACAGCTTAGGAATTACATCAAGACTATATCTACTTCTTACAAGTGGAATACCCAATGTGTTCAACAGTACCTGACTGCTACATGTGGTCAGTTATGTGTATACTTTCTCGTGTGGATCAGAGGTATAAGAATGAGGGATATTGCTGCTAGTTTGGAACAAAGCTATGCTGATGAATTCATTACTGGCTTCATCAACAGTCTCTTTAGAGCAAACAGTCCCATATATGATGATGCATTTTTATTTGAACAGCTCAACAGAATATAAAAGTTAGTTTCTACCATAATGACACATTGAAAAAAATGGATTTTTCACAGTTTTATGTAACATTACCAAGCAATGCTCAGAGCAATCCGAGTAACTCTGCTTCAAATTTTAGTATCAGGTTGCCTCATAGATTGATTTTGCAAGGTGAATGGAAATGTGCACTTTGTGAATTCATCTACCCAAATACCTGGTTCAATATAACACCTAGTGATAGTGTAATAAAATTTTATGATCTTCAGACCAATACTAGGCAATTCCTAAAAGTACCTTCTACAAGGTATGAATCTATAATAGATTTATTTGAAGCAATTCAACAATCCATCAGGTTGTTGAGTGAACAGGAAAAAGTTCCATATAATGAGTTCATCGAATTTTCATACAGGAGATTAGCCAGAGCAGTTGTCCTGAAAGTGAACTTGACTAGAATCAAGGGCATAAAATTAAGTGATTCTTTACTCTACCTGTTGGGCTTTGAGAAATCACAACTAGAAACAACTTCATCTCAAGAACTGAAAATAGCTGCTGCACACCCTGCTGATATAAAGGCTGGTCTCGAAACTATGTATGTTTATTGTAACATCATTGAACAACAGATTGCTGGTGATATTTTAGCCCCCCTCCTCCATATTGTTAATATAGAGGGAGCTTTTGGTGACATTATAGATAAGATATATATAGCTCCCCACTACTCGCCTGTACTCGTAAAAGATATCCATTCTATAGAAATTTCAATTTGAACTGATCAAGACAAACCTATAAAATTTGTCACTGGTAAAACAATTGTGAAGTTACACTTTAGAAAGTGAAGTTTATTCTAAAAACGCAGGTACAAAACATTACTGTCACAGCTGAACTTGGCTGTCGACTCAATTTGGACTCACTTGTTAAAAAACTGAATGGCTTTAAACTGACAATGGGAAAATTTTGGTCGCTAATTTGGTATCTAGATGATCCAAAATGTTGTCTACTATTGTATGAAAATGGGAAGCTCGTATATGTGGGCATTAAGGCAACTCAGCAGGCTGTGAAAAGTATAGATTATGCTGCAGAAATACTGCTCAAACTCAGCTATCAACCAAGATACAGGAAATTTAGAATGTGCATTGTTGTTGGGTCATACGCCCTAGATCACTGTATTGTAAGGTACCTGCTAACGCAGTAGTGTAAATATATAGCATACTGTATGTGATAGTCATTTATTAAATATTATTTCATTTTCATAATTTATCATCTCAAGGGTGTCTGGGATTCACACCCAAACATTCCTTTAAAATTATGTGAAGTACTTTATTTTGATCCGTTCACACCCCGGTAGCCACTATTGACCCAATTAAGATGCCCCAATTAATTTGCATAATGGCAGCTGGTCCCCTAGAACCTACACTAAAATACATATGCCACGGCTACCGCAATTCCTCATGAAAATCGTAAACAACACCTGCACACAGTAAAAAGTAAAAGCCTGGCCAGACAGTAGTCTCAAGTGCAACGGTAGTGACGGTCCCACAAAACATGTGTAGACAGAGAAACAGATATAGAAAGCATGCACAGAACCACAGAGGTGTGACTAAGCCCAGTAGGAAGCAAGCATAGAGAAAACATGAAAAGCATACAGTACTAGGAAAGCATTGGAGGGTGTGACTAAATTAGCGAGAATAGTAAAGCAGGAAGCGGTGATTGGCCGAAGAAGATGGACAGAAGCACAACCTCCTGCGACGCCTAAAAGTGGCTAGAAATGCCGTATTTAAAGACAAACAAAGTGTGATTTAGTTAGTTCGTGTTCGTATCAAATTTAGTTTTTCGAATTCGTCTTATTTGCAAGCGCCGCATCTGTTTATACTAAAGCAGTTAAACCGAGTCCATTTTTATTATTTGCAAGCCAAACAAGCGTTGTCCCCCATTATTCGTTGTCGATCACCCCGCCATTGACTATCACTTTTGTATCGTCAGTGCCACCGTATTACCCCCGTTCTGTTGTGCGTCCAGCTTTGAGCTCAAAGATTTCTTTGGCAGTGGGCGGTATGAATGGTTCCAGACATAGTGTGGAAAGGGTTTGCAGTCAGGTTGAATTTTGTTCAGTTTTCGTGTGTTGGTCGAGAGGACAAGGTTGTTGATGGTGAGGTCGCGTGTTGGGGCTTTTCGATCGAAATATTTTTTACTGACTGCTGGGGCTTTATCAAGGTTAGTCTTGATTTCCTCGTGCATTTTAAGTTGTGCCTGCATAAGGATATGCTGATACGCATCGTAATTGAGTGGAAAGATGAGTCGACAGGTGCAATTGTAATCGAAAGTTATGCGTAGCTCATAGCCTGGTAAGAGGCTGAGAGGCGAATGGCCTGTAGCAGTATGCCGCATGGCTATATAGGTGAACACAGCGTATGGCAAATAGCGTTTCAATTTATCAGGATCATCGGCGGTGTACTTCTTTAGTTGCGCGATTAACGTTTAATTGAAGCGCTCAACCATACCGTTGCACTGGGGGTGGTACACTGTTGTTTTGACTTTTTGGATCTTGAGAAGGTCACAAATATCCTGCATCAACTTTGATGTGAAACATCCACCTTGATCGGGAAGAAGGACAAGCGGGCTAGGACAGCATTGTTTACCAAACATTCCACAATCATTGAGGCCTTTTGATCAGGGATGGGATGGGGGGAGACCCATTTTGTGAAATAATCCTGAAAAATAATAATGTAGGGACGTTTCTCACCTACGGGCGATGTGTTGACAATGTCGGTGGCGAGGATCTCGAAAGGGTGCATGGGCTGGATCAGTAGAAGCAGCAGAGGCGGTGATGTGGTCAGCTTCATCAATTGGCAAATCTTGCATGACTTGATCCAGTGGCCGACGTTTACCTCCATGCAGAGCCACCAAAAATGGGTTTTGATGGCTGCTAATGTATGATTGGATCCTTGGTGGTTCAAAATTTTTGTGCTGTAGAATTGATGAAGCGTTTGATCAACCATGGATGCGGGGAAGACCAATTGCTTGATATCTTTGATTTGTCAATACAAAAGTCCATCTTTGGTGAAGAAAATCGGAGGGTGCTTTGGGGCATTGCCAATTTGGAGAGGAGTGACAATTTTGGTGACGGTGGGGTTGGTGGCTTGTGCTCGTATGACTTCCTCATGGGAAGCAATAGTTATGGCTTCAACCGGAGGTGGCGCATAGTCGGCAGCCAACAGCATGTGATCAGAGAGTGTGGGTTGACTGATGGTCTTTTTGGTCATTGCAGGGGTGACGGCATTGACGTCTGGGTCGATTTCTGTGGGGGTGAGACCGCTGCTGGGAGTATATTGGGTGCCGTTAAGTCGGCATCTGATAATGCACCAGCAGGGCGAAAATTTTCCAGGAAAATTTCGGCAGTTAATTCTTCAGTATTTGGAATTGGTGGTTTCTGGTGGTCATCTTTTCTGAACAAGAAGTCGGCCCAGGCGTTGTCTTTGCCCTTGACGTATTCGACCTTGTAATCGTAATCTTGAAGATTGCGAATTCCTATTTCTGCATGAGATGATTTTCAGCCCTCTACCTACCGCTCCTGCCCCATCCTCGGGTCAGACAGCGACAGTTCCAACCATAGTAGCCGTACAACCAACCATTTCTGTTGCACCTTCAACTCAGAGTTCTGCGCCACAATCTCAAGTTGTGGTTCAGCCTCAAACATCCATTTCTGCTCGACCTCAGAGTGCAGCGCTGCAACCTCAAGTTGCTGCACAGCCTCAACCATCAACTACTGCAACTCAGTCAAGCTCATCTGCTAAGTCTAACAAATCTTATCATATTCAGAAGGTTGCTGCAGCCTCAGTAGTCACAAAGCCTTCACTTTCCACCTCTGCTACTCCAATTTCTGGTTGTATGCTCACACCTGAAGATATAGCTGAAGCTTCAGCTCAGATCCAAGCTGGTACCAAGACTGTCAATGATTTCCACATCCTTGACATCTCTGGCAAACCTGTGATGGATGTTCTTCACTATCTCCATTCTCAACTAAAGAAACAGAAGATAGATCCCCAGGACAAATCTGGTAAATCTCATAAACCTACGGCAAAGTCTTCTCTGGCCACTCAAAAACGCGCCAATGCTTCGAACATCAAACCAGAATCTAAGAAACCTTCCACATCTCAACAGTATGAACCTGACACGTAATGGGTAAATGCGTCACCATCATAATCATCGCCAAACACCAGTTTGAAAAATAATGCTCCACCAGGATTCGAACCCGGGTCTCTGTGACTATAGTGCAGTGTTCTTCCGATTGAACTACGGAGCCAGTGTTGCAATTGTTATGGGGGTTATGTACAGTCGTGCGACACGTGACATTCCCCCCCCCTTGAAAGAAGGACGACCTCATCCCTTGAAGATGCAGGTTCCTGCAGCCCACCAATGTGGGACCATCCAAGCCTTGCCATGACACGTAATGGGTAAATGCATTGCCATCATAACCATTGCCAAACACCATTTTGAAAAATATTGCTCGACTGGGATTTGAACCCAGCTCTCTGTGACTATAGTGCAGCGTTCTTCCGATTGAACTACGGAGCCAGTGTTGCGATTGTTAGGAAGGAGTTATGTACGGTAGTGTGACACGTGACAAACCTCACCATTCTCATGTCACACCTCAGTGTTTCACACAACCTCAGGCCTCTGCCAAACCAGTAGCTAAGACACATGCTAGGCAACAAACTGTTCCTAAGGTGCCTAGAGAGCAGCTTCCATCATTGTTTGAAATCTCTTTCCCACCTGGTTTTGGTGCACCATAACAGCCTCCTGCTGCTGTCACGCCCATCTGCCAGCCTTACATTCAACAACTGTACCAACTGGGGGTTGTCCCTCAGTATCAGTACCCTGCTTAATTTCCACCACCTCCACTGGCTTATGCTGTACCACAGCCAAATGCTGGGTATCAAGCACCACTGGCTGGGTATCCTATTCCTTTTCAACAACCTGTGGTCCAATTGCAGCAGCAACAACAGCTAATCACTGCTGCTGTGACTCAATGTCCACCACCTCCACCACCTGTTCAGCAAGCTCCAGTACTTCAGCAATCAACCTCCTCTACCACTATGAGTGCAACTACTACTCAGCTACCCTCCTCTAGCGCAACTCATTCCAGGACTGCTACAACATCCACAGCTGCTTCTATGTCACAGTCTGCTCCTCCATCGGTGCACCAGCCCGATCTAGCTGAAACTCATTTCAAGCCTAGAGTGGTGACTGAGCCCCATATTATCCACCTCTTACCTTGCCTTAATATTAACTTGCCATCTGGCGCCTCTCAAAAGGCAACTGATGCAAATACATCTCTTTACCAGCTGTATCGAGATACCTATAAGATCTCTGTTGATAGGGCTATTGAGCACACCATTCCTGACACCCTTTTGCATACCATCCTTGACTGGCTACCCAATTGGGCTACCATGTATGGCCCTGCCACTGGCATCCAGATAGCTGAGCTCATTCTCTTCTTACATGAATATGGATCATTGAACAAAACATTGCATTACCTAACTGCCTATACCTCATCAGTTGAGATGATTGAGGCTATTCTTGAGAAACCTCATGAGGTAGGCGTCCATGACCATCAAAAGCTATGCGTGTTGGCCACAGTTCATGCCAACACTCAACCTGAATGACAGGCCACACGCCGCATCCTTGGTCAGTTCACGGTAGTGGCACTTTCTGATTTACCTCTAATGCCACTACCTCGCAACTCTACACCATCTGACTATCCTCAAATTCTATGTGGTGCCAATATACTACCTGACTCTAAGCCACAATTTTTTCAATCGTATCATCAACATTCTGGTTCTGCTCAAAAAGTTTTAACCTCAGTGCTTTCGTTTTTACTTCAAATTTAAGAGCTTTTGTACAGATTTTGGATCAAACCTGTGGAAAAAATTTTTTGTGTGCATTTTGATTTGTGATGACCAAATTCACACAACTGGTTTGCCATTGCTATGTCTTGCCTAGTGTAACGTACCTGCTAACGCAGTACTGTAAATATGTAGAATACATTATGTGAAATTCAGTTATTAAATATTATTTCATTTCGTAATTTATCATCTCAAGGGTGTCTGGGATTCACACCCAAACATTCCTGTAAAATCATTTTAAGTACTTTATTTTGATCCATCCACACCCCAGTAGCTGCTATTGACCCAATTAAGACGCCCCAATTAATTTGCACAACGGCAGCTGGTCCCCTAGAACCTACACTAAAATACACATTCTATGGCTACCCTAATTCCTCATAAAAATCGTAAACAACACCTGCACACAGTAAAAAGTAAAAGCCCAGCCAGACAGTAGTCTCAAGTGCAACGGTAGCATCGGTCCCACAAAACATGTGTACACAGAGAAACAGATATAGAAAGCATGCACAGAAGCACAGAGGTGTGGCTAAGCCCACCGTAGGAAGCAAGCATAGAGAAAACAGGAAAAGCATAAAGTACTAGGAAAGCATTGGAGGGCGTGACTAAATTAGCGAGAATAGTAAAGCAGGAAGTGGCCATTGGCGGAAGAAGATGGACAGAAGCATGACCTCATGCGAGGCTCAGGGAGTGGCCAGAAACACCATATTTAAAGAGAAACAAAGTGTGATTTAGTTAGTTTGTGTTCGTATCGAATTTAGTTTTTCGAATTCGTCTTATTTGCAAGCGCCGCATCTGTTTATACTAAAGCAGTTGAACCGAGTCCATTTTTATTATTTGCAAGCCAAACAAGCGTTGTCCCCCATTATTGGTTGTGGACAACCCTGCTGTCGACTATTATTTTTGTATCATCCGTGCCCCCGTATTACCCCCATTCCATTGTACGTCGTTTCCACCATCTGTTCAGGATAAAGTAAAGTACTTTCCAAAACTGGTCATTACAGTATCAATGCTGAGGAATTCTATAACACTCATAGGGGTCAATGTGATTATTCTCCCGAATCATTTCCTGCACTGAAATATACAATTAAAAAGTGGGGCTTATGTGCATTGATTTTTCACAATGGTAAAATTATTATTACAGGAGCAAAGATCTATGGTGAACTGCAGAAGAACTTCAAAGAGTTAATTGTCAATTTGTGAACTTGATGAGCAAGTGTTAGTATAATTCAATTACAGTACTACCCACTGGTATAAATATATCATATAGAAAGCTGAAACATTCATTCTCTGCAATGGAGCCTTGCAGGTTGTGCCAAAAAGTTCCTATTCATAAATGTCACTATGCTGTGTGTAAATACATCCAAGCAGGAAAGTTTAGAGAATTGGGGTCAGATCCTTTGCCAGCACTCAGAGTAAAGACACCAAAGAAAACTGATCATTGTGATCATAGTTATTATGTTGGTTGCAAACTATTTGGTATAAAGTCGAAATGAAAAAAATCTAAATGAAAAATTCAGAAAAAAATGATAAAAATTGAAAACTAAAAAAAAAATGAAAAATGAAAAAATAATAACAAAAGAAGTAGTAATGCTTATACTATAAACCTAATATTTAACCCTTATCTGGTGCACACTTTGTCTTTACGCTAGCAAAAGAAATGACCTATGTTATTGATTTATCTTTAAAGTTGTAAAATATGCTAATCTATGCTTTGTGCATGTTATTTATTTAGCCAGTCCATAATAAAAGAAAATTGTGTACTCATAAAAATGGTGACTTAGTAGTAAGCATGGAGCTCGAAGCTATGTTTGTGATGACTGAAAAAAATGTGGCTTCACTGAAACATAAAAAATGCATAGAGAATAAGCTTTCTAAAATGAAGTAGTAGTAGAGAACATGTTTACTCCTTCTTTAAAGGCTTGTTGTTTTTTAAAATGGTGACGTAGCAAGCATGCCTTTCTTCTTTAAACTACTAAATAGTGTAGTAGCTAGCTACATAGCTGAGTGTGATGAAAACTTGGGAGGGGGAGGGGTCCCATTCCCCCCTAACATTAAAGATTATTAGCTGGCTGCCTAAAAGTTTAAACTTTATGGCAGCTAGCTGATGACTATACTACTCATAATGCTAAAGCTAAAAGTTCTTTCTGGTCAAGTTTTACAAGGCCTGGTGCAAAAAGAAAGATACGGATGAGGATTCCATGTACAGTGACACAAATTAGTATTTCACTCTTAGAACAAAAGATTACTCACGGTATCTTTGTCGAAGTTCAGAGCTCGTAACTTCAGGGGCTTTTTGGTTGTACCTGTGCAATGTAAAGGAATTTCAATAGTACGTTTTGACTGAAATCCTGCATATCTTCATTGAATAACTTGAAATGCTAAACAATAAAATGATAATTAATTAAAATTTCTTTTACGATTTCCTATTGAATCTTACGCTGCATAGGACTGGACATTTTTGTCATACTCAACCCTAAATGGCGTGCACTGCAGTGCAAAGTCCTAGTAAGTCAGTTTCTCAGAAATTTTGCAATGGATATCAACGTTTCCGAGCTGAAATCTCATCTAGTTGTCAAACTTTTTGTTTTTCTTATCAATTTATCATCAAATGAGCACATCCAGGTGATTGGTTTACACAAAAGTTGAATAAAATTCAACTGATTGTCATGACAATCATTTTAGGATTTCAAAAAATTCAGCCAATTTTACTTTGGATGGATGCCGTTCTGTTTATCTCAGGCTTTTTGGAACTCAGAACTTGCAATTTCAAAAATCGATTTTTTTCAGACCAGAAATTTTGAACTTGGACAATATCTTCGTTGAAACTCGATGACGTTTCGATTTTTGAAATCAAATCAATCAGAAAACTTATCTTACAGTATCACAGATCCAATAACAAGGGATGCCATGGTGCTGCCTTTGTTGCTGGTGACGATGCCGGTGATAAACTTACGTGCTTTTTTACCTATTATGAATTTTGTGTCCTTCTATATTTGTAATCAACGTTTATCTTTTTATAAGTGAGTTTTATATACGATATTTACTCTATTCTTTTCGCAGTTTACATTCAATATGGAAAAAACTGGTGGGCTTATTACTGCAATCAATGAAATAACCAGAACAACCACGAACCAGTGATGTGGTGAAAATTTCTCAGTAAGCATTCAGGTAGGGATGCAGTTCCATCCAAATCATCCGTGTGCAAGCAAGATGTTTTCCAATCGTTTTGACCTTTACCACAGTCATTCTGCTGTTCACCATTTTGACTACCGACGAAACTATAGTCTGTTTCTTTCAAAATGCTTGTAATGCAAAAATGCTGAAAGTAGGTATGCATGCAGAATTTCGTGCTGAGATAATATTGTTTTCGACTGTATGTTAGGACTCAATTAATCGGCAGCAGTAAACTGTGACTAAACTCTTACCTAAACTCGAGAACTCTTTTGAAAATAATTTCTGTCCCATGCGAGAAATGTCAAAAAAGAATTTGGCATGGCTAAAAAAATATTCGCTCAGTGCAGAAAAAGCTCAGCAAATTACCAGCACTGAGGTGCGATATGCCGGATTTTGAGATTTTAACTTCTCAAAGCACATCAATTGTATCACGATCTTAACTCATACATTTTTTCGTTAAATGAGAACCATGTTCAAAATTTTTTCTCTCATTTCCAACTTTTTTCCTAACTAATAGCCTTCAATTTCGTCAAATTTCAACAACCGCATTTTTTCTCGTAATACAGTATAGTGTGCACATGCGCGGTAATTGAAGGAGCAATATATACTTCATTTCATCTTTTTTTGCTTACAAGCATTTGTCAGGTGCGGACGAATTTCGCCCAACATCACATGATTCACATCATGTTTTTCTGTTATGTTTTTCGCCACTTTCTGTTTTACAGTTACTTACTTTAATTTTGCGTTTAGTTTTTATATGTTACATGCATTTTCTGTGTGTACTTTTCGCGTTTCATTTCTGTTTCATTTTCGCACTTTTATTTCCGTTACGATTTATTATTTTTCCATTGCGCACGTAGACTACAGTATGTAACCTGCTAGTCCGAATTTCCGTTAAAGATAAGCTCTCAGAGCTCATCACTGTAATTGGAGCACAACATGCACCTCTTGTCAGTAAAAACTAGCAATGTTTCGCAACTGGAAATAATAAGTTTGGAGATTCTCACTAGATGACGTTCATATGTTTAGCATGGAGAGTGAAACTTGCCCCAATGCTTAACGTAGTGAACTGGAAAATGTCTATGTGATCATACGCATCTTCTGCAGCAATTTCCGCTGTAGAAGTTAGCTTGGGTGTGTCTTAGCTCCGCCCAAGGCATACTGTAGATTACGGGGCCCTTTAAAAGGGCTTGTTTCTTCAATTTTGCACTCATTTTTGGGCCTAATCGTTTTTGCATTTTACAGCTTGCGTTCCGGGGTTCGTCTGCATCGTTTTATATAAATTTACATATTTGCCTTCAGTCTCCCTTGCATTGCCCGACACAGTGACCCAACCTTAGGAGTTTACCCCGTCGCCTGTTGATCCAGAGAACCCCCATCCCCTGTTGATCCAGAGAACCCCCGTCGCCTCCCCGAGGAACGTTTTGTATCGTCGCTCGCCGACCCCCATTTGCCGACCCTCCTATGCTGAATCGCTTCGGATTACTGTAGCCACTCCCCGTCGTCTCTAGGACCCACGTACAACCCTTGCCCCATCGCCCCAGCACAGAGTGCTTTGAGAAGAGGATCCAGTGAGTCTTCTCAGGGGTTATTATTGTTGAGGGTACATTTGTGGGAATCCTCCTTAAGCCAGTTTTCCCTTGAGAGTACCCTCAGTTAGAGAAGCCCTTGAACCCTTAAGGTCAGGGCCAATAAGGGGATTTAGGTTTACAATCAGGTCCCCTACAGTAAGCCATTCCACGAATGGCACAGTCCCTCATTCTCAGTGAATGAGGACTAGGGATTGCCACCCCTGACCCGGCCGCATTGTCCATTATTCTACAGCTGAACCCTGGGACAAGGCCGAGGTATGGCATGGGTTTTCCTGTGGTAGTACCAGCTGGGTTAGGTTCCCGACAGGAATAACCTTACAGAGCCACCCAACGGGGTCACAGCATGTCACTGACAGTGTCATGGCCGTATTTCCTACGGGATATGGTATGGGTTTACCCATCAATGTGACTGATCACCTAATCTACTTAATGTGACATGGCTCCTATTCGTGTAATGTGACACATTCAAAAAAACAGACTATAATACAATATGCAACTGTTTCAGTAGAGAAATTACCCGAGGTGGTCAAGATAAACATACCTTTGGGCTCAGCTACTGGAAGAAGAACTGGCTGACCGAACAGCAGCAGAAAAAGTAAAAATTAAGGTTCAAGCTAAGAAAAATATAGAAATAGCGCCAATCGAACGACCTCAGAAGTAATTTCATAAAAACTTGGTTCACTGACCCAAAAGAGTTAATCCAAAAAATCGTGCCGTTTGTTTTCTCTGATGATCAGCCTTATATCGGTTGTATGAGATAAGTGTTTTTGAAGCTATTAAACACGTTTCGCCGAAAATCAACTACTTGTGTGAAAAAAACCTTACCCTGCCCCGGCTGCTGCCTGGGACGTTCCTCCCTCATGGTTGTCCCACTAGGACAAAATCCTATACCACGGCGCAAAGACAGGGTTGAAAGCACACCGCGTTTTTCGTTAACAACTTTTGGAGAAACAATTTCATGTACAAGGCTGATTTTTATCATTTTTCAATCTGCCTTTTTACGAATCTGTTCAACTGATTATTAAGCGCAATTCACAAGTGCGTCGCCGACTGTCGGCGACAAAAATCCTAGGATTTTTTACTTCTGAATAGGGCCTTATAGTCCTCAAGACGACCACTTTAAACATTAATATTAATGAACTTTACTTGAAATCAGATCAAGCAAAGACAAAAATAGTCCTTTGGAAAGAAAGTTGACAAAACAACTCGATTTTTAAAAAACAAGCAAGGCGAAAACAGCGGCAGTTTATGAACAAAAAATTGGAAATTGGACGAGAATACATATACGTAAAAATTACATTTCAACAATAAACGAAAAATAAATGTACAAACAAACACGAATTAGTAAAAAACAACAATAAATTATTATGCGAATTTCATAATTATAGAACATCTATTACCTCGCAAACTTTTCAAACGTTGTTTTTCATAAAATGCTTCCAAATAAAAAAGTGACACAAATCAATACTGTCTTCAAAATCGTTTACATAAAGTCCTTACTGTAAAATTTTTCACTCAAAAAATTGGTAAAGGTTACGTCAGTATGCTCACGGATTTCCAGTCCTACATGACATATTGTTTATCAGAAAATTGCAAAAATCTGAAATACTATTTTTCATTATTAGGAAGCATTTCAAAAAAAACAGACTATACAGGGTGAGCCAAAGAAAGGCGACCGGTGCTGACTTCCATAACTTTTGAACGGATGAAGCTCTTTTAATGTGGATTGTTGCATTAAAATGCCCTGCTTATCTTTGTTATAAAGGCAAATTTTATGTTTCTAGCACTTATGGTTACTGTACAAACAGAAATTTAGTAAAAGTAGTCATTTTTCAAAAAGTAGAAATTGTGAAATCGAATTAAAAGTTGTCCTATCGTGAGAAAAGTTTTGTAAAGCTTTTTACACACAATAATACTTTAACAGTCACTAAGATTTGTAAGTTACACATAATTTGAAGTCATTTTCTTCTTGTTTCAATATGGGGCAAAATTTCGCCAAAAAACAAAATCAATTCAGTCATTGACCAGATCGACAAACAATCAATCGGTGGAACAGAAAGTAGGACACAATAAAATGGCTCTCTTGTAGTTTCCAGCTGTTATAGGGTTCTCGTGATTGGATCTATTGTAATTTTCTGTTGTAAAACATGTTGATTTTGTCAACTTTTGTCAATTTTTCAAAATTTATTTCCAAAAAAACCGACGTTTAGTATTTTTGATTCTAGTCAGTCAATATTGGAGCAATCTGGCTGAAACTTTGCAGTCTTTATGCCAGATGTTCTATCTATCGACGGTAGCAAACCGCACCAAAAAAGATTTACCTATTTGAAAGCTACGAAAATCAGTACCGGTCTTCTTTTTTTTGGCTCACCCTGTATATGCATTTATCACATTTGATAATTGACTATGCGGCAGCCAAACTGTAGCAAAAAATTATGAACAGTTCAGGTAATTCGTATATGTAAGCGTTGGACATGCGAGACGGATATACAAGAATCTGGGATTATTCGCACCGTTCGTTTTCTTCATCGGTAAGAGGATATAAAGTTGGGTAGATCGCCTCGATCGGGTGAGCTGCCAAGATCTAAAAAATCCAATAAGAACCAGTAAACTCTTCTTGCAATGATTAAGTCGTTATGCATGGGCTCAGCAGAATAAATGCCTTGCCATACTTCGCCGCGAGGTACCGCGCGGCGCCGCTTTTTCACTTTCGGATTTTGCCCCCTGGATGAAAACTTTCGCGAAAAATTTGCAAGCACTGTGGTTTTTTATCGTTTTTGGAACTGCTAATTGCACTTGGCTTATTGCTAAGACAATTTCAAACCGTGGAAACGTGTTTACACCTACTTTGCATATTAATAATTTCCCACATTCATATCTCCATTGTAAATTTTGTAATCACAAGAACCTATAGTCTCTTTTTCTGGAAATGCTTGTGAATAAAAAAGTGAATAGCAAGTATCCTTTTATATTTCTATAGTTTACAGAGTATGCTCAACTGATCCTCACGATTTTTTTGCGCCAAAAATTCTTTAGTAAACGATTTGTGAAAACGACTTTGAGGGCGGTCCATTTTTGTCCATTTTTAATTTACAAAGATTTCATAAAAACGAACTATACATATTTCCAGTCCTCCTGAAAATCTATTTCTGAAAACATAACATAATTACTCTGGGATAAAATTACAGGAAAAACTTCACTGGGAAAATTTCTGAGTGCATGGCCAAAACTTGTCAATCATGGATTTTTCAGAATGTAGGATGAATTTTTTCCGAATGCAGCATACATGTACGTGGAGGGGGGTTGGGGCTATTGACTTGCCAGCAAATCTGACCCCCTGCAATGATTGAGAAGATGACGAACGAAAAAATGATCGAGAGAGAAGAGAAAGTCATCATGAATGAAAATGATACCGTAGTTAAACGATCTCTCCAAACGAAGCATACTTGTTTCAAAGAAGTAGCGATGAAACTTTAAAACATGCTGTCCAAGCAAATAATTTCACATAATTGGCTAATATAGCTCGAAAAGCATGCTGCTTGGATGTCGGAAAAACATGCAGCTAGTACTGGCTGACTGCCCACAGAATTTCTATGTTGTGCATGTATTATTAAGAGGCATGATAAAATAATACTTGAAAAGTGTCATAATTAACAATTCATGCAAAAAATATGATTGAACTGCATAAACAGATGTTATAGTATGCATTAATATGTTATAGCAAGAAAATATTACAGCTTTATAACACATGAGTTGTTTGAAAATTTCGTTTGAGTTAAACTTTGAAAGCGGTACCGCGCGGCGCCGCAAAAATCAGAAAAATCTATTCATACTTCCCAGCCGGCACCGGCCGGCGCCGCTTTTTAGTATGAATAGGACAACCGGCGCCGCGCGCTACCCCGCGGCGAGGTATGACAGGGCCTTAAGGCTGCGTCATCAGAGTTAATCTGTCATAAAAGTATAGAAACAGATTAGAAATTCCTACATTGAAAATTTCAAGTAAAGAGACTGGTAGACTGGAATAAACATCTCGAGGAAAAATAAAACATGGAAGAAAAATCACACAATAACTTGTTTTCATGTAATAATTGCAAATTCAAGGGGATCCGAAGAGAGTGATGTCTACAAAAGAGTATATTAATTATTGATAGTTATCTAAAAATGAGGAATGAATTCTAAATTGACTATTTAGGCGACAAGATCGTCCCTTCGAAACCTTTTTATAAGCATGCTGGAATAACTTACCAATATCTTCTTCCTGACATGTCGGCCCTAACCAACCGTCCGAACATGTGCAATGACCACTTCTGACGTCGCACTGAGCGCCATTATAACATTCACATCTGTATTCACATTTTAGACCGAAACGACCCGGCGGACATACTGGAATATACAACTTTAAAATTCATAAAGGAATGCGATTTTCTCTAATTTTTCCATTAAAAAATATTCTTAGGATTTGGTAGATTTTCGAACCTAAGTAAATTTAAAAAATTACGATCCAAGCTTACCCGAAGCACAATACGGCCCATGGAGTCCGGCCGGACACAAGCACTGGCCACTGAGCGGTTCGCAACTGAAATTACCGCATTCGCATTCAAAGCGACAATTAGGACCAAAAAATCCGACGGGACATTCTACAAATAAAAATTTGTATGAAAAATAATCCCCAGAAAAAAAAGAAATTCGGTTACCTAATTCGCAATTATCACCACTGAAGCCCGGTGGACATAAACATCGACCGGTTATACTGTCGCAAGTGGCTCCGTTGAAACAGTTGCATGTTCTGGAACACAGCCATCCGAAAAGACCTTCTGGACACTCTGCAATGTAGAAATTACAATGAGAGGTAAATTCAGCACTATTTAGATGGAAGACAGACGCATTAAGGAATTCTGATTTCAATTTGGCACGAAATCTAATTTCAAATTCAATTTTGTTAACACTTTTTTAACAATGATGCTAACTGTAAAAACAGTTTAACACATTTATCCAAATCATTGCGTTTCTGATGATAGATGAGTAGAAGTTTATAAAAACTGGACTAAATTTTTGGGTAATGCCTTCTATTCGAATATTCAACTTGTTTACAAATTTTCAACTCAATTCTGAATTCAATAATGACAAATGAAAAATGTAACTCTACCAAATTCTATACGTGTGAATTTTTCAAAACTATATTATGTAATGCCTTAAAATTCTGATAACTTGCCAAAGTAAACTTCTTGAATTCGTAATATCATCTTTAACCACTGTCCACCTCATGAATCAGTTCGCAACAAAATTTATACGGAAAACATCCAGTACAGAGCGATGCAGAATTGAAAATGCACTTAAAAATCGACGGAGAATGATTCAATGAATGTGTGAATCAATTCATCATTTGAAAGGCATCAAAGGAAAATAGCTTTCCTACAAGGACACGTGCAACAGAGGTCAGAGCTCTGGAGGCAGGCCAGTGGAGTTTTTATGGGTAGAGTTATATATGTTTTAATTGAAAAGCCGGAAAATGTTTTAAAAAGCAACTCTAATAGTCTAAAAATCCACAAATAGCGTTTATCGCGCGGAATAATTGCTCCATAAAGCACCATTATCTTCCAAAAGTGTACATTTTTCAATTTTTTTCGTTCCAATTGGTGGGATCCAATACCTTAGCCATATGACTGGTGAACATGACAGAGCCATTATACGACTAGCCGTATAGTCGACGAGTTCTGGGATGATTCCCGGGGCACTTTCCCCAATTACATGTAAAATGTACGAAGACTGACGACACTCATTGAACTTGACCAGCATAATCAAATTACCTTATTTTCGGGGATGAATTCTAAATACTAATGCGCTTACTTAATTCACACAAAGATCCATAAAAACCATCTTGACAATCGCAACAGCCGGTAATTCGATCGCACGATGCATCATTTTTGCACCTGCACTCCATAGAACAATTTCTACCGAACCAGCCGCGCTCGCATTCTGCAATCAGACAAAACTTCAATCCAGATATACTTCGAAATGTACAGCAATCATAGATAAACATTTTGGGCGTTGGGGTAGAAGCCTCCAGCTGAACTTTTAAAACGATCATTCGCCTCTGATTTCCTCCTACTTCTTAGAAATTGACAATAAGTGGCCGGAAAATCAGACTTTCCTTTTTGCTGGAAATGTATAGCCTTCGCATATTTATATCTGGGCAATAAGTTTAACTGATTGCAACTCGGCATCTCATACATGTAATTGGGTGGGGGAAGTGCTATGGGAATCCCCCTCCCCCAAAAATCGTCGACCATATGGCTAGCCATTGGGTGACCGCCCCCCAGGATTTTCCAATCCTATGGCTAGCCATATGGTAGCCGTAGGAATACCCATACTTTTGGTCGGAAAAATACTGAAAAATATCAATTTTTTGATTAAAAATGTCAATTTTTGAACAAAAAATGGTCAAAAACGTCTATTTTCTCGCCACGAATACATTTTTCCGTCTTTTTAAAAAAAAATTACTATTTTTTGAACTATTTTTTGGACCTTTTTCGTGGAAAAATCGAATTTTTTTTTACTCAGAGACACCTCATCCAAAATTTTGGAAATTACTGACCCCCGGCCCCAAAAAAGTGGCCCGACCCCCTCCCAGACCTCGGGGCCCCGTTACATGTATGCATCAGATGAGGTAATTCCGGTATCAGATGATGAGTTGATTCTTAGTGCCAGATCGACGTTCATGTCAGTAAACAAAAATGAGGATTATCCTCAAAGAAGTCCGATGCTGACTTTCTTTCCTGTGTCCTGAAAAGTGTTTAGACTCTGAAATACGCTTCAAAATTAACTTTGAGTGTACTGTTTGTATTTACGACGCCTATTGGCATGAAAACCACGAAAACGACACGGAAAATAACCATTTTTTGGATGTCTGGTACAATTTGAATTGACAGGGTTAATCCAGATATGCGCATAGCGCATAGAAAAATGTTCCCGTGTACATGTGACAGCAATAATTACCTTTTTCACACGTAGGTCCAGTCCAGCCCAGTGAACATTTGCACGATCCATCGATCGGATCGCAATCGGCGTTATTTTTACATCCACATTTTTCCATACATCCTGGACCGTAACGGTTGCTGGGACAACGAGTTTCGCAGCGGTCGCCTGGAAAAAAGCGCAGAATTTGCAATGAAAAATAAGAAAGGAGCGATAAATATTGGAAAAAGCCTCAGAAAGAGACCAGCTTGAAACTAGAATGATCGCATCGTGTGCCTGATGTTCTTACACCTTTTTACCTTTAAAACCGGCCGGACATAGATTACAGGCACCGGTGGATGGGTCGCAAGTGGCGCCATTTTGGCATCGGCACTTTTCTGAGCAACCGGGTCCGTATCGATCGGCTGGGCACTTATGCTGACATCTAGTACCGAAAAAACCAGGCAGGCAAAAGCATGATCCACTAACTGTATCGCAACGACCACCATTTTCGCATTTGCATGTTTCGCGGCATTCGACTCCGAATTTTCCTACAGGGCATCCTGAAGGAGTAGGTGATGATGAAAATTTAACAGTCAGAAAAAATTAACATCGAAAAGACGCAGAGAAGAGAACGGAAAGGTAAATATCAAAAAAACTCTTGCCATCACGAAGACAACGATGGAACAAAACGAGAAATCAAGAGGATCAATTTGAGAATCGTAAATTCATGCGGCGAAATAAAACAGAAAGGCATATAAAACTGAATAAGACCACAACGAACGAAATAACACGATTTCAAAAAACAACAAAAGTTGATTAGGATTGGTGTACTGAAAAAAAAGAAATGAGTATTTTTACTTTTTCGTTGTATTTTTAATTATTGTGATCTTAAAATGTTTACTTTTTCAAATTTTCATGATTAACTTTTCACTTAAACAAACTGCTTATTTCGAAATTTTTTCCAATATTATATTTGAACTGAATCCGACGTTAGCATTTATTACGATATCAATTCTGGATTTCTAGTGATCGTCCGAAGATATTTTCAGCTTCGGCTCCTGCCGCAGGTTCAGCACCTGCTATGCAGGTTGAAAGGAAATTTGGATGGTCAATACATTTGGCAATAGTGTTACTGGAAAATACATTTGATTCTGAGATCATTCATGTCCTAATCCAATACACAGAATGGTCTGATCAGCACCGTTTAAGAATATTTTCGAACATTCTACAATTGTACGACCACCTACGTGATGATACAGTACCAAAGCTATTCGAGGTCTAGGAATTATTATTTATCAGCAAGTGTTTTTAATTTTTTTGCCCTTTTTCCAGAAAACCTTCTTCCGTTGACAATAGATTTACTTTTCTGATGATTGTGCTAATTTTTGCAATATTCTCAATTACAAATATTCTGTAAAAAACAGAGATCCCCAAGGTCAGATTTTTCAGGTAAGGGTAAAGTTGAAAATTTACGGGGGTAGTGTGGCTAAATGTCTACTAAACACTTCATTTTGTCTCAAAATTAGGCATCCAGCGATCAATTTTTAGGACTTTAGGTAGGGGTAATATTCCCCTCATACCCCTCCCTATGGGGTTGTCTGGTAAAAAACAGCATATATATCAGGCTTTTTTTATTTCCAATTCACAGGATATTTGGCCTATGAATTGGAAATAAAAGGACAAAATTTCAAAGCCGAAAGTAAAAACGCAAAATTTGGGTATATAACTGTAATAGAATGCTTCCACAGCTCTAGGAGACGCAAATATTTTTTGGGCAGTTTCGACCACATAAAGAAGTGGGTCTCAGCTGGATAGAATCAGATGCTTCTGCTGAGCACATATGCGATGACATGACGTGACATTCATAAGTTTCAGTTTGCTCAGAGTAGACTCATGCTTCAACATGAATAATTAAATATCTGATTTGGCTGGAAAGATTTTTCAGATCACGAAATATAGGAGCTAGTGCAAGATAGAATTGGCTTCTATGGCAATTGGGAGTCATTGTGTCATGTTTAGGAGCCAATGGCGTCAATCTGGCCCCAAAAAGCCCGCACTTGATGCTCTTGAGAGCAAAAATATCATGAATGGCATTGTTGTAACTATTTGAAGTACCTAAGGAAAGTGACTTGTAAACTGTATGACTGACAACGCAGGTAAATCTACGCTGGAAAGTATCACCTTATCATTTTTAAGCAGTTCATAGTACTCATTGCTTGTTCAAGGCTTGAGTGCTTGATCAGAAATGACTTTCTGGGATACAAGATTTGTAGTGTTTGTAGCATGATCGAGCAACAGTGTTCATTCAGCTCAATTCGAGACGAATACTTCATCACAAGTATGATATAACGACCTTATGTCCTCATTAACATTCTATCTATGCGAGTTAATTGTTAGAAGCTAGAATTTAAATCTATCATGCTAAGAATGCATCGCAACGTTGAAATGATTTATTAGAATCATGGCCGTCTAAAGATCGTGTGATATTTTTGCTATACAAGCCAAGGAAAATATAAGTTTCTTGTTGTATTTCACCTTGTGAGAGACGTTTCTTAACTGAAAGCTGCCATTTACTTAACATTACTGCCATACACTAAATTTGACATGAATGCCTCCGGCCTCCGGCCAGTTGTACTTCAGTTCGGTCCAGAGACCGGGGCTCGAAAAGTAAGCCAGATTTGGCGGAGGCCGGAGCTCCGGCAAATCTATTTGGGACTCAAAGCTATGGACAAATATATTAAAACGCAAGTCATGGGAAAATATAGAATACAAATCATGGAAGTAAAGAACAATGAACATAAAAAAGACAGGAGATACAAGATACAGAAACAAAGAATTCAGACCAAAGATCAAGCCAAAATAATAATGTCATGAAATAAAAAATTCAATATAGACATCAAAGAATCCTTGCATAACTAATTTTTATACCTGCCGCGCATTCCGATCCCCTGAATCCAGCCTTGCAATGGCAGGCCCCCGACACCGGGTCGCAATCTGCGTTTTCCCCGCATTGGCACGTGTGTTTGCAGTCGAAACCGAATTTTCCTTTCGGACACAGACGGCCGCACGATGGCCCGTGATAGCCGGCCGGGCAGGAACATTTACCCGTCACGTGGTCGCACGGTTTTTGATCGAAGCATTTGCAAACTTGCGCGCACGAGGTACCGAAATAGCCCTTCAAGCATGGTTTATGGCAACGCTTGCCGCGCCAACCATCCGGACAGTCGCAGGAACCAGTGATGGCGTTGCATTTGGCGCCGTGCTCACACTGGCAAAGTTCAGAACAATTTTGGCCAAAAAAGCCTTGCTGGCAAGCTATAAAATTGGTGGTTTTAATTACTATTGAAGAACTTCCTTTTGAGGCACATATTAACATGCAATCAAATCTTCTGTAGAATTTTCTTGTATATATTTGAAGCTGTAACAATCTGTATACACTTAATAATATGTTAATCTTCAGATAATGTCATTAATCAGTGTTTACGAGAGAGTCGAAGCAAACGAAATATATTTTCCACGTCAACTTTAGAGTGAGACGTAAAGTCATTGAAACCATGCCACTCACAATTTTCGCATTTCTGGCCAGTCCATCCCACTAAGCATTGACATATCCCGGAAATTGAATCACAAGCAGCGCCGTTTCGACAATCACAAGACGTTGAACAATTATTTCCGTAAGTGCCGAACGGACAGCTATATTCACAGGATTGCCCAGTGAAACCCGCCTTGCACTGACATTGGCCTGTGGTAAACAGAATAGTCGTTATGTATTTTTCTTATAAATATAAGAAACAACAACGACGTATTTGGCGATTTTTAATGTAGCGAATAGTTATTGAACTACCGGACCGGGTTGAAATTTTTCTTAGTTTTCTAGAAAATATAAAATTGACAATATTGAGAAAAGTTACCATTTTGAGGATTGCACGAGCCTCCATTCAAACACAAGCAATGTCTAGCACAATTTTGACCGTAAAGCCCGTCAGGGCATGGTTTATCGCACGAACGCCCCGTGAATCCAGCGCGACAAGCGCACGATCCGTCCACGGGATCACAAGCCGCATCATTTTGACATTGACATGTTTGGCGGCAGCCGACGCCGAACGTTTTCAACGAACAGGGCGTTCGGCAGTCGACGCCCGTCCAACCGGCCGGGCATTCGCATTCGCCACTGATGTGCTGACAATGAGAGACGGCTCGAGAGCGTCCGTCAGCGCCTAAAGGTACGAAACCAAAATCAGAAGCCAATCCACCACAGTCACACATTTTTCCACAGTTTTTGCCATAAAATCCGTCGGGGCATGGACGATCGCATCTGAAAAAAGCTGAAATAATGTCTATTCTTTTACAGTCATTTGAATGCAAATATTTTATGCAGAGGTCATGTTCGCAACAAAAAAAAAAGTTTTTACAAAGTTTACACGCTGCAAATTTGGAAATAATCCACATTACAAATAATCACTGATATTCGTCAAAGATTGAATTAATTCAAATTTCTCAGGCGAATATTTTTATAAAGACGGCTGAACCCCCCCCCCCCCACACGTGTGAGTGGTACGTCACTACCCAGAAAAGAGGCTGAATTAGAAAGAACTTAACGGTCCGGTTCAGTAGATACGGGAACGTCATAATGTTGAACACTCAGTAATTTTGAACAAAATTATAACAGCCTGAATGACTTAAAACGTAACGATCATGACATATCCTGAATTTCATATATTTTACGTCTCAGGTACTTTAAAAAAAGCTTTCAGAATTTAAGAAAAGCTTTGATTTTCAATCGGAATCATCCATGATAAAAGATATGTCATAAAATGTTATAGAATACAGTATACGAGTAAGTAGTAGAAATAAGCGAAGGCTTTACGTCCGATGTTCACAAGGTGATCGAGAAAGTATATATGACGTGGAAATAGCGATTTGTAATACTTTTCATACGACATTTTTGTCAATTTTGTCACGGATTTTGCAGATTCTATCTTACAAATTCAAAATTTGTAACTGTTTGAAAAAATTTTCGTAATGACAACGCCACAAGTCAACATTTGATGGAAATTCCGAAACCCCGATACACGTACAAATACAAAAAAAATTGAAAAAATTCTAAATCTTGCTGGGACACAAACTTTTTTAAATGACGAACAAGGTAAAAGACTGCGGCCAAGAGAGATGACAAGTTACTGACTCACGAAGTTGCAATCGAGTAGAGATCATTTCTAAGCATAAATTTTGCTGGTTACGAATTGCAGGTAATGCAAAACATGTACCTACAAGAAGTTGTTGATCTATTCTGAAATTTTAGACCTCGACTCACTGTAGCTGCGTTTCTAAAACTTACAAAAAATAGTGGATAAGCGATCGAGAAAATAAATCCTAAACATTATATTGACTCAAAAATGTGCAATGTCTAATTATCTAGACTTGTGACACTTTGCTTACCGAACGCCTCTCCATCCAGGGGCACAAGAACAGGAGCCGGAAACCGGATCGCAAGTAGCCTCGTTTTTGCAACTGCAAACGCCCATGCATCCGCTGCCGAACGAACCGGCGGGGCACAATTTGTTGCAACGTAAACCGTGCCAACCGGGCGGACAGACACAATCGCCGTCAACTGGGTCGCAATCAGCATGTTGCTCACATTTACACTGCTTGGTGCAATTGGCGCCGTAAAAACCCTTAGAGCAGCCTAAATTTTTGGTAGTGATGTAAGAAAATGATAGCAAATGGAAGATAGACTTGGACGTTTGAAGAACAATCTCTAAGATGTTAAATCGATAAATTTCAGGAATTGGGAGTTTTATTACAAATCATTAGTAGCATGTCACTGTAAATTGTTAGTTCATGAACATCAATTATCCTTGTTTACTAGAAATGCAGTTTTGCTTCCCAAAAAACCGGCTGGTATACGTATGTTTAAAACGCGTTAAATAATTTTTCGATAAAAACCGTTCATTCTAGCAAGATTTAACATTGCCAATAATGGAAACGCTTATTTCTATCTTGTCCGGTCATGAACGATTATATAAAAATTTGCTGAATTCTTGAATGTCAACAAATTCGCTGAATTGGACATAACTAAATTAACTAGAAAATGAATTTACTTTTGTCACAAGATTTTCCCGTCCATCCGGCAGCGCATTTGCAATGTCCATCGACTGGATCGCATTTCCCACCGTTACTGCAGGAGCAAAGTTGCATGCAATCTTTTCCGTAACGTCCATGAGGGCAACCTGAATCACACATATACATACGTGATAAAATAATCACAATGAACATTTTGATTCAGACCACTTTATATCTTTTGAACAGTGAATTGAAGCAATTAAAGAGATTACTAAAAATTGCATGATTTTAACAAAACAAAAAATCACTTATCAGATATAAGACTTTCAATATAAGCAGAATTCATTGAAGATATAAGCGGACGATCAGCAGTTAAAAAACGGGTTAATGAAATACCAAAATGATAAATAGTGTGGTCAATCTTACTTTCAGTGCATGCTTGACCGTAAAAGCCATTCAAACATTGACAAGATCCGTTGATAGGATTGCACTCTGCGCCATTTTTACATATACAGTCTTGAGAGCACATCGTCCCGAATTTACCTTGGGGGCAAACTGGAAAACATTGAAATCACTTTTGCTGTGCAATCTAATAAAATTCGAAGAGCAAACCTTCGTCGCATTTAGGTCCAGTCAATCCTTCGGTGCAAGAGCAATCGCCGTTTACGGGATTACAAACGCGTTTTTCCGGGCAAGAGCAGATTTTCGAGCAATTCAAACCGTAATGATTACTCGGACAGCCTTGAAAAAGCGAATATTTCTATCGAAAATTTGCAAAAATTTAAACTTGCTGTTGTACTTTGGTCGCAAAGAAGTCCCGTAAAGCCGGGTTTGCAGTGGCCGTCACATTTACCATCGATAGGATCACAATGCCCCGATAAACAACTGCATAGCTGGGAACAAGTCGGCCCAAAAGTGCCGATCGGGCATTTAAGCTTGCAATAAGGACCATGATAGCCGGGCTTACAATTGCATTCCCCTGTCTGTAGCCAAAGAACCGAAATTTGGAAAATATTCTCAGAATTACACAATAAAAGGTGTGCCAGTTGGAAAAGGCAATCAAAATTACACAGTAAACGGTGTGCCAGTTGGTTCTTGCAAAATATTTTGTAGCGAGAAAAATAAAATTTGTTGGATTATTTGAAGTCATAATTTTTGCATTGAGACCTGCCACCTTGAACTACTCAATGCCGTCGCAGTCAAAATCGTTCTGGAATTAAGCCCAGAAATATCTAAAACCAAAATCATTTTTTTCAATAAATTTTCCGAAAAACTCAAGATAAAATGCAAACATGCGGTCACCTGAAATTGTCATCAAGACAAGACCCTAAATTTGATCTGATTGATACTTTACATCATTTTGAAATCATTTGGGACGGATCAAGCTTAAAATCTTCATATTTTACTTTGGGATCACAATTTTCTGAAAGATCATGGTGGCATTTGCACTCGTACCGACAATTTTGACCGAACATGAACGCCGGGCACGGCTGATCGCAATTTTCGCCGAAAAGCCCTTCACCGCAAGCGCAGTAACCATAGAGACGATCGCAGACGTTGTCCTTGCATTTCATGCGACAGGGCATGTCGCATCGTAGACCGTAAAATCCTTGAAAAACAGTTTTGCGAGGGCGAAAAAGTTTGAAAACGTCAAGGCTTGAAAATCAGAAACGGTTGGGAGTAAAAAGTATGCAATCGTATTATGGGAAAACTGAAAAGGTGAGAATACGAATAAAAAACTCATCTTAGTCATCATCGACTCATCAATTAAAAAGTCCTCACCAACGGGGCATCCTTCCTCACAACTATCGCCGCCGACACCGGGTGGGCAGAAACATTCGCCGGTAGCTTTGTCGCATGTTCCACCGTTTTTACAAGCACAATAATTGCGGCATGAAAGACCCCAAAGCCCCTACAGACGAGAAGTACAACTGCTACAGCAATAAGACGTACCTGTTTCTGTTTGACAGAAAACAGAGAGAAAAAAATGAACGTTAGAGAAGTTTCAAAAAGAAAATAGTGACACAAATTTTGAAAAAAGGTGAAAATTCAAAATTTCAGAAAAAGAAATAACAGAAATCTTGAAATCTAGAAAAAAACCTTTCAAGCTAAAGAAAAATCAAATACAAAAAAGTAAAACAAGAAAAGTTAAGACGTCAATGCGGAAGCTAGCCGTGACTACCGACAATAACGTAACAGATTCATATGTAAATTTGTCAGAACGATAAATGGGGTCAGGCCCGGTGAAAGTCAAGGGGAGGGGATTGTTAAAAAAATCGAAATTTTCGCCTAAAGCGATTTCGATTCTCAAACTGGAAAGATCTTCAGCAATTTTATTTTCATCCAAAAAACGATCATTTCTTAATAAAAAATAGAAAATTTTCAGTACCTATTTCTTTTGTTCGAGATGGTAGAGATACACACGACTAAACGCTATGGAGGCCATACTATTGGAAAAGTCTGTGGGGCATTTGTCTCGTGGCATAGACCCCCTGGTTACACAGATACTGACCTCCGGGCACGGCGCATCACATGTCAATCCAGTCCATCCAGCCCTGCAGTCACATCCATTTTTCTTTTTGTTGCACTTTCCATCGTTTCTACAGTCGCCACATGAATATTCGCATAAGGGTCCAAATTTTCCCGTTTCACACACTGAAAGCGTTCAATAACTCTATACGAACCGCAAAAAGTAAACAAAATCGTTTCGGCCTCACTTGACCGCCTCATTTCGAATTTCGTTTCGACGTTGTAATCTTTTACATTGGACCAAACCTGCATGGGTTTATCGTAATAATATTCGGCTGTGCTCATCAAATTCGAATTTTTGTGGTCAGTATTCGGATATCGATAATGCGATAAATTTGCGCCGCTAAATTGCGTTTCTAGTACAATGAGAGCTAAAATTGTTATACACCACTAGACGATTGAAAATTCCGGAACCTAACGCAGTTTTCATATTTTTACCGTCACAAGTTTTGTTGTCAGTATTAATTATGTAACCTGGCCTACAAGCGCAGGAAAATGAACCCATTTCGTTGCGACAATAATGGCTGCATCCACCGTTAGATTGCAAGCATTCATTGATATCTACATATAAAGCAGTGAGACTTTAACAAAAGGAAAACTGATATCCTACCATTGCAGCTTCGATCGTCAAACGCAAGAGAGTAGCCTGTTTTGCAAGTACATGAAGACGGTTGACCGGGCGAATGAACACACGAGTGCTCACATCCTTTTGAACGACAGTCGTCGAAAACTAAACAAATTGAGTTGATTTTTCACAATTTTCCAATCTTCTGTTTTAAGCATATATTACTACAGGAAAAATCTAAATCTCAAACCCTCTCGCTGACCGAAAATCTGCAATTTGAAGAATTGCAATAAACAATAAATATTCCTACTTTCACAGTCTTTTCCGTTCGATGCTAAACGGAAACCCTGTTTACATGAGCATTTAACATCGTCAAAAATATCTTGGCAAATTTGTGAGCAACCACCGTTCGATATTTTACAGTCATTTCCTATTTCTATGAAGGTAAACTTATAAGTCGATAATAGAAGATTTTAAAGTTGAAACGTTTACTGATGCATGCTTTTTGATCTGACGCCAACTGATAGCCAGATTTGCATCTACATACATATGAACCATAAGTGTTGACGCATGTATGCTCACATTGACCTTTGTCGGATAAAGAACATTCGTCCATGTCTGAGAAAAAAATAATACAAAAGAGGTGTCATGTTACCGAAGACATATGACCTTACCGATGCAAGTTTTCATATCATGGCTCAAACGATATCCAGGATAACATTGACATCTGGCACGTCCGTTATCATTGACACAATGATGTTGACAAAGTCCTTTCGTCTCTTGACAAGGGTCGATAGCTAAGATAGAAATAATAGATTTAAAAGGAGCACAAACGATCGACTAAAGATTCGATCGTGGAAGGATAAAGTCCGTATGAATTCCAGATATAGAAAAGCGATCGGCAGTAATTTCGACCGTTGACAAAAATAGTATATTTTAAACAGATAGCAATCATGCTCGGGATTGTCAGCTTTCTAAGGTTCCATCGCGACCCGGAAAATTATTTTGAAGACAAATAAAAATAATCAATGATGAATTTACTCGATTCAAATTGGAGTGCAAAACTATAATCATAAATAGTAGAAAGTCTATAACTGAAATCCGACTGTAGGTTGAAGCACATTTGAGCTAAACCAAGAGCAACAGAAGTTCACCGACGTACCGTAACACGTTCTTTTGTCACTGGCCAACTTATAACCAGACGAGCATCTGCATCTTAGGAATTTATCATTTTCTTCTTCACATATCTGGCTGCATCCACCGTTCTTGAATTCGCAGCTATTTTCGTCTAAAAAAATGAAAAAAGTGTACGAAAATCTAGAAAAGTTGAATTCAATGAGTTCATTCGAGGCTAGAAACTAAATCACTTGAGATGTAAAATCTGCAGATTCGTCCGAGACGTAAAATCTACACCATAATTTCGAAATGTTGTTTAGTTATATCAATCTCAACGCATATACGGGGTGGGCCAAAAGGAGCGACCGGTGCTGACTTTCATGGTTTTCAAATGGGTGAAGCTTTTTTAATGCGGTTTCCTGCCGTCGATTGATACAACATCTGACATAAAAACTGCAAAGTTTCAGCCAGATTGCTCGAATATTGACTGACTAGAACCAAAAATACTAAACGTCGGTTTTTTTCCAAATGAATTTTGAAAAATTGTCAAAAATTGACAAAATCAACATGTTTTACAAGAGAACGGTACAATAGATCCAATCATGAGAACCTTATAACAGCTAGAAACTACAGGAGAGCCGTTTTAGTGTGTCCCACTTTCTGTTTCACCGATAATTCGAATTGTTTTTCGATCTGGTCAATGACAGAATTGATTTTGCTTTTTTTCCAATTTCAAAACAAAAGCTCCTGATTCTGTCGAAATTTTGCCAATATCTAAACAAGAAGTTGATGACTTTAAATTACGTGTAACTTGCAAATCTGAATGATTTTTAAAGCATTATTGTGTGTAAATAGCTTTACAAAACTTTTTTCACAATATTACAACTTTTACTTTGATTTCACAACTTTTACTTTTTGAAAACTGACCACTTTTACTAAATTGCCGTTTGTACAGTAAATATAAACGCTAGAACCACAAAATTTGGCCCTTATAACAAAGGCAAGCAGGACATTCTAATGCAGCAGTCCGCATTAAAAAAGCTTCATCTGTTCGAAAGTTATGGAAATTATTAGCACCGGTCGCTTTTTTTTGGCTCACCCTTTATTTAGGGACAGACATTTTTAATCATGATGGCGCATTCATGTGTTAAAAAGCAATTGTACCACCATCTTATGATCTAACCAACGCGTTCTCGCTAACTTTTTTTACCTTGCAGTCAACTTCATTCATTTACTTTTAAAATTAAGGCTCGTCGCAAAAAAGCTCCATTCGAAACACGTTAAAATTTTTAAGACCACTTAAGCTCTATTTTGTTAGATCGAAAGAGTGTGCGTTTGACATTCGTGTTTCAAGGGTAGACAGAAAACATTATGTTTTTTCTAGTACCGATCTACCCACGGATTAATGAGCGTGTCGGATTTAATTGAAATTTTTGCTTAAAAACTATACGACGCGTAGCACATAACGAACTAATTTTCGTTTACGACGTCGAGTAAACCGTAAAAATGTTTGGATTTTATAGTAAGTTGGTTTGAAAAAATCGATTGACAAACGTATAAAAGCCGAGAGATAATTAACTAAGAAAAAATAACATGAAACAGTAAATGTAGGAATGACACGAAAAGAAAATGAACTGAAGAAGAAAAGATTTCCTACAACCGTAATGATCGTAGTTTATAAAAATATGCTTTCTCATAGAGCGAGGAAAACTTTTTGGAACGCAAAATTATAGTAAATACCAACAATGCATAACTGGAAAAACGAAATTTTAACTCGCACATTCCCAGTGAAACTATGTGGCTTTTATTGGTCAAAGGTTGTAGGTTAACGGAAAGAATTTCTGCAAAAGATCTGTCCAATATATCAAACGATCGAGAACAAGGAAAAAGAAAACTAAAAGCTTAAGATTGCAGTTTTCATAAAGACCAAAGTTTGAAAATAATTTTTTTCTGAATAGAAAACTTTTTGCAGATTTTCGATACGGAAATCTAACTCACCGATACATCTTCTTCCATCTGGATGAAGCTGTTTATTCGCTGGACATTCGCATCTGAAGCCGCCATTTGCGTTAACACACCGATATTCACAGCCACCATTTTCTACTTTACACTCATCCACATCTGGAAAGAAAGATATTGCTTAAGATTGAGCTGGACATACTATTTCACCATGTTGATTTCGATAAAATACGAAAACTGACATAAACGCTATTATTATAGTTGAGAATGTATCTTTTACACATTTTCATCATTGGATTGCACTCACCTTCGCAACTTTTTTGATCATTAGCCAGTTGGAAGCCAGGCCAACAGCGGCAATAAAACGTCCCTATCGTATTGCAACAGTCATGATGACAACCACCGTTGGCGACCAGACATTCGTTGATGTCTATAGAAAATTTCAGTTATTTGACAGTTATAAAATATTTGATCTGGCTTTACAATCTTTAGTAATGGTGTATTTTTCTTCTCTAAGTGACAGACGGAAATTGCACCCCTAAACGCTTGTATTTACGCAACAATTTTCAATTGAGAAAGTGATTAACACTTTCAAGAAAAACCTGAAGTAATCTGAATATTTCGAAGATTTTCAATTCGTTCAGAAAACGTTACTTTCTTTTCTGATTTCTTTTCTTCAAGTAAAATTCTTCTAGAAAAATTTCCGAAATCAATGCAGAGAGCTTATACCAATAAAACTTTTGCGAACATCAAAATTAGACGTGCATAGAAATTTGATATACAGGAGTGACAAAGCTGAGCTAGAGACATCATCATTCCGAAAACTAAACTGATTATGATCGAAACAACTACTAAATTGTCCTATCATAGACGAGATCTGTTTGTTATATCGAGCGTTATTATTTTATACTTTCGACACTTTTGACATTGTAAATGAGATATCGCAGTTTCTGACAGAAATAGAATCGAGTTTGGAGAGCCGATTTCAGTTAAAAGTTGCGAGAAGAACGACGAATTTTCAGAAATCAAACACATACCTGTAAGGGGTCCGACCAGTTGGGGGGGGGGGTTAATCCGAAATTTTGGGGAGGGGGTGGAAAAAAAGTCGAAATTTTTCCCAAAAAAGGCCAAAAACATACACTTTCTTGCCAATTTTTTCCAAACTGGGGGGGGGGGTTGGGGGTTGGGTATATGGTTGGCCAAGTTGGGGGGGGGTACCCCCCAACCCCTCCTCCAACTACAGGTATGATCAAACATCTATACTATGCAGGATTATTATGTTTTATCGTCAATGGAAAGAAATTTCGGTATCACCATGCAAATATTTTCGAAACTTCGAGTTATTCATACCAATAAATTGTTGATTATGTCGTAAAACACGTTGAGACGCGTAATTACACAAAATTTCCTTATTTTATATTTTACGGGTTTATTGGCACTTCCTAGAGTTTTGTTTTCGTCTTTCACATACTGTACGTATGGTAGCGGCAATTATTTTTCAATTATTGTATAAAAGTACTCAGGAATGATTCGCAGACTGTCCATTTTGCTGTCCGATGTTTCAAAAACCGGTTTCTTCTACGTATGCAAAATTCCTCTGATACGATAAACATATCAATTTCAGAATGATAAATCAAAATGTGCTTCCATAATGGAATGTGGCATTCTAAACTTATACTTTTACTGTCTAGAGAGTCTAGTTAGGCTTCTTATTCGCAGGCCCACGCAGCATCGAAACGTTTTAATGTGTTAATTTGATTAACCGGACATTTCCTTCTGGTCATCTATTGACCATCTGGCAGCTCATTACAGGAAAGGTAATGACAAAACGATGGAGGTGTTCGTGTTCTATAGCATAAATAATGCGTGGACTTATTAGCGGTGTATGTAAATATTAAATTGTAGACCGCGGAGAGCGGTTGCTCCCGTTGAGCTGGACATCTGGCTCCGACTTTTTCACGGGGTTCATTTACCCGGAAAACGAAAAGTTATGTATACGGAAAAGAAATACCGTATTGACATCGCGAGCCTTGGAAGCCTTCGGGGCATTGGCACAATTTTGCCGTGTAATTGGACCCTTCGCAAGTGCCGCCGTTGTAGCATAAATCGCTTGTGCAATTTACTGAAAAATATGTTTTCATTACTACAGTAGGCATTAAAGACCGTTTTAATCAAAAATGGACGCGTTGCTACCACATCTTAGTCAAAATAATGAGAAACCTCGACAAAGATTTCCACTTGAGCGGACGAGAGAGGACTAGAAAAAAGAGTGGCGCCTTTTTTGACCACCCAAAGCGGAATTCGGACGCGGGACGTATCTTATTTTTCATTGAGCGCAAAAGAAATGTCGTCACATCAAAAGGCATTTCCGAAAAAAAGTTCAAGGGGCAGGAGGATTGGTTGTTCATCTTAAAATATATTGTACTTCACGGTTTCTCGTTGTATATCAACAGCTGGTTAAGAGTGGGATTTATCAAGTAACCGAAATGATGAGGAGATTGTTGAGAGAGTCGAACGAGGGATATTACGCTGAACGAGAACTAAAAAAAGCTCATTACCGACAGAGATAAATTGTTTTTTAGAAATTTTGCCATCTGAAATAGGAATAAGTCAATAAGACCTGTGCTAAATTCTAGCAGATACGGCTTGACCGTACACAACAGGAGAGACGAGACTGATTTGAGGACGAATAGAAAAATAGTCCATTTTATGCTCATTCTTCTGCGATATTTTAGATCCTGCAGATTCTACAGCATAATCAAAACGAGGGAATTTGACTCAAAACAACTGTTGGAAGTTGGTGCGAATACGAGACACTGTTTTTGAGTTAATGTAATTTTTATGCTTCACAGACGCTAACCATTTCTGCAATTCTAAAGCAGTATTCCATGAAACATTGGGAAAATCGGAGGAGAGTCAAAGATTTAAAACATTATCAAGAAATAAAATTAAAATAATTAAAATACAAAATATCACCATAATACCCAAGCTTCCATTTTTTGTCAAGATTTTATCTTTTTGAGTGACCAAAAGTGACCTTTGACAAAAATTTAAATCTATTCGACTGCGATGCATAAAGTTGAGGTCTAGAATAGATGCTTTTGACATTCCCAATTATTTCATATACAGCCACATTGAACCATCAATGCTCCATTCCCAGTATACATGTCAAAACTAATTTCACGTCCAAAAAGCATTAATCTTGATCTTACACGATATAAAAGTCTCACGATTCATAATGGGTGACCAGCATGAGTTATAAATACCAATTTTACTCTTTGGCCGATTCCATAATGACCAGAGACGATTTTTCTAATAGCGTACACCTAACCCCAGGAGTGCACTTTTTCTTCACGTATCTCAAAAATCCGTGGGTCATTAGAGATAAAACGATAAAAAAGATCGTAAATTAGTCACAAGAGACAACAGAAAATTGGCAACAAAACCCAGAGTTCAAGGTCATTTTTTGTTTAATGTACGCACGCGCCTGGCAGTGAGGTATGTAGGATTATTCGAAAATTAAATACGCAAATGAGCTTAACCTTTGCTACAACCCGAAGTTCCGGGAACGTGCGTCCATCCGTGACAACATTTCAATGTTGTTTGACGTTTTTGACGTTTTGTAGCTTTGAATGAGCGATAATAAACTGTCCTGAAAAAAGGTAAAGCGCTTGTTGTGCACTCGGTTTTTTGAGCCATGCTGCAAAAACTACAGTAAGATAATTAAATCGAATTAAAGCACGATCAGAAGAAAAAGTGCATCGCTTTTCGAAATCTGTTCAACCAATGTCAAGAGAGGAGTCTTCGTAGATTTGTACAGTAATGCGGAATCAATTATCCTCACTTTGGTTCCTTGACGACGCACCACCGTCGTTCATTTTCACAATTCGGTTTCCATTTTCGCACGTACCTCGTGTAAGCTTGGATGCAAGGCTCTTGAACGGTGACAATTTCCACGTCTTCGTGGGGGCAAACGTTTTTCCTAGTAAATTTACTGGGTAAATATTGACGAAAAATGGAAAAAACGCTTGAAAAAGATAAAATGCGGAATTAAACAGAAAAAAACATTCGGATGAATGAAAAGTTTCATTGTAATCAGGTCTCACAAAAATATTGCGGTTTGAGCAGTATAGCTGCTTACGTTGAAAAACCAATAATAAAATCCGGAGGAAATCTCTACGACTGAACAAAGATACACTTTGATCATCTTCTGTGGTTGAATCCTGATCAATATTCTGCTTTTCATGAAATGCTTGCAAATTGTTAAAATCGTTTATGCAAAACTTTCGTAACAAAATTTTTTGTTAAAAAAATTTGTTCCTTTCCTTTAGCTTAGAAAGGTTAGCTGTTTATTCTCCAAAATTTTCAGTCCTGTGTGACATACACACGGTTTGGTACAATATTATAAAAGCACTTGCCCTCCGGTTCATTATTCAAAAGCTTTTCAAGAAAAATAGACGACACGAATGAAAACATGAATTCTGAAAAGTTGAAAAAATCTTTCAGCACTAGCTTCTAATCAAAAATTTAATTTTTTTTTCATTGTTAGAGAATTTTCAGAATTTCTTCGGATTTTGCCTCTTAACTGTTGTCGATCTGAAAACAAAACGACGACCAATATATCTACTGTGAAAGATGATTGCGAAAATGATTCCTAATGAAGGGACTCCATTTCTTACAGAAGGTCTCAAACTTACAGGCAACTTTTTGTGTAAGGAAGAGTACCAATTTATGCAAAATTTACCGCTCCTAGTATATTTATTTTAACACTGTATTTTTGACTTGGCATACAGAAAATTTTGGATTAATCCAAAATTTTACATTTTTTGTTCCATGACACAGTAGTCAAAAATGGAATATTTCAATTTTCAGTAAAAAAACTGCGTCCGACAAAAGAAATCATTCATCAAACATACTCCCCAAGCCTCAATTCTTGCAATTCTAAATCAACTTTGGACTGTACGCCGTTAAAATGACAACAAAGTAAAATCCAAGGTAAGAAGGAAATCCTGAGCATTGTTCGATTATAACGTTTAAAAGTCGTGCGAATTGAATTTATAAAAAACGATCAATTTCCGGGTTTATTATTCGATAAAAAGCGTGCATTTCGAGCGATAATCTGAAAGAAAAATCCAAAGAAGATAAAACCTATAATTTTAGCTACGAAATTTTTTTGACACACCAATTAAACTAGATGAGATTGGTATGTTGAAAATCGAAACTGAGACTAAATTGACAGGCCGGGCGCACTTTCACTTCCTACAATAATGAATCAAATACTACACACAAAAGTATGCCGCCTGCCTGCAATAATGTATGTTCCATCAGTGTAACAACAAAAAAGCAAGAAAAAGGAGAAAACAAATTTGGCCATTAAACCAAAATAAAGAATGCAATAAATTGATGATTTTTCTACATATTTCAACCCCGATTTTTAAGGGTAAATACAGCGAATGTATACCGATAAAAGCGCTGTAAGGCTTTCCAGGAAAATAACATGCGAAAGATGAAAAGAAACGAGTCCTGTAAAAGGAAACTATATAAGCTTAGAGTGGAAAAGTCCAATAAAAGATATAGGTGCCTGTCTGCGGAAAGAATGCTAGCTAAAAAAGCTGAAAGTTGAATCACACACACACACACACACACACACAATAATCCTACATAAGATAAGGTAAACTCAATTTTTAGACTGTGTTGTTTGTAAGTCTAGTCGAACAGATATACATATAATGTATAGAGATAAAGTTACAGCAACAAGCAAAACTAGAAGAACATTATATTCTACACGCTCTTCCTCTAATTAAATGCAAATTAATTGCTACGAAGTCGTTACGAAAAAATTTTCCTTTTCTGGAAAAAGATGAGCGGTGAGGCGCACAACAAAAACCGCGAGTGACCATTCGCATCCAACGCTCGAATTAGATACAATAAATGAAACAGTAGTTTCAGAGATGTAGTACCTACGACGACGTGTGTATATTGTATGCAACGCCTCCTACAGCACAGAATGCTTTAATATTATTTATATGAGGTTATAAAGTCACACAAGCACTAAGGAAAGAAAGAGAAAGCTAAAAGTACAAAACTCAAATGGAACCTTATCCGCATACCTCGTATACAAAGTACAAGAGCGGTACCAACTGTCCAACTAAGCTCAAAAAGTTGAAATCATTAAAATCGTAACTAGGAACTCTCGAGTTTACGGCAGACTGTAGAAAGTTTCTAGAAATGAAATTATCTAAACAAAACGGGCTTTATGCTAATTCCGCTATCCCCTTGATGGATGTACAGGCTTATGGTGGCGAAATGTTCATCAACGTAATTTATTTTGTGGACGATTGATGATGCCGAACAGTGGTAAGAGACACATTAATTCTTGACGAACGACAAAAATTGAAAAAAAAACAATCCAAGGCATATCATAACGCGTTCAAATTAACATCATTCGTATGAAATAATAAGATCTGAAATTTAAGCATTTGAGAAAAACAAAGAACTCGAGAGATCAATAGAAAAGTAATGAAAATAAGACACTGTATGCAAGACACTGCCTCCTGAGTTTTGCCTCTAAGGCATAAAAATATTCTTTTTCTCATGAATGGACGGCGAAAAAATAACTTTTCAAACGAGGCGTACATACAATACAATTGCGGCTAAACTTCATCAAGTATACAAAAGTATGAACTGTGATATGCAATCTGAATGAACAATTCATCTTCTATAGGAGAAGATTGAGTCTCAAGCCTCTTTATAACGAGAAAATTTTCAATTTTTACAGACTTCCATATATCATATGGAATGCGAAACGTTTGAGAAATCAAGTAACAGTACAAATGCGTGCATTAACCAAAGAAAAAGGAGTTAAATAAAGACGCAATTTTAGCCAGAGAAACAAACTTATGAAAGAAGATTGTTTCGTCAACCTTGGGAATATCAAAATTTATTACCTCATATAGTCCTTGGGGACCATAATAATAATAATAACAAAAAAGTTTTTCCAAGAAATGGGGAGAAAAGTGACAATATTTTCAACTCACAAATTGGAGATTTTTTCCTTTTTCTTCTTTTTTTTCTTTAGGCGTCCGGAACAGATAAGGGACGGCTGCCTGCAGCAAAAAGTTGTCGAGACGAATTTTAGGATAATGAGCCAAACTTTTGGAGTAATTAAAATTATGCCATTTGAAAGGTGATATATTCCAACAGCGAAGCATCAAGGCCACGCCTAAACAAAGATTGGGATAAATATCTAGAAATTTTGGTTTGAAATGATGATTTAAGTTCAAATTAAGCCATGCATAGAGAAGTCAGGTAGCAGATCCTCTAAGGTACCATGAGAATCAAGATTCTGATTTTCCTTTTCGAAATGCAGGGTTTGACCGTCATATACACACTGATGAGCTTTTTTCATGAATATTAAGCAGAGATTTTAAAACAATGCACTTTTAAAAACGAGTTTGCAACAAGCAACCGTTTATGAATAGTTATTAACCATAACGATACTGAAGATCTTTCAGATACATAGTTTGAAACAAATAATTTAAGAAACTTGAATCTTTTGTTCATTTCAAAGAGTATCCAAATTTTAAACTTGAGAAGCTATTTTTACGGATTTAATCGTCATTCTGTAAAAAATCCCAATCATAAACAGCGAAAATGACAGATTTCTGATAATTTACAGTACATCACTCAACAAAAATACGACTGACAGCACACAATACTAAACCAATAAATGCATTCTCATCAAATGACGCAGCAATTAGGATGCCGAAAACCGTAATACGATACATTCTTGCTCATTTAACTACGACAGACCAGAGGAAAACCGTCCTCACAACCTAAAAAACAATGACCAATGGTACCATATACTTGAAACAGGTGAGAAAAAGGTCATCCGCCTATGACGGCATGCATACAATACATAATCCGATGCGGAGAGTTCTTCTCCACATAATTAAATTGGTCGTCATATGATATATTGGCCGCATCATCGATCATCATAATATTTCGGAATCATTTGAACCGTGAGGACCACTGTACGAAAAATATGCAAATTATAGCCCAGCTGAACTATTGTTCTTAACAAAATGTCCTCAAAACGTGAAGCAGGTGAGAGATCTACGAAAATTAAAATTAACAACAAATGGTCGGTAAAATGCTCGATTGCTCACTTACCCGTTGAATGTATTCTTTCCGCAAACATTTTTGTTATATTTTTGATGATAAATCCTGGGAATACAAAATTGATGTTCAGTAGCATCACTTGTGATTAGAGAGGATTCATTATGTATGAATGATCCGAACAATAAATGGGCGAATGGGTACGCAATCGAAGCAATTGACGAAAATAGAGAAAAAGAGCAGAATCGAACTACCAAGAAAAAAGAACGAAGAAAAATGTTAAACGTGAAAAACCAAGGATGAGAAAAGTTGACATAAAAATTGAATAATCTTTTGGAATTTTGAGACGACAGCTCTGCCTCTTCGCGTAGCTATAAAAAAGTGACACTTGCAAGCGATGACAAGTTGACGAGTTTTTGTTCAGAAAAAGAGTCAACAGTTTAGTGCCATTTATACTTGCCTTTTCCGACGGAACGGAATGCAATCGAAAGAACGTTGATTCGGAACGGAATGCAGTCAACGGAACGTCGTTCGGCTGGAGCTTATCGTCGGTTGTTTTCCGCAAAATGGCATTATACTTTCCGACCGAAGATGGATCTTCAGGCCGAACGCTTCAAGCTGTTGACGATCCGTTCCGTGGGAAAAGATAAGTGAGCCTTTTGATTTCAGCTAGAGCCACATTGATTTTATGATAATGTTGAGATTTCATGTGAAAATAAAAATTTTTTCATGTCCTTAATTTAATTAAATATCTTGAATGGACTTTTAATGATCTCAACACGGTTAAATTGGTCACCAACGAAGGGATTGAAATTAATTTTAGCGATAACATTTTTTAATAATCCATCTCCGTAAGCTGAAAACACCGTCGACAAGAACAGCTACAGAAATAAAAAAAATCAAATCTCTAGGAGCCCAGGGTGAAGGGTACTGATAGTCCACCCATAACAAACCAGGTAAGGGTACGTAACACATAAGGATTAATAAAGTATCAAATAACTTATAGGGTACCTTATCATTGTCTTATCTGATACCAATGATCAGGAACTCCGATAAATGTGTACTGATAATCTAACACATAAAGTTGCCATGGGTAAGAACTGATAAGGCTTGAATTTCGTAGGTTTTGTCTGTTTTCCGATTATTCATGCATAGCTGTGCTCAAATAAATGTAATCAGTTTGACTCAACATCATGGCTATCAGCTAAAAGTTAAGCAGTGTAGTATGGAATCTCCAATCCCAAAATTGTGGTACCATCAGGTCATTTATAAAGTCATGTAATACATAAACATTGCTTATGTAACATCCTAGGTTTTGATTGGGCACTCGTAAGGTCATGTAGTTTGTTAGCACTATTTACGTAATACATAACTGATATTGGTGGAAACAGATAAAGTCAAGTACAACATAATAATGTATATTGCAATTTCGAGTACTACATACATAGGAACATGTACAGTAATTCATTACAATAATTTCAAATAAGCATAAAAATCATACACAATTGAGCAGTTTAAAGTTACTTTAACTATGTTCAAATATACTGGGAAGCTCAGTCGGAAAAACTCCAGGATTGAATTGAATAATTAGACATTTTCCAATAAGAGAAGTTACATTGCAAACAAAGATGTTTTCTGCTAACTGAACCTTCTTGAAATATGATCCACATCTACATATATTATATGCAAATTTCAGATCAGCACAATCAGGAGCTGAAATGCAGTCTGAGATTGATGACTTCAATACATCAATTTGATGCAAAACTGCATAAATTGAACTACTTTTAGGTTTCAAGAAGTGTTGAATCACACCATAATTTTTTATTCCTTCGATTGAATAAGACATTATACTACTGTCTGTCTTCTTTACACGTGTATATCGCAGAGAATGGTAGACGATGCCATCTGATTTGATTTGAAGACAGCGGCCAACCAATTGATGACCCAAGGGACATTGAATTTGTAAATCTAAAATGAAATTCTAACGTATATAGTGACAAATTGGTCAAAGGCAAAAATATCAAGCAGGGGCAGCTATTTGGCCAAAATTTTCTATACTATCAAAGCTTAAACCGCCAGTATTATAAAAAATGGCTAGTTTTGGACTGTGTGAGAATCAAATAGAGACATATTTGGCATTTTTTCATGCCAAACTATTCAAAGTTTTTACCTTCTTTTTGGAGCAGCATCAATAATCCCAAAATTATTGTATTTGAATGCTTAGTTTTTGATGCAGTAGTCTTGTAATCCAAATACCGTCATGCTGAGACTGCTACAGTATTGTTAGTTCCCGATAAAGTCGTTTTGCGCTACCCAAGCCACGATTCAAAAACCGACTTATGCAAAAAAATTATAGATCCAAACCGTCGGACATGATTTGGTGGATGAATTAAACTGTGCATATTAAATGTTAGCATTTCTTTATTGGTAAATTTTGGCAAATTTGATAAGAATATGTGAATTAATTTTGTCTGCAATGTCAATGGATTTTTCAGTGATATTATTGCTGCTGAGAATTCTCGTTGCATGCACAAAAATATTGAGTAGGTGCCACAAATCCAATTATCATATTTATCGAGTGTAATAATGGGCAACATGTAAAATATCAAATTTCGAAATTCAGTTGCCTTGAAATGACGAATATCAAACAATGAACGAATTGTTCACTGCATATTATGAGGCCACTAAAAAGAACATGCATGAAACAAAACAGAACATTATGAAGAACAGTAAGTTTTATAAAATTGGTAGAATCAAAAATGATGATTGAGAAATATTTGTATATATATAAATTAATTTTAGTTCCATCTAAGAATTGAGTACTAATCATGTATAAGTGATTAGCTAACTTATGAGCATACACAAAATGGGGCCCCGAGGTCCGGGGGGAGTGTTGGGCGATTTTTTTGGGACGGGGGGTCAGAAATTACCAAAATTTTGGGGGCAGGGGCCTCTCAAGAAAAAAAATTCACTTTTTTTCATGAAAAACATGTGAAAAATAGTTCAAAAATAGTAATTCTTCTTTAATGCCTCGACTTAACTAAATGCACGTTCATCCCATTAGCTCGATACTAAGCTCCACCCACTACCGTAGCTGTTAGATAGAAAAAACGCCTCTTTCTCATTGTTCATTCGAGCTCATGCTGTTAGCTTTCCGCTTTGAGTCAAGATGCCTTTGCCTATGGTTTGTAATAGAGCCTCCATACGTTCGGTTAGTTCTCTTCGCTCTAGCAAATGGTGTGCCTCTAATCAGTCATCTGGTCATACTTCAACTGGACGTTCCAGAAATTCTCATAGCCGCCATCGTTGTAGTTGGCGCAGCAACAGTAATTTGGCCGAAAATCGCGTCGTACATCATCATCTTCTTCCTCATCATCTTCCCCTTCAAATTCAAAGAGTAGATCGAGATCACCCATTCCTTCGACAAAAAAGCATTCCTTGGAACCTTGGGTCACTGCATTCTCCATTGAGGCACCACCCAAGTCTTTGACTGAAGAAAATTGCGGGGTGGGAGTCGAAACAGCCTCCAAAATTGATAAAGCCCCATCCTTTGATGGTGAGGATCATTTAGAGGATCAACCCATGGAAACAGAGCCAGATCATATCATCGACTCCTCGTCAGCAGCTTTACAAGCTGAAATTCCTATTTTTTCGGAGGATATTACGCCAGATCCAAAACGTCTGATTCTTCTGACAGAAACTCAGTCGATTACCAACTTCGAGTTGCGAGGCCATTTTGAAACATCCAAAGGTCGAGCTAGTTGCTACAATAATATACCAATTCCTAATTGTCCGGTGGCCTTAGCACCGATACTGGATGAGGACATCAAGTCCTACATCGAAATAGACAAAAAATGGCTGATCAAAAAAGACGACCATCGTCGAATTTTTCACCAATCAATCCTAGAGTGTGCCTTCCCTCTGGTCGCAGTTTTGAATGAGAAGGAACATGGGTCCTTTGACCCAAATTTCATGATGAATTCTGTTAAACACAGTTTACATCACCTCGGCTATATCCTACAGGATATTACCTATGATCATGGTTACGAAATTCCCCGAGGTTTGGGCATCAAATCCCACCTGCTCCCAGGGATTTCGAGCAGTCCAATCCCTACCGAGGAGGCCAACAGTCAGAAGATGGATGCTAAAACCATGCTTTGTCCTCCTCCACTTTTCGGGAAATCGTTGTGCATTAACCTAAAAGACAGCGGGCAGAAAAATGGGCTGCATGATGCTTTCAGAAGATTAGCTTCATTGACCACTTCATCGACGGGTCTTGGTTTTTCATGAGGGCATTACCCAAATTTGTCAACTTTCCGAAGCCCGGAAATGGCTAATTGAAGAAATGATAAAAATTTGTCATCTAAGGAGACCAAGTATGTGTCTCAGTGTGTTTGTTTGCAAACTGCACAACTAACAGAAATTACTGCTGGCCGGATTCAACATTTCTTTTCTAACTCGGCAAAACTAACTTCTGATCAATGGATCCTGAACACAGTGAAGGGACTAAGACTAGATTGGGCCAGAAAGCCTCCAAGACAAATCAAAAAACCCAAACCAATTTTGTTCTCTTCTAATCTTAAATCACTAGTTTCTGAAGAAATTTCTTCCTTGTTAAAGAAAGATGCTATATGCAAAATTGATGAAAATTATAGAGACGATTTGTGGTTTTCAAGATTGTTTCTGGTGCCCAAGAAAAATAGCCAAATGCGGCCAGTTATCAATCTGCGACCATTAAATTCCCTCATAAACTACGAGCATTTTAAAATGGAAGGAATCTTCATGCTAAAGGATATCCTCAATCGTAAGGACTTTATGGCACAAATTGATTTAAAAGATGCTTATTTTTCAGTCCCTGTCCACCATGTTGACAGAAAATTTTTGTGTTTTCAATGGGATAACATTTCTTATCAATTCACATGCATGCCCTTTGGCCTTTGTTCAGCTCCTCGAGCGTTTACTAAATTACTAAAACCTGCCTTGGCTTTTCTACGCCAGCAAGGCTTGCGCCTAATTCTGTATTTGGATGATATCTTAGTCATGAATGCCTCAATAGAAAAGGTGAAAGATGATCTGAACCTCATAACAAATTTATTAACCAATCTCGGTTTTATTATAAATATGGAAAAATCAGTTCTGAAACCTTCGAGGAGTATCATTTTTCTCGGGCTGGAAATCGACTCTCAAAATCTCCTTTTGAAAATTCCGACAGAAAAAGTCGAAGAAATTGTGTATATCTGCTTTCGTTTGCATAAAGAAAAATATGCTAAATTATTGGACCTAGCCTGTATCCTTGGAAAATTCGTGTCAGTATCGCAAGCCTTGTTGCATGCTAACCTTTTTACTCGTGCTTTGCAAGGCTGCCTCATCAAGGGTCTACACAAACATAAAAACTACGATAGCTCAATTTCACTATCGTTGGAAGCCAGAAAGGAAATTGATACCTGGCTTAAACAATTGAGATTTTGGAATGGTCGACACATTTTACCACCCAAGACCACCCAAAAAATTTTTTCAGATGCATCAAATGACGACTGGGGTGCCTTCTGTGACAGAAAACGCGTGGGGGCCATTGGATGAAAGATGAAAAAAATTTGCATATTAACTGTAAAGAACTTTTGGCCGCCTTCTTTGCTCTAAAAATTTTTTCCCATAATCTCAAAAATACTTCCGTCTCTCTCATGATAGACAACTCTACAGCCATAGCCTACATCAATAAATTGGGTGGTACAAAAAATAAGTTCTTATGTGATCTGGCGATTAAGATTTGGTCTTGGTGTCTAGATCGTCAAATTTTTATCCGAGCCACTCATGTACCTGGAAAGAGAAATTTAGAAGCAGATTGGTCTTCACATCACTTTTCAGACACCAGTGACTGGAAATTAATACCAACCGTTTTTTCTATGATTCAAAAGAAATTAGGTATTTTTAATATTGATTTGTTTGCCAATTGTCACAACACTCAGCTTTCAACCTTTGTGTCTTGGAAACCTGATCCAGATGCCTTTGCTGTGGATGCATTCAGCATGAGTTGGCATGCATGGAACTCTTATGCTTTTCCACCTTTCTGCCTCATTGGTTGCACTTTGTACAAAGTAAAACTTGAAGCAGCTCATTTAGTTATTATTGTTCCAGTTTGGCTGACGCAACCATGGTGGCCCCTTCTGTTGTCCTTGGCAGTAAGCCGACCTCTCTTCCTACCCCATTGGAACGATATAATAGAGAACAACATGAAACAATTACACCCATTGGTGTTGAACAAATCTCTGACTCTGTCAGCATGGAAAACCTCAGGAAATTCTGGGCAGGCCGAGGAATTTCTACAGAAGCAACCTCGATCATGCTTCAGCCTTGGTCCATTGGAACCCAAAAGCATTACAACTCTGCCATTAAAAAATGGTGTAGCTGGTCTACTGAACACCAGATTAATCCTTTACGAATATCTGTGTCTCAATTAATTGATTACCTAATGACCTTGTACAAAAATAACTTCAAATTTCGCACCATTTCTGCTTCAAAATCAGCAATTGTAGTCTTCCTCCTCGAATTAGGCCTGGACCTTTCCGGGAATGGACAAATTTAACGTTTTATGAAAGGGCTTTTCCATGTGATCCCTCCTCAACCTAAATATTCAAAAACTTGGGATGTAGCCTTAGTCCTTGATTTCCTCAGAAGGGTTGAACTTGATGGACAAGCAAAAACCACTCGTAAAATGTTGACTCTTAAGACTGTAATGCTTTTAGCATTAAGCTGCCCCAAAAGAGCTTCAGAAATACAAAAATTAGACATTAATTATATCCAATTTCACGAAAACTTTGTCTCTGTCACCATTCCTGGCATGACCAAAACTCGAGGCTCTGGTCCGCCAATCAGTTTTCGGATTGATAAATTCTCTGACACAGCCATCTGTCCATATTACTTTCTTCAAAAATATATTCTTCCCACAGTAAATGACAGAAGCAAGGATAACAAATGCTTTCTTTCCTTTGTGCATCCGTACAAAAGTGTTTCTACGACCACAATCTCCCGCTGGATCAAAACTGTTCTCTCCATGTCTGGGATTGACACTAAAACCTGCACGGCACACTCTACTCATTCAGCTTCAGCCTCCAAAGCAATCGTGTCTGGATGCCCCTTAAATTTTCTCTTAAATCATGCGAATTGGAGTCAAAAATCACTTTCTTTCAAACGTTTTTATCAGAGAGAAATAGAAAATCCTAACTTTACAGAATTAGTTTTTGATAAAAACGTAAGCTTTAAACAGGTGCATTTAGTTAAGTCGAGGCATTAAAGAAGAATATAAGATTTTGCTAGGCTTTCTTCAAGGCCGAAGTGAAATCATTATTCTTCTTTAATGCCGAGACTTAACTAGGCCCACCTCACCCACCCACACCAAATTCTTTTTTAAGAATTCGAGGCAATAATCGTCACCCGGGTCGGGGTTTCACTTACAATCGCCAATCGTTTCTACATCGATAAGCAAAAACGCCCGTTTAATTTTGTAAATGGATTTTCATCAGTACTTGTGTAACATGTTTCATTTTCTCGTACAAGTGCGTTTTCCTCGTTTTTCCTTACTTAGACATTGTAGCTTTTAGGACTTTGTTTCTTTCTTTTTGTGTTGATCATCATTTTTTACTTTCATACTGTACCCTATTATCATACGCTAAAGTAACATCGTTCTCTACTCATGAACAATGAGAAAGAGGCGTTTTTTCTAGCTAACAGCTATGGTAGTGGGTGGAGCTTAGTATCGAGCTAATGGGATGAACATGCATTTAGTTAAGTCTCGGCATTAAAGAAGAATAATGATTTCACTTCAGCCTTGAAGAAGGCCTAGCAAAATCTTATACTTTTTCCATAAAAACCAAAAAATGTATTCATGGTGCAAAGCATCAAGAAAATCCACATTTTTTTACCATTTTTCATCCAAAAATTGACATTTTCTATCAAAAAATTGACATTTTTCAGTATTTTTCCGACCAAAAGTTTAGGGGTCCCTACAGCTACCATATGGCTAGCTGTTGGATTGGAAAATCCTTGGGGGGTGGTCGCCCAATGGCTAGCCATATGGTTGACAATTTCTGGGGGGGGGTTTTCCATAGCACTTCCCCCCAATTACATGTATGCTTATGAGCTAGCTAAGTAGATGACTCATGAAAGTGAATTGCTCATGTTGAGCCAGCAGGTATGCACACCTTGATCGAAAAAATCAATGTATTTATGTCCGGCAATGTCTTTTCATGGCTGAGGAATATTGCTGTTCGCTTGAAATAATATCGCTGTGTTTGTAAAAAAATTCAAATTGCCAATTGCTTTGAAACTCCTTCATAAACACTATGAAAAACGCCAATAGCATCTGGTTGAGCTTGATTGCCAATTTTTGCAAGTAGTGGTTCATATTTGACCTGAACAATAGCAGGAATAATATAGACCGTCTGCAAACCTGATCTATGTCAGACTCACCCCACAGTATGGCTCTGTATTTCCTTGCAAATTAAGGGTATTGCGAATCCAGTAGGCTTCATCGTACCATGCTTTAGTTTTTAAAACTTGATCATCATCTGTCAGTGGATAAATGTGAACTGAAGCATTATTGCCAGTTGGAATGTTTATGCCAGAGTTCAGGCAAAATGGACAACCAAAATAGCCTGAAATGATCGAATGCTATGAGTAAACCTATGAAAATTTTGATTCCACAATTGGATTACAATGCATAACTAGGATTGGGATCAATGATGAATTTTTATGATTTAAAATTCATCTGAACTTTTTTCCATTGTTATTAAAATTTCTGATATGTTCAGCACACCTGTAATTGAGGGGCGGGGTTGCCCCCAACTTGGACAACCATATACCTGACCCTCCCCCAGTTTGGAAAGAATTAAAAAAAATTGCAAAAAAGTATATGTTTTTTGGCCTTTTTTGGCAAAAATTTCGACTTTTTTCGACCCCCCCCCCCAACTGGTCAGACTCTTACAGGTATGATGTTCAGTTTCCCATAATCATCTATGCAGCACTTGAAGCTATTAAATCTTACTCACCATTGAACTGAACATTGCCCTATATTGAGCAGCAGGCAACACTGTCAAACATTGTCACTAAAAGACGAATGCTTAATTTGATTATCAAATTCCCAATTTTTATGGGAATTGTCGAATTCTGAAGCTGAATGAAAATATGGACAACATTTGTGACATTTTAAGAGTACATTACTTATAAATAAAACCACAACATACTTTTTCTAATTTCTCAATATCTGGAGGGAGATAGTTATTCCAATGTGGCTTGTCACTATACCACATTCCAAACATAATGCAGTTTTGGATACTGCAGCGGAGATGAGGCGGTAGCTCCAAAATTAATGCATTCAATGGCCATAGGGAGCTTCTAATCTGAAAGCCAAAAAATCAGTTTGACATTATACTACAGCCATACCTGTAATTGGGGGGAAGGGTTGGGGGGGGCCCAACTTGGCCAACCATGTACCCAACATCATCCGACCCCCCAAATCCATCCAGTTTGGAAAAAATTAAAAAATTTGCAAAAGAGTGTATGTCTTTTGGCCTTTTTTGGAAAAAATTTTGACTTTTTTTCTACCCCCCCCAAATTTCGGATTTACCCCACCCCAACTGGTCGGAGGTCTTACAGGTATGGGCCCCACCCCCAACTTGGCCAACCATATACCCAACCCCCCAGTTTGGAAAAAATTAGAGAAAATTGGCAAAAAGTGCCTTTTTTGGGAAAAATTTGGACTTTTCTCGACTCCTTCCACCCAAATTTCGGATTTGCCCCCCAACTATATTACATATATTAACATTAAATTTTGATATTTAGACAAAAAAGAATTTAGAACGAGTAGAAGTTGTCGACAAATTATTAGAAGAAGATGATGAAAAGGTATTGTGGAAGATATAAGTGGTGCTTTTAGACATTCTGTAAAAAGGCTGACTGGTTGTAGTGAGTAAGCCCAAAATTCATCAAGTGAAAGTAGAGTACCCATTTATCCAAAAATCTTGGGGGTCCCAAAAAAGCCAAAAATTTTAAATTTTTCCTGGAGTAGAGCTATTTTCATCCAACCTCCCTTTATTTAAAGGAGAGGATCCCCATATTTGGGTACTAGGTTTAGCTGAGCTAGGCCTCATAAAATAATTCTACAAGGCATGCCTTCACAATTTTCAGATGACTAAAATCTGCATTTCTCAAAATAATTTTGAGTAGTAGAAAGCAAACATGATTGTTATGGTTTGTTTACTGAACCATATGTTACATATTCCTTCTAACATCCCTTTCGGAGTCCAGTTTTGTTCATCAAATTTTGTGAATCATTCATGTCTTACAGAATGAGACACTTTCAAATAGTAGTTCATCTTCAGGTCATTTTGTTCAGACACTTTGGCTAGTTGAAAAAGTCAATATTGCGCCTGTTATCAATGATATTTATATAGGATCAGGTCAAAGCATTATAGAGTTTGTGAAAGAATTGGTCAAAAAAGTATATGGCGATTTATTGGCTGTTTACAAATTCAATGTCCAACGTAATTATGTTGATAGAAATCAAAGGAAGTCGTTAGAGCATTTGGACCCAATAGGAAGACAAATCATCACATGTAAGTTATCCAAGTAATATCATGAACTACTGTTCTTCTCTAGTGCCATTCTACACAAAACTGCAAGGCATTTGTGCTAATTTTCAGAATCAGTTCGTGTTCTCTAATCAGGTGAGATGAGTTTGACTGTAAGCTGATTAGCTAAAGGCCACTGTATAGTAATCCCTAATCCTGATCCTTAATCCTGAGTTCCTGACCTGATAAGGATCAGGAAAGGATAGGACCAGGTAAAGTCGTCCTTAACATCAATAAATTTAAGGATCCGGACGACTACATGACAAATATTTTACAGTAAGATTAGATATTGAGATGCGTAAGTTGTATAAATAAAGACGACAATTTTATTGATCTTGTACATCATTCTGAGTATTTTTTTGTTTTTGTTCACCTTGCACATGTTTAAGTACATGCATTTACATTATTTTGTTTCCGTGTTTTGTGTTTATTTGGCATATTTTAATTCCCCCTTAATTAATTTTTTTATTTTTGAATTTAAAAATTTTTCAATTTAAAATTTTAGGATTTTTAGTTTTTAATTTTATAATTTTTTTGAAATTTGTTCATTTGAAATTTTAAAATTTTTCAGTTTTAAATTCTTAAACTTTAAATTTCAATTTTTTTAATTTTGAATTTATTGATTTTAAATTTTTTAATTTTAAATTATTCAATTTTAAATTTTTTAATCTTAAATTTTTTTATTTTTAATTTTTAAATTTTAATTTTTTTAAATTTTAATTTTTTTAAATTTTAGTTTTTTTAAATTTGAATTTTTGAATTTTTAAATTTTTAAATTTTAAATTTTTAAATTTTAAATTTTTTTATTTTAAATTTTTTAATTTTAAATTTTTTAATTTTAAATTTTTTAATTTTAAATTTTTTAATTTTAAATTTTTTAATTTTAAATTTTTTTCATTTTAAATTTTTTAATTTTAAATTTTTTATAATTTTAAATTTCTTAATTTCAAATTTTTTAATTTTAAATTTTTTATAATTTTAAATTTCTTAATTTCAAATTTTTTAATTTTGGATTTTTCAATTTTAAATTTTCTGACTTAAAAAGTTTTCAATTCAAAATGTTAAAATTTTCTAAAACTTTAATTTTTTTTAATTTTAAATTTTAAATATTTTAATTTTAAATTTTTTAAATTAGTAAAGTTTGACATTAAAATTAATTAATTATTTAGAAAGTTAATTTTTTAATAAATAAAAACGCTGCAATCAATCAACAAAAGCCGCAAATCTGCCGTTTTGTTGTAAACAAACATGGCTACAATATTACAACGCGCTGTAGTTGCAAAGTGTTGCACTTGCGTAAAGTGCGCATATTTCACTGAAAAACATGAAAAATCTATTTCTTAGCCTTCTACTCTATCTTATCTGGTGGCAAATTCTTCGTTTTTGCTAATTTCACTTCATTTTTCATTCCAATTACCGGAAAATGTAACTAGGATTATGCGCAGGCTAAAGTCGTTACGCATTTGATGAGTATTTACTGTAGCGTGTAGCTTTCCCGATCCTTGAAAAGTATGGAAGGCTTGTACTTTGTTCCCAACGTCAGGAAAGCCGATCCTTTCCCGATCAGGAAGACATCGGGAACGCCTTTCCTTAACAGGTCGGGAAGGCTATCCCCATCCTGATTTCAGGATTTCGGATTGCGTCAGGATCGAAAATTTAGGGAACAAGCTTTCCTGACTCAGGAAAGGCTATTTTTTAGGGATCAGGACTACACATCGGCCTTAAGCTGAAAATGTACAGAATGACACGCTCAAGAGCTAAAATTTTATCATTTCCCAAAGCTCGTGAGGTTTGAAATAACAGAATGGGCTGTATAATATTTTGAATATTTAACCAGGAACTCAAACATTGTAACAAGATATGAGAAACCTTAAGGGAGTTATATACTCACAAAATTTTTGATAGATCTATTACTGAATTTATCAGTAGTTATGCTTCTATGTATTTACAGTTTGGATATAAATATTCAAAATTGTTGATGCTTTTTCATGGAGTTCTGTCCTTATATAAGACCCCAAAAACTCTAATATCGGTTGCTTTTTGTATTAGTAGGGTCATGGATTGCTAAAAATTTTAGGGATTGTCGTTGAGGGAAAAAATCTGAAAAAATGCCAAAACTGCTCAAATTACAGTAATATTCATTAAAAAACCAAAAAATATGTATATCCATGATACTTGGTGTTTGAAAAATTAACATTTTTGATCATTTTTCTTTCAAAAGAATTCATTTTCTACCAGAAAATTGACATTTTTTAAACTTTTCAATAGAGAGAATCAAATCCCTATGGTTAGCTAATTTCAGGGCCATGTTTGGCTAGCGAGTCTTTGAGTTCACAATATGGCTGACAATATCTGGGTTACAGTGCCCATATCATTTTTTTCCCAAATACACACATGGATTTACGATATATGTTTGTTGTATGATAAGCAGATGTTTTTTGCCAACATTACTTGTACTCAGAGTGATAATTCATCAGGATTAGCCATGATTCTAAAATTAAGCTACTAGCTAAAAATTTTAATTTATTTGAACTGCAACAACATCAATCATCATCCTTCAATATTCAACTGTAATAATAACTTTGCCAATTATTTCTTTGTAGATGTGCTGACAAAGTTTTTAAAATTGCATGAAGATGAATTGAAAATTCGGATACACAGCAAAGGCTAACATTACAACAATTTTATGAATCAGCATATAATACCATCGATCATACGATACGTTTGGCTCAATGGCCAATTATAAACGTCGTAGGAAGGGAGTGTAAAGTGTAATGTAAAGTGGAATCAATTTATTGTTTTTTCTTTAAATTTCAGAGAAATTTTCATTAATGATACGCTTTTTTACAATTATGTCATCGAAAAAATATGAATCCGACAGATACATTCACAAATGATGACAGGCGAGAGGTACAGAGTTTGTTGTTATTTATATTCTAATTTCAAACTAATTCATGACTTGTTCCTCTTATACCTCTAAGTTTTGTATGATGACCTGAAAGTCCAACAGGAAACACACTAAGAGACAAAGAAACGAGTCTGAATCGTCCATGAAACGCCCTCAGGTGCCATAATTTAGAAATTAAAAAATTGTTGATTTTTCTGCAAGCTTTATTTTAATTTTGAATATTTCTAATTCCATTTGGGAAGCATAAATTGGGGCTTTAGGACAAAAAAAAGATATGTAATCTCTTGTGACTTACTGTAAATCTGGATGAATTCAGAGAGAAGATTACTGAAACTGGAGATTAACACATGAGAAAAATAGGTTAATCTTATTATCACTGTTAAGTAATGCAAGTCTTTTTAATCTTTTTACTTGTCAATCGATTTTGAAAACTTATGTACATCATTTTGATCTTGGTGCAAAAAAAGTTTGTTTTGATTTTCTATCATGAATTTATTTGTTGACAGTTGAGATCTAGAGTTGGCAAAATGAAGCTCAGAAACTGCAGAAAAATCTCATTCTACTATATTGTATTTTCATGATTGATTCATATTTAAATAGTTTGTGACCAAAATATTGTTGATTGCAGCCTCTGTTGGGTAAGCAGAAAATACATTTTTATTGTTCTTCTGCTTTGTAACAAATTTTGGAAAATAGACTTTAACTCAAGTTTTTTGCTTTGCCTAAAGAGAGGTGTAACGTACCTGCTAAAGCAGTACCGTAAATATATAGCATACTGTATGTGATAAACATTTATTAAATATTATTCATTTTCCTATTTTATCCTCTCAAGGGTGTCTAGGATTCACACCCAAACATTCCTACAAAATTACGTGAAGTACTTTATTTTGATCCGTTCACACCCCAGTAGCCCAATTAAGATGCCCCAATTAATTTGCACAAACGGCAGCTGGTCCCCTAGAACCTACACTGAACCACACATTCCACGGCTACCGTAATCCCCCCTAAAAATTGTAAACAACACCTGCACACAGTAAAATAAGTAAAAGCCCCGCCAGACAGTAGTCTCAAGTGCAAGGGTAGCGGCGGCCCCACAAAACATGTGTATTCAGAGAAACAGATACAGGAAGCATGCACAGAAGCACAGAGGTGTGGCTAGGCCCATGGTAGGAAGCAAGCAATACATGAAAAGCATACCGTACTAGAAAAGTGTTAAAGGGCGTAACTAAGTAAGCATGAAAAGCAAAGCAGGAAGCGACGATTGGCGGAAGAAGATGGACAGAAGCACGACCTCCTGCGACGCCCAGGGAGTGGCCAAAAACGTCATATAAAAAGAGAAGCAAAGTGTGATTTTGATCATTATTATTGTTGTAATTCTCCATTTTGATCCCCGCGCCCCGTTTATTTGCAAGCGTTTTAAATTGTGAGCGAGCACCCATTTTTCGGAAGCAGTTAAGCCATTGTTGTAGCTCGCCGCGTTTCCCGTTTATTGTTGTCGACGTCTCAAAGCAGCCATCAATTATTATTGTCCGTGTATCGCCCGTATTCCCCTTCTCCCCCTCCATTATAGCCGTTTCCGCGGTAACGTCCAATTGGTTAAAGTAAAGTGCTTCACAAAATCTGGTTGTTACATATTTTGGTGACCATACCGTACCATTAACCACTGGAACTCCCTGCCCCCAATTAGGTGTACTCTTATCCGGGCATTTTGAAGCATTAGATAATACAGTAGTAATTATCTCATACAGTAAGACAGTATTCGTAGAAAGCAAACTGGAAATCTCCTCCAACAAAACATTAAGCGATACATTTGTACGAATACAGCGTGAAGCAAAAATTGAAGCATTTAAGCAGAAATCCCTGCATAAACCAAGAATGACCCACCAAAGGCAAGATCATTCAGGAGAAATTGTTAGAGAACAGATAAACGATTTATTTTCAGAACATTTTCGTACTCTACGCACACAATTGAATCAGAATACAGTAAACCCTACCCTAATAGACGATCTAAGAACAGCAAACATTCGTGATAACATGGCAAATAATTTTTATGCCAAACCTACAGTATTAACGGGCAGCGTGACCCAACATTTTGGTGAATGGAATAAATGTTTAGAACTGTTCATGGCACTTCAAGGCATGAAAGATACAGACGTACAGTTAAAGTTGGCATGTTTAGAGATTCATTTAGGAGGAGCCGCGTTAGCAAAATTCAAAAGTTTAGCCAATTCCGAAAACCCTCCCCACACCTACGAGCAGTATAAAGTCGCATTACAGGCATTTTTCCCAAACAATAGAGATAATGAGCTACATCAACAATTCTTACCCAAAAGAAAACAAAAGCGATCAGAAACAGTAACTGAATTTTTGTTTGATCTAGAACACCTCGCAACCCTCCCCTAGTCTTACTTTAACACAGAGGCACGAGAAATGATCATAAAACCCCTCTTTGTAGAAGGCATGCAAAACGAAATCAGGGAAGCAATTAAGTATAGATGGTTCACGACCCTAAAAGAAATGTCAGACGAAGCAGCTTACATTGAACAGCAAATCCTTAGAAATGAGTTAAAGTCCAACGCCCTTCCCTTTATACCCCCAAAACCCGAACCCATCTTTTCCCTAACCAAAAATACAGACCAACAGGACCTTTTGCATCAGTTAGAACAACAAGTAAAAGATTTACAGTTGCAGATCAAACAAAAACCTCAACCCCCACAACAGAGTAGCTACAACAATTTCAGTAACAACACTTACAGTAGGAATAATGCTTACAGGAACAATACTAACCCTAGGCAACCCACATGCTTTTAGTGTGGACAACTTGGACACGTAGCCTGTAATTGTAAATCAGTAGGCACCCGAAAATCATGTGAAATCTGTTTTCGTAATAATCACAGTACATGTGATTGTAAAAGCCGATGCATCCACTGCTCCCACACAGGACATAGATCTGATAACTGCCTTTCAAAACCCTACTCAAATTTTCAATGTTTTCTATGCAAGCAGAGAGGTCATACAAGTAGGTACTGTCCGAATCAACAGAGTCCTAATATTCAAAATTGCATTGAGTACAGGCAACCCCAACCCCTCATGGACATTGATGACCCCACATTTTACTCAACATTACCCGCCATAACTTACCGCCCTCAGACTACTTTAGGAACTATCATGCCCAACACCCACCGCCGTAGTCAGGAGGAGTACGTCCTCGACCTGGACGTACCCGATTGGTGCGCCATGTCACCACCCCCAGGCCCAAAGCAGCCAAAGTTGAAAAATCGCCGCCCACCATCCCGGCAGGCTAAAAGATTCCCCGAAAACAAGACACTAAGTCGCCCACCGCCCCCGAAACCCCATCCAAAACAGGTCGTAACTTGTTGTCCCTTCTCCACGGCCTGACCCCCGAACCCTACCAATTCCGCCCCTGCCAAACACTGCTACCGACCCCCACAAGTAAGCAAATCCAAACCCCATCCCATGACTCAACTTCTAAAGTTTCACAGACTGTTCAGATTGCAAACCAGCCACCCCCCAGCTCAAAACGGCAAAACACCAACTGCCACGCCAAACCCCCCAGAACCAAAATATACAATGCCCTGCTGCCTCCAATAAAACATTGTATTGGCCCATGTTTTGTATTTTTCTTTGTATAATAATCCCCACATCGTGTAGTGCCCAATTTCAGATCTGTGGAACTTCATTGAGCAATCACTCAGACAGCATACCAAAACTTGTATCATGCATGCCCCCTTCCACAGTAGACAAACCCGTACAGACATTCGGAAAAATCTATATCCCCCCCACTAAACCTCACATAATGGATGCATACGAATGCTGACCGAACCGAAATGCAAAATCTAACCCCACATGTTTGTAAGGCAATCGTTATAGACAAAGAACACAACGGTCAAAAATTATACGACACCCAACCAGGATTTTGGCCAACAAATAACTCCCTAAGCGTAGAATACACATGGTGTTGTACAGACCACTGTACGTCGTTCACTAACATCATCATAGAAATAGGACAAAAAGCATCTTGGAATGGAAAATCTATGACAGGTACATTAGGTGACCTGGGGTCATGCAAACTAACATCAGGTCATTGTGTCACAGCCGACAGATCCATAATCTGGAATGAAACAGCATTCGAAAACTTATGCCCCTTGGAATGCAAAAATACACATCCCATAAAACTCACGCAAACCCACATGATAATAGAAGAACTACAAGGTGCTTTCTCCGTTAAAAATACACTCTTTTCGAACCTCAACTGCCCAGAAATCCAAGACAGCATTCTAACCGAACAAGGCATTGTTGTACAATTAGACAAAAGCACCCCACATCGTAACACATTTTTAACCCCAAAAACCAACAAAACTCATACTACATTATACGATTTTGATGATTTTGAACCCATTAACGCAAAACTAAACTATCCAGCAGAAAAAATTCAGGAATTCGAAATCCAAAATTTCAAAAACGTATGGAGTGAATTATGCAGACAGGCGCAGCGTCACCTTGATCTAGTATGGCAAATTTTACGCCTTGATGCAACCCTTGGGGTGCGTGCATTCCTACAGCGAACTGACATGATAGCAGAATTCACAGGAGAAGCCCTCACAGTCTGGCCCTGTAAACAAGTAAATGCATCTAAAGTCTTTTACAACCATAAAATCAACCAAACATGTTACAAACTTTTACCCATTCTCGTAGGAACCGAACTCATGTTTTCGAACCCAGGAGGCAACAATTTGACCCCTTTTTCACAAACCCTTGACTGCCATCACATGCATGTAGCCCTCTACAAACAGAATAATACATGGGTCAGTGAAACAGGATCCCCGCATGTCACAAATTTACCTTTAGAAATCGTCTGGAACCAAAATTTCTCCCTTTTCCATTTTAATACACCCGCAATTTTTCATGATCAACTTGCAACTATTTCAACCAACTTACTCTTTTTGGAACAATACATTTACAAAACTCACACACTCGAAAACGTTGTTAAAAAACTCGTCAATTACACCACCAAAATGTCCCTTCACTCAGATAAGTTTACAATATGATCTCAGGCACTGGCCAAGCAATTGGAAATACCCTCTCTGGTGCCAGCCAAGGCATAGAACATGTAATAACCGGTACCACCCAAAGTCTCACAGACCGATTAAACAAATTACTCAAAGGACCCCTGCAAATCATTATCAATCTAGCCGTTATTACTGTAGTTATTGCAGGCGTCTTTTATTCTTTTCTCATTCTTCGGAAATATTTCCCTTCTCCAAAGCATCATGCCACAAATGAACATGCATAGGAAATACCGTCACACAACACACATTTACGTGAGACCATTCCCCCATCATTCAGCCATGCTCTCTTAGAATTAGCTAATCGTCGTGGGGCACAAATGCAGCAGAAATGCGTCCTTGTCGATATTGATACCCCCGAACTCCTGCAATCGAACTCATTAATCAAATTCACCAATCTGGATCAAACGAGCCACCCCAAAACGTACCTGAGAAACATACCCCTCATATTCTAATCACACTTAATGGCAAATTAATTACAAAAGGCATGATTGACAGTGGTGCCGTATACTCACTCATTGATTCACGGATCACTCAAATTCTACAGTTAGACATGAAACCCCTGCTAGTCCAAGCAAAAGCAGCAGATAACCTCCCAATTCACTTTGTAGGAACCATTTTTTTTACAGTAACAGCTTAAACTATCCAGGAAACAATAATGGTCCATGTCCAAAAAGATTGCACAGCAGACATCCTTTTAGGCAAAAACTTTCTGTCGATTTTCGGAATACACTATCAACAATCAGAAATCCCAAGTCAAATTTGGCAATGTCATACTACCCTGTGATGGCCTAGAATATAGCCCCCTTTCGACCCATGGTGGAACCTATCTAGACGAAAAATTAGAATTACCACCCCGTACAGTAACCGAATTTACTGTCCCCTTGCCCAAATCGTACGTACAAGTTAAACAGCTTGAATTTACTCCGAAACCCAAACAGAATCCCAAAGTTCATTTCCCAGCTTGTGTCTCTGAAAACCAAAACAGTCACATACACATATCGGTCCTAAACACACAAGAAACAGCCCAAACTCTTTACCCTGGAACATGCATCCGTACAGTCTCCTGTTACATCCCAAAACAAAATGCTCCCGCTAACGTAACCCCCTCCACACAAAACCAGCCCAACCATTTTGATACATTCACATGGTTAAAAGAAAATGTTAATTTAACCTCCAGTGACCTCACAGAAACCAAAAAAACTCAGCTTCTACGCGCCCTATTGAAGTACCCTACGTTATATGCTAAATCCAAAATGGACGTAGGTAGAACCACCCTTGTTTCACATGCAATTGACACCAATGGCTCCCAACCTGTAGGCAGGCACCTATTTCGGACTTCCCCAAAGGAAAAGCAAATCATACAAGCAGAAGTTGAGCAACTCGCAGCAGCAGGTGTCATAAGCCAAAGCAATTCTCCATGGTGTATCAACACAGTTTTAGTCCCCAAAAAAGATGGAGGCCATCGTTTATGCATTGATTTTCGAGGCCTCAATAAAGTAACCAAAAAAGATACCTACCCTCTGCCCCGCATAGACGAAATTCTAGACACCCTGCATGGAATGAAATATTTTACATCCCTCGACCTGTCCAATGCTTATTACTCCATTCCAATTGCAGAAGGTGACAGAGAAAAAACAGCCTTTAATTGCTCATCCGGGCAATATCAGTTCAATTATCTCCCCTCCGGCCTCACAAATGCCCCGGCCACATTCCAAAGATTAATGGACGTTATCCTTTTGGGAGTGCAATGGAACACATGCCTTGTCTATCTAGACGATGTTTTAGTCTTCGCAGACTCCCATGCCCAAATGCTGGAACGTTTAGACACTGTTCTTGCCCGATTCTCTCAAGCAGGCCTTAAACTGAACATACAAAAATGCAAATTCTGCCAGCCCCAAGTCCAATACTTAGGCCACATCATTTCTCAGCAAGGCATTTCACCAGACCCCAATGAGGTACAGTCCATTTATGACATACCCACACCCAAAAGCTCAAAAGAAGTCAAGTCATTTCTTGGCCTACCCTCTTATTATGGTAGATTCATGCCGAACTGCTCCCAAATTTCCAGTCCCCTCACAGTCCTACTCAAAAAGAATTCGGAATTTTCCTGGGGCCCTGAACAGCAAAACGCATTCACTAAACTAAAAGAATTGTTAATTCATGCCCCAATACTGCAGCATCCCGATTTCACCAAACTGTTTATTCTGCAAACTGATGCCTCCAAACTCGGAATCAACACCATTCTCAGCCAATTAGACAGTAAAGGTCAGGATCGCCCCATCGCTTTTGGGAGCCGCACATTGAAACCCGCAGAATGCAACTACCCAATAACTGAGTTGGAAACCCTAGCAGTAGTTGAGTTTGTCAAGTATTTCCGCCCCTATCTTTTCCAGCAACATGCCATTGTACCCACTGACCATACTGCAGTTCAGGCAGTCTTACAGAAGGAAAACCTGTCCCCTCGCATTGCCCGTTGGGGATTAGCCCTCTCCGGTATTCAGCTAGACATTCGACCTAAGAAAGCTAACCACAATGCAGATGCTGTTTCTCGATTCCCCTCACAGACAGCGAAGCAATCCTTTGATATTGAACAACTAGAAACCCGCCCTGAAATATCAACCATCAATTCTGTTCTTGAAGCTGAAGCAACTGAACAAGAAGAGCAACAGAAAAATTTTGCCAAACTATAACGCACTGATCCAACTGTCAAAAGTATCTTAGCAAAAATCACCCAAAAACACCCCCTTACTCTGATCAATTTCGCAGTGCATCAAAACATCCTCTTTCATATAATCAACAAGCAGGCAAAACTATACATCCCCAAGTCCCAAGTACAGCATCTCATTGCCTCTCATCATGACAGCAAATTCACAGGTCATTTCGCTGCCAGGAAAACTTTACACTTGCTTAGGCAAAAATATTTTTGGCCCCAAATGAGCCGTGATATCAAACATTACTGCAAAACTTGCCACCCATGCCAGACACAAAAAGCCCTCCGACACAGAATACATGGGAATCTGGTACCGATTCAGCGGACTAGCCCATTTGATAGAGTTGGTGTTGATTGCATGGGGCCGTTACCCCCAACTGAAGATGGCAACCGATTCATTGTCGTTTTCATGGATTATTTCACCAAATATGTGGAGGCATTCCCGACCCCTGACATCACTGCAGCCACTGTCGCCAAGTTATTCGTAACCAAAATTGTTTGCCGTCATGGGTCCCCAAAAATCATCTATTGTGATCGTGGCTCCGATTTTGTATCCGATCTCTTTTCACAGATCACTACTTTATGCAACACTCAGAAAATTCATACCACCCCATACCATCCTATTGCCAATGGGGATGTTGAGCGTTGCAACCAGACCTTAGCCACCCGTATCCGCATGTACATTAATTCAAATCACACTGATTGGGATACTTATCTACCATATGCTGTTTTTTCGATCAACATTCATAAGAATGATAGCACCTCATATCCCCCATTTGAATTGCACCACGGTAGACAGGCTAATCTTCCATCAGACACAGCTTTAAATTTTTTCCCCACATCCTACATGGTTGATTTAGACGATTACGCCCTTCGTGTAAAATCTCACTTTACAGAAGCACTCTCAACCGTACAGAAAAGCTTACAAAAAGCCCAAGATCACTATACCCGTCAGTATAACAAGCATGCTCAGAACATACATTACAAGGCAGGTGATCTCATTCTCTACAAAAATCATTCATGTAAACAAGGGCTGACTCCCAAATTCCTCCCTCCCCAAAACCGGCCCTATACAGTTACAAATTTCATGTACCCCAACCTTACACTCAAACACCCCCATAAGAATATTACATTTACGGTACATGTCAACAAGACAACCTTTTTTTACCCTCGAAAAGCACCTACCGAAACTGCCCCCACCCCTCCTCACCCTCGAAAGCCTTGAACGAGGACGTTCAACTCCGGAAGGAGGGGAATGTAACGTACCTGCTAAAGCAGAACTGTAAATATATAGCATACTGTATGTGATAAACGTTTATTAAATATTATTCATTTTCCTATTTTATCATCTCAAGGGTGTCTGGGATTCACACCCAAACATTCCTACAAAATTATGTGAAGTACTTTATTTTGATCCGTTCACACCCCAGTAGCCCAATTAAGATGTCCCAATTAATTTGCACAAACGGCAGCTGGTCCCCTAGAACCTACACTAAACCACACATTCAACGGCTACCGTAATCCCCCGTAAAAATCGTAAACAACACCTGCACACAGTAAAATAAGTAAAAGCCCCGCCAGACAGTAGTCTCAAGTGCAAGGGTAGCGGCGGCCCCACAAAACATGTGTATTCAGAGAAACAGATACAGGAAGCATGCACAGAAGCACAGAGGTGTGGCTAGGCCCACCGTAGGAAGCAAGCAATACACAAAAAGCATACTGTACTAGAAAAGTGTTAAAGGGCGTAACTAAGTAAGCATGAAAAGCAAAGCAGGAAGCGACGATTGGCGGAAGAAGATGGACAGAAGCACGACCTCCCGCGACGCCCAGGGAGTGGCCAAAAACGTCATATAAAAAGAGAAGCAAAGCGTGATTTTGATCATTATTATTGTCGTAATTCTCTGTTTTGATCCCCGCCCCCCGTTTATTTGCAAGCATTTTATATTGTGAGCAAGTGCCCCTTTTTCCGAAGCAGTTAAGCCCTTGTTGTAGCTCGCCGCGTTGCCCGTTTATTGTTGTCGATGTCTCAGAGCAGCTGTTGATTATTATTGTCCATGTATCGCCCGTATTCCCGTTCCCCCTGCTCCGTTATAGCTTTTTCCACCGTAACCTCCAATTGGTTAAAGTAAAGTGCTTCACAAAATCTGGTCATTACAGATTGATTCATATTTAAATAGTTTGTGACCAAAATTTTGTTGATTGCAGCCTCTGTTGGGTAAGCAGAAAATACATTTTTATTGTTCTTCTACTGTGTAACAAATTTTGGAAAATAGACTTTAACTCAAGTTTTTTGCTTTGCCTAAAGCGAGGCTCTTTAGGAGCTTTGACCCTTTTATAATCTGTTTTTTTATGAAATGCTTCCAAATAAAAAAGTGACACAAATCAGTATTGTGGTAAGAATCGTTCACATGACTTACTGCAAATATTTTTCCTCAAAATTTGTTAAAAGTGAGGTCAGAGTGCTCAGAAATTTCCAGTCCAATATGATATATCGTTTGTCAGAAAATCTGAAATACAACTTGCTTTCTAGTTTCAATATTTAGAAGCATTTCAAGGAAAACAAACTATAGTTCCTCCTGTGTTCCTCGAAATAATTGTTTTGTGTTTTAATTTTCGCCAATATAAGTATAATTGTAATTTACCTCATTGATTGCCGAATTCTCTGTTTTTATATCATTCCATGTTTTATTGAATGCATATGAACGATGCAATGTTTATCGAAGTGCTTTATTTTTATTACAGAGTAAAATATATACATATGTATTGGGTGATGAACAAGCTACAACTAAGCATGTGTTAGGCTGTTGTGGGGTCAAGATGATGTAACTGACCTTTGGGTTTAGACAAAGGAAGTTGCAACAGTTCTAACCACAGGCTAACAACAACAATAAACTAAAACTCTCTCACACGGTTCACCAGATACTCCCCATACAGTTCACCAGATACTCTCACATGGTTCACCAGATACTCCCAATAAAAAACCATACTATTTTTCACAATGAACAATAAACACAAAATCTGCGAAACAGTGGCCGCATCTTTCTATGCAAATTTTATTTTTCTTTCTGCCACTTTTTGCTGCATCCTACCACCTGCGCACTGAGGCCGGAAGCTGAACACATGCACTTGTGGCAACACGGACATCCCTTGGCCCTCAAAACCAACCAACAGGAGGTGAAAACCTTCCTGCAGCCTGAGTCTCATACTGAGGCCCCCACTGCATATTAGTTTTCCCCTCCGAAAACAAATTTTTGGGGCTACCCCCTCCAAGATGTGATCCAGCCCCTACCAGGTCCTTTAGGTGATGGCGACTTTGATAAATCCATTCGGCAGAGCACTCCTTTTCAGGGTACCCGTACAATCATGAATGTAGTTCAGCCTGGACTTTGAAGTTGATCTGTGCCTAGATCTGGGGTGCCACCATTCCTCTTCTCCCGTGTACTGGTTCTAACAGCGTAGGGGTTGAGCTGGGCTTCCTCTATGGTCGGCCGCTCCCCACTTTGCCCCATCCAATACAAATCACACAATAAAAAATATTTTTATCAAATATTTCAATTACCTGATTACAAAATAGTTTTATAAACATGAATAAAAATTTTTTCAGGTCTCCATCTTTTCCAGGCCCTGAAAGTGATGAGAAAAATATGAGGGCTATGTACACACCCGAAATAAGATGGACGGAAAGAATGAATTTTGCTGGGCAAGTTTTGAGCACTGAGAACAAGTAAGATTTTAAAAATTCAAAGCAACAATAAAAGGAGATAATATATTTTTTTGTATTTTGTGTTATATTTGTGCCTTTGTATTTTTGTATTTTTTGAAATAAAATTAGTATGAAATAATGAATTTTGGTCCAAAAACGATGCAGCTATATAAAATTATTGTTGCCCGCTGCCACCATAATGGCTGTATTGGAAGCTACCACGGCAAGGATAGGGACCAGCCCAAGCTCCACGACCCCTGAGGAATCCCCCAAAAACTCCTTGGGGTTGGGTCACACGAGGGGCCCCAGACATCGCCTGACCTCTATACGGTTGGGGATTCACCATCCGTATGGGTCTTCCTTGACCCTGTCCCTGACCCCGGCCTCAGCCATATCCCCCTCCAGCCCCCCTCTTGTACAAGCCCTGAGTGGAACTTACCGAAGATACTCCAGAAGCTGAGGTACTGGACCTACCTTGACTCTGTTGATTCGCATATTGCAATTTAAATACTCCAGGCTGTTGCCTCCTAGTCCTGGAGGTATCTCTAGGTTGCCTTTCTGTTAAAATAGCAATCTTGAAGGGTTGCCCCTGCTCATCCTTGGCCTTCTGGAATTTACCAGAAAACCTTTGCACCATATCAGACAACCTTCTCTTTGCTCTCATATCCATTGCAGTTTGCTGGCATTCCTGCATTCAGTTGGTATACGCTTCCTGAATGCAGTACTACCCTCTCCCCACAAGTAGATTGAATAGTACTTCTCTATCACAAATGACTTGGCCCATGCATCAACTGCACCAATGTGTCTCGGGCCCAACTGATGTTGTTCCAACTTTAGCAACATAAGTATCTCACGGCTGCCATCACTATCTCTGCATCAAAATGATGAAACCAATTGGGCATCAATTTGAGCCAAATATACTCCCAAATGGGCTCAGGAACGTTTATGTGATCATACAGGAAACCACCTTGAACTTCAAAGTGATCCCCTTAGTTCCCATAAAGCTCCTCTACTCCATTATTCACTAATGCCCAGATGATTTGATTCCTATCATCATCTGGCATATCTTAAGCAAAACATTTGATCACCTACCGTGTCAAAAAATCTATCCTTCCTTCCACAACTGGAAATTTCTTATGGATGTCCCAGTAGTCTCTCAAATTAGAACTCAGGTACTCAAAAGTTACTTCTTTATCTCTACTTCTCTTGACCAGCTTAGTCGGTTCCGACCTAGAGGTTTTAGAAATAACTTTTTTCCCAGAGGAACTGCTCTGGATCTGCTGAGAAGTCTGCTCCACTTTAGACATGGGCTTCCCCAAAGTACCTTTTGTCGTTGCACTTACCTGAGATGCAGTCGATTTACTGGGTATTTTGGCTGAGGCTACCGTTGACTGCACTTGACTCAGAACTTGCAGTTCCAGGCGTCTGGCTCACCGGCGTGTTTGTCGTCTTGGACTTAGTTGAATTGGTCAATAAAGTTGTGGATCCAACAAATTTCGAGTCCACAGATGCAGAACTCCCTGTCTTCTCTCCTTCATCATCACTGATTTCAATCACATCTTCCCCCTCTCTCCTTTTAGCCCTATTGGCCTTTTGGACTAACTTCCTTCTTCCTAACCTTTTAATCTGGTCATCTGTACAACCCTCTTGTCTAAACTTTCTGACTTCATGGGGGGTATAAATGTCTGGTATACCAACATCTATTCCTGGATCTCTTGGCGCTATTTGAACTGCCAGCACCCCCTTGCTGACCGCAGGTTGGATGGCCTGCATACTAGCTGACTCAACCGCCAATTTCGGGATATGATAAGCAGTAGGCGACTTCACTGGAGTTTGCATGGCTGTAGGTGCTGCCAGGGGCGTCCGCTGAACAATAAAACCAGCCAGTACTTGCTCCAGCAGCTTATGCTGCTGATCTAATCTGGCTTTCTGCTCCACAAGCTGTTTAACAAAAATCTCCTTTTGTCTGTTGATTTCTTTCTCAGCTTGCTCCCTGGGCCTTGCTTCAATTTCTGCTATGGTTGGACTTGCAGCAATTGTTATCAGATTGCTTTCATCCATCATCTGTTCAGCCCTAACATCCAACCCAGAAAGTAAACTTTCTGTCTGGTCTACTAAGGACGTTACATGTGTTTCCTCATCAGGCTGGAGAGATGATTCAACAGTGAACTCCTTGTATACTTCTAAATCATATCCCTCCTGATTCAAATATCTCGGGGTGTTGAGGTCTGCAGGTGTCGCTTGTTGCTGTGCTTTCACCGCAACAGGCTCAGCCTGCATCCCCTGCACCTGATCCATCTTACTCTTATCAACTCCAGATTGCTGACTTGCCGTTGTGCTTACCTTAGTGCCTGTAACTGGCACTGATGGTTGCTTACCTATCTGCATCACCACAACCTTATCGCCAATATGTGTAATCTGGATACCTGGAGCATCAGAGGGCAATGTCGGCTCAAAGAATGGCAGTTCATAACCTGGAACGTATTCCAGTTGATATGCCAACACCCTTTTCTTCTGATTTTCTTTCCTAGCATCCTCGCTCATATCTATCGGACATCGCAAACCAGGCACTTGGACAGCCATTTGACGGAAATAAAATCTTTGGTAGCAGTATGGGTTGTCCTTGTACTGCCCACATTCCACCAAATGCTTCAATCTTTTTGCCAGTCTTTGCTGCCACAATTTTGTCTTGGGCTGAAATCGGATCGGCATGAACCTGAAACAATTTCCTAAACAAGTAATTGCACGGCCTTTGGTTGGCCTATGCACTTCTGTCACTGGAAGACTATTCAAAAAGGATAAATACTGTCCGTACCTATCTCCCCTCCACAACATCTTCAAGATTTTCTCCTTTCCCTCAGGGCTGGAGGATTTCAAATAGTTGTGGTCAAGGAGAGAGGTAAGGTACTCCTCTCCTTCCTCTCTGCAATGTGGCCAAAATAAATGAAATGTAAGGGGAAGTTTGTTGCACACTGCGTCCAAATTCTTAAAATTGTCTTCAATCAATATTTCTGAATATGGAGCGATATCCATGCTACAGTTTTGTCTTACGTAAGAGTCTTTACCATTCAATATGTTGACTGGTTCATACTCGTGGTAATCAACTTCCAGAGATGTTATCTCCAACAACTGCTTAGTTTCTTTCCTATACGTTAGGAAATTTTCATATAACACCATGGATACTGGTTCATCAAGTCTACTAAAACTTTTTCCTTGATTAACCATATCCACTACCTTTTTCGTAATGCCAGCTCTAATCTGCTTTTCTGACAAAGCTTCTTGGAACTCTTCATCTTCACTTACCATATCATAACCATCCACATTCTTACTTTTCTCCTTGACTGTATAATCCGGATGAATACCTTTAGAGATGCTTATATCTCTCCCTCTGTTCGGATTTGCTTCATAATGAGGGAAGCTGTACTCTGTATAGCCTCCAAATGAGGTGTCCAATTGGGCAGCCATACAGGCATACATCTCCTGCCTCATTACGTGATATATAGCTGATGATTGTGGCTCTTCTACTTCCTGACTTCCACAAAAGGTTTGCGGTAAGTACTCGCCTTTAATCATTTTGAAAAATCTATATATCCTAAAGGCCCTTACCTGAATCTGATCTGCTTTCATCAGATCATGTGGAAAATATTGGAATGGGACCTCGACTTCCATAGCTAACTCATAGTGGAAAAATGCTAGGAAAACCAAAAATGAGTAGTAGGCGTCCAGTGCTGAATACCTTAGTTCAAACTGTGTCAAAGTGTGCCTACAGAATCATTCACGTTGTGCTCTCTGATGGAAATCCATTTGGAAATAACCAATGTCTGCCAGATACAACTCCATGAACAACCCTTTCAGCTTGAACATCTCCGGGCAAAGTTCCAACTTCATGGAAATTGCCAAAAATCTTCCATTTAACTCGTCTCCTACCTTGGCTATGTCAGAGTAAGGGCCATATGAAGACATAACTCTATGTTTGATCTCTGCTGTCAGATCAATATCTTGGTGCTTTCTTCCTGCACCATTAACATTCCAAATGGCAACCAGATCTGTAACCAAGTTGTATCCAACGAGAAGCATGTCTGAATCTAAGAGCTCATGGATGAGCCTCCATTACTTCGGCATGATTGTCGTAGTATCTACAACAAAGGTGTCTCCAGTCACCGTTGAAAATCCTTTTTGGATTTTCCCTTTTGGGTTATCAACCCCAGAAGTCGCAAAAACTTTACTAACATACTCCTGCATAACCTTTTCGGTATCAAAACTGATAATTGGCTGTCCTCGAAACCTACTATCTTTCAAGGTTTCGATCATCTGAGCCACCTTACCTATTTCTACCATTTTCGGTTCCATCAATTCCAATCAGAAATCTTCCTGAAATTCATTGCAAACCATAGGTCTAATTCAACCACTCTTGTCAGGGTCTAAGTTCTTTAAAAGAAAACTAGGTAGGAGTACTGTAAGGATAACACAATTTGATATGCAGGTATTTGGCCCCTGAATACTTATGTCCTTGGGTAGTTTAACAAGTGGATTTGTAATTTTAAGATTTATTGGACACTTATCAAATTTAATATACACTAGTACATACTTGGAAATGAATAGGGCATGAACCTATTCTTCGGATACTGTTGGCGGTACATATTCATCGATATAATGATATATATATATATAGAAATAAGTAAACGATTCCAATAAATGAACGAAATAAAATGCAGTAATGAACTGAACTGGACTGAAGATACTGAACTGAACGAGCTAGAATGGACTGAACCGGAATTGAACCAGAATTGAACTGAGGATAAGAGTTACAGGCTCTTATATACAGCTTTTCATGCTAGATTGGTTTAATTAACTTCTGCTATCTTATCTTTTGATTAATGTTTGTTTTTGTTTATTTCACACCATATGTGTGTGCTCTAGCAGGAGCAAAGGTTACTGTATTTTTATTTAAGAGGTCTAGGGGATTATTTGCCTCTTTTGACCCATCTGCTTCCATTTCTGGTAGTTCATCTTGTTTTAGGAGGCCTGTGTTTAAGATCGGCCATAACTCCCATTTATTTTATACAACATATATTTTTGAACCCTTAGAGGATTCCATATGGTCGGAACCTTTTGATACTTACTTTGTACAGTATTTTTATTTTCCACTGAACCGATATTTCAAGGTTCATTAGGTTTATAAGTTATCTTTCGAGATTAGGTTTGCATGATTGATAATATTTTCAGTTTGGTTCCATATGTGCAAAATTTAAGTGAAGCGATAAAAATTAAGATAATAGTAAAATAACTACAGTAGGAATTGACTTGAATCGCGAAATTTACATGCTTTTCTCACAAACACTACTAAAATTTATGTTTGAATTTTCACTTTTGCTTGACATTCCTCTCCTTCTAGAATTGAACGTCCTCGTTCATTTTGCGACTTCTCAAATTGTACCTGATTTCATGCTTCATTGTTCCATCTTTGTCGGTTTGTATTTTGCCATATTTGTTGGATGGTCCTTCTATAATTTGGGGCGTCCGTCCATAATAAGGCTTTGTTCGGTTGACATGAATTACTTCCACTCCATTGGTTCGTGTGGGATTTTCTATCTCCAGATTTGGATAATTTATTGCCTTCACTTTATAAGGTCCTTCATAGATAGGCATTAGTTCCTTTATGAGACCTTTTTTGATGGTCTCTTTCAAGACTAGGTCATTTACTCTATAGTCCACATTTTTTGCCTTTTTGTCATACACCTTTTTGTATGCACTTTGTGCCTTTTCTATTTGTTCCTGGACTATGTTCAAAGCCATAGTGAAGTGTTTCTTGACCTCTGCATCATAAGTAGCCAAGTCTAAGAAATAAAGAGGTTGTGTATGATTGATGACCACATCAATAGGCAATTTTGGAACTCGCCCATAAATTACTTCAAAAGGTGAGAATTGTGTGGATGCGTTTGTATGTATGTTGGTGGAAAACACTGCATAAGGCAGGTGTTCATCCCAATCAGTTTGGTTTTTGTCCACATACATTCTAATTCTTGTGGCAATTGTTTGATTAGATCTTTCTACTTCTCCATTAGCAATACGATGGTAGGCAGTAGTATGTATCTTGTGCACACCCATAAGCTTTGTGATTTCTTTCATAAGGTCAGATGTAAAATCACTTGCCCTATCAGATTGTAGTATTTGTGGTGCTCCATGTCTACAAACTATTTTTGTGATGAAGATTTTAGCAATAGTTTCTGCTGTTATATTAGATACAGCAAAGGCTTCTACATATTTTGTGAAGTGATCAATGAAGACAACTATGAATCTGTTTCCATTTTCTGTCATAGGTAGTGGTCCCATACAATCTACAGCAATTCTATCAAAAGGTCCACTTGTTAATATTGGCTTCAGATTTGCTTTAATTTTATGTCGTACTGGTTTATTTATTTGACATTTATTACACATTTTACAATAGAGTTGGACATCTTTGTGCAAAGTATTCCAGTGATAACGTTTTGAAATCGGTTGTATGGTTTTCTTTGCACCAAAGTGTCCAGCTAATTCATCATCATGATTAGATTCAATAATTAATTTCTTCATTGATTGCCGGATTATTATTTTTTTTATCCCCTTTTTATTAAGAAATAATATTTCATTCTCAAGACAAAAGGATTTTACATGTTCTGAAGGTAAGCAACCTTTTCTTATGTTATTTATGACCTCTTTAAGTTCAGGATGATTTTGTTGCAAAGATTTTAGATCAATTTCCTGGTGATCAGTGTTCAGACAGACAACACTATTATCTTTTACAGACGGTCGATAATTTTCCTCATTATCAATATCATAAGATTGTTTAGCAATAGGATTAGGATTTCTAGAAAGTGCATCAGCATTGGCATTTTTGGACCCTTTTCTTGGTCGAATATCAAGTTTTGTGCCAGCTAAAGCATAACCCCATCTGTTTATTCGAGCAGATGCATTTTCTTTTTCTAACACTGCTTTGACTGCAGTGTGGTCTGTTTCTACTATAACTTCTTGCTGATAGAGATAGCATCGAAAATATTTTACAAATTCGACAACAGCTAGAGTTTCTAATTCAGTTATTGGATAATTTTTCTCAGCTGGTTTAAGAGCTCGAGATGCAAAAGCAATAGGATGTTCCAGATCATCCTTCCCAATTTGACTCAATACTGCACCAATTCCTTCTTTTGATGCATCAGTTTGAAGTATAAATTGTTTTGTAAAGTCAGGATGCATAAGTATTGGTTCTTGCATCAACTTCTTCTTTAATTCTTCAAAGGCTTTATTTTCTCTTTCTTCCCATTTAAAGTCTTGTCCTTTTTTCAATAGTTTGGTCAATGGGTTTGATATTTGTGCACATTTAGGAATGAATTTTCTGTAATAGGATATGAGGCCTAAGAATGATTTTACTTCTTTTACATTTTTAGGTGGCATCATATTTTCCACTGCTCCAATCTTTTTAGTATCAGGTTTAATACCATCTTGACTTATGATATGACCAAGATACTCGACTTCTTTTTGTGAGAATTTACATTTATCTATTCTTAATTTTAAACCACCCTCATACAATCTGTCAAGGATGATCTTCAGACGATCAAGCATTTCCTTGTGATCCTTTCCAAAAACTAATATATCATCCAGGTATACCAAACAAATGTTCCATTGTAAGCCTGATAATAGTAGATCCATAAGTCTTTGGAATGTTGCAGGAGCATTGCATAGCCCAAATGGAAGATAGTTGAATTCAAAAAGACCAACAGGAGTAGTGAAAGCTGTTTTTTCTTTATCTTCAGGTGAGATTGGTATAGTCCAATAAGCATTAGCTTGATCCAAAGTGGTGAAATATTTCATATTATTTAAAGTGTCTAAGATGTCATCAATTCTTGGTAATGGGTAGACATCTTTCTTTGTTACTGAATTGAGTTTTCGAAAATCTATACACAATCTATGGCCTCCATCTTTTTTTCGTACAAGAACAACATTTGTTGACCAAGGTGATGTACTTTTTGAGATTATTCCTTTTTCTTCCAATGCTTTAACTTCAGCCATGATTATTTCTTTCTCTTTTGGCGCAGTTCTGAATGGGTAATTTCTGATTGGTAAACTTTCACCTGTTATAATCTTGTGGTGTACCAAGGTTGTTCTGCCAGTATCTTTTTTGTCCAGAGCATACAGATCAAGATATGCTTCCAATAAAGCAAACAGATTTTGCTTTTCTTCTTCAGGTAGGGATTGGGGTACAATCACATTTTCTCTCAACCATTGCTTTGTTACCAACCTATGTTCATGTTGGGCTTCTTGAGCTGATTTGAAGCATTTAACATTTCCCAGTTTGGAATTCTTGTACAAAGTTAGAGGTTCGTTACTGGTGTTCATTGCTTGAACTGGAATAGTTTTGTTTTCCACATTAGATACTGATGATGCAAAATAAGGTTGATTTCCTTTGAAGCATAATGAAGGTTCAAATTGTACTTCAGGAATGTGTTCATACAAGGTAGAGATACAACCTGTTAAACAAACTATGGATTGAGGTGGAATAACAACATTTTCACTCAAGTAGACTCCACCACGTAATGCTATTGGTACATGTACCATACCAATGCAAGGAATTGTTTCATTTCTGAATTTTACAAATGATTTCTCCCATGAGAGAGTAATTTGATTAAATCGGCCAAAGAAATTAGTGCCTAGTATTAGATCGGCAGTACAATTATCTTGTACATGAACCAGTATGGTTTCTTTTACATCTGCAACTTTTATTGTGATATATATAGCACCTTTGATTTGTATTTCCAATCCATTTGCTGCAATCGGCTTGGTTGCAGTTTTTATCATTGAAATGTCATCAAGTTGAGTGACAAGACTGGAGTCAATAAGAGAGTACACAGCTCCAGTATCTAAGAGAGCTAGAACTGGAATTTTTCCATTCAACAAAACTTTCATGTAAGGAGTCCGTTTTTGACTGGTGATATAATTTATTGCAACTTGTGTTTCAATCACTTGATGAAAATCAACTTGATCTTTCTCTTTTTCATATTTTAAAAGAAATGGAATTTTTCGTTTTTTACTCCTAATGTGAGCAAGCTTGAGAAGATTTGCTCCTAGGGGTAATTCATCTGCACTTGCAGGGCTAGATGATTTTCTAATGAGCTTAGCTTTATATCGCAGCAAGCATATGTAAGCAATATATCCAATGGCAAGAAGGATAAGACAAACAAAAAAAATATTGCAGATGAGCTGTACAGGCCCACGTAATAAGTTAGTAAAACCATCTACAAAATTTCTTTGAGAATCATAGACAACATGTTCGAAAAATTTACCAGCAGATGTTAATCCATTTTTAATATCAGGACTTGTATCAGATAGTGCCTGATACAAAGTTTGTGGATTAAGTGACATAGAAGTAGCATAAGAGATCATCTTTTCCAGCATTTTCTCTATTTGCTGTGTCTTATATATGTACTGTTTCAAGAAGATAATTTCATTTGATGCTTTTGACAGCTTATCATGAAAAAGAGCAGGAGTGTCAAATTGATAAATATTAGTATGTCCTTTCCAATTTAATTCTATAGGGATTTCATTCACATAGGTGATACCAGATTTAGTTATCCAAGTATTATTTTTCTTAAAAATTCCTACAGTGTGATGCTGACAATCTACTTGAGGACTATAATCAGTAAGATCATTACTTCCAGGAGAAACAAACATCAGATTTCCCATGTATCTGACGGGTACATATTTATAACAGACATTGTCTACTTTGTAGTCATAGAAAATTTCTGTGACATTAACTTTCATGCATGGCCATACTGTGAGTGCTTCTCCAGTAAATTATGCAATAATGTCATCTCTTTGCAAGAAGGCACGGGCACCCATAGTACTATCAAAACGTAACATTTGCCAAATAAGATCAACATATCTTTGAACATATCGACACATCTCAAGCCAAACATGGCGAAAATTATCCATTTCATTTTTGAAGATTTTAATCTCCAAAAAATTCAATTTGGCATTAACAGGATCAGCTGTTTGTGATCTAAAAAGAGAAATTCTTATTCTGTCTTTTGGAACCTGGTGTATTTTTAAGAGAATACCTTGTGGAGTTCGCAACACATTTTGAATGCTTGGACATCTTCTGTATGCAGAACCCAATTTGAAAGCACCTTGCAAATCTTCGATTATGACAAAAGTTGAACTGAGTATAGCAGAATAATTTCCTTTAAAAACATAAGGGCATATATCAGTTACATTCCTTTCATCCCAAATAATAGTGCCATCAGGTGTGTTGCATTGGCCTGCCATAGCTTTGCAGCCACCAGCATCACCAAGGTCAGTAAGCATATTTTCTCCGTCCCAACTAGCCACTTGACCTTGTTCAATTATCAGGTTTGTTACAGTTTTGCATATGTCTTTACAGCACCATTCAAAAGAAGGTGTAAGACTGTTATTAGTTGACCAAAGTTTATTTCCTATTCTTTTCAAGGATTGATGAGAATAGAATTTACTTTCAAATACATTTTTGCACTCAGTTGCACTAATTTGTTCACTCTTTACTGCGTCTTGAATTATGGTTTTTGATCCAAAGAATCCACTATTCGTGCATAATGTTCTTGAACGTTTTAGACATTTGTATGCTTGAGAAAGTTGAGGTTCTTGCCGAGGAATGTAAACAGATACATTCAAATGAGCTACTGATGCAAGCTTTTCAGGAGCAATGCATTTCATAGTTTTTGGAATACTAATTGCATGTCCACTTCTAGATGTTCCACAGATCTGGAACTGGGGGTGACATTTTATTGGAATGATTAAATAGTTCAGTAAGATTAAAAGAAACATTATATAAGTGAAGTATTTTACATAAATAAAGATAAACGAATCATGTGACAATGATTTTTGTGCACTTCTTTTGCTTTTCTCTGCATTTCCATTGCAAAATAAGACTGTTTTGTCATTCTGTGACTTAAATAATAACAAATTCAAAAAGATAAGAAGGAAATAAGAGAGAAAGTTTGTAGTTTTTTTACTGTTTAAAGCGTAACGCCTTTCTTCTTCAATTTGGTCGATATAACCTTGGGCTTCCTCTTGTAAACGAGCTTTTTCCGCCAAATCTTTCGTGGTCTCCAGCTGATGTTTGATCAGCCCATACATTGTACGCAATTTGATCATAGGCCAGGTATACGGGTAATCTTCGAAGCCATCCGGAGTTTCGAACGGGTAACTCTGATGTTCCATACTAGTTTTTGGTGTCAAGTCACCATCCTCTACTGGATTGCCTAAGTTTTCAAATCCACTCAGGGAGAACAATTCTAAATCATCTTTTACTTTGCAATAAAGATCTTCATTTTTCTCTTCATATCCACAAGTAACTCCATAGGTCTCGAGGACAGAAGTTTCAGCTATTTTTGCTTCAGATTCAGGAGAAGCATAATCAGGAATAGCTCTATAAGTATTTGAAGTCACAGGAGCATATAGCATGCCACTAGCTTCGACAGGAATAGATTTAAATGTGATCGTAGAGTTCAACCAATTAAATTGGACATTTTCGAAATTAGACAGGAAATTTGAACCCAGAATAATTTGAGCTAGAGCTTTCTTTTGAATATATACCAAAAGTTTTATGTCAACATCTTCAACTTTTATGTTTATATAGGCTGACCCTATCAAATCAATCTTTCGGCCATTTGCTGCCATTAATTCAATATTAGTCCTCAGAATTTGTACTTGAGGAACTTTTTGGATGATTTCCAAATCAACTATAGATAAGACAGCTCCAGTATCAATTAAAGCATAGGCTGTGCTGTGATTATTCAAAAGAACTCTTACGTAAGGAACTCTACTACTGAAACAATCATTGTACCACGAAATCGGGCAGATCAAAATCTTAGTTGGTTCCTTACTCTTATCTTTCGATACTTTCATTTTCGAAATTTGTTTCTTTGTTGCCTCATCACTGAACGAATTTTCTTGAACAATCAATGGTTCCTGAACAGCATTCGATAAAACCAAATCCTGTGCGACGACTTCAGTTGCACCAATCGGGATGTCATTGGAATGCGTCAAAACGAAGTTTTCGGCTGATGATTGTGAAACCATCTGGGGGTCCTCATCAGCATTTTCTTGCAAAGCGTGTCGTGGACAAAAACAACACGTGCAAACAGGAGCTGAATTTACAAATAAAGATTCCTCATGGTCACATGGTTCTTTGAGATTTTAGAGATTTTCATCATCACAATCAATGTTAGGAATGTGATTTTGTTTGTTAATGCAAGTGACAATGTCATTCCTCACTGGAATTCTCTTTTGAAAAGGTTTTCTACTTTCATTCTGTGGAAATTTTGATCCACGTCTCTCAAAATTATAAGTAGACTGTAAATTTCTTTGAGAAAAAGATTGATTCTGCGAACCATTTCTAAAACTATGACTCTTACCATCATCTCGTTTTGGCAGCTTGCAACGCAAGTCGTTGTGGCCAGTCTTGCCACAATTCCTGCATGGAATCGGACATTCAACAGTACGATGTCCGACATGACCACAAATTTGGCACGTTCGATTATTAGAAAAACCGACGGTCTTTTTTGTGCAGTCGAGAGACTTGTGCCTAACATTGCCGCAATAATCGCAAGGGCGGTATTTCCCATTTGGTTTCAGGGGATAGAATGTTGGCCGTGAGTATTGATGCTGCCGTTGCTGTTGGACAACAGCGCCAGCAACTCCAGCAACTAAATCTTTAAACTGAGTTGCCGTCATTTCTCGAGGGAATTGAATAGTATTTCTTTCTAAAGTATTACAGACTAAATTGTTGGTGCTGTGTGAATTTTGCAACTCATCTCTCATTATTTGAGATTCAATATATCTAGAAGCTTTAAGAGCATCTTCCAGAGACACAAATTCACGAAACTTCACAGCCTCTCTAATATCAGGAAAGAGTCCTCTCAAAAATATAGGTTTGATGATAGTTTCTCGAGCATGTTCAGTCAAATTTCGATATGCAAGTTTGCTCAGTTTTTTCAACTGATCCAGAAATTCAATAACAGTCTCAGTACGCTTCTGTTTTCTATCAAATATGATTTGTTGGTGGACATCACTGTCTCTGTCTTCAGGAAATGCTCTCTTTAATTCTGTCACAAAATCTGCATAACTTCTAGGAGGGTTCAGTCCCTTTTTGAGGCTCCTGAAAGTAGCTTGAGCAGATCCAATAAGATTAGATTCAAGAAGAGCAATTTTATAGATATCTGTTGCATTGGTCATCCCTTGCAGAGTCAAATACTGCTCAAATTTCTCAATCCAATCAGGAAAAGATTCTCCAATTGTACCAGAGAAACATGGAGGTGGTTTGAATGCAAACATGGAGTTAAAACGATATCCTGTCATTTTATTATCTTCAGCATTTTCATTAACTAAATGTCTTGTCTCATCTAATTTTACATCAAGTCGATGCAATTGTTCAGTCAGAGGATCAGCCATGTCCTTGAATGCTCTTTTTATAGCATTATCCAGTTCAGCTTCAGTCATTTTTGTGATTGACTTGAAATTTTCACGGCCAATTTCAATAAGAGCCGATTTTTTAGCTTCAGAAATAATTCTTTCAAAGTGGTGACTTTGAGTAAGCTTAGGAGTACTTTGTGTCGAAGATGAATATTCAGTTTCAGAATCAGAATCCACTGTACGTTTATGTGACGTTTTCAAGAATTAGACCCAAACAACAATAAAACACACTTGATTTTTCAAGTGAATAACAATAATTACACCAAAATTGAGTGTAAAAAATTTTATGCTCCAAAATACTCTCAGGTTTTACTGTACCTTTTTAAGGATAACCTTGAGTAAAATTCTATGGGTTTTACTGAACCTTTTATTTTAGGATAACCCTCAATGAAAACAATGAGTTTTACTGAACCTTTATTAGGATTACTCACAAAATATTGATTTTTACTGAACCTTTTCAAGGATTACTCACAAAATATTGAGTTTTACTGAACCTTTATAAGGATTACTCAAAAATAACTTGGAAATAGAGTGACCGGTTTCTAAATTCCAAGAACAGTTGACTAAATGAAATGTCAACTTCTAAATTCTATTCAAAATTTGAATGAAAATATCAGATCCAAAACAAGTTCTTAAGCAGACTTGTATTCTAACCAGACAATTTAACGCCTTTATCTGAAATTAGAAAATTAGGATCCCAGGAGCAAAGAAAAATGAATTAACTTCAAAATATAATCAGAAGAATGTATTCTTCTCTTTGAGGGCCTTAAAATTTGCAGCCTCGCCAACTTTGTCAGGGTCTAAGTTCTTTAAAAGAAAACTAGGTAGGAGTACTGTAAGGATAACACAATTTGATATGCAGGTATTTGGCCCCTGAATACTTATGTCCTTGGGTAGTTTAACAAGTGGATTTGTAATTTTAAGATTTATTGGACACTTATCAAATTTAATATACACTAGTACATACTTGGAAATGAATAAGGCGTGAACCTATTCTTCGGATACTGTTGGCGGTACATATTCATCGATATAATGATATATATATATATAGAAATAAGTAAACGATTCCAATAAATGAACGAAATAAAATGCAGTAATGAACTGAACTGGACTGAAGATACTGAACTGAACGAGCTAGAATGGACTGAACCGGAATTGAACCAGAATTGAACTGAGGATAAGAGTTACAGGCTCTTATATACAGCTTTTCATGCTAGATTGGTTTAATTAACTTCTGCTATCTTATCTTTTGATTAATGTTTGTTTTTGTTTATTTCACACCATATGTGTGTACTCTAGCAGGAGCAAAGGTTACTGTATTTTTATCTAAGAGGTCTAGGCGATTATTTGCCTCTTTTGACCCATCTGCTTCCATTTCTGGTAGTTCATCTTGTTTTAGGAGGCCTGTGTTTAAGATCGGCCATAACTCCCATTTATTTTATACAACATATATTTTTGAACCCTTAGAGGATTCCATATGGTCGGAACCTTTTGATACTTACTTTGTACAGTATTTTTATTTTCCACTGAACCGATATTTCAAGGTTCATTAGGTTTATAAGTTATCTTTCGAGATTAGGTTTGCATGATTGATAATATTTTCAGTTTGGTTCCATATGTGCAAAATTTAAGTGAAGCGATAAAAATTAAGATAATAGTAAAATAACTACAGTAGGAATTGACTTGAATTGCGAAATTTACATGCTTTTCTCACAAACACTACTAAAATTTATGTTTGAATTTTCACTTTTGCTTGACACTCTGACAACGCGTCTAAAGTTGTAGTCTAAAAATTCAGACAAAATATTTACTATTATTGTCTTCAAAATTTTGAAGCGGACTAACATCATTTTCTACCTTGACGTTAATTTCTACCTTCACCACAGATAGTAAGCAGAAATAGGAAAAATTTGCAAGCAGGGGACAATAAGGTACCAAACATATATTGGGTTAGTGCTGGCAGATAGTTAAACACAAGTGTGGCCCCAACTTCTACCTTATACGGGAGTACACGTACAGACCACGTGCATCTTCCATCACTCGACTGCATGCCGTCTCAATCCAACGCCCAAAATGGCCTATCCAACCAATGAATTAAGAATTTCCAAGAAGAATTTTTAAATATACTTACTAGTTTAGACAGAATGAGGAAATTCTTAGAAATTTTAATAAAGATGGAATTTTAAAATTTAAATAATTTTGAAATTATCTACCCCTAGTCAACTAGTTGCTACACTCCACTTCTTCCCCATCACATAGACGAATTTATTCAACTCGCTATGTGTGTAGAGGAATGACGAAGTTTCGCAAAAAGTTCAAATTTCTCACACTATGGGCAGCTTTGCCACACTTTTTCAAGTTTGACGGAACAAATTTTTTCCCACTAAATTTTGAAAATTGTCAAGGCCTTCGTCTAGACACCCGTGGGCTATAACTTCCTGCTTCACCCAAAAATTTTGAGATTAGCTAAGTAAAACAACTTAGGTCGCTTACCATCGACTAAAAAGTACCGATTATCTTGTCCTACTTGCAACTGACCATAGGCCACGTGGGGGTCTGTGACCAGGTAATGTTTCTTGCAGCATCTGTTGGGGGGGCATGACATTTCTTCCACTTCCTTTTCAAACTCCTCAAGTTCGGCGTGATCAATTTTGAAAATTTTTGATTATTTTATGAGAGCTGAAAAATCAACAAAGTTTCTGCTTTGGCTACTTTTTGTCTCTTTTCACTCTAAACTCTGCGGTTTCCCAATTCTTCCAGTATTCACAGAATTGATGGGCGACAACTAACTATTTCCTCCGAAAAAATTAATCAGACTCAGAGGAATTTGAAAATTTGGGCTGCGAAAAAATGTAAAAAATTTAAGATTTTTGCGAAAAGTGGTTTTTTACCAAGAACTTTAAGAAATTTTTTGATTTACACAAGGGAAAATTAAAAATGCACAATAAATACACAATAAATACGTAAATAAATACAATTAAATACAATTTGTATCTAATTACAAAATTGGGGACGAAAAAATATGGGGGGGGGGGGGTAATCACACACACACACACACACACACACAAAACACAGTGCTATGCACTAGGGCAGTTTATAATTACTGAATTCTGAAGCTACAGTAAACTCTGTGTCGATTGATGACACATCATTAGACTGCAGCCATCTGCCGGTCTCGTAGCAAAAGTGCTTTAACCTGCTCAGGGATACCACCTGCTTTTTCAGCGGCTCTCTCCAGTGGGCCATTTCAAGCACATTCTCTAATAATCTCCTATTATCAGTAACAACAAATGGTCCTTGCCACGGAAGACCCAGTTTTTTCTGTTTATCCACTTTCAGGAAAACCCAATCATTGACAGAATAATCATGGGCTTTTGCTTTACAATCAAAAAACTTCTTACTGTTCTCCGCAGCTTTCTTGATGTGTCCAGAAATTATCTCATAATTTTCTACTGAACTTTCGGTTAGTATATGCTTATAAGCCTCACAGTTCATTGGCAGAACTATGTTTCTTGCAACACCAATACTAATGCCAAAATTAGCCTCATGACCTCTCAACAAGGCAAATGGTGAACATCTTGTTGAGGTGTGAGGAGTGGCATTGTAAGCAAAAACGACAGATTGCAAATATCTGTCCCACTTGTCTGAATCTTCAATGGCAACTTTCCACAACTGCTTGATCAAGGTTCGGTTGAACCTTTCAACCATTCCATTTCCTTGTAGATGGTAGGCAGTTGTGAAAATCTTCCGACATTCCAAAAATTTACAAACTGATCAGCTGTAAAGCATGAACCACATCAGATCAGCTGTAAAGCATGAACCATTATCACTCAACAATTTCACTGGGGTCCCCTGCCTAAACACAATATTTCATAGAAAACTGTCCACAATGGTTACAGCAGATTGACCTGGAATCATTTCAGTTTCCACCCATTTTGTAAAGTAATCCTGAAATACTATCACATAAGGTCTCTTCTCACTCATGGGAGAAATTCCCACGATGTCAACAGAGACTATGTCAAACGGTCGTCTAGGAATAATTGGATTTAATGGGGGTATTGTAGCCTTTCCTGGAGTCACGATTTGACATATCAAAGAAAAGCTGATCCAGCTCGGAACATCCTTTTCGATGCTCAGCCATTAGAACCCCTTTTTAATAATAGCAAGGGTTCTCTTAAACCCTTGATGCATCATCATCACTGCACCATGATACTAATGTAGGACAACTTTTTTGAGAACAGAGGGCACAAGAACTTGATCCTATGCCTCACCAAAAGTCTCTCTATATAGTATCCCTTGATCGATGTAAAAGTTACTTTGAGACTTGGTGCTGCTGTTAGCACTTAGTTTCTCGAAGATTGCTTTTAGATCTTTATCCTTTCCTTGCAACTGAGCCACCAAGGCACTTGAGATAAGCCCTTTCGGTCTAACATCTTGAATTTGAAGGGCTTCTTCAAACTCCTTCTCCTTGGGTTCAAAAATTCTCTTTATCTCTTCTCTAGGTTTTGCTTGCCCCAGGAGGATGTCCTTTTTCCTCCTGCTGCAAGTTTTTTGCCATTTGCCTAGTGACTATCCCCTCGATTTCATATTTCTCAGGCATCCGATAATTATCAAATTCTGGAGAAATATTACGTCAAGTTTCATCCCTAGCATCATATGTTGAAGCCACTGAAGCTGTGGCCATCTTCACAAAAGTGAAGACTCCTACAGCCTCATCCACTTCATCTCCTCTGAGTTTTCGAAGTTGGTTCACTAAAACTTTATTGTTTTGGTTAATGACCTTGTCTTCAGCAAGAGATTTTACTTCTCCTTTCTGAAAGATAAGCTCCCATTTTGGTGGCAACTTTTCTTTCTGTTCATCTGGCTCCTCCTTCCTGAAGAGAAAATCAGCCATGGCATTTTGCCTGCCAGGCACATACTCTAATTTATGATTGAACTGGCAAATGAATGCACACCACCTCTTGCGTTTGTCATTAGTCTGTGTGTTGACCCTCATAGATAATGAAGGTTTGTGGTCAGTTTGGATTGTAACTTTTTGACCCAAAAGATAATGTTTGTAAATTTTTAGGCCATACACCACAGCTAAGCATTCCCTTTCCGTGGCACACCATTTCCTTTCTTCCGCCTGCAATATCCTACTATTGTAGGCTATTACCCAATGTTCAGAGTCAGTCTCTAGACATAACACTGCTCCCAATGCAATTCCACTGGCATCCATTTGAAGGATGAATCGGGCAGATCCATCTAGAATTGGATGTCCTAAGAAAGGCACTGAGGTCAATGCTACTTTGAGCCTCTCAAAAGTATGGTAATGCAAATCTGTCACATTCCACATTCCTTTCTTGCCTGTTAATTTGTACAAAGGTTCAGCTAGTGCTGCTATGTCAGGTATAAATTTCTTACACCATTGTAGCATACCTAGGAATCTTTGCATTTTCTTAACAGAATCCGGGAATGGAAACTCTGTTATTGCTTTGACCTTCTTAGGATCCGGGGAAATTCCATTTGCATCCAAGATATGTCCTAAAAAATGGACTTTCTTGGAAAGAAATTCACATTTCTCCGGCTTAAGAATCAACTTTGCCTCCCTTAATGCTTCCAGCACCAATGTCAAATTCTCTAAGTGTTCCTCAAATGTATTCGAGAAGATGATAATATCATCTATATACACTAGGCAAATTTTCCATACCAAATCCCCAAGGATTCTCTCCATCATCCTTTGGAATTCAGCCAGTGCCTTCTTCAATCCAAAGGGCATTACTTTGAACTGAAACAAGCCTACAGGCATATAAAAGCGGTTTTCTCCTTGCTCTCCTCCTCCATCTGGACCTGCTAATATCCCGACTTCAAATCTAGAGTCGTATAGAACTTAGCTCTTCCAAGGCAATCTAAATAATCATCCATTCTCGGGATGGGATATTTATCATCCTTGGTCACTTCGTTGATACCTCTAAAATCAACTACGGATCTCATAGTTCCATCCATCTTTCCTACCAAGAACAAGGGTGCAGCCCATGGTGACTTTGAGGGCTCTATCACTCCTTGATCTAGCATCTCCTTTATATGTTGCCTCACTCCCGGCCGACTATTGATAGAAGCTCTGCTTTTTGCTACAGGTCTCCCATCTCCTGTATCTATCTTACACATCAGAGCTGGAGTTGTAGTAGCTGGATTACCAGGCAAGCTAAAGACATCTCTGTATTTCAACAAAGACTCTATAGCTTCTATTTTCTGCTCTTCGGAAATTTTTGCTTTCGATATGATCTTGCATAGTGAAGTATAAAACTCTACAGGATCAGATTTTGATAATGCAGTCATTTCTTCTTTTACCATGCAGGTCTGATATTCCTTTTCCTCCTTTATCTTTTTCATTTCCTTCACCTTCTTGTAAGTATTGTCATCTTCAATTAGCATAGATTCTGTATGGCCAATGATTTGATCTCTCTCAAATCGACAACCAGAACCCCTGTTATTGGAGATTAGTACTACAAACTCCTCTTGTGATCCCTCTACCACCGCTTTCTCTATTCTGAACTTTGTTTCAGAATCTTTCAATTGGACAAGAATTCCGTTCAACTTGGCATCTCCATGTTGATCCCAAAGTTTTGCCTTGATCAGAACAGCTGTTCCATATGGAATGTAGGTTTTCCCACATGGGACAATTGAAACAGCTGTCTTTAGTAGACAAACTTTTGGATAAACAACTTGATTTGTGCAATCAGTCGATGCAAAACTGACTTTAGTCACTTCTTCCATTACTGTTTGCACAGTAGTTATAGAAGGGACTTGAACTACTTCAATCTTTTTCTCAATGCCTTGAATTGTCATGGCATTCCTCTTAAAATCAATAACCACACCTAAATCTTGGTGTGCTAAAAAATCCGTGCCCAAGGTCAGGTCCTCACCTGCATCTGGCAACACTATAGCATTGACTGGAAAATGTCTGAATTCAGTCTTCATACAAAATGGCACATTCCCGAAGGCATGCACAATTTTTGCATCAGCTACAGTCACCTTAAGAATATGAGGGTACACTGTGTAATCAACGTCTAATGCCTTTTTCAAGTGCTTAGAAGACATGACCATACATTGGGCACCTGTATCAATTGAGGCTCTGGTAGCCCTTCCTCCAATAACTACATTTATGTAGAATGGTACTGTTTTCAGATAACTTTCCAACAGTCTTTTCTCCATGTCCATCACTTTCCTTCCATACTTCACATGAGCCAAATCTTTACTTTTCACCCTTTCTAGAGGCGTCACCTTATCCAGGTGGATAATACTTCCTAGAATCAGACTCGGAGATTTGTCTCTACTCTGTTCGCTTCCATCATTCACATCCGTACGGCTTGTCACCATTATGTTATGACAACTGGGTTGCAATTGGTTTGAAACAAATGATCCAGCTTGATTCTGGAGGATACTAGCCTGAATTGCTGGTTGACTAGTTGATGCAGGTAGCATCAACTGAGGCTGCCTCTGCAACTGGATGCCTTGCTCTCTTAGTCTGCAGAATTCCCTGTATCTCTCAAATTCTGAGTCATACGCGTACATTTGATCTTCTTCGGGGAATCCTACATAATAGGCACCTCTTCCTCTTCCTCTAAATCCAAACTGAGGTCCACCTCTACCTCTAAAATTTCCTCTAAATGAAGCGTTTCTATCACCACCATAATAGTGATTAGGCATGCCACGGTTAAATCCACGGCATTACTGTTGCTGATGTTGGTAAGCTAATGTTTTACACTCCTCCGTAGCATGAGTATTACTCTTATGATAAATGCAATAGGGTCTCTGTTGCTTCAACTGCTTCTGCTTTTCAGCAGACACAGTCTTCACAGTAGTCAACTCCTTTAAAGCTTCATTCTGCGTAACCTGTAATTTATCCACTTTTTGAACCAATTGCAGCCATTCCTTTGAGAGAATAGCTAAGTATGATTCCTTGGCCTGCTCCTCATTAGACTTTTTGACATCACCAGTTGACAGGCCAGGTTGCATCTCTTTGCCATTCTCCTCAATCCTCTCTTCTTCCACTGCCTTTCACAACTGATTTTATGGTCTTGACTTTGTCTGGTTATACTTTTTAGTACTTACATATGGGGCATTCCCTACAAAAGCAATTTCATTTTTTTTTCTTTTCTCCTCCGTAGCTACAACTTGGTTCACTACTATCGGTTTATCCTTGGCTCCAAAAGTAGTAAAAACATTCTTATACTTCTTATCAATCTGTGTTACGGCCTATGCAAGGTCCTGCCAAGTTTTCATCAATGGCAATACATCCTGCAACTCTGTCTGATATAATGGACTACTCTTATGAATAAAGGCGTTAATAATATTCTCTTGCCTTACTTGATCTGTCTGATCTGCATAGACCTGTTGTGGTCGTTGGTTTGGTCGGGGCGATGAGCCGTGGGCAGGATTGGGATTCCGAGGTTGCGTCCTTAATGTACGTGCTTCCCACACCCACCTTTACCCGATAATCTAATTACTGGTACTTAAACCCCAACACTAATTGTCCCAACAATTAAAGAAAGTCTAATTTCTTCAATTGTCTCCCTTATTGCGCAAGATTGAAAGGCCAGAGTTTTTCTACCTTTTAATGTTACGTAATAAAATCACAAAACACTTACGTGTACAAGGCGAAGATGGGCGAGAAAATAATAACACAAAGATCTACTCCCACGCACGGGCGAAAAAGAGACGAAAAGTGTGTGGTGGGAGGCGGCTAATAACAACTAGTGGTGGCCAGTGGGGTGCACAACTAGTATCAAAATGCATAAAAATATAACACTAATAATAATAAAAAGAGAGACCAGCGCACGCGTACCGACATGGGCTACAGTAAGACGACTATTTATGGTTCGCGTTGCTCTCATCACTTGCCACCTGGGGGCCTCTAACGCACTTTGACAAAATGATAAAAATCGGCGGAAAACACACTACAACACCCCTCCCCCCTTGCAGTAGATCGCCCTAAGCGATCGTCAAGAAACGACCAAAAATGTGCAAGGGGAAGGGAACCGCCACTACAGGCCCTCACCGGGGTTGCCGAAGAGTTCTTCCGTATCACACAGTGGGGCTGGCGGAGTTTTTGGGGTAGTTTGAGCCGATTTTGGTGGCGGCGCATAGGGTGAGACCTCCCGGCGCGAGTGCAATTAGCGAAGCCGTAAGTTCGGCGATGCCGCAGCTCGCGCCGTCACTCCGTCCATACCGATATACTGGAGCACACCAGCATACGATGCCATACGGATGGGAGGGTGAGGTCGACCACTACGACGGCGGCGACGGCGAAATGGACCACGGCGGCGGAGGCAACAAGGACAAAGAAGGCGCAAGTGGGGGCCTGTGGCAAACCACAAATGGTCGCCTTACTGTGTGGTCTTAGCGTTGGCTGCACGTGCGCTGGAAACACTAGTACAAAAAATAAAGCGCAAACGAGATTAGGAAATAAACAACCGGTTTTAGACGAGGTTAATAAAACAAAAGACAAAGAAAACACATATTACTGTACAAAAGCTTCCTTTCAATGGCGGCGGCATTGGCGAGTATCGGAGGCAGACCGGTAGTTTCATTGATGATCGCGGCGGTTACGCTCCTTTTGGTGGTATCGATGGTTGTGGTAGCCGTGGGGATCGCGAGGATCATCGTGGCCATCAAAGCGGACCGTAAGGGAGTTGTGGTTTCGACCGTAATCGGTGCTATGGCGGCGGCGCGAGGATGAGGTATACATTTGAGATTGAAGCGGCGAAAGCAGGTTCACGCCTCGAGGCGGCAATTGAGTGGCGATCAATGATGGACGATTGGAAGGCAGCCCTGTTGGCGGCAACGGTCGCAGTGGCAATAGATTCCACCGGGCAGAGAAGTCGTGCCGATGCAGCAGGGGTGCGGGGGGATCCATTTTGCTATGATACTGCAAATAAATTTGTTGAATGTCGGCGATTTCCGGCGGTTGGGGAAATGGGGCGTAGCGCGGGTAAGCCATCCAGCTGTCGATTAAACCGACAGCGGTGTTATAGGCTTGTAGCAAACACGAGGGGTTATCCAAACCGCGGGCTTCATACAGGAAAAGGGCCAAGTGGGGGGTGTGATCGGCGTCGATGATGCTGAGCTCCTCAGCCCAAAGGCCAGCGACCCATCGCAATATCAGTGTGGCCACATCGTGCGAGACTGGCGCTTGTTGTTCTCGATACGCGGGGTGGTAGTGTTCTCGAAAATATTGATACAACGCCAGCGAAGCGTTCGTAGCACGGATATGCATGGGCATGATGATGCGAATACCAAGGCGGCCGAAAAAGTTGATCAACAACATTTCCTGCAACGTGCGCTGCGTGAAAAATTCAACGGCGGGGTCGATATGCGGCAGGTAGCGAGGCGTTACTAGCGTAACGCAATGCGGGGAATCGGTGGTTCGGAAATGCGTATAGTTAGGTAATCGCGTGGCTTCGCTAGGCATCTGTGGCTCGAAAGTTGGTGCCGAACTTGGTGGCGGAGGGACTCCAAGAACCGGTCTAGTGGCGATGACCACTGGCGGCTGTTTGAACGCGGCAACTGGAGCCGACGTCAGGGCCGTAGGCGACAGCGACGTGATGTGGGTTACTGTAGTCGTTGTACCAGTTGTCTGAACTGTAGGTGGTTGCGACGTAACCGTTGGCGGAATCGTGGTAGCTGTTGAGTTGGTGGGTTCCACATCCATGGGAGGCGGTGGAAGCGGAGCTTTGAACACGTCTTTTGGCGGATTTTTCAAGGCTTCCAGACGACGTTGAATTTCGGCATCCCTATGCAACGGGCTAATGAAATCAGTCAACTTGGGTGGTGACCGGCGGAACTGGCGGTGGTGTGCGCCTTCGTAGAAACCGGTTGAATGTACCTGGCGAGTTTGTTCGCTTTGAGTATGGTGCGGCGGTACATCATTGCAGCGTTCTTGTTGACGACTATCGCGGCTGGTTGTTTGACTTTGCTGAGTTTCTCCACGGTGGCGATCATCACAGGAGTGAGACTCGTGACGTGAACGGTGGCTATCGGTTTGATGAGCAGGTGGCGGTTTCGTTGCCGGCGCTGCTGTTTTGGATGACATAATTTTGGGTTTGTGTGTCGACGTGGCGTGCGAAGATCTTTTGGCTTCTTCGCGGGCTTTCTGTTTATCGCCTTGTTTGCGGCGATGAGTTGTACATTCGCTGGGCGTTCTGCCGCGCTCAGCACGGGAAGTGCTGGGTGGCGGTGTACCCCTTGTACTCGGTTTGTCCGTTGTTTGCGTTTTGTGAGATTTTCGGTACACCGATTCTTCTTGAAGGTGTTGTTTGCACTTTATTGAGTGTTCGTACTGGCCGGGTCTTCGGATAGGATTTCCATGGCGATCTAGGGCCAGCGCAGATGTGCTGGGAGCCTGTGGGGTTTGAACATCCACAGGCGCCGCCGGCGGCACGCGGGTGGAGGTGGTTGCGGCACCAGTGGTGGTTGTGAAATGATTGGCGGCGGTAAAGGAACCTGCGTTTGCAGGGTTGGTTGAGCCATAACCGGAGCCGTTTGAGGGACTTGGGGAACCGGGGCGATCAACGTCGGTGGAGGCAACAAAATGCGTTGTATTTCATCTTTGAGCGCTGCCGGGTAGGTTTGCCAATGGTGTTCAGGGAACAACATTCCGGGCGGCGGCAGTGGAAAGTGATGCGCAGCGAGTGCTGCGACCAAGGCGTCGTATTGAGTAGCTGAAATGATTTGTTGCGAAAAACGTACAGGAGCACTATACCTGGCAGCGGCAACGGTGGCAATTATGGGAGGTCCGGGCAAAACTGCTGGTGTCACCAAATATATTCGCGGGTCAACGGCAGGCGTGGTGGTGGGTATCGTAGCAGCCGGTTCTATGAGGGCGACATCCATAGATGTGGATTGATCTACCGTGCTTTCTCCGGGTATATCTGTCAACATTTGTTCTGACCTCATGGTTTCGAAGTCGATCGCGGCTGGTTGGATGGGAGTAGATTCGTCCATCGGTGCTGGGGCAATATTGGAAATTTCTTCGAGCGTGAGTTTCAAGAAATCGCTGATTTGCGTGGCGGTCGCAGTTATGTCAGAGGGCGCAGCGGGCATAGGAAGGGCTGACCCGTCTGTTGACAGCGGCAGCTTCGCTATGTTGAGATCGAAAACTGGCGTATCGAGTAACTCGTCATTGGCGGGTTCGACTTCAACATCGATAAGGCGTTCAAGCAGTTCCTCGGCGGTAAGCGTGTGCGCCGAAGCCGTAGTCAGCATAGGGTACGCCTTCACCAGTGTGGGGAACAAAAATCGGTTTTGAAAGTCGATAAGTGCGATAAATGATGAGTAAAAGTGAAAACAGCTGTGCAGATTTGCCGTGTAGTCGGATTCATCGATCTCGATTTCTTCGACAGACGTTTCCATATGGAAATCCTCGTTGAATATGATCGGGCGTAGCGCGAATTGGTTGCAGATATACGTCCCAGGGTTGGTGGCGAAAGCGGGTTCGCATTCGGGGATGCGATTCATCCAATTGGTGAGGCGCGATTTAGGGTTGTTGTTGGTGCGGTACCACATACATTCCTAGAACGCGGCGCGTACTTCTGGTGTCATCGTTTGGGCATGGCGTAGCAGCAAATCGTTGACAAAGGCGTATTCTTCGGCAGAGCACGGTGATGCTAAGAGCGGGGCCAACTGCATGAAAGTGGTTAGCCGTCTGAACCAGTCTCTGTCCACCTGTAAAAAACTAAGAATGGTGGAGGGGTGATAATGATAATGGGTACCGTAATGGGTGTGCTCGCGCAAGGGCTGATCGGCGGCAAGGCGTTCAATCCAGACATCGTCAACCTCCTGACTAAGTGGCAGTAACGCGGGATCTTCGTATTGCATTCGATCGCGGATGGCCAATTTGTATATCAGGGAAACCTTGAAGTTGAGCAGCTCGATAATCCGATCGGTTAAGTTGCTCTTCATGGTCGAGGTAACGGCTGCTTGAAGGCGTTTGGGATTGTCAAACATGGATCGTGGTATGAGAGCCGTATCTTCATCGTCGGAAACGTCCGGTGATTTGTTCCACTTGTCTTTTTGTTTCTTCTTCTTTTTCTTTGGCGCTTTCGGGGCGGTGAGCAGTTTCAGATGGGTTGTACGCGTCAAAACTTTGACGTCTCGAAAACCGTTGGTTACCGTTCCTAAACAAAAAGACCGACCGTGGTCCGATGCTGTGCAATCATACATGAAAAATATAAAAGCTGAGAGAATTCTGTCTCGCATAATCGCGGGTAAGGCGACTTGCGATGTTGTTGGATATATTCGATCGGCGTAGTGGGGGGGTAAAACGTCCGACAGGGCGATGTTGTGAAAAGCGGCAATAACGGATTCGGCGAGGTGGTCGATTTCGGCGGCATCCAGCGAGTCGTGGGGAAACAATGCAGGGGCGTTGTAAACCTCGGGAAGAAGCTGTAGCGACCAAAAGCCAAAAACAACAACGGATAGTAGGCGTCGAGGGCCGCATAGGCAAGGACGTCAGATTGCAAAAACGATGTCGTCGGGTTGTTGAAGAAACGCAGGGCTGCTGGGAAATGTAGCGTGAGTTTTGAAACGTCCAGCGCCAACATGGCGGGAAAGGTGGCTTTTAACGTGCGCTTTTCGGGGAAGAAACCTATTCCTCATGCCAGCTCGTATAGCGGCGGGGATATGTCGATGTTTGGGATAACGCGGTAAGTGTCGAAATGAATGGCTTTCAGGACGGGATCTTTGTTCTTCTTTTGCCGATCGGTTCAGAATTGGGTACCTAAAAGAGCCTATATTCCCGCCCAATCGTCGGCTCCATCGAAGGAAACTATGATGGTGTGTTCGCCGTCGACTAGGGAGAATAGTGCGGTCCAATCTTCCGGTGTAGTGTTGAACGTTTCGAAAACAAACATCGTGCCATTCGGGTAGGCGAGTTGGACGTACCCAGGATAGCTGGGTGCTGTGGAGTCGGCTGGCATGGGCATAGTAAACTGGAAGTTCTTCATGTCTGCGGCCATGATCGATTCTGTGTCCAAGCCGATGAGCGTATAGCCACGGAAGTTTGGTGTGGGTTGGGTGGCCAAGGCCTGCCCCAAACTTCCGGGTGAGAGGAATATCGGAGGCGGCAATAGGTTCCGGGGTCGTGCGTACATAGAGATGTACCACGATTCCAGATCGGAGGCGCGAGTCAGGCATTTGACGTTGTTCTCTAAACAAGAGCGAGCGCGATATTTAACATGTGATACATGGGGCACCAAATCGAGGGAGCGAAATGGAGGCGAAAGGATGATTTTAACGTGAAACCAGGAGGAAGGCGCGGTGTTGCTTTCGGTTCGTTAGAAGGACACATGCTCTGAGAAGACGGTGGCTTGGGCGGCAATGTCACCTTGATGGGCGCATCTGGACAACTGGATCGGGCTACGATAGCGAGATAACGAGAGTTGTCGTATGCGGAAATCAAAGCAGTGGCCCGTTGGGGCTGGGGGCACCTCAACTTGATGATGACGGAATCGCGGCAGCTGACCATGGGTTCCTGGTTCGGGACTACAGAGTGGGGGGGGGGTGCCCATGGGGTCCCAAGCAAAGAGCATGCAAGAAAAAGCAGCAAAAGAAGCGTAAAACATTAAGGTACTGTCGCAGGCGAAGCTTAAATCGTTTTGGTGAGGCTGCTGCTCGGCCCAACGTACATATTGTTCATTAACGTTGATGGATTCACGGTATGGTGGGGGTTCGTCAGCCGTGGAGGTGGATCCGGTCGAGGGCGTCGTCATTTTGAAAAATAAATTTTTTGAAGAGCGGCTGGAGAATGCGACTGTTGCGGATGAAAGCGAAAAGTAGAAATGAAATAGTAAAAGAATAAGCCGCTGAAAGTTGAAGAAAGTGTAAAGTAGGAAAATGCAACACTACCATTACGAAAAGCCACACAAACACCACTATGTTACTGGGGACTAAAATCAGCCTTTATCCAATTAGTCTTATGAGAGTGATAGCAGCCAGGGTTGGGTGGAAATAAACCGAATGGCCTCGCGCTGAACAGAACCTAACATTAAAGAAGAAACCCCCCTCCTATTGCAAAAGTGTGGGGACCAGTGCAAAGTGTAATGTGATGGTGTAAAATCGGCCAAGTTTGCTCAGAATAAACGGGTCGAAAGGAGGTGTTTCGGAGCTGCGTGAACTGTATCCTTGCTCGTCAATGAGGTCGCCATGATCTAAATTAAACAAACGTGAAGATTATTTACAACGCAGTGTGATGAGCGCCATATCACAAAAGAAAAATTTCAAAGCAAACTATTGCCGGCCAGAAGTGTGGGGCATGCGCGGTCCACCTTCTTCGTGTTCAAACGCGTCTTTTGCGGGTCGCGGAACAAACGGTTTTGAACGCGTTATGGAGACGGTTTTCGGGCAGCTGGGGGCATCGAGGGAGTCGATAGTGACAACGTTTTTGGCTGCGCGAGAGGCGTCCATGATGAGAAAAGGTCCAATGAAGTCGGGTTGGATTTTGTTGGCCTTGCGTGTATTGGTTAAAAGAACAAGGTCGTTGACGGCGAAGTCGCGTTTTCGGGCTTTGCGATCAAAGTATTCTTTGCTGACTGCGGCTGCTGCATCGAGGTTAGCTTTAATTTTTTCATGCATTTTGAGTTGCGCTCGCGTAAGAATATGCTGATAAGCGTCATAGTTCAATGGCAAGGTAAGTCGGCGGGCGCAATCGTAGAAAAAAGCAATGCGCGGCTCATATCCTCGTAATAGACTGAATGGCGAATGGCGGGTAGCTGTGTGCGGTGTGGTGTTATAGGCGAACACGGCGTATGGTAAGTAGCATTCCCAGTTGTCTGGATCGTCAGCGGTATACTTTTTCAGTTGGGCGATCAATGTTTGATTGAAATGTTCGACCTTTCCGTTGCACTGGGGGTGGTATGCCGTTGTTTTAACCTTGCAGATTTTGAGAAGCTCGCAGATATCTTGCATAAGCTTTGACGTGAAGCATCCACCTTGATCGGAGAGGAGGACGAGCGGGCTACCGTGCGTGAGGACGACATTGTTGATGAAACATTCCACTATTGTTGAGGCCTTTTGATCCGGTATCGGGTGCCCGGACACAAATTTCGTGAAGTAATCCTGAAAAACAATAACGTAAGGACGTTTCTCACCTACTGGCCAAATGTTGACGATGTTGGTTGCTACGATCTCAAATGGGTGTTTGGGTTGAATCGGCAACAGTGGGGGAGGCGGTGATGTGCGCGGCGTTGTTAATTGGCAAATTTTGCAAGTTTTGATCCAATCTCGAACATTTTCTTCCATGTTGGGCCACCAAAAGTGAGCCTTAATCGCTGCTAGCGCGCGGTTGGATCCTTGGTGGTTCGAAATTTTCAGGCGGTGGAATTGATGAAGGGTTTGGTCGACCATGGATGCGGGGACGACCAATTGCTTGACATCTTTAATTTGGCGATACAAAAGTTGGTCTTCGATGAAGAAAATTGGCGGGTGTTTGGCGGTATTGGCCATGTGGAGGGTGGCAATGATTTTTGAAATGGTTGGATCGGCGGCTTGAGCTTTTAAGACCTCTTCGTGGGCGGCAATCGTTATACCTTCTACCAGGGGCCATCCATAGTCGGTGGTCGCTGGCATTAAATTGGAGAGTGTGGGTTGACTGATGGTCTTTTTTGTCATTGCACGGGTGACGGCATTGATTCTGGTGTTGACTTCCGTGGGCAGTGAGGCCACTGCTGGGAGTAGTTCCGGTACCATTAAGTCGGTGGCCGTAGTTGCGTCAGCAGGGTGAAAATTCTTACGGAAAATCTTGGCGGTCAAATTTTCAGTGTTCGGGATTGGGGTTTTGTCGTGGTCGTCTTTCCTGGACAAGAAGTCGGCGCATGCGTTGTCTTTACCTTTGATGTATTCAACCTTGTAATCATAGTCTCGGAGGTTGATCGCGAAACGTTGAAGGCGCCAGTTTGGGTGTTTTTTGTCTTTGAGCCATTCGAGCGGCTTGTGGTCAGTGCGGACAATAACTTTTTGGCCGTACACATAGTGGCGGTACATCCGGAAGCCTTAGACAATGGCGAGGCATTCACGCTCAGCTGTACTGTAGCGGGTTTCGGCATGGGTGAGTACGTGACTATTGTAGGCAATGACCCATTGATCGTTTTCATTTTCCTGATACAAAATTGCTTTGATGGCTGTCGTACTGGCGTCGGTTTGAATAACAAATTAGGCTTTGCCATCCTAGACCGGGTAGCCAAGAAAAGGTGTTGACGAAAGGGCTGATTTGATACCGTCAAACGCGGCGTAATGTTCTTCCGTGGCGATATACTGGGTGTCTTTGCGTAGGAGTCCATACAAAGGACTGGACAATGTTGCCAAATTCGAGATAAAGCGTTTGCACCATTGGACTAAGCCTAAAAAACTTTGCATACTTTTTTTGGTCTTCGCGAATTCATATTCGGTGATCCCTTTGACTTTCTCCGGATTGGCAGCGATTCCGCGGGCGCTAAGAAGATGTCCCAGGAATTTGACTTGCGGCGGCAGGAATTCACATTTGTCTGGCCCAAGCATAAGGTTGGCTGCGCGGAGGGCGTCGGAAATGATTTGTAGGTGCTCGAGATGTTCATCAAACAAATTCGAAAAGATGATGATATCGTCGATGTAGACTAGGCAAATTTTCCAAATATACGGGCGGAGGATTCTTCCCATTAGGCGTTGAAATTGGGCAGGCGCGTTCTTCAAGCCGAACGGCAAAACTTTGAATCGAAACAAACCTTCTTGGCAGATGAAGGTTGTTTTATCGCGGGAGTCGGCGTCGAGGGGTACCTGCCAATACCCTGCTTTGAGATCCAACGTAGTGAAGAATTTTGCTTGTCCCATCGCGTCCAAATAGTCCTCAATGCGCGGGATCGGAAATTTGTCGCTTGGCCTAACGTTGTTTATTCTGCGATCGTCGACAACGGGTCTCCAAGAGCCATCTTTCTTTTTTACCAGGAATAGCGGTGCGGCCCAGGGTGAGTGGGATGGTTTGATAAAATCGTTGTCGAGCATTTCTTGAATATGGCGACATACAATTGGTCTTTGCTCCATCACCGCACGATAATAATGGTGGGATACGGCTTCGCAGTGCTGGTGTCGATGCTGACGGTTAATTCGCTAGTTATAGTTGGTTTGACGCCGGGGAGGCTGAAAACGTCTCGGTTTTGTCGAAGCATACTGAGGGCGTTTGCTTTTTGGGCGGTGGAGATGTAAGTTTTTTCGGTCATTTTGTTCAGGGCGAACTCCAGCTTTTGTTGTGTGGTGTGACCAGGGAACAATTTATCGAGTGCGGCAGGCTCGTGGTCGGTCAAATCGCGGTCAGCGGCAGCGATTGCTATCTGGCAGTCAGTGTAGGTTTTGGAATACTCTAGCGTGTGCTTTGCCATCGGGGTGAGTTGATTTGGGCGGAGTTTGATGCTGTTTGGCATATTGTTAATGAAAAGTAGCGGGCAATGACCGTTGGTGATGTTGACAACTGCGGTTTCGACTGGAAGTTCTGCGGCTACGTTGTTAGTGGCGAGAGGTTGTACAATCACGTCGGGAATGGTCGCCGATGTTGTGGGAAAAACGGTACTTTTCACCCATTGTTGGCAGTGTGGCGAAATCGAAATGGAAGCTTGGGCGACGAGAAAAATCAGTTCGGCGAGCTCGGTAACCTCCAGCCGCCAAGGGGGCAGTTAGTGTGGATTAGGTTGAGCCTGCCGTATCAGTTGTTCAGCTTCGATTTCTTTGGGTTGGCTGAAAATATCGGATTTATCGTCATAAAAACTTACTCGGTCGTCCTCTGGGATTTCTTCTAAGACATTGTCGTTGGCGGCGTTTAGGAACAATTCTGTTCAAGGGTGGACCGAGGCGATTACTTTGAGCGGCAGTTTTACGTCTTGTATTTCTATGTAATTATCTTTGAGATTCAAAATGGCGCGGATATCTGGATGCGCGAGAAAATGGGTGCCCATGATACATTGGTCGTTTCCATCTTCATCGAGGATCACACATTTGATCATGTGTTCTCTGAACACGGACTCCATTGTAATGACTACTGGTCCGTGAGCGTTGACAACGGCGCCATCAGCTACTTTGATTTTTCCGCAAATCGGGAGTTGGAGCGATTGCTTGTCGAAGGCGCGTTTTACTAATCCTGAGGACAAAATGGAGCATTGGGCACTGGTGTCGATGAGGGCATGTGCTTTAACGGCTCCGATCTTGATTGGAATATGAAAGGCTCTCCTGGAAGCATACTTGTGGACAAAGGATTTAGAAGACGGTGTACGGTTACCAATTTGACAAACGGACGAGCGGATGTTGCATGGGTCCTGAAAAGCGCGGCTCGTTGCGTTCCAACAGACTATGCCAGTGCTGACAATCAGCCCGGCCGAAGCGATTTCTTTGGATGGAATGACCATATTGGCCCTTGACATCGATTGATTGTTAGCGCGTGTTTCGATAGCGGGTGTTGACGCGGCATTCAGTGGTGGAAGTGCGGGTAGGGCTAGTTGTAACTCTGAGGATTGAGAACTGGCGCGGGATGAGTCTCTTGGCATTGTGACATATGGAGCCGGTAGGGCGTTGTAGTGAATATGTTGTTCCCAAGGTGCCGGGAATTGATGGTTTGGATAGATGGCGTAGGTATTCTGAACAAAATCATTTGGGCGCTGTATAGAATTACCTTCATAAAAATGATTTCGCGCGCCACAGGCGTAGTTTGTGCCTCGTTGGGGCGGTCCTCCACAGCGGGGTCTCCAATCGCGCTGGCCACAGATGTCGTTCGAATTGGTTCGAAAATCAGCTTGCCGTGATTGGGCGGCCTAGGATGGGTGACTTGATTCATGTCAGTTTAACTGTTGAGCGTTTTGCCGCTTGAGCCAAACGCAATCTTCGGTGTTGTGGGTGCGGGATTTGTGAGCGTCACACCAAAGACCTGTAGGTTGCGTTGTGCGTGCGTGGTCTCGGCTGGCGGATCGGTCGAAATGATTGGCATACAGCTCTCTGTTTTGAGATTGATGACGTGGGCTGTGTTGTTTGTTGGTGGGTAATGTTTCATCTGGGCATTGTGGGGATTTTCGTTCTTCATAGTCGCGGTCGTATCTCTGAATCAATTGTTCCAATAGCATTTCCATGCGGGGCCGCTGTGGCGGCGGTGGTTCTATCGCTTGTGGTTGGAAGGAGACGAATTTAGCGGGTGGCGGTGCCGAATTTTGAGGCCTGCGATCCGTAGATGGGGAGTGCTCGCGGTAGTGGTGTTGGGGGCGATCCATGCTGCGGCGGCGTTCGAAATGGCAGTCAAATGGCTGCGGAGACTTCGGCAGTGGTACGTCCTGATCGGCTTGGTTCTCCAGGATGGGTCTTTCCACCGTTCCAATTTCGGCTTTGGTTGCGTTGAGGACACTACGGGCTTTAGCTACGGCGTCGGCCAATTGTTGGACATTCGTGAAGCCTTTCGCTTGTTCGCCAATTGTTAGTAGATAGAAAACAGGCATTTTTGTCAAAAAGGTGTCAATTACTTGTTTGTGCCGAAAGGTTTGATCTTCATGCTGATACAATAATTGTACATAAGTCATTACCTTACTCAAAAAGGTGGCGGGTTCTTCTCCAACTTCGGGGGTGATTGACGCGAGCTCCCGTTTGAGAGTCATCGGATTGCAATCTGGGGCTAATTGGAACATGAGCAGATGTTTGGCGTCCTCGTACCGAGTCATATCTTGGATCATATTGCTTGGTGTATCGGGGGTAAGTCGGCGTAGTGCGCTCATCTTTACATGGTTGGAGGCGTCATAGCCGAACTCGTTTTCCAAGTGGATGAAGAAGCGTAGCAGACTTTTTTTTTTGCGGCGCCGTCGATAATCAATGGGTGCATGTTGTCGACAATTGTTCTGATGCGGCTATCTTCTTCACGATGAGACGTGCGCTGCATGTGGTACCGAGGTTGCGGTTGGTCATAATAATCGTCCGGTGGGTAGTCTGAGAAACCGAAATGGTTTGCTGCGGGCGGTTGGCGTCTTTGAAGCGCCGAACGGTGTAATTCTTCGTCCGCGCGTGCGGTGCGGGAAAATTCGTTATTGTACAGGGTATCCGTCGATGGCGCTTTAGGTTTGACTTGATTTGGTAGCCTGCCAAAGACTTGAGCGGGTTCAGTTTCACGGAGAGTTTCGTTTGGGATATAAGTATCTCTCGTTTCCTCGCCGTGAAACCGTGAGGACACCGGTGGCGGTCTTGGTGTGGGCGGATTGCGCGCATTAGTTGCGGCGGCGGTTGTAGAAATCAACTGTTGCATTTGCTCCACGAGTGCTGCGAAGCGCGCATTTGTAGCTTTGGTTTGTTCCTGGATTTGGCGTTGGACGCGTAGTTGCTGGGCTTGAAATTGATCGGAAATGGCGCCGATAATTTGATCAATCGTTTGTACAGTGGGGACATTGTTGGTGATGCGCGCAGCGGTGGTGCTGAGTTGGTCCAACGCGTCGTGTGCTTCAATTCGAAAATTTTGGACTTCGTTGGCGTTTGCGATGGCTAGGCTGCTGCGGTGATTGGTTGCTGAAGCACCGGTGGCGGCTGGGGCCTGTGGTGGATCAATATTGACAAAGGATTCGGAAGAGTCGGTTCTGGCGACAGTTTGATCATTGTTATTTCGGCTCGTGGTGCTTGGCGGCGGCATTTGCGGTGCGGCCGGCGTGTTAGGGCAATTAAGGCGGCAGTGAGAGGATTTTGATTTAGTGACAGCGGAAGTTGAGAATTGATCGTCGCCGCGGTTGCAGGAATGAGCGGTACTTGCGGTTGTGCTGTTCTGTCCAACCCAGGGGTACTGAAAGTAGATAAGGGCGGATTATGGGGCGGGAGGCTTACCGTGGGTACTGCTGTTGATTGGGCAATATTTGACGGTCGCGGCAGTAACATTTGATCAAAACTTAGGGCGCAGCGTGCGGCTGTGGGGGCGTTAGGGGAACTATATCGCGACGGAAGAGGTGTGAGGTCCGGCAGTGTGTGGCTTACTTTTGGCATCTTTTTTCGCAGGGTATAATAACCTCATTTGTAACCTTTGGCGCAGCTGCGGTGGGGTCGAATTTTAGACTGTTTGAGCGTTTTCGGATGCAACGCAACGGCGGGGAAAGGCAGCGTACAATCCAAGTGGTCACCAGTGTTGTGGTCGTTGGTTTTGTCGGGGCGATGAGGCGTGGGCAGGATTGGGATTCCGAGGTTGCGTCCTTAATGTACATGCTTCCCACACCCACGTTTACCCAATAATCTAATTACTGGTACTTAAACCCCAACACTAATTGTCCCAACAATTAAAGAAAGTCTAATTTCTTTAATTGTCTCCCTTATGCGCAAGATCGAAAGGCGAGAGTTTTTCTACCTTTTAATGTTACGTAATAAAAACACAAAACACTTATGTGTACAAGGCGAAGACGGGCGAGAAAATAATAACACAGAAATCTACTCCCACGCATGGGCAAAAAAGAGACGAAAAGTGCGTGGTGGGAGGCGGCTAATAACAACTAGTGGTAGCCAGTGGGGCGCACAACTAGTATCAAAACGCATAAAAATATAACACTAATAATAATAAAAACAGAGACCAGTGCACGCGTACCGACGTGCGCTACAGTAAGACGACTACTTATGGTTCGCGTTGCTCTCTCCACTTGCCACCTGCGGGCCTCTAACGCGCTTTGACAAAATGATAAAAATTGGCCGAAAACACACTACAACAGACCAGATCGACATGATTGCTCAACCTCTTTAAAAACTCTAAGGCTGACTCGCCTCCTTCCTGTCTCATATTGAATAGCTCTCTTTTGAGCATCATCAAGTCATAAGTCAGAGATACTTAAGAATATTTCTCCGCGCTTCTGTATAATTTGAGGATGTTCTTGCTATCCTCCTAGCCGTATTTTGAGACAAACTTCTCAAACATTCCTTCTTGATCTTGTCCGCAGTATTCTCCAGAAACTCACTTTTCAGATCAGTGAAAAATTTGAGGGCCTCTATCGGCTTTGTACTATCATGTAAAGATCTATGTTTCAAGGCCTTTATCACATCTCTCACATCCACTTCTACACTTGAGCTAGAACTAGATGTAGATGAACTGCTATTATCACTCTCAGAATAATGTCTACTTCTAGCTCTAGATCTGTGAGATCTCCTTCTACTATTCGATTTCCTCATTCTTCTCCTTTCAGGGCTAAGGTCAGCTCTATGGGCGGTATCTCTCCAAGGAGTAGGACGAGAAAATCTATCCTCTCCCTGGGATGATTCCTCCCAGATAGTCACCTTCCTTTCCCTAGACCTCCTATTTTCTGATTAACCATAGGCATTCGATTGTGCGTGTTCAGCATTCCTTGAACTCTGTGGTTCCTCCGTCCAACCTTTATCTCTACTAGAGTATTTGTCTCTATTCGCTTGAGACCTTACATAAACTTCTGATTGAACCTTTCTTTCAGGTTCATTTACTCTTTCTCCTCTATTCTCAATGTAAGAAGACTCACTTATCTTCTTTTGTTGATCCTCTTCTTTTTCTATTTCCAGATCCTGCATGCTTTGGATTACTTTGATTAATAATTCCATTTTATTCTCCAAGGCGTTAATACATAAATCTTTTGGATCAACTCCTTCCCTTTGGTCCCCACGTCCGATCCAATTCACCATTTCAGAGTTGTATTGCCTCGAATATTTATTGTCGTATAAATCAGCCCGCTGGTACTCATAATATTGGTCGTAATTCATATCCACCATATTCGACCTCCACGCCAGTTTTGATTTCCGTCTAATCTCATCCAGCATTTCGGCCATGGGGTGAACCATTTTTGGGGGCCACCTCGGTCTTTCCCTTTCAAAGGTCTGATGACCTTTGACATTTCTGCTTACAGTAGCTTCGATTTCGGCTTGCCTAGTCATCTCGAGACTACTCCTCCTTAACCCTTCTTCCACCCCTGCCACTTTGGCATTTCTACTCTCTCGCCTCACTTCAGTCTCAGGCACCTGTGTTTGAATCTGTCCTACCACTGCGTGTTCTTCAGCAGAGTCGAAATTGGAAATACTAGGTTCATGTGACCTAGGAGGTGTTCTCAAAGTTTTTCCCACTGGAATACTCATTTTCTTTACCTTTCTGGTGTCTGCCTGCAAGTAAAACCCTGGAGGTTTAGTTATTTTCCTGGTGGTTCTCCAGTTATCTGTCATGAGAGGCGATAAGAGTCCACGACTTGTTAGGCTGCTGTGGGTTGAAGATGATGTAACTGACCTTTAGGTTTAGACAAAGGAAGTTGCAACAGTTCTGACCACAGGCTAACAACAACAATAAACTAAAACTCTCTCACACGGTTCACCAGATACTCCCCAGTGCTTCACCAAACCTCAGGCAGAACACCTTGGCACGTACCTCAGGAGATCCTACCCAAGTCTCCACTCCTAATCTTATAAGAGCCTCCACTATGCTCACAAAACAATACAAGTTACTGGTTCAACTTGTATTGGGAATGTGACGGTCGATGCCAAAAATAATTATAATAAAATTATAATTAAAAGGATGATTGGCGGCGATGCTCCAATAAAAAACCATACTGTTTTTCACAATGAATAATAAACACAAAATCCACGAAACAGTGGCTGCATCTTTCTATGCAAATTTTATTCTTCTTTCTGCCACTTTTCCCCGTGTCTTACCGCCTGCGCATGGATGCGGGAAGCTGAACACGTGCACCTGTGGCAACCCTGACACATGTATAAGATACATATATGGTATGTATAAGAATCATAACAGTATGCATGAGGTACACATTGTAATTCACTGGGTATTGCTTAAGTATGCACCTGTATATGCACGGTACCATATAAGGTTGAAGCAAGCATATTACGTGATAAACCATCAACCTTGTATTTTCCAATTTGAACTTCACCACCATTAAGTTTATGTTAAATATACAGTTTCTCATTTTTATAGGATAACCATTTCAACCATTTTGAGGCTATAAGGGACTGTCTTTCTTCTTTACGATAACCTTTGTATGGTATTACTCCAATACTATATGGTTTCAAAAATAAACATCGGAAAACCAAGTTGCAGGCACTAGCAATATTTATTGATTTTTCAAAAGAATCAACATCTGTTTCTTCCATAAAAATATCCCGAAATTTTGTGCAACATTGTCATAAAACTTTCACATGGCTATGACAGTAATCAAGTAACTCTTTGTCAAAATTAAATTGCCACCCCCAAACAATGACACACCTCTAAATGCAAAACTTTATACTTTTTGCAAACTTACTGCTTCAAGCTTTTCATTATACCAATCCAGAAATGTGGCATGAGCTGCAGGCTTCATAGAATTGTAACCGTACATGTCCGGCGAAGGATACAGTCCAATATATCCATAATTTTCCTTTCTATTAAACAAATGGGGGAAATATCCTTTACATATTTGACTTATTCCAAATGTTTTCCGTAGAGATGCCAAAGGCATTGGAAGAAAGTTTAGAGAATCAATAATTTTTATTGGTTCCACTTTGATACAGATCAACTCTAAACCTGAAAAATAAATAAATAAATAAATGGATGAAAATGAAAAAACTATAAACAATTCACTAATTCACACTTATTAATGATATGTAGTTCATGATGACCTTTAGGACACAAAAACTGCATTATAAATTGTCCATCAAATCCTCAAGAATTATGTGCTATTGCAGTGATGTTTTTCATGCCTTTTCCGAAAAGGTATTCACAGAAATCATTTAGACATGTAGAGCCTTTGAATACACGCTTGCCTTGACTACACCTATTACAACAAAAATTTCCTTCGCTTTGAGGACACTGATCACACACAGTATGGACAATGCAGAAATTTGGCTCATGTTCAAATACATCCTGTAGTTCCGTTTGTCATAGAATTTTTTCCTGTGTAGTCTCAAAATCATAAAAAACAAATTTTTGATAAATGGGGCACTTATTGCTAATTCCTGTTTCATCATCAACTAGGCACATATTGCCAGCGGTAACACCTTCATCATCATCATCATCATCATATGTTTCAAATACATCTTCCTCTTCAATTTGTTCGCTACCAACAGGTTGCATGAAACATAAATGTCCTGAAATTTAAAAATTTTAAATAAAATAAAAAATGATAATTATACTGTATCTAATACCTTTTTTTGATACACTCTTTTCACATGTTTTGCATTCAAAATAACCACAATGCTGAGCTTTATAATGAGCTCATTGAACCAACCTATCAGTTTTTTGGCCTTTTGAGTGTTCTTTTTGAGTAAAAACAAACTTGTCCTGAGCAAAACACTCCTCATTTTTAAAATATCCCTGACAATCTTTGCATTTTCGAGTATGAAATGGATTACATGGGGGTGTATTCTAACACAAAGGGCAAAAGTTTTTGCATCTATGTTCCACTTTGTTATTGTAGGCTAAATCACAATAAGGACAAAAGTAATTGTGGTAAAAAAACAGGCATTTTTGTAATGACTGAGTAATGATTGTCATGCTGATAAATATTCAAAACATGAGTTGCTTCAGGTCCTTAAAACTCTGAATGTGTATACAATAACAGAAAAGTAAAAACATGCAAACCCCTAAATATTAAATCCTTAAACCATTCTTTGCAAAAACTTTGATTTGATAATCGGGTAATAGAGCAGCTTGCAGTTTTTCCCATTAATGAAAACTGCAAGACCCTTGAAGATTAGCTAATCCTGCCAGGGTCATCAGTTCTTTAGCAATCTTTGTTTGCAATACATTTCTCTTATTAGACTTTTGAATACTTTCCCATTTGCGCACAGCATTCCTATCTTTTTCATGAACATTAGCTCTAGCAACAAGTAGAGCTCTAGCAAAACATAAATCATCAGTGTTGTTAATTTGAATAATACAGCAACTGTGAGGTGTACAACTTTTGTATTGATCATTTTCATCATCATAATCTAGAATAGTTCCTTCTTCTTCTTCTTTTTGTTTTTGTTTTTCTTTTTCTTTTTGTTTTTCTTTTTCTTTTTGTTTTTGTTTTTGTTTTTGTTTTTGTTTTTGTTTTTCTTTTTGTTTTTCTTTTTCTTTTTCTTTTTCTTCTTTTTTTCCTTTTCTTTTTCTTTTTCTTTTTCTTTTTCTTTTTCTTTTTCTTTTTCTTTTCCTTTTCCTTTTCCTTTTCTTTTTCCTTTTCCTTTTCCTTTTTCTTTTTCTTTTTCTTTTCCTTTTCCTTTTCCTTTTCTTTTTCCTTTTCCTTTTCCTTTTCCTTTTCCTTTTCCTTTTCCTTTTCCTTCCTTTTCCTTTTCCTTTTTCCTTTTTCCTTTTCCTTTTCCTTTTCCTTTCCTTTCGTAACGTCGACCCTATAACAAAAGAGGCGTAGGGGTCGCAGGTTCAAGCTCATTTTACCACAATACGGTATACTAGGCCGCAATGTCAATATTATTGAAAAGACATTTTCACATGGAGGTCAATGCGGCATCAACCTTCGTTATAAGATGCTGGTCGAGAGCAACGGGGTTACAGTACGATTTAACAATTTGTTCAATGGAATGACATGAAGTTTATCTAAAGAAGTGAGCTGATATATGAATTCTTTCTTTCTTCTTTCTTTTCTTTCTTTCTTTCTTTCTTTCTTTCTTTCTTTCTTTCTTTCTTTCTTTCTTTCTTTCTTTCTTTCTTTCTTTTCTTTCTTTCTTTCTTTCTTTCTTCTTCTTTCTTTCTTTCTTTCTTTCTTTCTTTCTTTCTTTCTTCTTTCCTTCTTATCTTTCTTTCTTTCTTTCTTTCTTTCTTTCTTTCTTTCCTTTCTTCTTTCTTTCTTCTTTCTTTCTTTCTTTCTTTCTTTCTTTCTTTCTTTCTTTCTTTCTTTCTTTCTTTCTTTCTTTCTTTCTTTCTTTCTTTCTTTCTTTCTTTCTTTCTTCTTTCTTTCTTTTCTTTCTTTCTTTCTTTCTTTCTTTCTTTTCTTTCTTTCTTTCTTTCTTCTTTCTTTCTTTCTTTCTTTCTTTCTCTTTCTTTCTTTCTTTCTTTCTTTCTTTCTTTCTTTCTTTCTTTCTTTCTTCTTTCTTTCTTTCTTTCTTTCTTTCTTTCTTTCTTCTTTCTTTCTTTCTTTCTTTTCTTTCTTTCTTTCTTTCTTTCTTTCTTTCTTTCTTTCTTTCTTTCTTTCTTTCTTTCTTTTCTTTCTTTCTTTCTTTCTTTCTTTCTTCTTTCTTTCTTTCTTTCTTTCTTTCTTTCTTTCTTTCTTTTCTTTCTTTCTTTCTTTCTTTCTTTCTTTCTTTCTTTCTTTCTTTCTTTCTTTCTTTCTTTCTTTCTTTCTTTCTTTCTTTCTTTTGAAGTATATAATGTTTTTTCTTAGCAATTTTGGCATTGGACCAATATGATACATGGAATAGTGCCAGTTATATCAAAGAGTACAATGCTTTAGCAGTAAAACACCAATCAGTGATAAAAGGCAAAACAAATGATAATGGCAACAGCGCTGTTCCAGCAACAAAAATAGCTGGAAAAGATGATGCTGCTACAAAAATCATTAAAGAAGAAGAAGGCCTTGATGCTACAAAATTTGCTGGAGAATTGGGTGATGCTAGCAAAGATCAGAAGGCAGTTAGTGTTCAAACGGCGTTTTTTAATCAGCTCTTCATCAACTACCTCAGGGATCCAGACTATGATTCAACGTCGGAAACGAGTTCGCTAGACCCCAAAACCAAAGGTATTTGTGAATTACGTTTTCTGAGTTTAGATATTCCCTGGTTTTTTGACGAACAAGCTATACAAGACATCTTTAATGGGTGTATTTTTGATTGTTATTGCTCGAAAGAGGTTGGAATTATTAAGGATCATCACTCTCGGGGTCATCATTCCATATATAATAATGCAATTACACCAACAGTCAATCATTTATATGAAAAGATGGGGGTTATCATTGACTGTTTTGAATATGTTATAGGCGAGGTTCAAGGTTGTTACTGTCTTCGCGCCTCTAAACAGATGATTGACATATTTGGATGTATCCTACTTACAAGTACTGGTCGTAAAATTATTAAGGATACTATAGCTCGTTTTATTGATGAAGGTTATCATTATAATTTTGATGATGATGATGTTGTTGTCGAAATACTATGCAAGTTCATTAACCATAAATTGTAAAAGTTTTGCTCACACTCATTACAGTTTTGTATGTTTTAATTAACTATAGTTTGCTTGCTTGCTTACTTAGAGAGATGTCAGATGATGAAAGATGTCAGATGCTTAGAGAGATGTTAGATGCTTAGACAGATGTCAGATGATGATGAAAAGTTTTATATGTGGAAACACCCCTTTAACTGCATAGTTTCGACTCCAACAAAATCAGGAAAAACACAATTTGTTGAAAAACTCGTAATTTCTGCTAAAGAAATGATTCACCCTGCTCCTATAGAAATTTATTGGTGTTATTCAGAATGGAAAGAATCTTACAATGAATTAGTTCAAAAATATGCTTATGTAGAATTTATTGAAGGTTCACCTGACTTGGACGAACTTCAAAAAAGTAAAGACACACCTAAATTATTAATTATGGATGATATGATGCAAGAGATGAAGAATGATCAATGTTTAACTCAACTCTTTACTAAAGGATCACATCACTGGAATCTATCAATTATACATATAGTTCAGAACACATTTTTTGATGGAATGCTTACGAGTAGAGTAAACGCTCAGTATTTAATTCTTTTAAAAAACCCTAGCAATAGCTTACAAGTCAGCACATTGGCTTGACAGATTTTTCCAACTACTTCAAATTATTTTATAGAGGGGTATGAGGATCCTACTAGTAAACCATATGGTTATTTATTAATAGATATTACACAGACTTGTCTGGAAAAATATGGACTTAGATCTAATATATTTCCCAACAATGATCATATTATTTTATATACAGCCATATAATTGATCATTTTTACAAAAAACTTTATACAAGTTAGTGGGATCCTATTATTTTATCCATATGTCACACAGTAAATACACTTTTTTTAATAGTCTCACAGTGATTCTTTTTATGGCTGTTTTTATTGAATGGGTACAATATCCTTTTGAATTTTATGAAAATGGTGAAACTGTAAATGTTACGAATTGTTCGATACCAAATACAAAAAATGTTACAGATCGGGAATTATTATTATGGGAAAATTATAAATTACATATAACACCCTTACTATGTGATGTGGAAAAATTTTACATTGTCCTCAGAATGATGGGCAACTTATGCAATTAGGAGCATGTTTCAAGATATCTATTTTCAATCCTACTGTATTTTCTTGTTGTAGTCGTACAAGTAAGTTTCACAGCTTGTACATCAAGGGAACTAGATTATGATATAGTGATACTGTAGGTTTATTACATAGTCACAAAAAAATATTTTACAGTACATCAGTTTAGTCAAAATTTTTGAAGAGGTTGGTCATTTCCTATAATTCGTTTGTTTTGTAACAATTACATGTCAACCGCATTTGAAGTTTTCGTCAGAATGGTGCAAAATAAAGTAAAACGTAAAAATTTAATATCTATTCATCTACTTATTAAACTGTAGTATTATTTTTATTTAAGGTAAAATACTAACCAACAAACAGAAATGCGAGATGGCTGATTTGTTTTGGACTCGTTTCTCACCGGAAGCCAAGATTTTTTACAAAGATATAGCTAAGGCGTGCAATCATTTACGTAGTGAAGTTGGTTCACTCATGGGACGTAAAAAAGTTACACAATTTTGGTGGTTTGCTAAATTATTACTAATGGAATTGGATATGATGGAACCTCCGTCTATTTTTGCAGAAGATCTTTTTCTAAAGCTAGATACAACTCATAAACTATTTTTTATGAATATGAATAATTTGTGCGCTTTTTCTAGATGCGAAGAGTTAAATATCATTATACAAAATGAAGCCTCTTTACTATCTTAATGTAATACATTAAATCTTTGAATGTTCATTTAACATTTGGTTGTTATTGTAATATTTTTCTGTACTGTATGGTCTGTTTTGTATGGCTTCTAGATTAAGGAAATATATTCATGAGCTCAATGTGTTGAAAAATTCAAATTGTGTTCAAAGACGTGTTTTTCTTCAACATTCTTCCCCCGATTGGATTTGTTGTATGTGCAAAATTTGTTCGAACATTTTGAATGGTAATATTCCTATTAATTCAAACTTAAAAAAGAAATTGGCGAAACATAAATTATTGCTTAGAGCTTTAGCTACAAGACACAAAGAAAACAAGAAAAAAGACTTACGTAATAAATGTTCAAGAATTGCTCAAAGTGGTGGAGCATTTTTACCTCTAATACTACCCGCTTTATTATCTACACTAGCAACTTTTGTTACAGAGAAATTATTATAGAATGAAATTGGCTAGTAAATTTACTCTTATACCTCATGAGGTTTTGAATAAGTCAAATAACTCTCAGGCTTCTTTGGCTTCTTCGACGAGTACAAATGAAAAAACAGGTATAGCTAAACAAGGTGATGTGTATCATAACAAATTAAAGCACATTTTGAAAGATAATACATTAACACCGGAAGAACAATACAAAATGTACTTGCAACTATTTTCACAATATTTAACTTTTGAGCATGAAAAGGCTCAACCCACTACAGTGATTTTAAAACAAAAAGTTATTGATAACGAAGAAGATGAGAATGATAGTGACGATTTGAAACAAAAAGAAAAAAATTGGCTAAATGATGAAAAGTTACTTAGCGGTATTCCTAAACAGTTTAAACGCTCAGCATCCTTATTATTGGAGCATGTGCGACGTAACCCTAGTATAAATGTTAATAAGCAAGGTGAGGTATTAATTGATGGAAAATTAATTGAAGGATCACTTATTATTGATTTATTACATGATTTGTAGTGTAAACGCTCAAAAATTATGCAACTGGTTGGAGTAGACAAATTAGCTAATGCTTTGAAAAAACATAATGTACCCTGAGAGGCTATAGGAAACTCATTACCTAAAATGTTATTCAATGTACCTCAGAAACTCTCCTACCATACACCTCTGGAAGAATCAGATGATTAGGCGGTTAGCAGGTGTCAAGCCGTTGAATAAACCACTCGTGAAAGGTATTGATTTATTTTCAGGTGGTGCAGAAGAAGATATCAAAGATGATTCATTCTTTAATAAAGGAAACTCAACAAAAAAGAAGATACAGTGGAAAGTCCCTTGTACTAGAGCCATGGACACCTTACTTTCGAAATTATACAAAAATTTACATGGAAATCCTACAGCTTTTTCTAGTATTGAAAAGTTACATGTTGAAGCTAGAAAACACTATAAAATAATTACAGGTAAAAATGTTGAAGATTGGCTCTCAAAACAAGATAGTTATACCTAACACAAACAAGTCAGCAAAAAGTTTTCACATAACTGTATTTATGTTACAACTATGGATCAACAATGGAAAATTGATTTTGCAGATATGTCTTCTTTAGCAGATTTCAACAATGGATATAAATTTATGTTTACATGTATAGATGTATTAAGTAAATATTCATGGGTTGAACCTTTAAAATCAAAACATGCAAAGAATGTATGTGATGCTTTACAAAATATTTTGAAAGGAGGTCGAATCCCTTAGAGAGTGCGCAGTGATAAAGGAAAAGAATTTGTCAATGAAGAATTCCAAAAATTATTGAAAGCTTTTACATTTTTTTACTTCTCAGAATGAAGACATTGAATGTTCAATAGTGGAACAGTTTAATAGAACTTTAAAAGCTAAATTATTTAAATATTTTACAGAGTTCACCACTTATAAATGGCTCAATATTCTACCCTCAGTTGTTCCCAACTATAATCACTCTATTCATAGATCAATTAATGAAAAACCAATTAATGTGAATTATTCTAACGAAAAAATTATATGGCAAACACTCTACCCTGAAAGCTTATACACTAGCAAATCTAAGATTGATATGGGAGATTACGTGCGAATTAGTAAACACAGAGGAGTGTTGGACATAGGTTATTTACCTCAATGGAGTGAAGAAGTTTTCAGAGTAAAACATATTGTGAGGACTAGAAACCATATACTTTATAGAATTCAAGATTTGGAAGGCGAGAATATAGAAGGGCGTTTTTATGAAAAAGAGCTACAGAAAATTGATTTTAATCCTAATATCAAAGAACACAAAATTGAAAGGGTTCTGAAAACTAGAGGCTTAGCAGATGGTCAGAATAGAGAACTTGTGAAGTGGTGGTGTTATCCTGAAAAATTCAACAGCTGGATTTTAGAAAAGGATATACAAAATGACGAGGATGACGATCACGATGAACAACTTTGAACTGGCATATTATGTTCAACAAGATGCACTTTTATTTTCTAGGAGTTTTTGCTTGCGATGCACTGCCAGAGATAGTTAAAAGACCTGTGGCTTTAATTGCAAACACCGATACATCTTTTTAAAAAAGAAGTCATTGGATAGCTATGTATTTTGATAATGATAACTCTGTATATTATTTTGATTCCTATGGTTTACCACCAATTATTTCTGCTTTTCTAAGTTATATTAACAAGAATGCTACAGTAAGATACACAAATAAGAAACACCTACAAAATTTTTATAGTAGAGTTTGTGGTATATATACTTTATATTTTTTGTATTATAAAGTGCAACATGTTCCTATGTATAAAATGTTTAAGAGTTTTAGTAATACAACTTTTGTTTATAATGATAGGTTGGTTTCTGAGTTCTTTCTTTGTAAATTATCTGTAAAAGGTCGATTGCGAAATAAATTATGTACACATGCGTAAAAGTTAACTCCTCCTTCTTTATGTATCATTGTATAATTTTACTTCTTTACTAGCTCCATCTCCTTTATATTTTTTTATAATTTTATTGGTTACTTTACTAGCTCCGCCTTCTTATAAATTTTTGATTGACTGTTTAATTGTTGAATAAAAAATTTTTTATTTTGAAGTGGATAGTAGTAATAGTAGGCACTCTGAAACATCTCGCATTAGTGCTTGGGAATTTTTCGGAAAAGGTCTACCTCGAAATGAAGTGGTGTTCTTCAGTCGAGTCATACTAATGTACATTGTAGTCATTACAGCTATAATAAATTTATCCCTCCACATTAATAATACACAATTGTGGGTTGGCCTTTTGTGCGCTTGTATAGGATATTTATTACCCAGCCCCCTACCAGGACTATTACCATCACCTAATTCATTGAAGACAATACCTACAACAACTAATATTATAAACAATGACAACCTTTGAAGATCAGTTTTATATCACATTACCTAGTAAAAGCAAATATTGAACCATGCCCTCAGATTTTTCAGCCCATCTACCTTACCATTTAAAACTAGATGGAAACTGGGAGGTAGGGTCAAGTGGAATAATATATCCCTGTAGTTGGGCTACAATTTCCAATCATGGTGGAGATGATGTAATAACGTTAATTACAGATAGCGTTGGGAATAAGGTTGAAGAAATTAAAGTAATAGTTTTTGAAAAGTTTTATAGTATCTCAATAAATTGTGAGCTAAATGCAAAAATTGGAGCAGCAATTGCCGGAACTAACATTGAAATCATGTTTTCATATGATGAACATGGTGGAGGGTTGGTTAATTTGAAAATAAAAAGTGATACAAGCTTGCCTAAAATCGATATAAGCAAGCATTTAATGGAACTTTTGGGATTTAGCACTACCAATACTGCTGCCTATGCAACTGCTGATGATTTTTTAAATAGAGCTGTGAATATTAACTTATATACTGTTGGTGAGAAACACCAAAAAATTCTAACACCCATATTCCACCATCCAAATCTGTTTTTCCTGCCGAGGCTGGAAATAAACATTTATACATGTTATTAATTCAACCACCAAATTTAAACGATTCACAAAGTTTTTATGTTTACCGTAATATTATTGAAAATCAAATTGTTGGAAATACTTTAGCGCCACTTTTACATATAGTAAATCTTCAGAGAAAATACAGAGATATTGTGAGTCGATTTTATGAAACACCTCACTATATACCCATGTAATTAGAAGAAATTACAGCACTCGAAATTAATAAAAAAAATGTATGAATGAGCTTATACCATTCCAGTTTGGGAATGTTATAGTTAAATTACATTTCCGGCTATGTACCCCTTTGTCCCTATAATGATAGTATCAAATTTTCATTAGCATTTATTCATTCATTTGCATTTGGACACATTGTCATCAGGTTGAATTTTCGCAAAGGCTCTTAATTAATTAATTCATTTAGTTGTTCATTCTGATTTTCAAATCAAAATATGCATACCATAATTATTCCTGAAACTGTTGATTACTGGATCAATATTTATCAACGCAGCATTCAAGATAATCAATCCCAACTAGGTGGTACCTTAGGAGGCTTCTGAGCAGCATATCCCTTTTATGCACTTGCTGCAGGTTCCAAAATAGCAGGTGATTGGTAGAGGGTCGTTCTTTTAAAGAAAGTGTTGCTGAGCATGGATAAAATGCAGCTGGCAACTTTTTACACGAGATGAGTGACGACATTCATAAAAGAAAAGGTCTAGGGAAGCGTAAACATATAAATTCTATGGTTCATATAAAGAGCAATAAAAAGTTAAATAATGGTCCTCAGCATCATCAGCATCATCATCATCATCAGCATGAAAAACAACTACAACAACATAAACATAAACATCTAAAATGATGTTTCTCATTCTTAAAAAAGACTCCACGTTGAGTAGTCAGTTTGTAAATTTATTAATTATTAATTATTATATATTAAATTATATATTATATATTATTATATCAAGTAAATTTATTGATGCTGCATCATCTTCTAGTAGTGAAACGGAACTAGATTTATTAAGGTACCTCCAACACAAGTCTTTATTCATAGAAGTTATTGGTCTGAAATTTGACCCTCAAACCAGAAAAGTGTGATTTTCTGCCGAAACAGGTAAGTTTCCTAGGCCAAATTCTTAGCACTGATGGAATAATGCCCTATCTGAAAAAGATCCAAGCCGTAGCAGAGTTTGTTTCCCCCCCGACCAGAAGGCCCTCCAACAATTTCTGGGCATGATCCAGTGGTGTAGATGGTTCATAAAAAGCCTTACCCAAATGGCAGACTTATTATACAAACTTCTGAGAAAAGATGTAAAATGGGAAACTACTGAGGATCATATTTCTTCTTTTAAGGCTATCAAATGCACACTTACATCAGCCCCCTTCTTATGCTACCCAATATATGGTGGTTCAGCCACATTTGTTATTCAGATGTATGCAAGTAGCATGACAATTGGAGCTGTACTTTACCAGGAAACACTGAACGATAAGTGGATCATTGCTTACTCCAGTTTAAAACACTCTAAACCTGAAACTCGCTATTCTACCACCGAACATGAGTGTTTAGCAGTAGTTTACAGTTTTCAAATGTACCCTCACTACTTTTTTTGCTCAAATGTCATTATAAGAACAGATCATAAGACCCTTATGGGCATGTTCAAAAACACTCAAGCACAAAAAAATTTACGTCTTCAAAAATAACAATTTTTGTTAACTTGTTTAATTTTTCAGTAGAATATGTTCCTGGAAAAGAAAATGCTTTTGCTGACTTTCTTAGCCGAAAATACAGAGTTGACCAAATGAACAATGATGTCCCCATGACTTCACAGACTGCTACAGCCACGGATATGATCAATATTGTCGGGACAAGGGCCAAAACCAGGCAAAACTGGCCACATGGCCACAAACTGACCTGGCGGTCCCTGAAACGCCAGAAGAGGACAAAATTGCAGACCCCGCTGATTTATCAAATCGAGACCCATGGCCATTCACACAACAACAAATTGTGGACACTCAAAAATAGACCCCATGCTAGACCAAGCCCGCCAGAAGGTCGAGAATCAGGTGAAAGGTTTTTATTCTCTTTACAATATCTTACACAGAGAAGGTTCCCAAGGTGAACCAGACCAAATTATTCTGCCTCAACCTTTGCGAAAAATAGCTCTTCATCATTTTCACGGATCTAATCTGTTTGGCCACCAAGGTATAAATAAAATCACGTTTCTGGTCAAAAAACATTTCTGGTGGCCAGGCATTGAGCAAGACATCTAAAACTGGGTTAAATCAAGCAACATTTGTCAAAAAACAATGAAAGATTGTGTACTGCCTCCACCACTGTGCCCAATCCAACCAGTTGCTCCTTTTGATATCATTGGGTCTGATATCATTAACATTTCAAACGTCTCCGAAAAGATGCCTTACGTAATCATCTTCCAAGATTACTCTACCAAATATGTGGAAGCTGCTCTTATCCCGGACACATCTGCCACCAGTATTGTGGATACATTTGTAAGATTAGTTGTGTGTAGATATGGAACACCAAAACAACTACTTAGCAATCACAAATCAGGATACACTTCTAAACTCTAAGTAGAAGTGTGTGCCTATCACCTGAAGTGTAATGGCATGGTTGAACCCTTTAGTCATGCTCTAATTGACCGCTTATGCAAGCTAGCCTATAATAGTACTGAAGATTGGCCAAAAATTTTTAGATCTCGCGTTATTTTCCTATAGGGCCACACTGCACAATACAACAAAAAAGAGCCCCCATAGTTTGCTCTTCCGAAACGAGCCTCTCCTAGGCATTGACGTCACAGCCGCCACAAAAGGACTCTTAATTAATAATTTTGACACCTACCAATATTTACTTTTTGAAAATCTGACAACAATTCATAATGAGGTCCTAAAGGAGTTGCCGGCCTCAGAAGTGGCATTGAAAAAACGATTTGATGAGAAGGCACATTCTTGGGAATATACTGTAGGTGACCTTGTATTATTACATTGTGAAGTGCCCAAAAGTAAAACACATTTTTATTGGAGCAGTCCTTTCATTGTAACATTAATTGATAAACAAGATAAAAACGTTATTTCTATTGCGGATGTTAAAAATATTTTGAATTCCTGTGTCCTCGCGATTTGCAGTGTCAAACCCTTGGTCAAATGCTTTGCCATGCTACAGTAACCCATTATTGATTTTCAAAACATCCATTTCACTCGCTCTCATCTTTTCATTTATTCTTACGTAGCCATGTGGTTTTTCTCGTGACCATGTGTATTTACACTTCATTTTCCGTGAATAGGTAATATTTAGCCCCATTTATGTAAATTTTTCCTATTTAGCTCTATTCTTAAAACTTTTCTAGCATCGTGTCATTTTCATTGTGATATTTTCGTGCCTTTACGTATCTTTCCGGTGTGCGACATCATTGCAATGATAAAATTCGGAGTGCATATTTTTTGTGTAAGTATTTGGTTATCTTCATTAATTTTCCATAAGACACTTTCCATAAGTATGCCATAATTAAGAAAGAACTTAAATTTTAGCCATTCCTCCAAAATACTTATTTCACTTCATAAATCCTCTCAAATTTTCATCCCATTTTCAAAAATAAATTTTTAATTTTCATCTCTAACAAATTGAAGTTGTTTAGTTTCGATATGCAGTTGTGAGCCAGTCCCTCGCCCGGAGGCATGTGCTGTAAACATGCCTATATTGACCCAATTTTGCCCACTTACAACCGTACCATGCAAACCAACCGGCATTTCCACAATAATGGTAAGTTATGCCAATAAGTGCTACCTTCCCCTAAAGGGGTCAAATTCGGGTTTTTTCATTCACCAATATGTTCAAAAGTCATAAAATCATTATTCCATATTAATTTTCTGCCAAAATTCATAAATTACACTTTTGAAAATTTCTCTGCACCTCCTACTTTGCCTTTGCCTCTGTTGACCTCCTGTATTTCACAGCAAAAAATTATTTATACCTCCGCATGTTCTTGATTTCTTTCATTTAAGTATGCAAATTGTCGACATTATTTGATTATGTAAGTTATGTGTGCGGTGAAGCAAGTGCATGCATCTTCATACCTAATGCTTTTGGGTAGCGGTGTAAACTATATTTAACATGTAACCTACCCACTATTTAACATCATTTTCCCACTCCTGCCAACTATTTTTACAATTTATCCACTTTAAGATATCAATCACAAAAGAATTGCCCGATTTTTGCACTTTGTTATTTTGAGAAAACTTTCAATTGTATGGCGTCAACTGTTTACACTCTGATAAGGGTGGTCGATGGTATGGTGTAGGAAATCATCGACCAGTTATGACAGTCCCAATTTCATGGAGTCAAATAATATTTCGATGGACACTGAACATGTTTCTGGATATCGATACACCAGTTTTCAACAAATAGTCCACGATAAAGGATTGCCGAAGCGTAGAGACAAAATGTATGCCCCGTTAGTAACCATTTCTACTACGGCGGGGTATAACTTTCTCTTTGCCAGGGCTACCATCTCCCCCATGGACTGGGATAAAATCACTGCTGAAATTTTTACCGAAAATTATGTAATCATGCGTTTCCAAATGAAACAAGATCTTCAGGCAATTTTGAGGACTTTTGGATTTTATACTACTATCCCAGAAAATAGAACTTTTGAAGAACATATCGATTATTTTCTTTCCTCCATAAATGCCATGCTCTACGATTTGAGAAAGCAGATAATCCAAAAAAGGAAAGATTCTCCTGCTATCTTCGAACAACCGGGGATAATGCCACAAGTCCAATGTTTGAAGGGGCTTGCCTCCGAATTCTTGGTCATGGATCCGACCCCCTTTATAGTAAAATTCGGTAGTCAGCAAGTAAAGTATGACTTGCTAGGGGCCATAGTCCCGAAGAGTTTAGAACATTATGCCACTTTGGACAGTCATCTTACTCTAAATTTATTTTTCGCCATGTTCCATTTCCATCTCTGCGGCAATATTCAAGATATTTTCCCAGTTTTTGCACAGGATTTCCAATTTGCGTCAGCTATAGCTTAAAATGCTGATCAGATAAATGAACATTTCTCTGCTAGGCCTGTCCTCGACACGGATTTGGATATGTATAAAGTGCTGGCCACCAAACTCATGTTTTCGTCTCTGGCCACCTTCTATATGTGGCAAGGGTCCATCAAGGGTTTTATTTGCTATATTGACCAAGAAACAGCAGGCTCGCGTTGCTCCTACTGCAAAATCAATCATGAAATTGTTCTGCGCATGGATCCTTTTCCGGCAAAATTCAGAAACTACGTAGTAATAAATTGAGCTGATAAGCCTAAACCTTGGGTGCAAAATCCAAAAAAGACAAAACAACAGCTGGAGGAAGAGGAAGACGAACAATATGCCCTCATTGACGAAATACAAAGACGAACAGAAACCAATCTGGCTTTAATTAAAGAATATGAAGTGTTGGGCAGTTATTTGTCTTCAGATCCATCAGATGTCGAACCCATAGTGGCTCGAACCCCTTATGGACCCTGCTTCATGCGCAACGACCCTCTACGCAAACCAGCAATGCTTACTATATCGGATTGCAACATTTTAAACTTTTCCCATATTTATTTGATTCAGCCAATCAGTGGAACTCCAATCGAATTGCAATTGATATCAGCCCAATTTTATATTATTTTTGGCCCAGTACTATCGAAGAAGGGCGTGGAATTAAGGCTGACATTTGGCAGCATTTGGAACATTTAAAAATTGACGAAAAAGTGATTAAACAAATTACTGGAGAAGGTCCGAATCCAAGTGCCAAGCACAGGAACAATACAGCCCTCGGAATCCTTGTAATGCATGCACCCCATGGCGTTTCAAGCAAAATTATGGATTATATGTATAACTGCTTCAACATAGTACCAATAATTTTTGAAGAAACGAGAGCCAAAAGGTGCAATAAAGGTGATGATATCACCTTAGATAAACGTTATCAGGAAGATTGTTACATTGCAAATGGGAGAGTATGTGCCTTCGTAACCCCTTTCTTTTAACCAACTATACAGGCACTGAAAATCTTCAGTGAATGGTACATTCGGAGGAATCAGATGTAGATATTGATATCGCCACCCAATTGAAAGCAGATCAAGAAACCAAAGAAGATGCATGGCGTGCGTATGCCAGGAGGCAACACGAGTTGCCTCCTGGCACAAGATACGGCACCCACATTGCCCTCCGTACCTCCAAAGTCGCAATTGGATCAATTTTTGGAAAATGTGGTGTCTCAGGCCTCATCAAACAAATATATCTTAGGCACTGAGCTCACTAGTCAGGATGTGTATGGTCAATAGACCCCCACAACTGGCCGTGAACTGTCTGAGCCTCAAATTACACCCACGCAGCCAAAGCAGAAAGCCACCAAAGATACTGATGAAACAGAAAAGTCAACAAAAGTTATTGTGGAGGAAACACCACCACCTCCCATAGCAGCTATCGTTTCTCAATCGATGGCAAGAGTGGAAGAAAGTGAAGAAAGCAATTACGTGGTGGAAATAGAAGATGAAGTCTCCTCTACATCGAATGAAGAAGTACCCATGGAACAAAGACCATCGCGAATAAACCATCCTCAAACTCAATCGACTATAGCCAAATCCTCCTTAATGGAAATTAAGCATAATATGATAATCACAGCAAGCTTTGCGAACGTTCATCCCACTGCTCCTCACCAAACTTCACTGGCTGTTTCTAATTCGTCAACAGCCACACAGCTTTTCCAACCGTCCCAACCACTGCCAGCTCCCACAGGTGTCTGGATGCCAGTATGCTGTACACTTCCAACTTCACAAATTGTTCAACCAATTCACAGTATTGACCGCGAACGCCTCCCCTCAATTGTCAACAATGTGTGATGGATTTCCAACCCCAGGAAGAAATAGGACTTTTGGAACTAGTATGCGTAAACTTGCTGGTTATGTTAGCTAACCCTATGCCTATGCAAGGGCAGCCTGCTATTCAGGCCTCGCTGTCGCAAAGCCTGTCTGCTTCAGACTCTACCATTATACTGCCAGCCGTGGAAGTTCCATCACTACCACCACCTCCTGTACAGTTTCAAACCAGTGCAGGAACCCAGATGAACATAGAAAGAACAGAAAAACGCCGCGAACAGAGATACAAAGAGGCCAAAGCCAGAAAAGCCCAAATTGACCAACAGTTATTTCTCATACAAAGGCCTGGAACAAGTGCACATGCGCAGAAAGATGCCGAAAAAGAAATGCGAGACCATGCAATTCTGACCCGCCTCTATGACCAATGAGAGGGCCCTACATCTTTGGATATGCCAGCTGTTCAACAATCTTGGCCGCTGTAATGTTACCATTGTCCGATGATCAGTTAGCTGAGATTCAGCAGGCCGTAATTCAAATCTACAATACGAATAATTACCGATTCAAAGTGATGCAAACGCAACAGGGCGCATTCACCAGCTACGGAAATTGCTCAAGGCAGCGACTAACCAGTGAACTTTGGTTACAAATGGAACTTTCTGTCTATAACTGGTTTCACGAATGGTCGCCAGCTTCCGCTTTGACTGGAACAAATCTCTTGACCACTTTAGTCGCCCATGCCATCCATACTGTACAACAAATTTGGTCCAATTACCAGGGTGCTGAACATTTTATGTATAATTATTTGCAATCAGTGGCCCAGCAGGGCAAAAATTCAGAATTGAGGGACGCCATGGAGCAAATGCAGACTATGCGTCAAAGCAAATGTGAAAGAATAGCCAGGGCCATCTGTTGTATACCACACTGAGCTCAACCGGTATTCCTACTTCTTTTCCATTTTTGTAATTACAGTAAACAATAAATAAATAAGAACACATTCGTAAATATAATATCATGTATATGAAACTTGTATAAATATTTTTGCATAAATCTGTTGTTCCAGCCATAAAGGCGATTTGTATTCAGTTTTTGTTGTTATTATTAGTATTAGAGTAAATCGAAAAAGAACTCGTCATCATCTCTGGCATTCCAGGCATTCGGGGTGGTCTGCATCGTTGGTTACATTATTGTTTATTGATTCTTCTTTATTATTGTTTCTTGTTCTTCGCCCCTGTTTTCTCCATCCCTGCTTACCGACCCCCGAGCCCAAGTGTGGTCGGATCTGGTACTTCCCCCATCTTCCACATCCACTCACCTCACCAACCATCATCTTTCACTGGTGACTGTACCAGTTTGGATCGGGTGAGGTACAGGTAAGTAAGGTAAGTTGTTTACTTGTTATTTATTTTGTGTGTTTATTGATTTGTACTGCATTTATTTACTGGTTATCATGTGTATATACATACTTTGTTCATATTTTTGGATATGTTCCCCTTCGTCTTCTTTTGTTTCCCATCGAAAATTGAGCAGAAAAGGTTTACCCGCAGTCGTTTCGAAGACCAGTATTATTGTACCCTCGCCCAATTAAAGCCCATGTCAAAACCACTGTCCAAATTGGTAATTCAGCTGCAAGACGCCACCGAACAGATGGCCCAGCTGCCACCCATCACCACCCCAACGGCCCAGTACAAAATAGACATTATGACGGCCCAGATGGAAAAAAGATGGTTATTTTTGGGGCAAATGCAAAACTAAATCGTCGCCCAGCAACAAAAAATTACGAATTTAGAAACAGGTAACTTTCCCGTGTGCACCTCTAATTTAGCATCCTCCTCCTGTCCATTGGGCACGTTGCCCAATGAGCAAGGGGGCCATGGATTACTAAATCCACCCCACACCTTGCCAGCCGAAAGCCCTCACGATTCTGACGTCAGCAACAATATTTTTCGATTGACGCGAAAGGAGATCCTACAAATTTCAAATCAAATCCAACAAAGCCTGGCCAATTTCACTCTGCGAATGGGCATCAAACCTAAGTTAGTATTACAATTTTTTAAGACTTTAGATCAACAATTTAGAGGCAACCCCCCCTTACCCGAAAGTGTCAAATTGGGAATTTTGCGACAAACCACTGATCTGCATGTACATCACTTTATGGAAGACTGCGCTTCCTACGATGATGCGAAACAAATCATTTTGGGTTTTTTAGCCACTCCTGGAACTTTTAGTGACCTTCACTGTGAATGGTCAACCATCTCCCAGGGAGACTCTGAGAGCTGTGTTCAATTTGTGAATCGTTTATATTTTTATGCACCTACACTTTTTCAGGATAAAACAGAGAAAAAACGAGGTCAAATGATCATTACACAATTTTATAGCAAAGTGTCGCCTGTAATACAGGCCACCATGGACAAACACAAAGGCCAAATCGTCTCCCTGCAGGACCTAGTGATGTTTTGCGACAACCTGAAGAAGGAATTGAAAATCCAGGATGAGTTATTCGAACAACGCTTACAAAAACATCATCCATTAGCAATAAATGAGGGGAAACCACCAGAACACATAAGTCACATGACGAATCAAGACCCAACACTGCCACGACAAACCTACAGCCCTTTTCGAGGTAATAATGTGTCCTATAGGGGTAGAGGTAATCAAAACATGGGTCCCCAGTGCGATAGTTATAGTAGTAACCCTTCGTGGCCTCAGCAACAAACACCCCTTGCACCACCCATTGCGCCGCAAAACCCTGCACCTGCGCCGAAACCCAGTAATGACACAATTTTGGCAAATAATGTGCTCTTGGGACAGCTAACAGACCTCCTGCAGAAGACTAATATTGTGCTGCAACCTCCTCCAGGGCCCCCTGCAGCGTCACAACCACCAGGTATGGCTAGAATGAGCTTTATTGTGGTTACCACTGTATGTTTGGTCACTCTACTGAGCGATTTGTTAAGTTATTAAGTTACAAGAGTATGCATCGCAAAACCCAACAGTTGACATATCAGTTTATTACCGTAACACTGCTGAAAACTCTTATCAACTGCGAGCACCCCAACCAACTGCCACCCAACCTCGTTCTCAGACTCCTTCCCTTACTCGTTGGGGTTATGGTAGCAATACCACACCTCCCGGGAGACCACCAACTTGGAAACCATCTACTTAACACAGTAACCAGCAAAGGACGATGAATATACAAAGTATAAGTGAGAATCTAACTACCCAAAACCCGTTTCCCCCTCAATATTATAATCCTAATTATTATGTATCTTGTCCACCTTCAACTTCTTACCAAGATCAAACTATTGCCGCTCCGTTTATAAAAAATAATTCTATTAATACTTCCAGAAACAAGTTGCAGGTACCCACTATGCAGGAATCAAATGCTAACAATGGAAAAGAAAATGAAACAATGTCGTTTTATAGCAATGACACGACACCTTGGATTGAAAAAACTAGAGGTAATTAATTTGAAAATTCACAAAATCTTACTATTTTCAGGATACAATGGAACCATTTGAAAACACAATTTCCACCCTCATCACGACCGACAGGACGCCCGGATTTTTTCAACAGCTAATGCCTGAGGAAAGTATATTTTTCAGAACTATTAGAAGGCGCGACCACTGGAGATAGAGGCTAAAATTGGCAATTGGAGGGGTTTAGCCTTGCTAGACACTGGGGCCACAACCTCCATTGTGGGAAGTGACATGTGTAAACACATTACTCATACAGAGCCAAGTAATCTGCCAACATCAGGCTATATTACAGTCACGAATGGTCACTGAGTCCCCACTTTGGGACATGTAAATTTTTACACAAAGTTGGAAGATTTGGGTACCCACAGTATCCACTACAAAGTCCTAATTTCGCCCAAACCCACAATTATTTTGGGAACACACTTCTTATCTCATGAAAACATTGGAGCCATTTTTGATTTTTGAAATCAAACATTGACAATGGTTGCAAACAGGTGTCGTTTAATGTTCAACACCCCGAATCACCATCAAGCTCCCTAATGATACCCCCCCCCCACCAGCTATGCCCGCAATATCTTTGCCTCCGCCATCAACGTCCACTATCAACGAAATCACGGTGGCTCATCCCATTATTGCCCTCAAAAACGTTTTTATTCAACCACATACGGATCACGTCATACTTGGAACAATTTGGGCAAGATATAAGCTGACAACTCCTACACCATGCGTGGTTTCTTCAGACGACAATTCTTTGTCAATTTCAATCGAGGCCACAATAATTGATCCAAACGTCAAACATTTCCCTGTCATCATAATAAACAATTCGAACGGAGTTATAAAGGTGAGTAAAAATGGGGTAATTGCTAAAATTGCTATGCTGGTGCAAGAGGTCATGTCCTTACCTAACACTTTCTCTAAACCCACTAATGACACCAACCAAGATATCTTGCCTTATGTAGACAAAATGGTATCAAAAGTGAATCTGGATGCTGCCCAAAAAGGTCGGTAAGTTTCATGAGTTCCTGCTTACAAACGGCACTGCCTTTAGTCTAGCAGGTGATCCCCCTACCGTAATGCATTTGGTTCAACATTCAATTGACACAGGAGATGCAAAACCTGTCGCCAAACACTATTATTGCACGCCAATTCAACAACACCACATAGTGTGTGAGCATATTCAAGATATGCCAGATAAACAGGTAATAGAACCCAGTCAGTCCCCATGGGCTGCCCCATTATTCTTGGTATCTAAAAAAAATGGGTCTTGGCGCCCTGTCCTCGATTTTTGAGGCATAGACGATGTTACTAAAGATGACAGATATCCTCTCCCAAGGATGGACGATTATTTGGACAGCTTGGGAGGGGCCAGATACTTCACAACACTCGATTTAAAAAGTGGGTACTGGCAAGTGCCAATGGTGCCAGATTCTAAGGAAAAAACTGCATTCATCTCCCAGGATGGACTGTATAAGTTTACGGTAATGCCTTTTGGCCTCAAAAACGCTCCTGCAGAGTTCCAAAGGCACATAGAACGAGTCTTGCAACCTTATGTCTGGAAAATCTGCCTCATTTACATTGATGGCATTATTGTCTTTTCAGAAACATTTGAACAACATCTCAAAAACCTACAAATTGTTTTTGATTGTTTACAGGCTGCAAACTTGACTCTCAAACCTGAAAAGTGTGATTTTCTACCAAAGCAGGTTAGTTTTCTAGATGGAATAATGCCGGACCCGAAAAAGATCAAAGCCCTAATGGAGTTCGATTTTCCCCGGTACCAGAAGGCCCTCCAAGGATTTCTGGGCATGGTCTAGTGGTGTAAAGGGTTCATAAAAGGTCTTGCCCAAATGGCAGACCCATTATACAAACTTCTGAGAAAAGATGTAAAATGGGAAATTACTGAGGATCATATTTCTTCTTTTAAGGCTATCAAATGGGCACTTACATCAGCCCCTTTCTTACGCTACCCAATATATGACGGTTCAGCCACATTTGTTATTCAGACGGATACAAGTAGCATGGCAATCGGAGCCGTACTTTACCAGGAAATGCCAAACAATAAATGGATGATTGCTTACTCCAGTCGAAAGCTCTCCAAACCAGAAACTCGCTATTCTACCACTGAACGGGAGTGTTTAGCAATAGTTTACGGTTTTCAAATGAATCGTCATTATCTTTTTGGCTCGAATGTTATTATATGGACAGACTACAAGCCCCTTATGGGCATGTTCAAAAACACTTCAGCACAGAAAAATCTCCGTCTTCAGAAATGGTCAATTTTTGTAAACACTTTCAACTTTTCTGTAGAATACATTCCTGGAAAGTGAAATGCTTTTGCCAATTTTCTTAGCCGAAAGTACTAAGTCGACCAAATGGACAATGAGGTCACCACAACATCAAATGCGGCTTCAGCAATGGATAAAATCAATGTTGTCAAAACATGGGCCAAAACCAGGCAAAAACTGGCCGCAATGCCACCAACTGACCTGGAGGTCCCTGAAACATTGGAAGAGGAAAAAATTGTCAACCCCGCCGATCTACCAAATCAAGATCAATGGCCATTTATGCAGCAACAGATCGCCGACCCACTAAAAGTAGACCCCACGCTAGACCAAACCTGCCAGAAGGTTGAGAATCAGGTAAAAGGTTTTTATTCTCTTCACAATATCTTGCACAGAGAAGGTTCAAGAGTGGAACCAGACCAAATTATCTTACCCGAACCTCTACGAAAAATAGCTCTTTATCATTTTCATGTCTCCAATCATTTTGGCCACCAAGGTATCAACAAAATTACATTTTTGGTCAAAAAACATTTCTGGTGGCCAATCATTGAGCATTATATCAAAAATTGGGTTAAATCATGTGATATATGCCAAAAAATGATGGATTGTCACCACCACCGCCACTATGCCCAATTCAACCGGTCGCTCCCATTGATATTGTTGCATCCGATATTGTGAATATTTCAAACGTTTCCGCAAAAATGCGGTACATAATCTTTTTCCAAGATTACTTCACAAAATACGTCGAAGCCATACTTATCCTGGACACCTCCGCAGCCAGTATTGTAGATACATTTGTAAGATTAGTTGTGTGTAGGTACAGAACACCAAAGCAATTACTTAGTGATCACGGATCAGGATATACTTCTAAACTTTTAGGAGAAGTATGTGAGTTGTTAAAAGTGAGAAAAATTCAAACAACTGCTTGTCACCCGCAGTGTAATGGCATGGTTGAATGCTTCAATGGCATGCTAATTGACGCCTACGCAAACTTGGTCATAATAACACTGAAGATTGGCCTAAATTTTTAGATTTGGCGTTATTTTTTTATAGAGCCACCCCAAACAAGACAACAAAGAAGAGCCCATATAGTTTGCTTTTTGGACACGAGCCACTTCTAGGCGTTGACGTCACCGCAGCCGCAAAAGGACTCCTAATTAATAATCTTGACACCTACCAGTATTTACTTTTTGAAAACTTGACATCAATTCATAATGAGGTCCTAAAAGAGTTGTGGGTATCAGAAGCAGCGTCAAAAAAGGGATTTGATGAGAAGGCACGCGAGTATACTGCAGGTGATCTTGTGTTGTTACGTTGTGAAATGCACAAAAGTAAAACCCAGTTTTATTGGAGCAGTCCTTTTATTGTAACGTCAATTGATAAACAACATAAAAACATCATCTCTATCACGGATGTTAAGAGTATTTTGAATTCCCGTGTCCTCGCGATTTGCAGGGTCAAACCCCTCGTTAAACGTTTTCCAACACTACAGTAACCCAGTTATTGATTTTTGAAACATCCAATTCATTTGTTTCCATTTACTCATTTATTTTCAAGCGTCCAGTCCTATGGATTTTTCTCGTCACCATATTTGTTTTTGCGTTATTTCTTCGTGAATAGGTAACATTTAACCCCCGTTTATGTAAATCTTTGCATTTTTTGCTATTCTTAAACTTTTGTAGCATCCTGCCATTCTTGTTTCCAATATATTTTGCGTTTTTCTTATTTCCCGGGTGTGCTCAAGCATCAAAAGGATAAAATTCGGATTTTACGTTTTCCGTGTAAGTATTTGGTTATTTTCATTTATTTGCTGCCACAAACTATTCGTAAGTATGTAATAATGATGAAAGAACTTCAGTTTCCACAATAACTACATAATATTTCACTTCAAAAAAAATTTTTTTCTCAAAATTTGCATCCACTTTCCAAAAATCAAACTTCATTTTTCACCCCTAACAAATTGAAGTCATTTAGTTTGGATATGCAATTGCGGACTGGCCCTTCACGTGGGGGCATGTGCCACAAGCGCATGTATTTTGACCCAATTATTCCAACTCATAATCGAACCCTACAAACAAACCGGCACTTCCACAACAACAGTAAGTTGTTTATGTAAAGTTGTGTTCTCCCTTAAATGGAAAAATTTCGGGTTTTCATCCAGCAATACGTTCAGAAAGTTAGAAAATCAATATGTTGCAATATTTTTCCCCGCCAAAATTCATAAAATATATTTTTGTAAATTTCTCCGCACCTCCGACTCCGCCTTTGACTCCTTGACCTTCTGTATTTTGTGTCAAAAATTATTTATACCTCCTTATATATATTTCTTTCATTTAAGTGTACATATTGTTGACAGGCTTTGATTAGGTAAGTTATGTGTAGGGTGAAGCAAGTGCAGGCGTCTTCATGCCTAATGCTTTGGGAAGTAGTGTAAAACTATATTTAACATGTAACCTACCCCCTATTTAACTTCATTTCCCTCCTCCTCCTGCCACCGCCAACTATTTTTATTTTTCTACTTTCAGATATTAATCGTAAGCGGATTGCCCAATTTCTTCATTTTGATTGCTATTTTGAAACAACCTTCAATTGTTTGGTCTCAATGGTTTACAATCTGATACACATTACCGAAAGTATGGTCCTGGAAATCATCAAACATTTAGGAGAATCGCAATTTCGCAGCGTAAAAATTATCTCCATTGACACTGAACAAGTTACCCGATTAGGATATGCAATTTCCCAAAATGTAGTTCACGATAAGTGATTGCCAACATGCAGCAATAAAATGTATGCCCGGTTAGTAACAATTTCTACTACTGCAGGGTATAACTTTTTGTTTGACGTGGCTCATATCTCCTCCTCAGGCTGGCACAAAATCGCTGCAGAAATTTTCACTGAAAAACAAGATATACAGGCCATTTTGAGAACTTTTGGATTTTACACGCCTATTCCGGGAAACAGAACTTTGGAAGAACATATTGACTATTTTATTTCATCGATAAATGCCATGTGGTATGATCTGAAAATGCAGATCATACAGGAGGGCAGGGATTCCCCCACTATTTTTGATCAACTAGGGATCATGCCACAAGTCCAGGGTTTAAAGGGCTTGCCTCCGAATTCTTGGGTGTGGATCCAACTCCCTTTATAGTAAATTTTAATAGTTATCAAGTAAAGAGGGACCTGCTTGCACCAGTAGTTCCGAAGCATTTAGAACTTTATGCATCTTTGGACAGTCGCCTACGGCTAAATTTATTTTTTGCGATGTTTCACTTCCACTTTTGCAGCAACATTCAGGATATTTTTCCTACATTTGCGCACGATTTTCAAACTGTGTCGTCTATCACTTATAACGCCGACCAGATACACAAACATTTGCCTGACAAAGCAATTCTGGATACGGACTTGGACATGTACAAGGTACCAGCCACCAAACTACCATTTTCGTCCAGAGCCACCTTCTACATGTGGCAAGAGGCTGTTAAGCATTATATGTGCCATATTGATCAAGAGGTGGTGCGTTCTCAGTGTTCTTATCGAAAAATCAAACATGATATTGTTATACGGGTCGATCCCTTCCCGGCAAGATTTCCAAATCATGTAATAATAAACTGAGCGGACAAAGCGGAGCCCTCAGTGCAAAATCCAAAAAAGATGGAGCAACAACTAGAGGAAGAGGAAGATGAGAAATATGCTCTCATTGATGAAATGCAAAGACGAACAGAAACTCACCCCATCTAATCAGGGAATATGAAGCTCTGGGTGGTTATTTGTCATCGGATCCATCAGATGCTGAACCTATGGGGACCTAAACGTCTTATGTGCCCTGTTTTATGCGCAATGACCCTCTCCAAGAACCAGCAACATTTACCGGAGATATTGGACTACAGCATATCAAACTTTTTCCGTATCTATTTGATTCGACCAATCAAGTAAATACCAGTCGAATTGCAAATGACATCAGCCTGATATTGTATTATTTCTGGCCCAGCACAATTGAAGAAGGACGTGGAATCAAAGCTGACATTCAACAGCACCTCCAACGCCTGAAAGTTGATGAAAAATTGGTTAAACAAATTATTGGAGATGGTCCAAATCCAAGTGCTACGCAAAGAAACGAAACGGCCTACAGACCTCATAATGCAAGCACCTCACGGCATTGTGACTAAGAAAATGGATTATATGTACAATTGTTCCAATATCCTACCCATTATCTTTGAAGAAAGGCGTGCGAAACAATGTTCAGAAGGTGATAATATCACCATAGATAAGGGATACCAAGAAGATTGTTCGTTCTTCCAAACTATGCGGTGCAAGTGGGAAAACTTGTGTCTTCCTGACCCCTTCCTGTTAACCAACTAGGATGGGGATGAACATCTCCCTCGACTGCTACAATTAAAAGAATTGGATGTCGATATCGACATCCCCACCCAACTAAAAGCTGACGGGGAAACTGAAGAGGAGGCAAGACATGAGTATGTCAGAAGACAGCAGGTGTTTCAGATGGCACAAGGTACGGCGCCTCCATTGCCTTCTGAACCCCCGAAATCACAATTGGATCGGTTTCTGGAAAATGTGGTGCCTCAGGCCTCCTTAAATGAGTATATTTTAGGCACTGAGCTCACCAGTCAGGACGTGTGTGGTCAAGAGACCACCACACCTGCTGGTGAACCAGCTGAACCACAAATTATGCTCAGGCAGCCGTCAAGGCATTTGTAAAATGCGGTTTGACCTCCATATCATATGTTAAATATCAATGATATGGGCTGGAGGGTTGAATGAGAGCGCTGCATCAACAGGCAGCATGAGCGTACAACCACAAATGAGTTCAAATGGGGAATATCCTGTGGACTTATTCACGCTAATGTTGACGGCAAGTACAGAATAGGGCAGGTGTTCATATCAATCAATATGACCTTGATGGACATACATATGTAGATGTGCAGCTTACCTTTGATTAGCTTTCTCCACTTCACCGTTTGTCATCGGGTGATTAGCAGTAGAGTGGATTTTCTTAGTCCAACAGATGGTAGTGATTTCTGTCATCAGTTTTGGTGTGTCTTGGGTGTGTCTTAGCTCCGCCTAGGGCATACTGTAGATTAGGGGGCCCTTTAAAAGTGCTTGTTTCTTTGATTTTGCACTCATTTCTGGGCCTAAACCGTCTTCTGCATTTTTAGCTTACAACTCTGCATTCGTCAATGTCTTTTTATATTAAATTTGCATATTTGCCTACGATGTCTCTTGGGTACATATGTTACTGTATCTGGACCAAGGAGTTTACCCCATCACCTGTCGATCGAGAACCCCCATCGCCTCCCTGAGGAATGTTTTGATACGGTCGCGCGCCAACTCATAGTTGCCAACCCTCCACCCTGAATCGCTCCGGGATTACCATACCCACTTCCCTGTCATCTCCAGGACCCACATTTGACCCTTGAACCTGTGGCCCCACGCCGAGTACTTTGAGAAGAGGATTTAGTGAGTCTTCCCAGGGGTTATTATTGTGGAGGGTATATTTGTGGGAATCCTCCTTAAGCCAGTTTTCCCTTGAGAGTACCCTCAGTTGAGAAAGCCCTTGAGCCCTTAAGGTCAGGGCCAATTAGGGGATTTAGGTTAATAATCAAGTCCCCTACAGTAAGCCATTCCACAAATGGCACAGTCCCTCATTCTCAGTGAATGAGGACTAGGGATTGTCACCCCTGAGCCGGATGCATTGTCCATTATTCTACAGCTGAACCCTAGGACAAGGCCGAGGTACACCATAGGTTCTCCTGTGGTAGTACCAGCTGGGTTAAGTTCCCGCACTGACTACCCAACGGAGCCACCCAAGGGGGTCACAGCATGTCACTCACAGTGTCATGGCCCTATTTCCTACGGGATATGGTATGCGTTTTCCCTATCAATGTGACTGATCACCTATCCGTTTAATGTGACATAGCTCTAAAGTCAGTAATGTGACACTGGTTTTGTGCTACCCCAGGGTGAAGGGTACTGATAGTCTACTCCTAAGGAACCAGATAAGGTAACGGAATACATAAGCATCAGTTAGGTATCACATAAGTTATCACATACCTTACCAGTGTCTTATCTGATACTAGCGGTCAGATGATCTAAATATTATGTACTGGTAATGTAAGACATAAAGTGGTCACAGATAAGAACTGATAAGACTTGAATTTCATAGCTGTGTTTGTTTTTTCATTATTTATCCATAGTTATGCTGAAATATACACAATAAGTTTGATTTGACATTTATAACAATCCTCCAAGGGTCAAATAATGTAATGTGAAAATTTAGATTTCCCACACATTGTCATCTTAACTCATGGATAAAGTCACGTAACACCTAAGCCTAGCTATGGTAACATAAGCGGTACTGATATGGCATGCATAAGGTCACATTGTTCATAAGCACTGCTAAAGTAATATATAATTGGTACTGGTAGAAACAGATAAGGTCAGATACCCCATAGGAATGTGTAAAGTAATTTTGAGAAATTTGATATTGTGACTGGTTGAGTAGGACATAAAGTGGTCAAATACTACATAGAATTCGTAAGGTTCAAATTTAATCTAATAACGGACTTTGACATCAACTAATACTGTTTAGTAGATCAGGTATGAACATGAAAATCAAAGTTTAAATGATAAGTAAAATAGATGATCTTGGACAACATGTTATTGATTACATATGCATGAATTTGGGTACCATGTTAGAATTGATAATGTATAAATACAAGGTTGAGAGGAACCCTGGCGAAAAATAGAAACAATAGCTCAATGATTCATTCATGGGAATAGAAAAGAATATGCCAAATATCATAATTTTCAAGATTATGCACGTATATACGTGGCGATTTTCTGTAGACGACGAACATGGTATTGCCTTCGTGCAAGTTGGAACAGGTTAATACAGTAAATGGAAGGCATCATATTGATTTTGGAAATACGGAAAAGCCGCGGAGCACTGAGCAGAGTAGGGTTTTTTGCATACCAACCATACCTGTACTTGGAGGGGGGTTGGGGGGGGGACCCCCCCCCGAACTTGGCCAACCCTGTACCCAAAATCATTTCCCCCCCCCAACCCTCCCCCAGTTTGGAAAAAATTGAAAAAATTTTCAAAAAAGTGTATGTTTTTTGGCCTTTTATGGGAAAAATTTCGACTTTTTCCTACCCCCCCCCCACTGTTTTTTTTCCCCAAATCGTGCTTTTTGGGGGAAAAAAATTCGGAAAAGGGAAAAAATTTTGGGCTCTTTCCCCATTTGGGGAAGAAAATTTTGGGGATCGGATACAGAAAAGATGCATTTTGGTGCATTTTAGAAGGTCATAATCTCAAAATTTTCCGGTGCTTCGCGCCGATTATAACTTTAATAATCATTATTATGCATTACTTAGCCCAGGCGCGGCTTTTAGCATGTCTACCTTCATTTATCATATAATCTATAATAGTTTTCATCATCTTGAACGTATTATTTCATGTTTTCATTGGTAATCCTCAACATTTTATCATGATATTTAATGAAGATTCACATTTTTTCCGTTTGAGAAAGATCAATACATCAAGTCTCTAAGCTTTTTGATGCAATTATTTCTTTTCTAACGTAAAATCAATTCAAATGCTTCATGGAAATATCTTTCGAAAATTTATACTCTGCTTACTCATATATTTTCGACCAGGTATGAGAGTTTACAAATAAATTATACTAGTTTTAAATTTTTTCAAGTAAAATTCTAGAAATAACGACTTTTGAACACAAAATTCAAATCTAATTCTTGAAATAAACGTTCGGAAAATTGATTTTCTAGCGTCGCAGGATATCAATACCCAAAAAATTTTTCCGGCGCGAGCCGGAAACATTAACATCCCTTTTGGGTTCTCACTTGTCATCATAGAGGACTTAACCATCGATTTCTCATGTAATTCAAAGTCATTATGCTTTTGGATAGTTTGCTTGAAAGTTTGTTTCAATGCTTGTAGATTAAACTTTGAACTCGAAAATTTCAATTTTTTCCTGAATTTTAATGAAATAACGGGTCTGAAAACACCAGAAGGCTTGAAAAAGCTCAAAAACACGTAAATAAAGCACCTGTGAGCATTTTTAAGCGAAAAAAACGACTTTGGGAAAATGGGGAAAAAAATTTTGATCCCTTTCCCCATTTGGGGAAAAGGCCCGGGGAAAAAAAACAGTGCCCCCCCCCCCCAACTGGTCGGAGGTCTTACAGGTATGACAGCAACCGAATTTCGGGCTGTGCACTGTGCAGCCAAATTTTTTGTGTCAAGTTGGACAGTGCAACATGGAGCCTGACTGTCCTTTTGATTAGGTTATAGGGTTTCCTGCCCGGCGATGCATGTTTAAGCTTTGTAGAATGGAGAATTACCCTTGACGCCGGTTTTCAATTTATTCAATTTTTTATATTATTCTAGTGCGAGATTAAAAAACGCCATTCTACCTAATTCTTATAGCTTTTAACTATCAACATATTATGGATTAATGTTCGATCTTGTAATTGAATTTGACGGAAACCTAGATTTTTTTCAGTTATTTAACCCAAAATCATTTTGCGATCCTTAAAAAATTTTGACTTTTGTGCGATTAAAACATTTTGAATCTGAGAGAATAGTAAAAATCCTTATTGGTTAAAGAATCTAAAGCCGTTTGCTTGCCTAGTTTTTGAAATTAATCCACAGGAAAATTTAGCCTTCGCTGTCTGTCTTGGAAATAAAAGTTGGAAAAATTCATTTTCCAGCATACCTGTAAGCATACATGCACAGCATAGAAATTCTGCTGGGGGTCAGCCAGGACGGGGGGTGGAATACATTTTTTTTCATTCTTGATAATGAAAAGAAAGGTCTTAGAAAGGTTTTTTAACATCCAAACAGCATATTCTTACAACTATATATTAGTCAGATATATTAAATAATTTGCTTAGACAGCACTTTTTACAGTTTTAATGTTACTCTTTTGGAATCAAGTATGCTTTGTTTAGAAAAATTGTTAAACTAAAGGATCATTTCCATTTTTATGACGACTTTCTCTTCTCTCTTGATCATTTTTCTTCGTCAACTTCTCAACCATTGCTTGGGGAGTCAAATCTGCTGGGGGTCAGCAAGAATCTGCAGGGGGTCAACCCCTCCCCACGTGCATTTATGGCTGTAAGACCTCCGACTAGTGGGGGGGGGGGGGGGGTCGAAAAAAGCCGAAATTTTTCCCAAAAAAAGGCCAAAAAAACAACACTTTTTTGCAAATTTTTTTAATTTTTTCCAAACTGGGGGGGGGGGTTGGGTGATGTTGGGTATATGGTTGGCCAAGTTGGGGGGGGGGCCAACTACAGGTATGTTTTCCAGCATTCTAGAATCTCAAGATTCACAGCAAATTTTTCAGCGCCAGGCGCCATCACCAAACAAGCTGTTCTTTTCACATTAACCTTCTCGTTTACTCTCCAAAACTCAGAAATTTAAGCTATAAAATTTTATTGAAAAAATGGAAAAAGCTTTTCAAAAAATTCAATATTCATCGCAGAGAACTCAAATGACTGAGGTAGGACGTAATTTTCTTTGATATTTTTAAAAGTTATGTTAGAATTTGATCAAAAATGGCTAAATAATGTGTCTGTGTGCATATTTTGTCAAAACAACGGTACTGTTTGGGCATAGTTAGAGGTCCGACCAGTTATGGGCGGGGGGTCGAAAAAAGTCGAAATTTTTACCAAAAAAAGGCACTTTTTTGCCAACTTTTTCAAGTCTGGGGGTTGGGTACAGGGTTGGTCAAGTTGGGGGTGCCCAATTACAGATATTTTTTAGGCAAAAGTGGGTGGAAGAAATAGTGCTTTTGAAAAATATGAAGTCGAAAGTTGCATAAATTTTCCGTTGAAAAATTATGCTAACAATATAAACTTTCAATTTAAATCAAATATCCAAAATAACAATTTCAGTTCCAAATCCCACTAAATAAACAGAAATTTTAGAATTTCTATTCATCATACGTGTAATAGATCCGACCAGTTGGGGAGGGTAAACCCAAAATTTTGGGGTGGGGGTCCCAACATTCCTTAAATTTTGAGGAAGGGGGTCAAAAAACTGCAAAAAAGTCCGGAAAAATTAGGAAATTTTCGCCAAAAAACGACTTTTTTCAACTTTGTCTGACTTTGGAGGGAGGTGGGTATGTTGGGCACCCTGTTGATGCCAATTCGTGTGGGGAAATCGCCATGCGAATCGAGCAAAGGGACGACCAGCAGCGTAGACATTTGCATAGAAGTGGAGCGCCACAGAAAGACCAAAGATGATAGTGAAAATCATTCTTCACTTTATCTCGTTTTTATTATATTTTGGTTATATTGCTGGCGTCCCCAAATATAATTTTCCCAGCAAACTCGTCTTGTTTACATATTAATCACTGTGGTATACCCACATTCTTTTTACATATTTCGTTGGACTTATTGCTTATTCATTTAGATTATTCGCATCGACGAAGGCGGAGGGCCAGAGGCCCAGGCGCCAGCTTACACCAGGTAAGCTTTGGGAAACCCCTTACGGGTTATACCCGAGTAAGTTTATCCCTGAGGGGATTCCTTGTCTCAGCTAGGAGACTGCGGAGGTCCTTGGTAAGGCCCCCGTATTTAGAGTTAAGTCAATCTCTGTTGTTGTAGGTCTGGGGAACCGGACTGTTGTACTATCACCGAGGCTTAGCCAAGGGATCAGTTCTAACAGGTCAGTTCAGACCAGATATATCTTTTCTTACGCCTCTTAGGGAAAGACCTGCACAACAAGTGGTGGCTTTTAACTCCTTACCACGGAACTTCGTAGTCAGACTAGGAGAAAAGAAAATCCTCCAGGTTACTATCGAAAGTTAGCAGGTTTCAAAATGCCTAATGAAAGGATACCGAGAGGTAATACTTCACATAGATCACCACCCAGAGTGGCGAGTGCTGGGAATCTAGTCAATTTGGGAGATGGAGATCAGCAACAGCATGCTGCTCCGGACCCAGTGATCCCAGATCAAACTCCCGCGAGGGTTCAACCATTGCAACAAAATGCAATGCATTTTACGCCGCAAGATGCAGGCGTACCAATTGACCACCCACCAGCGATTGCCATCGATCCGCAAGAGGCAGGCCCGGCGAATCCGAACCCAGACGCTGATGGACCGCCGCCGCGAAATTTGAAAAGGTCACCGCCGCAAAAGGTCGAATTAGCAGGACCGAAAAGGGACGTTATTACGCCCGAAATTCGACCAAATTTGGAAGAAAGGGACCCCGAAATGGATCAACAATTAGAGAGGATCCTCCAAGATCAAAAGTGATTCCAGCTGCAGGAAAGAGCTCCCAAAATGTCCAATCAAGAGTTGGCGACGCAGCTACGCGAATTGAAAGGGACCGTCGAAGCATTATTCGACATCATCGCGAATGCCGCCACTGAGGACAATAAAAGGGAAGCCGATAGGCGCCGACAGGAGCCAGATAGACAGGTTAGACCATGTAATAGGGGTGCAGAAAGAGACAACCGTCTCGCTGCTGAAATAAATGCAGGGGCAGGGCCCAGTAATAGGCCTGAGTATGATGAAGGGCAAAGGCTTAACTTTGAGCCCAAGAGTTGGAGAGGTCCAGCTAGAGATCTTCGATTCGAAGGAGCTGAGCAATCAGCAGACTTCAGGAATCAAAATCAGATAGCTTCGCAGCATCCAACTTTAACAAGAGTGGTCTATGATAGTAGAGGAAATATAGTTGATCCAAATACCCTTAGACCAGACCAATTGGCATGTTTCCCATATAGGGATTACAGGTTTGACAAAGAAAATATGCCATCATATCAAGGAGGTGTACCACCTCAACGAGATCCAAATAGAGTTATGCTGCAATCCCTGAACTCTGATCTTGATCCAGTATTAACAGCAGCTTATGATCAGAGGGAAGTGCCATCAAATAATTTGGCACAAGAGATTGTAGTCAGGAATATGGTTAAAGGTGTGTTACCCAAACTTTTAGATGAGGGTATGGTAAATCAGCAGGTGCTTAGCTTCTTAACAGCACTTGAAGGGGAATTCCGTAGGGATACACCCGAATCAGCTAAGTATGAAGCACTGCTGAGGCTTTCCAAAGGTAGACCGAAGGCTGTTGCAGGAGACAACATGACCTATAGGGAGGCCAGGAGAGCCATTATAAATGTCTTTGCACCTGAGTGTAACCTGGAAATGTTAACCAGGGAGTTGTTTGAGATCCAACAGAGACCCAATGAACAGGCCGTAGAGTTTTTAAAAAGGGTCAGTATATTAGTGGTACTAGTCAAAGGTGATTTAGACTATCAGTCAAAACAGAGACTGATCATTGACACCTTTATATATAAGAGTGACCCCACGTTCCAGTCTGAACTTAAGAATTCAAAACATACCTTTAGAACTTGGTATGATTTAGCAGTTGAAGTTCATGACATTGAACGAAGATATAGGAATGCCTTTCAGAGATATGGACCTAAGGGTACACAACAGGATCCTATTGTAATCAATGAAGTAAGTATGCCTAGTGGGCATGATCCTGAAATTGCCGTAGTTGCTAGGAACCAGTCAGAAGGATATCAACAAGGCCAGAGACAAAGGTTTCGGCAACCATATCAAACTGTAGGTAATCAGGTACAAGCCCAAACCCAAAGGTCAAGGAGTGATTCTCCTGAGATAGAAGAGATTCCAGTTCGGGAAGCCCTTAGGGCTCAGACCGAAAAAGGTAAGAAAGAATCCCTTCTATTGAAAATTTCTAAAGAGATGATACAACTGGTCGAAAGGTTCCATCAGCTTCAGCAAAAGGTTGATAGTAGGCAAATGGAAAATCAGTCTGATGTGGCCATACCTAGTACCAGTCACGGAGGTCAAGTTTCCCGAGATCCGACAAAGCCATGGTGTGAGTTCCATAAGAACATAACACATAATACTGCAGACTGCAGGACATTGAGAGTGTTGTCCGAACGCAGGAGCAGAGGCAGAGCCAGCTTCCCTACCTTTAACAGGAGCAGCTTCAACACTTTTGCTAGAGGTAATTATAGAGGTAGAGGAGGATACCCTAATGCCAATTTTAATAACAGAGACAGAGGTGCGTATAATATAGGCTATTCAGGTTATCAGGATAGCCACGAAAATTATCAGCAGAATTCAGATTATAATGAATTTCTGGAGTTTAAAAAGCAGAAGGAGGTGCAGAAGCAGTTGCAACAGATGCAGCAATACCAACAGCAAGCTGCATTACAACATCCTCAGCCGCCTCAGGCTATTATGGGTCCGACTCAGACTCTTCAACAGGGTCAATTCACAAATCAGCCACCCCAGAAGGATTATTCGAGTGTTATGGTTGCAAGGCAATCACAAATGAGTCCTTTAGGTGAAGTAAATCAGAGAGTGAATTGCCCAAATGTTGTATTAGGTAGTATTGTGCAAATGAATGCAATTGCACCACAACCTGTAGTACCATCAGTACAAGTAGTAAGGAGAGGCACACCAGCTAGTCCTCAGGAACAACATTTGCTGGATACATACCCCAGAACAGCCCCATTTCATATTGAAGTTGTGATAGGAGGTCGTAAGACACTGGCTTTAATTGACACAGGAGCTCAGTGCACTGTCATGTCGGCTAAGTTTCTGAAAGAAACTTTGGGCCCGGATTACACTGAATATTTGAGGATATTAAATGTTACTGTAGCCAACAGTAAGACAGTCCAAGCCCATGGGTATATCCAATTCAGGATGGATACATTGTGTGGACAGTTTCCCGTTAAAGCAATTGTAATTCCTGAAGCAGGTGAAAATGTTATAGTAGGTACAGACTTTTTGGCTCATCCTCAGGTAGGAGCCATAATAGATTTCAGGAATAGGACAATGACGCTCAACAACGGATATAGGTGATGCCAGACCAGCCCCAATCGAATTGCGGAGAGGTCATGACCACGAGCGCCACGGAATCCACAATGAGCGCCGCCGACCAGTACCAGCCAAAGATTTGCCTGCTAAAGGTTTCAGTGCCAGTGGTGAGTGTAAATCCCATCTACTTACCTAGTGGTACTGATATACTTTTGAGAGCAAAGCTTTGGGATAAAGTTGGCGAAAATCGCCTAAATGGAATCATAATAGAGTCTGAAGAAAATGAAGAAAGGTTCCACATAGATAGTACCATAGTAGATGGTACAAAAGACGATTTTGTTGTTATGGTATCCAACAACACAGGATCAGGATGCCATTTGAAAAGAAATCAAATAATTGGCCATACTAATTCAGTGTTGTGCGATACTGATAACCAAGATCAACTTAAGGGGAAGATAGTTGAGGATCTGGAGAAGCTGCAAACTTGTGCAGTTCAAGCTAGACCTGAAGCTCCTCAATCGGATGAGAAAGCATTCAAGGAAGCTTTGTACAATATGCTGGCTAAATCCAACATACCATCAGAGCAATTGGAACAAGCTCTACGATGTCTCGCAAAATATAGAGACGTGTTCAGCTTGCCCAATGATCCTCCAACCACTACACCCTATTTGACCTGTAAAATAAATACAGGCGATGCAGCCCCTGTGGCGAAAAGGTACCACAGGACTGCCATAAATTTACGGCCACATGTTCGTGAGCATGTCCAAGATATGCTCAAAAAGGGTGTAATTGAGCCATCAAAGTCGCCTTGGGCAGCTCGGTTATTCCTTGTAGGTAAAAAGGATGGTACCAAGCGACCAGTAGTGGACTTTAGGGGTATAAACGATGTTACCAAGGACGATAAGTATCCCATTCCTAGAATGGATGACTATCTAGACTGTTTAGGTAAAGCAAAGTTTTATACCACCTTAGATCTCAAATCAGGGTATTGGCAAGTGCCAATGGATGAAGAAAGCAAGGAAAAAACTGCTTTCATATGCCAAGAAGGGCTATATCAATTTAAAGTCATGCCCTTTGGCTTAAAGGATGCGCCAGCCGAATTCCAGCGTATGATGGAAAGAGTTTTGCATCCATATGTTTGGAAAATCTGTCTAGTGTATATAGACGATATTATTGTGTTCTCAAATAGGTTTGAGGAACACTTAGTTAATTTACAGCTAGTCCTGCAAGCTCTAAGAAAGGCTCATTTGACCTTGAAGCTGGAGAAGTGTGAATTCCTGCCTGAGAGAGTTCATTTTTTAGGACATATCTTAAATTCGGATGGAGTTTCCCCAGATCCGAAAAAGGTCAAAGCTATTAATGATTTCCCATTCCCAGAGTCTAAACGAAAACTGCAAAGGTTTTTAGGTATGTTGCAGTGGTGTAAGAAGTTCATACCAGGGTTAGCTAAACATGCTGAACCATTGTATAAATTAACTGGGAAGAACTATGTTTGGGAAATCAAGGAGGTTCACCATCAGGCTTTTAGGAGCCTGAAAGAAGCCCTATTGTCAGTGCCATTCCTTAGGTATCCGGTTTTGGATGGGTCTGCGGACTTTGTCCTTCAGACAGATGCCAGCGGAACGGCACTAGGAGCAGTCCTTTACCAGGAGACCAAGTCAGACCGCTGGGTAATTGCTTACAATAGCAGAATTTTAAAAGCGGATGAGAAAATGTGGTCAGCCACGGAGAGGGAGTGCTTGGCAATAGTGTATGGCTTAAAGTTATACAAGCACTACTTAGTAGGTCATAAGGTGATCATAAGAACTGATCACAAACCTTTGTTGTCTATGAAGGTCAATGCCATGACCAATGGTGAGTTGAAGAGATGGTACTCATTCATCTCTCAGTTCAACCATAAACCAGAGTGTGTGCCTGGAAAACAAAATGCCATGGCAGACTTTTTGTCCAGGATGGATGAACCAGACGATCAAGCGGAAAAGATACCGCCAAAATGGGAACATATGTTCTCAAAGGATAAACGAGAGTCTGAAAATCTGAAAGATCTTGAGGCACAGCTAATTGAGAAAAAGCATCTCAATTTGGTAAAGAGATTCAGAATTCTGACAGATCCGAATCCTGAAGATGGTACTCCGTTATATCCAGAGCCTAAAGGTAAGAAAAATCAGAGGACTGATATAAGTCCGAGATTTACTCAGATTTATCCAGAAGACTCTGAGGGTGATCCAGAATCAAACTCGCCTGCAGACTTGGTAAATGCCGTAACTACAAGGAGCATGGCGAAAGAAGCGGAGAAGAGTGATCAGGCTCAGATCCAGCCTGATGGCAATCGGGGTAATGAAAAGGTAAGTAAGGGAAACCAGGAAAAGAGTAAGGAAAAAAGAGTAACCCGGTTATACCCAGAAAAAGAACAGGAGTTTACTTTGGCAGATCCCAAGGAAAATGAGTTGCCAAAAGGGCTAATTAGAGATGATCTCATGGCCCTCTTGCAGAGAAAAGATGAGGTACTACGACCATACTTTGATAGATTGGGTCCAAATGGGACAACCAAGTATCACAGTAGATTTTATATCCAGAATGAAGTGTTATACCGCGAAGCCCGACAGGGATCAGATGATCAAGTGGTTGTCCCATCCTGCCTTAGGGACAATACTTTGCACCAGTACCACGGTGCCATAATGATGACTCATCAGGGGTTCAAAAGGACCCTTGCTATGATTAAAAAACGGTTCTGGTGGCCTGGAATTAAAAAGGATGTCAGGCACTGGATCAAGTTTTGTCCAGTTTGTCAAATGGCTAATCAGGGAAACACGGAAATTCCGCCACTGATACCAATTATTCCACAAGGTCCTTTTGACATAGTATCAGTAGATATCGTGGGTATTTCTCCACTCAGTGAGAAGAGACCGTATGTCATAGTCTTTCAAGACTATTTTACAAAGTGGATTGAAGCTGAACTGATCCCGGATCAGTCAGCTAGCACCGTTGTAGATACTTTTCTACAAGCTATTGTATTTAGGCACGGGACTCCAGGGAGACTACTCAGCGATAAAGGAGGTTGTTTTACCTCAGATCTGATGGAGGAGATCTGCAAGTTATTAGAGTGTCAAAAAATTTATACAACAGCCTACCATCCACAAGGTAATGGTATGGTAGAAAGGTTCAACCAGACACTCATTAAACAGCTCAGAAAGGTGGCCATTGAGGAAAAGGATAATTGGCTGAGATACTTGAGAGCCTTGGTGTTTGCATATAATGCCACACCACATGCAGCCACGGGGCAATCCCCATTTTCATTGCTTAAAGGTCATGAGGCAACCCTCGGGTTAAACTTATCGAAAGCATATGATATTGTAATGCCGGATAGCAATGCAGAGGCATACAAATTTGTGTTGACCAATCATTTAGTCAACTTATACGAGGATATTGCTAAAAATATCCAGAGTGCTGCCGAAAAATCGAAGAAATACTTCGATAAAAAGTCGAAACAAAATGGGTTCAAGAAAAATGATTGGGTTCTGCTCAAAGTAGACAAGCAGAAAAAATTAGGACTACCATGGTCCGGTCCGTTCATAGTTACGGACATTTCGCGAGAAGCGGAGAACGTTGTCACCATTGTACATTGGGACAACCCCCTAAATCGCCAAACAGTTTCAATCAGCAGGTTGAAACATTTTGGTTACGAGACCACTAGGGTCTTGCCGCGAATAGCGCGAGCCAATCAGGATGCGCCACGTGACGAAAATACGTCACTTTCCAATATACAACAAACAGTTACGACTGGAGCGCCAAACCAAATGAAATCATTTGGAAATTCGCTCAAGGCGAATTTATGCGCGATCTCGCGCTGATTTTTTTTATTATGTACATATCTCGCGCACGTAGGTACTAATTTTAATTAAAAATGTATTAATTTGTTATATTTATCGTGTTTATGTATTATTCGTATTAATTTTGTAAATTTTTCGTATTTATTTCAGACTTTGGGAAAAATTCTTCGGAATTTTAGACCAAAGTGACAACCCAAAATATTTCGGACATTTTTCCAAAAAATATAATTCTCAAATTTTTCATTTTTCCTAAAATCGAATTATAGCTGCCCCGCTTATCTGAACTCTAAACTTCCATCGGAAGGAAGAAGTAAAATATTCCCCGGATCGCGATAAAAAGGAAATTAGCAGAATTGCTAGATTAAACTTTTTCAGCATTCAAAAAATTTTTTAAAGTTTATAAATTTATCCATCGAAAGAAAAATTTCGAAACGAAAAGAGATGGAAAAGGGCACGCGGAACCGCCAACAAGCTCCGACGCCCAAGTGGTGGCACACAGAGCGCCACGTCGAATTTGGCAGGGCCCAGCACCGCCAAGATAATCGTTTTTTCTTCATCGACGGTAAGTTTCGAACTTATTTTTATCAAATATTCTTGGAAACCGCAGGTAATGCCCAGAAGTCACTGGAAGGCCAGCTCGAGGCCCCAAAGGGCAGACGAGGCTAGAACTTAGAGGGAACGAAAAATGGGAGTACTGAGAAGCGGAAGCTCAAAGCCAAGCAGGGAATTTCCAATTTGGAAATATACCTGATATCACCGAGAGCTATACGATTCAAGGGAAACCTAGAACCTTGGGTTCAGCCGGTTCAAAGTTTTATCATCAAAAATTTATCAAAAATTATTTATTTTCAAATCAAATCAAATTATATCACCTTTTCGATATCTAAATTATTAAAAATTATCAATCTCGAGCGCTATAAAAATTGTAAATACAGCGCCATAAATGGAGCGTAGTTGGTCGCTCAAGCAGCTGGTCAGAGATTGGTGTCCGATCAAGTGGTGGACAATCGGATCAGGTCTACCCTCCCCAACATATAGAGGTAGCAAGGGTAAGATTTGGTAAGGTGTTAGTTGCCTACCAGCTCAATGTTTGTATATCAGTGGCTCACCTAACAACCTGCACTAAATTTAATTTCTGCGAAACTTAACCCGCTTGGTGTTGTGGTGCTGGTGTAGTATAGACCCAAAAATGCGCTGAAAAAAGGGGAATAAACACTAAAATTAATAGTATCTTATGTTTAGATTATAACGTCAAAAGGGCCGTGCGAATCCATGAACTGGATCAGTGGTTCAAAGCCACATTTGGGTACTGGCCAAGGAACCAAAATTGGTAGACATTGGGAAAGTCAGCCAAGTACTCCACTTTATCCGAGAAGTATCAATCTTCAGAGGACAGCCAGTTTGTGGATTCGATGTCGAAAAAGTCAACCAGGATAGAGTCGCTGCCTTGTTTAAAACGAGAGAGGTCGACAATCTAATGGGAAAGCAATTTGCCCGATACGTGAGCTTCGCGTTAACAAACAGTCAAACGTACGTTATCGATACGACGTCAATGATGATCAAAGAATGGACCAGCCTCCATGACTTTTTGAATTCCGACATGCTCTTTGCCGGATATTTGGTATTGGAGGATTTGGTAAGTATCTATAACATATGTGGTGCAGGGTGAGACAATAAGGACAGGGATAAAACTGTGCCCTTACGGGAATTTCTTAGAAAGACCAAGGGTCGATACTTTGATTTAGACCATTTCGCTCTAACCATGGTAGGGGTAAACCTGGAGAAAAAATGTTTTCAGACAGGTATCTGTCCCAAAACCTTTCGGTTAAAGGGACTGTTCACAGAATTCTATCTGATAGACGTGGGCCCCTATCAGTATGACTTTTCATTAAAGGGGAACTGTGATCGGTTTGCCAAAAGAGGTATACTGCCGGAAGAGCTTAGGTACGCCGCTCTAGACGCATATTACTCCTTATTGGTCATGTTTGCCGCGATTCACTATGGCATGGCCGATCAGCTGCTCATGCAAATGCAGATTTTCGACCATGACAAGGTTGATCCCAAACAGATCAATACCGTTGCCCTACATTTTTATCAACAATACTTAATGATTCCGGGCAACGTGAATAGAGAAATGGGGCTGGGCACCCCAGTTATGGAAACCGATCAGGTACAGCCAAATATGGTCTATCACATGATGAAATGTGAAATGTATAACCGTTGGGCCGTACAAATGCAGGGAAATAACACCCCGTGCGTCCTCAGGGAGTTCAACTGCCAAGTGGTTTCTATCCACTACTCCCTAGAGATAGTAAGCCGATGAAGGACGATGGATACACTGAAGATAGTGATCCCGACGAAATCCAGGACGTCCAGATACCAGACTGGGTTAACATTTCAAAGGATATCTTGGAAAATCTCAAGTCAGGTGGAACCTATTGGGATTTAGACGGTAAGATTTCTTTGACCTTATATGAAAACGCCAAGCTATACTGGCAACAGGCCGGAAAGCCTGATCAAATTCCTGAAGAGGTGTTTTCGGCAAACAACCACTACCCAGTGGGTATCGAAGGTCATAGACAGGCCTACAAGACCAATTTTTATACGCCAAACTTGGCAAAAATTTCAGGTGTGTTAGATGAGCGAAACTTTGCGGAGTTAGAGGTCATCTGTAAATTTATGCCATTGGCCTATCACTTGGCATGGCCTCATTCAAGAGCGGAGTGCGACTATGAAACTAACACACTGCTAAATTATAACTTCTTGAATAATTATACTAGAGAAGGACAGGAGATGATAAAGCGAATGTCCTGGAAGTCAGGCGACCGCCTGGCTTATTATTTGGAACTAGCAGCAATGCTACCGCCGTCGGAACCCCGCTTTCCATCTAAAAAAGAGGTATACGCGTGGCAAAATTGGTTCGGATTTGTCCCGTTACGATTTCGAGAAACTGAAGAAATATTGCAAATCGGCGACGACAAATCGTTATTGAAGGACGGAGCCTACAAGGTAAACCCTTACTTTTACGTAACTTTTTACTATGTAGGCTTCGAGACTTTGACGCCGGGACTGCGGTATCCAATGATGGAAGACCCATCACCGACTGGTTATCCGATTACGTACGCACCGAGAAACCCGCTCGAGATCAGACGGGAGTTTGTTACCAAAAGCTTCCGGGAGAGAACATTGCTTCGGAGATGCCTGGGTATACACTAACCTATACCCCAGCCGGTGAGTTGGTATCAAAAATACCATTAAATCGTCCCTCAACTTCCCAAACGGCGCAAGCCGGAGGGACGGGACAAGTTAAAACACAGCCGCAAGCGCTAGCGCCAGTGGTTAAAGCTACACAACCAGCTTTGGACACTGTTGCTATGCAAGCAGCTGCAGTAGTAGTCGTGGTGCTGCCGCCAACGCAACCAGCGGTGGCACAGCCGACTCAAGTAGCTCAGATACAGCAACCAGCCGAGCCTGAGCCAGAGGTTGTCACCATTATGCAATCTGTACCTCCGGCACCAGCTGTGTTACCAGCTAAAGTAAAACAGCTCTTGCCGAAGATACGAAATTCAGACTCTGAGTCCAGTTCAGAGGAGGATGTTGAAGAAGAAGAGGAAGGTGAAATTCTGGAATCTGAGGGCCAGACATCAGAAAATAAGGATGCGATGGAGGCCAAGACTCAGAAACAGGCTATTGAGGAGGAGAAAATCCAGACTGATGAAGCAGTGACTAAGATGTCGGGAATTGATGTCAGACTAGAAAAGATGCAAGAAGCATCCCAGGAGATACCTGTGAAGGCCAAAGATCCTAAGGATCACGACAGACAAGCGAAGCACGAGGCCCTACAGGCCAAAATCCAAGAACAAAAAAGGCTGACGCAGCAGGAATTCCTGCGTCAGAGGGCAATTCAGAGGAAGCTGAAGGAGCAGGCATTAGCCGATGACAGCTCAGATTCAGCTATTGCAGCAACAGAGCTGATGAAGAGGGGAAGAATTGCGGAGGAAGGAATTCCTGGAGTTTATTCCCCAGATAAGGTTCAGCAGATGTTAGCTGAAGGTATGTCAGAAAAATTTATCCGACACTTGGCCAGGGAAAAAGTAAGGCGCAGAAAAAGGATAGGTAAGGCCAGACGACGTAGATTTGCAGCTCAAAGTCAGCAGCAACAAGGAGCAGCCGCTACCGGATATGAAAACGACGCCTACGATACGGCCGAGGAGACCACAACCCCACAATATTATACGAGTCAAAAGTCGAGAATGGAGACTACAAAAAGTCAGACGAGGACGGAGACTGCCAAGAGTCAGACGCGAACGGAGACCTCCAAAGGCCAGATGAAATCGGATAGGACAACAGGGTCCACTGCGACTGTTTCGTACACTCAGATGCGAACGGTATCGAAAACCGGCGGAGAGGTTAGTACTTCATCTGGCAAGAGTAAATCCGTGCCCTCCAGCTATACCGCAAGAAGTAGTAAACCTGCGGGAAGCGTATTGGTGAAGCCCGATCTTGAATCGGAGGAAAAGTTGATCAAGAAGGTCAAACTGAATGTTGTAGTTAATAGACCCGAAAGGGAGCCACAGCAGTTTGTCACTCCTGGTCAATTAGCTGAAACTCTGATTGATTATTGGGAGTGGCAACGGGAACAAAGGCAAAACAAAGGCCGAGTAAGTTTATCCCTGAGGGGATTCCTTGTCTCAGCTAGGAGACTGCGGAGGTCCTTGGTAAGGCCCCTGTATTTAGAGTTAAGTCTATCTCTGTTGTTGTAGGTCTGGGGAACCGGACTGTTGCACTATCACCGAGGCTTAGCCAAGGGATCAGTTCTAACAGGTCAGTTCAGACCAGATATATCTTTTCTTACGCCTCTTAGGGAAAGACCTGCACAACAGGTATATGGGGTTACCATGTTGGGGGTGGGGGTTCGATCAAGTTGGGTTGGGGCATACCTGCGATTGGGGGGTTGTTGGGGACCCCCAGCTTGGTCAAGCCCTGTACACAAATGTTAAAACCCCACCTCCAACTTGGTCAATCCTATACCCAACCCCCCAAACTAGGAGAAATTGGAAAAAATTAGAAAAAAATGGCTTTTTGGGGAAATTTTCGAAATTTTATCGGTTTTTTGAGTCTTTTCAACCCACTCCCCAAAATTTTCGGTTTACCCCCCCCCCAACTGATCAAACCTCTTATAGGTAGAGTTGGGGGTTCCCTCCCCCAATTACAGACATGCTATCAATCATTGAAAATATATAAGTTTGCTACAATATTATTAGTATACTATTTTGATGACATTTTGCTCGCATTCAGCCTGAATAAGGACAGTTAATATTATGCTCATTGACTCAGCACGAACCACTGAAAAAATTTTGCATTCCAGACCCTAAAATATTTAAAAATCAAAGTAATTTAGCTTTTAAATACCCCACAAACTTGTGCCAATGGGTAAAAATGCTAAAAAAATTGTGCTATTCTAAATTTCGTTTGGATACTATGTTTTGGCATTAAAAGCCTTGGCTAAGACCTGGAAATTTTCCAAGTGTCATCCATTAGTCAAATTCCCAAGCAATTTAGGTATTTTCGATTAAGTTTTCTCAGTACTTTTTATTAATACTAATTTTGATACATATATTCTGGCCTAAAACTAACATATTGGTTTTTCTGCATTTTTTGGTGAATTATTTACTGACTGCAGAAGCATGAGAATGTTTAAATAAACTTGAAAAAGCATAATAAAGCATTATGTGATATTTTTGAGCAAAAAACAAACACAATTTGGCAGGGTGGGTATCAATTTGACAATTTCTGCATGCAGCTAATGCTCGGTTTTCTGTGATCCAGAATTATTCTGAAATGCTGAGTTACTGTATGATATGCCTTGCTGGTACAGAATTTTTCTGGTTGATATATTTTTTCTGAACTTTTTGAGTAGCAGGATTACTTGTGCAGAAGGTCTTTGTGATAAAAGTTAATTCCATATTCTTGTTTTTCAGGTTTATTATATTCGGTTTCTGGAAAATCCGTCCCCCACAATCTGTCCCCCACATTCCATCCCCCACAATCAGTCCCCGTCACAATCCGTCCCCCACATTCCGTCCCCCACAATCCGTCCCCCCACAATCCGTCCCCCCACAATCCGTCCCCCACAATCCGTCCCCCACATTCCGTCCCCCCACAATCCGTCCCCCACATTAATGTGAAAGATAAATATTATTAATGTATGTTGTATAAGACTTGAAAAGAATATCAAAATAGCTGTTACATTTGTAAAATAAAATATGTAACTTTACTGTATTAATCGTTTTGGTGTTTTTTATGTTTTTTTGTCAAGCGTACCCCAACCAGACTTTTTCCCACCACCAATGTATAGTTGGAACGCAAAATGGGTGGAATCGTGACTTTTGAGGGATAAATCACAATTCATTGCAGGCTGGCACAGATCGTTTCAGCAAACATGTGGTTCGGCGCACTTGAACATCTACAAATTCATCGAAGCACTAAAAAAGCAACACGGCCTTCACCAATATGAAATAGCTCAATTGGTCCCAGGAAATCCAGGCAACCCTCGAAACAAAAAGTATCAGTCGATTGCGCACCGAATCCGTCGAATTGTCGAAACTGGCAATCCCAATGTTATCGATTACTTGCGGGGAATCGCCTACAATTTTGAATTTTAGTATTCGATTTTTTTCTAACTGTTATTCCGGTTGTTTTAGGAACTGTTATACCAAACGTTCAGTCAATACGGTTTTATGCTCGTAAAATTCTTGCTCATTCTTTTATCGCCCTATCATCTATATAGACTATAATCACTGTTTTTTAGCACTGACCCTTTAGTTAGCCACTTGGCTAAAGACCCTAAAAATTGTATCCAATGCTAAAAATGTTTTCAAGTTTCGACCCTTAAAATTTTGAAAAATTGCAAGTTTAATACGGAAAATGTTCATTTTAAGGCGCGTTTGGGGTTACAATTGAATATTATATAGTTGTAGACCAGAGGCATAAAATTACACAATTCGACGTTTTCTTGGCTCAAATTAGTCGAAAATTTTTTAGCTAACTGACTGCAAGGTCCAAAAATATTAGCCAATCCAAAAAATAATTAAAAACAGTCATTTGGCTGAAAAACAGTGTCTGTAATTTGTATGCTTTTGATCATTACATTATATTAATTCGTATTATTGAACATCAGTGTTTTTTATGCATACAACAAATAGTGATGATCGCACAATGGCATACCGGGTCTCCTTTTAGACTCGGTAACCCTAGGCCACATCACTGTTTATTTTTTCCGTACCAGACGGATTTTTTGAGCCCCATACGGAAATTTTTCAGACAGTTTTCCGTAGGATACGGAAAAACTTCTTAGAATGTTTGTCATGTAAATATGATTTTCACCGTGCTGTGAAGAACTAAACTTGAATTGACGCTATTAATTATCCTCAAAAATATTCAGTTATTTGTAATCCTTTTTAAGTACACTATAAAATAGGAATAAGAAATGAGAGTGGAATAATCTTAATGTATGGAAATTGTTTACCTTAATTTCCCTACGGTATGTACGGAAAAGAAAATCCGGGGTCACGCACCCTGTAAAAGTTTGAAATGGACCCGGTCTAATTTTCTGAAAACACAGACACCGGCCTTGGAATTTCATCAGATACCGCTTCTGTTTTTGAACTAAAAGTATACTGAACTCGCATGTTCATTCAAAGATATAAAATCTGAAATAACTAGAGTGGATTTCTATGTGCAAAAAATGCTCAAATTGTGCAAAATTTCTGCAAAATATGTGCAATATGTGCGCTAAATAAGCAAAATTTATATGTTCAAAAGTTCGACAATTGAAGCTTATTAAAATAAAACTTATCAAATAATTCAACATTAAGAATATAAAATTTGCGTAAAGTAAGAAAAATTTTCTTTTATTGGCTAGCTGCTTACTGATTAAAAGGGAATTTTAAGCAAATTTAACGCATCCAAAATGCGTTAAATCGAAAGTTTCTGGGGCGGCCCCAGGACCCAGACCCCACCCAGGGGCGCTAAAGCGTGTCACCCTGAACCCCTCAGCATCATTTCTCGGTGGCTCCTCGACTTCTACCGCCGACTAAATACATAAGTGGAAGAAAACGATTTTCTGAAAAAGTTTAAATTGACCCTACTTAGATATTGCTAACTTCACATGCTAAAAGTTGCAAACTGCTTAACCGTTGCGAGCTTTCAATCTTCAGTTAGCTGAAAAATAGAAAATTTCTCAAAATGAGTCCATAAACTAGACTTTTCAAACATATTTTCTGTTACGAACCATTCACACGTGAAGTGAAGTAGAGTTCTCTTATTTGGCATCATTTTATCAGAAAGTTACGGCAAAAACTGAGTACAACGTTGTATTATTTAACAATGATTGCATGAAAAACATTCGTATACCGACTTTAGCACTAAGCGACATAGAAGTTTGAAACTTTCATTAAAATAATTCACTAAGTATTAAAATGCTGATGTTTAAACCATCTATTCGCAAAACTATGTCTTTATTATGTGCAATCTTTCAAGTTTTATATTTTGAGCTTACGTAGAATAAAAAGTGAATTACAGTACCATTTTGTTGCATGAATACCACAAACTTCATCGCCCGAAATGTGGGGGACGGATTGTGGGGGACAGATTGTGGGGGATGGAATGTGGGGGACGGATTGTGGGGGGACGGATTGTGGGGGACGGATTGTGATGGGGATGGAATGTGAGCGACAGAATGTGGGGGACGGATTGTGGGGGACGAATTTTCCACATCCCATTATGTTCACGTTATGTTTGTATTTCAAATTTTATCACGAGCTCATGACAAATCAGATATTGTATCCAATACAGAGCAAGGTCTGCATCATTTCTGATAGAGAGCTGGGAACAAACAGGTAATAAGTCGAAAATAAATAGAATCTCTGTTTTTGGTCCATAGGTATGGTCATAAAGTACTTGAGTCAACCTCAAAAACTGCTGAGAAGGCAGGAAAAAAAGAAAGCAGGGGAGGCTGTGCAACTGCAAAAGTTCTTGCTAGTTGAGATTTATCAGTCCAGTTATTTTATTGATTGTATATTTTCAGTTCAAGTTTTGTTCAGTTGCGTGGATCAAATTTATTAAAATCGAATTTTTCTATCTGACGTTTTACTTATTTTTTATTGTTAGGAGACTGGAACATCAGCACATTTTCCCAGCCTGGTAATAAGTGTGTGAGGAAAAAGAAGACCATATTGCTCCTTTAGTATTCTGTTATAAGGTGAGAGCATTCTCAATCAGATCGGGTTTTTTTATATTTTACAGGTAAGCTTCTGACGCTTGGAATTGACCAAAATTGTGATGATGAAGTTAATAAATACACCATAATTTAGAAGTAAGTGTTGATATAATTTAAATTTTTTTTCAGGCAGCCATGTTGATACAGAATGTAATTCAGAATCGTAAAAGACAAATACGTATTCTGTGATGAAATAGAGATATTTTCAAATTGTGATTGATTTTAAGTTTTTGATTGATTTTATATTTCAGTTGGCCGACTATTGTATGAAGAATCCAAGGCTCCATACGAAATTGTGGAAGTTCCGAAATGTAAAAGCCAGGTGATAACTTTTTTAGCCATTTACTTATTCATGTTATTTATAATCATTGTTTTTTATTATGGAAAATAATGGTATTTTTTGTTATTATTAAGAATAAATTTGGGCATCACATTGTCTTTGTATAGTAAGACACACAGTATAAGAAGGTATTAGTAAGGTACAACATGAGATTGAGATAAGCATACAGTCCGGCGCACAAACAACGCCGCGTTTGTGTTTGAAATTCAAACACTTCTCAAACAATCGGGCAAACTTTGCTCAAACAATTCTCAAACAGCACAAACAGTGTTTGAAGCAATTTTGTTTGTCATTTGTTTGAAAAGTGTTTGAAAAATGTTTGTGACCCTTTCTCGAAGTGTTTGTGGATTGTTTGAGGCGGCAATAAATAAAAGAAAAACAACTGGTGGCGCGTGTCATAAGTTGACAAGAAGATTAATGAACCTGCGAGTGTGTTATGACAAAGGTTGAATTTGTGCATTGCGTTCCTTTATTGAAAAACAAAGATCTATTTACTGTAAAATTATTGTTATACACAAATAGAATGGCCCAACTGTGGGTTACTGTATTTTTATGTGAAGATTCGATATCTATCATACATGTGTACCTGCAGAAAAACATCCAGATATCCAAGAATTTGAAATGAGAAATTTCCATCAAAGTTTCATACTGTAATTTCACATTAAATTTTTTTTTTGATTTTTCACCAATAAATCCGCCTGCAAACATATTTTTTGTGTTCGTTCGATAATTACTATATTTTTCTGATTGATAATATAAAAAAATAAAGCATGAAGTACACATTGCTCAGTGGGAATTTCCAGCAGAAAATTCTCTACATATTGTGTACCTATGGATATAGTAAGATGCACGGAAGTGGTTTCGAACGCTTTCCTGCCTATGGTAAATATAAGCTTTTCCAATGATTTATGACACACAGGTGACATTTATATGCTTTTCGGCTAAACTATAAAGGACAAAAAGTGTTTGAGAAATGTTTGTGAATTGTTTGAGTCATGACTGGCGAGTGTTTGAGAAATGTTTGCGCTTTGTTTGTGGAGTGTTTGAGAATATTTTTTTGTCTTCAAACCTTTCTCAAACAAAGCTCAAACAATCCACAAACTGTTTGTGTTTGAAGTTTGTAGGCGTTGTTTGTGCGTCGGACTGTAACGTACCATATAAGTCATTTGGTACTGACAAGGCAGACATAAGGTAATACGTATGGTACCCAGGACCCCATTCTGTACTCGCCCGTACCAACAAGGTAATGCATATGGTCATAGTCGCAAGGAGTAAGGTCACTTATAAGCATTCATAAGAACTGGTAAAGTAAAAGATAAGCATTGATAAAATAATACATAAGGTTTGTGTATACCATTATCTGTACCTTATCTAGTATGTGACAGGTATCTTACCTATTCTTATCAATACCCTTTACCCTGGGCTTGTATAATTTTTCAGGTTGTGTACTTTTGTTCTATTTTTTACCTACTTTTTACTACATTATTTTACTTCTCATGTCTTTATCATTCGTTTTTTGTTCTGCCTTTACTGCGTAATTATTTTATTCATTTCATTTTATTTATTCCATCAATTTAATTTTTTTGCAATGCAATTAAGCTGCAGCTTACAAAACAACTTTAATGGAAAATCCGTATGATAATTTTTTGCTTTTGTTTTTTTCAACGTTTCAGAAAAATGTTTTTCTCACAGAAATTTTTTCGAGATTTTGGAATGGTCCGTTCGAGCATACCTACCGCAACTGCAGCACAAAAGCATGTGAAATTTAGATGGCCAAATGCAACTAAAAATAGACTACTGTATTTATTTGAATAAACGCTGCGGCGTGTATTTTTTCAATGGTACATTTGGTGCGGTGTTTATTCAAGGGCGGCGTTTATTTAATTTCTGAGCTAATAACACCACAAATTTTAATAAAATTTTTACTTTTTCAACAATAAATGCATATTTATTACTTGTTTTTTCAATTTTTTTCAACAATAAACGCATATTCAAAATACAAACTACTGCAAACTGTTACTTACAGTACTGTTACAGTAAATCCTCGAATAAATGCCGCGGCGTTTATTCTTTTTTTTCGAACAAAAGTGCGGCGTTTATTCGAGGGCGGCGTTTATTCAAATAAATATAAATACGCTATCTCAACTATCAAAAAAGATTTTAATTTACCTGATTTGCATATTGTGCGCGTTTACTCTAATGCATAGAAAATTTTAGTATTCGCTGTATTGAGATTTCGCTGTATATTGTGACTTCGCTGTAATGAGAATCGCTGTATTGAGACTTCGCTGTGATGAGAATCGCTGTTTTGAGTTTCGCTCTAGTGGAGAAACGCCGTCTACACATGCACACTAGAAGTTTTTTGAATTTTGAATTATCTTTGCATACATGATACTCTCTAGGCAAAGCTAAAAATACCCTTGTGATGCATCGGACTACCTTGGCTTCCTATGCTTAGCATTTCTGATTTCTAGGATCAAAATCGGCGTCAGAAATCTTAGAATTTTTTCAGTTTTGAATCGGGCTTTACTGTGAACATCAATTTGAAAAATGAAATTCGGCGCATTAATAAAAATGAAATTCAACTAATTTTTTTCGGGATATGAATATTTTTTTTCCGCGTGGACAATGGAAAAATGCTTACATAAAACTAGAAAAGCTCACCTCGCGAATATAAATAACGAAATGGTGTAATATTACAAGAAGCGAAAAAATTTTCATCTACGGATTGGTCAAATTTTGAATAACGGCTAACATGTACTCTTTGTCGGGCGCGACTAAAATTTCATGTTTCTTCGATCTCAAACGTAAAAAAGTCAAATCATCGATCGGGTCCATATCACGTATGGTCGATTTCGATTTTTCCATCAATTGGAATAACAATGCGGCATAGTGACCGGTCGTGTCCGGATTAGTGAATGTCGATTTTATCACATGACCCTCAAAATCCGTCACCAAAACGCCGACGACCCCCTTGTTATTTTGCAAACGTTTGATGGTCTCTTCAACCTCTACCGACATTCTCAAATGACGTAGAAAACAAAGTAATGAATAAGCGTATAGAATGAAGAATTTGACGAATGTTATTCGAAAGTTGACAAGAAAAAATAAAGAAAAATAATTTATTTGAACCCAAACTAACGATTTGAATTATTAAACAGATTATCATAATGCAAATTCTAACGCTTTTTTAATTTATACTACTAACGTGAGAATTGATTTTGATCAGAGCACGTTGTTCACTTTCTTATATGAAGTTTTAAATTTTGGTTAAGCCATCAAATCAAATAATGGTCGCAAAACATGACAAAAAAATAAATGCGCAGTCAGTCGTGCAATCGCTTTCTACTTGGTAGGCGATTAATTATACCCGTATCCAAAAATCGGAAACAGCGTAAATAACAACAAATCAAAATTACCACCACAACTAGCAATAAATATATATTTATCTCCAATAATGAGCAATTCACCTAAAAAGAAAACAATTAAGTAATGGGATAATTACGACGAGAGTTTCCCCGAGAGCAGGATTACGCTATTTACAGTCTCACGAAAATAATTCGGAAGTTTCCAGTTTTCATCAAATTTTGGCTTAGCATGCAAGCACATTAACTGTCTTTGTGTTAAGTAATGAACGAAATCCAAACATCCTGCAAGGCGTCAGAATGAACACGGTAGAAGGAATAAATTCCACTGGGACAAAACTTGTCAACAATTTTTATACACTACTGGCCAAAAAAAATCCCCTGAATTTTCCAGGTTTTTGATATACACAATTGGGACACAATTTTCGTTGTTTACACTATATACTTTTAGAGTGTGTATTGCAGGTTTTTTGTGGTTTTTTCTCGACAGCCCATTTGCCTCCTAAGGTCAAAATTTTACAGGCCAATAGGCAACAAGCTAAAACTAAAAAGTTTGTAAATAAATGTGGCAGAAAAAACAGTTTTTTGCAAAAAAATTAGTCAAAAACATTCTCCAAAATCACAGGAAACGCCCGGAAAGCAGATCAATCATTTTGAATACATTCTTAATCACACACAGAATAATAAGGCTCACAAATTAGATCAGTCATTATTCGAATCAATCATCAGGATTCAAGCCAGGTTGATCTGTAACTCGGGGAAGAGTTTGGTTGCACAGAAATCTGTAACTTGGGGAAGAGTTGGGTTGCACAGATTAATTTTTAGTTGCTCACTCTAAAATTGATAAATTTGATTAATTTCATCAGAAAAATGATCAAAAGTTACTTTCCTTATATTTCATTCACTTCGTGTCAGTTCCTGACTTTTAAATTGAATTTCTTGAGTTTTGGGTGAGAAGTCTGGCTAGAGTAACTTGTTCGGTACCTAGCACCGAAAAATTTTGATTTTGAGGCGTCTAAAATGTCGGAAAATTCATTTTTCAGCATATTCTACTGAAACTGCCGGTTACCGGTCTTTTTTATTACCCATCGTTAATTATTATTAACGTTTTAATCAAGTTTTTTTAAACTGCTGTTCAACAATTTATAAGCAGCATAGATATAAAGCTTAAATGAAAAAATTAAAAATAACTGTTTTTAACAAACCGCCCTCCGACCTTATGTAGTCATACACCAGCGTTTTTTTTTGCGCAGACATTTGTGCCAATTGGCACAAAGGGCCAAAAAAATTGGTGCCCATGGCACAAAAAATTTTTTCCATTCTAAAAATATACTGAAAACCTTTAAAAAGTTTTGATATGCTAAAAGTTTGATAAAAACTAACTAAAGGTAGTTTTGCAGCACTAATTTGAATATTTTTTTCGGGAAAATTCATAATCCATTAGACCTAAAAGCTACGTTACATGTATGTGTTGCGGCATACTATAAAATGACGACAAGAAATCAGGCTAACAAGGAATAATTTTCTATGTGTTTGAAAGATTACGAAGGATTTTGAAGAATAGGACTGACCCCACGATTACCCTGCGCACAACTGACGCTTGAACAGTAAAAATTATTTTAAACTTGCTCAACAGTAGCAGCATTTATGCCGGCGATGCGTCCGAACACAACACAGTCCAAATAAGAATTGCCGCTCAGACGGTTTCCGCCGTGAATACCACCCGCAACTTCTCCGGCAGCGTATAATCCTTCGATAGGCGTCTTTGAGTCGGATTTCCGTAAAACCTGGGCGCGACCGTTGATTTTCACTCCTCCCATAGAATAATGTAAAACGGGAGTTATTGAACCCACGTAAAGTTTTTCGCCCGGCTTGAATGATACAGGGAAAACTTTTTTACCGAATGGGTCGCTGACGGCAATTTTCGCGTTATTGTAGTCGGATATGGTCTTTCGCAGAGTTTCGAGAGAAATGGATAGCATTTGGGCTAATTGATTCATGTTATCAGCAACCTAAAAAGAATCTTAATCTCGTAAACCATGATTAATTTCAGAAACCAGAAATTTCCTCGCAACAAGGCTCTAGCATGTCCATATCATACATGTAACGGAGCTCCGAGGTCTGGGGGGGCGGGGGGGTTGGAGAACTTTTTTGGGGCCGGGGGTCAGTAATTCCCAAAATTTTGGGAGGAGGGGTCCCTGAAGGAAAAAAAATTCGATTTTTTCCATGAAAAATGTTCGAAAAACGGTTTAAAAAGTAGTAATTTTTGTCTAAAAAATGATAAAATATGTACTTATGGCGCGAAGCGCCGAGAAAATTGACGTTTTTGACCATTTTTTGTTCAAAAATTGACATTTTTCATGGAAAAAATGACATTTTTCAGTATTTTTCCGACTAAAACAATGGGGGTCCCTAGGGCTACCATATGGCTAGCCATAGGATTGGAAAATCCTGGGGGGGGGGGTCGCCCAATGGCTAGCCATATGGTCGACGATTTCTGGGGGGGTGTTCCCATAGCACTTCCCCCCAATTACATATATGATTCATACTGATCTTCTTTACTCCAGATCACGTAATTTCTTTCTCACCTTGAAAAACTTCTTTATCTTCCAATAAAATTCGAAAGCCGGTCGACTAAATTTGTCTACAGCTTCTTGGTTCAAGATCAAATACGCCGTATGTGTTCCTGTCGTTTCGTTTAAAGCGCAATGTTTCAAAATTTCGCTAGTCAGATAATCCCTCAAGCCTAATTCATTGGCGAAACGTTGACCTTTTTCGTTTAGCAAAATTCCACCGGAACCGCGCAACGCTTCGGCAGCCAAAAATTTCGTAGAAGCTTTCGGATTATTGGGGTCGATAAAACCTTTATAGTAGGAATATATGTGAGTCCCTTTTAAACGATGAATTACTTAGTTTTTTCCAAGGTTGAAAATTTTCACACGTGCGAGATGAAATAAATTGGCGGTACCGTCAAGCATTCTGCCAAAGTTCGAAGTTTTTGGAAGAAATATCTTAAAGACTGATCTGTGAAGATTATTTCTCAAACTGCTATCCATGGAAAAACTGTAATGAGATCGGGAATACCAGGGCGCGGTTTCACCACAAAACTCCGTATCAAGAGTAAAATGTCACGAGTTACGAGTCCCGTGTTAAGAGAGCTACGAATGGCCGTCTCACCAAAAATCCGAGCTTACGAGCAAGGAAGTACGAGTCTAGGAGTGCTACGAGTGGCCGTTTCACCAAAAAAGAAAGTTAATGCGTACGGGCCCACGAGTTATCAGTGTTACGAGCGACGGTTTTTCATAATTTACGACTGTTCAGTTTCACCAAATCAGTTACCCATCACTATGATAATGAAAGTACTCGTAAATTTGAAGAGATTTTGGCGGACCAAAAGTGGGTCCGCAGGAATCGTAGCTTAGTTGTATTTGTGCATTTTTGTCATCTGTTTTTTTGTCAACCTAACAAAGAAATGATAATTTGGATACTTTTTAGAAATTACCACATTTTGGGCGAAAACAAGCATTTTTGACATTTTCCTGAAAAACAAAAAAAATAAATTTTTTTTATGAAAAACCAATATGTCCATCGGATTGATCGTGCAAAATAACCCTCCCTCCTCTGCCACCCCTCTGGTAAAAACCAAGCCCTGACCTCATAAATCCACTTTGAAGGATTCCCGTATAAAATACATAAAGGGGTGGAGGAACGCCTTTGATTGGCTAGTTTCAGAAATGTGCCACCCATCTTGATTTTTTTCGAGATGGGGTCTTGATTTTTTTCAAGCTGGGATCTTGATTTTTTTTCAAGATGTTATCTTATTTTTTTCGAGATGCCATCATGCGATCTTGATTTTTTTCCAAGATTATCTTGAGAAATTGTGATGCACTTGAAAAAAAGTCGAACATCGGAAAACTCTCACATCTTGATTTTTTGGCGATGTATCTTGAAATTTTTGTGAAGCATTTTGAAATTTTTGCGATGCATGCGCATCTTGTTCGAAGGTAACGATTTTTTTAGGTGGTAACAAATTTTTTCAAGTAGTAACACATTTTTTCAAGTATTACGAGTTTTTCCAAGAGGCCCATCTTTCATTCCGTACAAATAACTAACAAAAATGAACAATCTGGAAAGATCTAGAAATTTTTTGCATTTTTTGGATGTTTTTAATAAAATTAATTATCTTCACAATAAATTTAGAAAGTTTCTGTAAAAATGGCGAATTTTCAAAAATGGGATGAAAATGATTTTCCGCAGAGATTGAAAATTTTTTGTGTTTCAACAAAGTCTAATTTTCAGAATTGAAAAGCTCTTGGTATTTTTGTAAAATCATTCACACCATAGTTTGGCATGAAGATTACAGCCTGTTTCTGAAAAGCTGTCAGTAAAGTTACAGCAATTTCGTTTCGCGAAAACTGTCGTTAGGCTCACGATGCATATATTGAGAGAGAATGAAAAGAAAGTGATCAGAGAATATGTAAAATCATTGTTTCGTGCAAATCTGTACCCAACTGTTTAAAAATAGTACTGCCAAAGCAGTTAGGTACCATCACAGTAACTATACCGCCAGCTTTTGGGAAACTTGGCCATCTATACGCGAGACAGTCAATCTATAGTCTGTTCTTCTTGAAATGCTTCTAAATAATTAAAGTGGAAAGCAAGTAGTATTTCAGATTTTCACGATTTGCTGATGGACAATATATCATGTAGGACTGAAAATTTGTAAGCATACTGACCTAACCTTTACCAATTTTTCGAGTGAAAAATTTTACAGTAAGAGCTCTATGTAGACGAATTTGACGACAGTACAGATTTGTTTCACTTTTCTATTTGGAAGCATTTTATAAAAAACAGGCTATAGTCTCATGCAACATCATTTGAGCAGAATCGATGCAAAACTAAAAAAAACCAAACGAATTCAAAAGAAATTCCAACGTCATGACAGAATAATCAAAGCAAACAAACTAAATATTCCCCATCCAATTCCAACATCTGATCATAAACAGATTAAGATTTCCCTTATAACGAGTGCCAAAAAGCACCCATAAAATGATCATTTTACGAGTCCTACGAAAAACATGGTGAAACACTCTTACTACAGACTCGTAACTCAAAGCACATCACCCTTAGCCCTGCATCACTCGTAGCTTGCAGTCCGTCACCCCTAGGCCGTAGCTCGTCAGCCGTAGCACGAGTGAAGCTGGTGAAACTCATTTACTCTTAGAATTCGACACTCGTAGTACTCGTAATGTTGTGGTGAAACCGGGCCCAGATCGTTACCAGTTGGATGAATCTGAATTTTATCCATGTCGACCAGCTGAGCTCCAACTTTCTCTGCCATTTTCATACCGCTCCCGTCTGCGAACGGCCCATTCGTCGTCGGATATTTGATGTTTTCACCAGCATATTTTTTCAGCAAAGAAGTTTCAGGATCGTGATCACTGCAAAAGCCGCCTAAAAAATTTACGTATATAATTTTGTTATCGATTTTCAATTCGGGGAAATAAAAAACAAGTGAATACCAAAGTAATAAAAACAATGGCTGGAATATGATTTTTAGATCACAGAGCTGAGAGACTCTGATTTTTTGAAGACTTGAAACGGATTCACTATGTCAAAATAAGTTGAACTAACATCATAATTTTTCATTCCAAATCACTGGCTTACCAGTTGCCAAAATGACCGCATCTGCTCGAATTTCACGAATTTCGTCGTGAGACGAGGACTTCGTACGAACACCGGTCACTCGATTAGAATTATCGTCCGAAGTAATCAAGGAAATAACCTTGGTTTCGAAAATAAATTCAACGTTCGGAATTGAGTCTGATTCTGTAGATTGCAACTTAGTGAACACTGTTCGCATAACAGTTGCACCAAACGGTTTCAGTTTTCCATCCGGCGGCATAGGGAACCTGAAAATAGATGTCTAGACATTTGTTGGAGTGGCTGCTACACTGAGAGAACATTGTTGGCTTTTGTCACCGACTGTCACCAACAGTCGGTGACAAAAATCCAAGGATTTTTCACTTATAAACAGGGCTTTAGTTTCTAACGATGGAAAAAAGTAATTTCATGTGCCAAATCACCGAAACAACATCAATTACCTGAAATTTGTTGCATAGTAAGTAGATACACAAGCAAATCGGCACCATTTTTCTATAGAATAACCTCAATGGGTGTATCATGATCCCCATCCTCAATTTTATGACCATGTCTCATTCCAACTGATGGATAGGTCTTGTATGTAGGAAGAAGCACGAATATTTCATCACAAATTTTATGACAGATTGTAAAAGAGAGGATGCTTGGAATAAACATGCTTGTATAAAGACCTATTGCATAGTGTCACCAAAGCAAATTGATGAAGTCATGCAATTTTAATTAATTACTAAATCTTTAAAGCTTAGTGTTTATCTGGCAGCTGCTTTTCTGTGACGACTGGATTATACGATGTGAACTATGTACAATATTGATTCTGCGATGACTGGATTGAATATAATGATGTGAACTATGTACAGTATTGATGGTGCAATAATTTTGATTCATGCAAACAACAGGTGCAAAACATATATAGATTGCAACATCATGAACCTGTTTCTTCAAAAGCGATTTCAAGTCTTCATCTTAATATAATTAGATTGTGATTTATTGATTGATTATTCCTACAGCTTCTGAAATTTTTATACAGAGAGTTCGAAGCAATAATAAGTTCTCAAGTAGAGATACTCATACTGTGAAATAAATCAATCACGTTTCTATCATTGTTAACCTCAATTCTTGAGGGACATGCACCTACAGTGCTGATAGGCCATTTTTTGGAATAGAGCTGATCAGCAAATGAAAGCTGAATACAGCCAAGATACTGAAGATACAAATTAGTTAATAAACCTACAAGCAGCTCAATGCTATGAGGGGTTTTGGATTTTCACATTGGAACTCAAAGATTGGATTGAAGAATATGCAGTGCCCAGATCGAATATCATCGACTCCTTATGGCATTCATCAATTAACAAAAAACATCGGTACTTCATGTTATCAGAAATTTAAGTACCAATGTGGATCTTCAGGAATGTTGTAACATAATACATTAAAAGTAATTGAGCATATTGTGATAACAATTCAAAATTCTTTATTTAATTTTTTGATCCATGAAATTAAGCTGAACATCATTTGCTGATTGCTGTAAAAACAGTTATTCACAAAAATTATATCTTTGAAATTTGTAAATCGAGAGTTTCGAACTGGAAAGCCATTAATTACCAGATTTTTAGCTTTTCAGTCCAAAATTTTAATACTGAAAGTCGAATTTTCCTCATCAATGTTCTCATAATTTTCAAACTTTGTATAAATAATGTGTCTTATCGATGTGGAATTAATTGTTTCGAAAAGAAAATGCAATCTTAAAATGGACTTTCGCTTAAAACTGAACTAAAATTTTTGGAAAATAATTGTATTTTTTGTTAATTTTTGATGAAAACCTGAACGGCTGACTAATTTTTAACAAATAAATTGAATTTGAAACATATTTTTCAAGAAAAACTGAATTTCAGGTCGATTTTAGATGAAAACTTCGAGTATTGAATTGAATTTCTGAGATAAATGTGAATTTTAGGTGATTTTTGATTTAAAATGTTGAAATTTAGTGGAAAATTCAGAATTTGAACTGAATTTTTTAAAACTTTGAACATTGAGTAATTTTTAACTAATGATGTTCAGATTTTTGTCGAAAAATATTAAATCTGATCTAAATTTTTGGAAATAATTGAATTTTTGGTGACTTTTGATTAAAAATATCAAGATTTTTATTGAAAAATACTGAATTTAAACGGAATTTTAGCATAATATTTGAATTTTTAGTTAATTTTTGATGGAAAACTAAAGGGCTGAGTAGTTTTCAGCAGAGAAATCTGCATTTTAAAACAAAGTATTCGGGAAAAAATTGAATTTTAGGTTGGTTTTTGACAAAATTTTAAGTTTTGAACTGGATTTTTAAAAGAAATTTGAATTTTGAATGATTTTTCATTAAAAATGTTGAGAATTTTTGTTAAAAAATCTAGAATTTGAGTAATTTTTTGATGAATAATGTTGAAATTCTTGTCAAAAATATTGAATTTAAAGTAAATTTTTAGAAAAAAATTGAACTTTTAGTTGATATTCGATGAAAAACGTCAAGATTCTCATAAAAAATGCTGAATTTGAGCTGAATGTTTAAAAAATATTTGAATTTCTAGTTTATTGTTGATGGAAAACTAAGAGTTGAGTGATGGAAAACTAAGAGTTGAGTGATTTATAACATAGAAAATTGAATTTAAAACAAATTTTTCAAGAAAAAATACATTTTCAGCTCTATGCATCGATGCTTTTTGAATATCAATAATAAATTTCAATAAGTCATGAAGAGTCAACTTTCAGTATTTGCAGACTTTCTAAAGTTTCATTGTGATTAGCACATTATGAATCTTAAAATAGTTCTCTAGGACAAATTTCTGAAACTGGAAGTGGATATTAGGCCACCTACATTTTTAGCAGCTTAGCAGATGTACATTCACCAAAAGCATCTTGATATTTTCTTAGCTGGCAAAGCTACCACACTTGCAACAGCAGGACTTGCTTCAGCTACCTCAGCAGCGATGATTTGCTGCAGCTACTCCAAAAGCGACAACAGCTACCTCAGCTTTCCGTTTGTCCATGTGAGATTCATACATTCGCTACAACTTGAGAACTAGTTTACTGTGTACTAAGAAAAACAACTTAGGCATCTACCTTCTGCGTGGTTAAAAAATGCTAGAATGTAGAGCTAAAAAGTAAACATCAAGTTTTTTGAGGAGTCCATTTTTAGAAACTGCATGAGTAGTTCAGTGATTGTATCAATATTCTATTACAAAGAACCAGTTATCATGCTTGTTAGGAGAATTTTGAAAAGCAAGTTGTCTATGTGGGCTACAACTTTGGAATCAGCTCACTGTGCAGGCAGTAATCAAAACAAGTTACACATACACTTTGTTACAAAATGCTGGAATGCTGAGCTAAAAAGAACATCAAGTTTTCTGAGAAGTCTATTTCTAGAAAATGTGCAGGTACAATCTATATTTCGTTGATATGTACATGTGCATAGATACTCCCATTTGCAATGTAAAACTACTGTTAGAACCAGTTTCTATTGAGGAAGAACAGTTGGCCACATTTCATCGATTTGTCTATGTGAGATTCATATATGTGCATCGATTTTAACACTAGTTTCCTGTGCACCCACTGAGTTTTCATGCATGTTGACAAACTCTGAAAAAGAAAGAACAAGCTGTATTTCATCGATTTCTCTATCAGCATTGATGCTCTTATTTGCACTGTAACAAAACTGTGAAAACCAGTTTTCTTGGACACCAAGAAAGTTTCTAAGAAGGAAAAATGAATTGGCCATATTTCATCGATTCGTCTATGTTAGATTCATATATTAGCTACAACTTGAGAATCAGTTTACTGTGTACCAACAAAAACAAGCTACTCATGTACCTTCTGCATAGTTTTCCGAGAAGTCTATGTTTAGAAACTGCTTGATTGGCACCCTGAGGGGTGCTTCAGTGATTGCATCAATACTCTATTTCAAAGAACCAGTAATATATGTCAGGAGACTTTGGAAGGAGAAAAATTGAGTTCGTTGCATTTCATTGACTTCTCTATGTACGATTCATATATTAGCTATAGCTTGAGAATCAGTTTAGTGTGCATTAACAAAAACAAGCTAAGCCATACCTGTAAGACCTCCGACCAGTTGGGGGGGGGGGGGTAAATCCGAAATTTTGGGGGGGGGGTAGGAAAAAGTCGAAATTTTTCCCAAAAAAGGCCAAAAAACATACACTTTTTGACAAATTTTTTTAATTTTTTCCCAACTGGGGGGGGGGGGGTTGGGGGGGGGAATGATTTTGGGTATAGGGTTGGCCGAGTTGGGGGGGGGTCCCCCCCCAACCCCCCCCCCCCAAGTACAGGTATGAGCTAAGCATATATCATCTGCATGGTTGAAAATGCCAGAATGCTGCGCTGAATAGTAAGTATCAAGTGTTGCGAGAAGTTTATTTTCAGAAACTGCTTGAGTGATGTCCTAGAGGGGAGCTACAGTAATTGCATCAATACTCTATTTCAAAGAACATTTATCATGTACATTAATAGTGTTTGGAAACAGAAGATGCAGTTGATTATATTTCATTGATTTGTCTATGTGAGATTCATTTATTGGCTACGAGTTGAGAACTAGTTTACTATGTATTAAGAAAAACAAGAAAGGTGTGTACCTTCTGCATGGTTAAAAAGCATCAAAATGCTGAGCTGAAAGGTAAACAATTTTTCATTTGTACTCTGGACCCTTTCATTTGGAAAGTACAAAAAAAAACACTGAGTCCGAGCTGAAAAAATTTGGTTGTTGGGGGGACTATATGCATGAATACAATGCAATGCAGAAGTGAGGTGCCAAAAATGATGAATTTTAGAGCTTTTGATGATTTTTGAAAAAAAGATATGTACAGAAAACAAATACAGGTATGTGACTAAGTTGACTTAATTTTTTAGAGATAGCAGGTAGCTGTGGAGGACCACCAGCTTCAGTTAAAGGATTTCCCTAGCGGATCGTGGAATATAAGTTTTTAGGCGAGAGGTGGACACAATTTGAGGCCTACCAGGAGAATCTAATGCATCATTAGTGATGACATTATCCTCAAGAGTAGAGATATTGGTAATAAAATATGGACCGATGTAGTCGGGCTGTATCTTATTACCTTTCTTGGGGTTAACCAGTAATACGAGATTGTTTATGGCAATCTGGTGATGTTTGGCTTTCTTATCATAATACAATTTGCTGGTGGTTGCAGCTCTTTCCAGGTTTTTGCTAACAATTTTATAAAGATTCAGACACAATTGAGTTAGAATATGCTGATACGCAGCATAGTTCAGCATTGAGAGGATGACCGAGAACTTTGACTTTAGGAGGTAGTAACTCAAATTTGTCAGGTCAAAGAGTGAGATTAGCATCTCTAAGGGCTTTGAAGATCATCTGAATGTGTTCAAGATGCTCTTGGAAGGTTCTCGAGAAAACAGTAATATCGTCAGTATAAACTAAGTACATTTTCCAGATGTAAGGATGAAGAATTTGTTCCAGGACATTGAAATTCTGCAGGAGCATATTTTAAGCCGAAGGGTAAAACCTTAAAGCGAAAAAGTCTTTCCTGGGAGATGAAAGTAGTTTTATCACAAGATTCAGAGTCAAGAGGAACTTGCCAGTATCCTGCTTTCAGATCCAAAGTTGTGAAAAACTTTGCATTTCCCATTACATCCAGGTAATCATCAATTTGAGGAATTAGAAAATGATCACTACATGTAATTTTGTTTATGCCTCGATAGTCTACTACTGGGTGCCAAGAACTGTCTTTCTTTTTCACTAGAAAAAGAGGAGCAGCCCAGGGGGATTATGAAGGTTGAATGAAGTCTTTACAGAGAATTTCTTGAATGTGAGAGCTAACTACAGGATGTTGTTCAATGGGAGCACGATAGTAGTGTCTACCAATGGGTTGAGCATCACCGGTATTGATGTTCACCCTAAGTTCATGAGTAAAGGTAGGAGGTTCAGTGGGTAAGCTGAAGATATCCCGATACTTTTTGAGTATCTTAATGGCTTCAGCCTTCTGAGTGGGCAAAAGTATTTTGAATCATTTTTTGGGGAGCTAGATGGAGTTTTTGAGAATCAGAAGTATTAGGTAAAGAGTGATCTAATGCAGCAGGCTGGTGATCCGCCGGATCATGCTCTTATGCAGCTACAGAAACACCAGTGAGGCAACTTTCTCGTCAGCCAGTGTGCGACTTTTCCAAAGACTGCTTTACAGCAGCAACTACTTGGTTAGCATAGAGCTTGACAAATGACACAGATCCCAGAATTGTTGACAAACAGAAGAGGACATGTTTCATTACAGATATTAATCACTGAAGTGTCTATGGGAAAATCTTCGCCATTAGAGGTGTTAGGTGCACATTGAACTATTAAATCAGGCATGGATGCATTTGTTTGTGGAAAAACATGACTATGAATCCAGTGTTGAGCATAAGATTGAATCTTAATAGTAGCAGAAGCCACAATAAAGATAGGTTCCACAAGTTGAGTGACTACTAGATTCTCAGAATCAACAACTGTGGGAGTGTCAGTTTAAACAGGTCGATCAGAAGATACAGCTTAAATCTCTTCAACTTGCTCATCACTTTCAAATGATGGATAGTCTGAAGATTGGTCCTGAATTGGAATTTCTTCTATGATAGGTCCTTCAAGACTGGCAAGGGTAGAGATTATTTCAGGTGAGTTAGGCAGATGTTTAGGAATTAGGGTAAGAGGTTGCCGTTTGTCTGCTATCTCAATGTATGCTTGCTTAAAGTTCAGAATAGCTTGGACATCAGGATGACCCAGATAATCAGTACGAATGATGCACTGGTCCCTAGTGCCATTATCGAGAATGAAGCATTTGACAAGATGTTGACTGAAATCAGAATCCTTAGTGAATAGAACCAGACCATGGCTCTTTACCACTGCTTAACCTGTGGCACATGTGTCCACAGACAGGTAGAGGAGTATCTATCTTTTCAAAAGCTTTTCTAACAAGACCAGATGATAATACAGAACACTGAGCACTATTATGGATGAGAGCATTTGCAGTAATGCGTTCAATTTTGATGAGAATCAGAAAAGTATTAGCAGGAAATTTTTTTTACATAATTATCAGAGACAGGAGTATAGTTACCTATATGTCATATTGCCAGGTGTGGGATCCAGGGGTCATTCCCGGAGATGTCTTACGCATCCAAACTAATAATACCAGGACAGAAGAGAGTGGCATTAGCAGAGTTATCCAACTTAGAATCAGTTTGTACCACATTAGCAGAAGGTGGTTGACAAACTATTTCGGATTGTTTACTAGGTTTGGAATTACTGGAAGTCAGAGTCTGAGATTGAGGAGCAGGTAAAGCCAGAGGAGTAGAGGTTGACTCAGTAAGGTGCTTACTATTAGCAGGAAACTCAGCCCAAGGATTTGCCAGAGCAGTACTGTTGAGATAAGTGTGATATTCAATAAGAAAATTAGCAGAATCATACTGAGGAGCAGAAGTGATAATGTTACAAACATCAGCATTGCAGTTAGCATATGTGTTAACAACTGCCATGGTAATAAGAGGTTCCTCTATGACTGTAGCTGCCTCTGTTGTTTCTCCAATTTGGGGTGATGTGAACATCATGGCTAAAGTTTGCATTGTAATGGTTTTGATACCTATTAGCAATGTAAGGAACTATTTGATGGTCAGTAGAAGGTTTAATTTGAGGGTTAATTCACTTTAACTATTTGCAATCTGCAGTGTTGTGCATGTTGCTTTTATGAGTTTCACCCCAATGACTGGTGGATTGAATAGATAAACCTCCGTTATGATCTCTACTCTGAAGTCAATCATAGAGAGAGTGAAAGTCAGAACGATTATCACAATAATATTGATCATGGCTATGTGATGCTGAAAAATCACGGTGGGCAGAGTTATCGTGACTTATATTAGTGATATTGAGAGTGAGAATCAGAAGTGAAAGGAGTTTGCCTTTGATTATGAACTCTGTGATTTGCTGAAGCAGATCAGTAATTTTAATTACAGGAACAGTAGCCTCACTAAAGGAGACTCAAGGTTTATCAGAAGTGGAATTATCAGAATTACAATTATGAGAAACTGACTGAGGAAGACATCTTCTATCATAATGTCTTCGAGAAGGAAGAGTAGAAGGTTGATGTTGAGAATGAGGACCAGCTTGATTGACAAGAATGAGTCATTCTGCAGTACTAATCTCAGCTTCCATAGCATCAATAATCTTAGGAGCTTTAGAGACAGTAGTTGAACAGTAGAAAATTCCTGTGCATCATCACCAATTGAAATTAGGTAGAAAATAGGTATTTTCATCAAAAACGTCCTGGTGACTTTCTGATGGCGGAATTTTTGGTCCTTATCTTGAAAGAGAAGTTGAAAATAAGTCATGACTCAACAGATAAAAGCTGTGGGGTCTTCCCTTGAGCTCGGAGTCATCGAGTCTAACTCATGTTCGAGGGTCATCTTATCACAGGTAGGAGCGAGAGAGAACATTAACATATGCTTAGCTTCTTCATAATTGTTGATGTCCTGAATGGAATCACTAGGAGCATCAGGAGTTAATCTGCGAAGTGTGCTGATCTTGACATAATTGCTTAAGTCAAAACCGAACTCACTTTTGAGACAAATGAAGAACTGTAATAATCGCTTATCATGGGTAGCTCTGCTGATACAGAGAGGATTCATATTCTTGACTATTCCTTTAATTGGGCATTCCTCATCATGATGTGATGGGTAGCCAATATCAGCAGTGAGATAACTATAGTTATGTGAAAAATTTGCAGGATGAGTCAGAAAAATGAAGAGGAGGAACAGTATGCAAGAAATTGTGAGGTATCTAGAGTGAGCTGTATGCTCTTCTTTGATTACCTAAGAATCCCTGTGACTAGGAGGATTAGATTGATCAGAATTGTGAGTCTTCAACTTAATTATAGGAGCTATAGCAGGTATGTGAGACCTTACAGGTGCAGTAGTAGTGGCAGGTATACTATGAGAAGCCAGATTGTCAAGTTGGGGTACAGAAAGAGGAGGGATAATTGAATAACCTATTTGATTTGGAACAGGCAGATTAGCAGAAGTTGCAGAAACAAAAAGCTTAAATTGTTCATTAAACTTTCAGAGTGCCAGAAATAACAGCAGCTTGACCTTGTTGAGTTTTGGGAAGTTTTGTTTGTTTCTCTTTGAAGTTTGTTCAAAAGATGCGAATTTCATTCCCCACTCTCTCGGGTTTTGTCAAAGATAATGGCAGCGGTAGGAATATTTTGTTGAGCTAACTTATTAGCTTCCACCAGGGCAGTTAGCAGCACTGGAGCTTCCATGAAACTTCTCAATCATGGCCATACAGGCATTGCCCATGCTTTTAGGCTGAGGTTTTTTATTCTTACTAGGGTGAGATGAGGGCAGTAATGAATAATCAACAGTAGCAAAATCAGAATTAGAAGAAGCAGATAGAAAATAAATTTGTGAGGTATTGTTTGCTTGGGAACCGTGACCCCAACAGGAGCAGATGCAGATTGCAAAATCAGAGTTGCAACTGACTGAGGCGACAGCACCAAGAAAACAAAATCTTTGATTTCACAATTTAGACAGTTTTATTGGAGAGATAGGACCAGATGAGGGCAAGAATAAAAGGAATAATAAAATCACTGACTAAATTCTGGCACACAATGCAATGACTACAGTAATTATGTCCTCATGTTTGAATTATGGTGGCATGCTGGAGACATGCTCATCTTTGGTTGTAAAGATCAGGAAGTTGTGAAGTGACATTGAAACAGTTGTGGTTGACTGGAAAATGCCACTATAACAATCGGCACCATACATGCATGTAACCGGGGTTTAAGGGGGAATTTGACCCCCAGCTGATTCTTGCTGACCCCCGGCAGATTTGAATTTTCCAGCAATTATTGAGAAGATGAGGAAGGAAAATGAGCAAGAGAGAAGAGAAAGTCATGATAAAAATGGAAATGATGCTGTAGTTTGACAATTTTTCCAAACAAATTATAATTAATTAAAAGAAGTAACATGAAAACTTGAAATAGTGCTGTCCAGGCAAGTAATTTAACATATGTGACTAATATATGTTGAAAAATATGCTGCTTGGATGTTAGAAGACTTTCTGAGACATTTCTTCTTGTTATCAAGAACAAAAAAAATTTTAGTATACCACCCCCTGTCCTGGGTGACCCCCAGCAGAATTTCTGTGCTGTGCATGTATGATCGGCACTAAAATAGCTCACACATAAACGGCCATCACCAAAATATTTAAGTGCCGAACTGCTCATCACCAATACTAGGGTGCTGAAATGAGGGCACCAAAATAAGCCTCTCCCTACTTTGCATGACTTTCACAATAGTCAATCTTTAGGGAAATTGTTGTGCAATGATGAAAATTGAGAACCTAATGCTTGGGTCAGTAATTTGATGTATATAACTTTTAAAAAAATAGGATTCTTTGATGCATACCCATAGTTTCACCTGTAGCGCACTTTACAACATAAATTCAAAATAGCCACTTGGATAGGCTAGGGAACAATGTATATTGTGTTTACACCATTTGCACACTATATTTATGTCATAGTGTGAACTGAAAAAAGTCATTCTTTTGAGTATGGTTCGAACTGTTGTTGAAATCTTGTGAAGGATGTGCCCTACAATCTCAGGTTTGGTGCAAAGCAAAGAGAGGTGGGTGGGCTATAATGTGGTGCATAAAAGTGTGTGGCAATTGGCAAACCAAGGGATGCAAAAATGGTTGAACTTTGTGCAATGAAAACTTTCACACAATTTTTTTGAAAGGTCAAATTGTCTGCATTTTGTTACAATTTTTAATAACTTTGTAATTAATGTTTAATTGTCAGAAAACTATTTTTAAGATCAGCTATAGATCCAATGGGAATAATTATAGGTATTGTTACCATGTAATGTTCATTACAGCTTATTTAAATTACAAATAAAAACTTGAATTGAAAAATTTACATCATTTTATAAAAAACTTGTTTGGTAGAGAACTGCAACAACTTTTGAATACCTGCTTTAATTGTCTGAACAAATGTAACTTGTCAGAGGAAGTTTTAGAATGGCAAAGTATAAATTATTCAGACTGGCTATTGCACCATAGTGTCACATTTGCATATTGAAATACTTTTAAAATGATTAGATGCAAAAGATCATTTCAATCTTATTGCAGTTTAAAAAATTTATAACATTCTTGAAGTAATGGGACACATGGAGTAATGGGAATTTTGAAAATAGATTTATATCATTCTTGGGGTAATAGGACACTTGCAGTAAAGGACACAATGATTGTTCAATATGCACTTTGTAAATTTCTACACATACTACAATTAGTGAGGATGATAGTGCCCTATTGGCAACACTGTAGCCCAGAGTGTCACTCGTCCATACCATTTACCAGAGTACCGAAGTGCACCAGCATAGATTTTGATGACACATAGGGTGGAAGCCTCCTGACTTGGTCCACAATTAGGGAGGCTGATAGTGCCCCTTCAGTAATGCTATGGCCTGAATTGTCATTCCATCTGCACTGATATACTGGAGCACACCAGCATGCAGATGGCAGGGTGAGGCCGTCCACTACCTTTGGGAGATTGGAGAGTGAAGGTCTGAAAGATTCCCACGAAGAAGGGAAGATGGCGAAAACATACGTGGCATGAGTTGAACCTTCTAAATTTGATTTCATTTAACATGACAATTACAAAAAAATGCAACTGCAGGTTAATTGACCATGCAGCAGCAAATCTTATAAAAAGTTTGTGTGTTTGTTTACCGTTTCTCTGATTGTGTTCTCTTACTCCAAGTAATGCTGGCCCAAAAATTGGTGTCCCATTAGTCAAGTTAAAAGGGCTGCATCCCTATTCCTCGATTGTTCCCTCCCCTTGAAAGCCCCTATTCCTTGAAAGTCACGATTCCATGAAAAGCAGATAAAATTCTCGATTCCTCGAAGCATAATTCAGTGTATAAATTTATTTTCCCAGTTTCTCCAAAGAGCTAAGTACATGCGCGTACATGCCAAATAGACCTCAAAAACAATTAATGATGCACACTATTTATACTAATAAATACAAGAGATGTATGGGGTCCAAAATTTTAAGAATACCAGGTCCGAGTCCAAAATTTTAGGAAATTGGGTATGGGTCTGGGTCCAAAATTTTAAAAATATCGGGTCTGGGTCCAAAATTTTGAGAATATTGGGTCCGGGTCCAGGTCCAGCAAAATAGTCGGGTAATTTCGGGTCTGGGTCCATTATATTTTTCAACATGCTATCATGTGTGACATTATTTAGAAACGTTTTCTGAGAGATTTGACCTACTGTTCTATTGACCTATGATAAGTTGGAAATTAATAATATCTGAAAATGAGATATTTTGAGTAGTTCTATATGCTGAGTATTGTGACAGCATACATTTGGCGCAAAAGTCAAAATTCCCATACCTACAGCACTCCAAAAGTTGGAAGTTTTACATTTTTGGCATTTTTCAGCCTCTATGCATGTTTGGAAATATAAATCTTCAATTGTTCATTATATGCAGAAGGTATGAAAGAAATTTTCCGACATCTTACACTCTCAAGTGTTAAAAATGAAGTCGAAATAACCTGAAAGTGTCATTTGAAGCTTTTTTGATACCCATCGGCCTCCTATAAGGTGCCAGGGAATTTTTTCTCTATTTCTGTAGCCACTAGTGCCCAAAACATTGTATTAAAATTTAAATCGGGTTTGTGTACCCTTTTGGGAGCAGCAGATGTCTGCAAATCTTGAAAATTGATACAAAAATGCTGTTTGCTGCCACTAAATAAATAACATTAAAAACGTTCATTGGGATAAATCTTGTGTTTTCCTGTAAAGAAACATCAGAATGGATCGATTTCTCAAATTAAATGAAAAAATTAAAATTTTTTGACCTTTCATTTGAAGCATGTCGTTCAGCAAATATCAAAGTTAGATAAATCGGAATTTATCTAGTTTCGATTGAAGCCACATTTTTCTTCTTATTTATTATATAGGTGATGGCGAATCGTGTTTTCTCAGAAATTTATTGGTTGGGGATTCATTAGGACTCAAAAATATATTTGAATGGCAGTGCAATGTGTGCCAATCGCGAAAAACCAAAAAAACGGCACAAAATCGTATTGAAATTTTAACATAATATGTACCAAAATGATGAAAAGATTTCGGGGCATCCTATGGGGAGGTGTCCGGAAAGAGGTCGAAATGAGTTTTTCGGCTTTTTTCCGCCTACTTTTGGACACTTTAAGAAGTGTAAAACGTGAAAAGTAAAACATTAGAAAAAAATTTTCAAACGCAGTATGTAAAACCACACAATATACCCTATTTTCGTGTATGATTCATTTTCAACTTATCATATTCATACTCGAAGTTCTCACAACTGCATCTCAAAATAGATGTGAGAGAAACAACATCATATCGAAATCGTATGGTTTGGTTGATTCGATTCGAGTCACTAATCTCACGTGAAATATTAGTGAGTTAAACATCTTTATAATTTACTTTTAGATCTTCAAATTAATATTAAAAATAAAAATCAAAATTGAAAAGACGACAACTACAAGGAAAACGGCCGAAAAACTATTTATGAAATATAACTTGGGTGCTGTAGATTTCAAATCTAAGTCAGTCTCAAGATAATCTTAGCAATAAAGTGTTGATTTGTTACTTTTTATATCTCATTGGTTAATTGATGGGTATTTGTTTTCAGCTGAATGACTATGTTATACATCAGACCCGAATCAGAATTGTAACAATTTCTTCGGGTCCGGGTCCAAAATTTTAAGAATATCGGGTCCGGGTCCAACAAAATGGTCGGGCAATTTCGGGTCTCAATTCGGGTCCGGGTACCCGATACATCTCTAATAAATACGGTATATTATTTGACTACTGGTCACTCTAACTTGTGACTGGTCAGTCAGACAACCTTTTAAGCTTCATGTTCAAGATCAGCAACCCCATATCCAGAATCAGTCAACGTCAGTAAAAGTGACCATTGACCAGAGGTCAATTTCCCGTATTTAATATTGAAGTTTAGTAGTTATCGTCACAAATAAGGATTTCAAGAGTTCAGAGCATAAAGCACACAAAGCACTTCAGAGTAGCCAGTGGAAAATCGTATGAAATATGCATTTTGTTAATGCAGTCACTGAAAAATCTATGATGATCAAAGAGGTTTGTATGACCAACTGATCAAAAATTAGAGTGATCAATGCCCAAATGGAGAAAATGGTTAATTGCTTTACAATTTATACAAGAAAAGTGGAATATGTATTTAACCTTATTTTACAAAGCTTTCCACATGCTTAACGTTACGAAGATAATAACCCGTTGACCACATGGTCACACGGAATTTTGACCAATAAGTCCGATAACTTTTAATCAGTATATTTCGTTTGCATTAATAAAAAATACACATTTTATACGATTCACCACTGGTCACTCCTGACTACCCCATGGGGAGGGATATGAGGGGGGTATTACCCCTGCCTAAAGTCCTAAAAATTGATCACTAGTGGCCTAATTTTGAGACAAAATGTTGTGTTTAGTGGACATCTATAGCTACACTACCCCTGCAAATTTTCAAGTTTACCCCTACCTGAAAAATCTGACCTTGGGGACCTCTGGGTCACTGATCTTTGACTAGTGTTTTACGCTCTGAATTCTTGACGTCTTTGTTTGTGATGGTAACCACGCAACTTCCTCATTATATGAAATAATAAAAATTGACCACAGGTCATTGGTTACTCTGTTAGTCGGCCAGTCGGACAATATTGTAAGCTTTATGTTGGGGTTTCACTATTTATCGTTACTAATGCTATTAATTTCTTTTGGCTGAAAAATGAAAATAATATGATGTTATGTCATACAACCTGCGCCATATTGTGCTGTGAACTAATGTTCCTGAAGGAAGACGCATTGAAACGGTTCTCTTACAGTATTTTGCTGTTATGAAGTTCTTATGATTAGATCAGGGCCGTGCGCAGGATTTTTCCATGGGGGGGCGGACTAGATTTTTTCACTGAATAGCCCCAGAAAATGTTGATCTTACGCGGATATACTGTGTGCATCACCGTTTTTTTTCCTCTAAGATTTTTTCCACATGAAAACCGGACCCAAAATTTTTTTCCTCATTTTCCAAAAATTTTCCACATTTTGAAAAACGCTTATAATGTGGCTACGGATGCTTTTTTATGCATTTTAGGAGCATACCCAAGTATTTTGTTGTATTTGTAGTCAGAAACCTGCAAAAATGAGGAAAAAATTGAGAAAATTCTTGTTATGTTAGTCAAAATGAGCTCACGAAGAATATATTGGTGTTCTATAGAATGGTCCGGCGCCGAGCGCCGGAAAAATTTTTTAATTTTCACTTTCTAAAACGCTGGAAAATGAACTTTCATAACGTTGGGAAATAAATTAAAATCAGACTGATGAAGCGTAATTTGCCTCCCATTCCGGCGCGCAGCGCCGGAAAAATTTTCGGGTTTTTGTATTCTAAAACGCTGAAAAATAAATCTCTCCATCAGATAATTCGTGAACAAATGTTTTGAAATCGCGTTCTAGAGTAATGTCTTCAATTTCCACCTTCAATAAACGTGCAAACGTTAAAAAAATTCCAATCATCGAGAGAAAAAATTGAGAGACTTGATGAAAAATCTCTATTTTCGGCGACATAATTGACTGTAAACGATTAGAAAATGAAACGAGCTAACTTGATTGATAGAAACTGTTGATCATTAATTAGTAAGTCGAAGTAGATATGCTAACGGCCGCGCCTGATAGCATATAGTTATAATTATACCCATGACCGGCGCGAAGCGCCTGAAAATTTTGAGATTTTGACCTTTTAAAGTCGACCAAAACGCATGTTTTCGGTTTAAAGTTACTGCCTCAATGGGGGGGGGGCGGCCGCCCCCCCCGCTCCCCCTTGCGCACGGCCATGGATTAGATCAATTCTATTTTATTTTTCTGTTATAAAACATGTTGATTTTTGTCAATTTTTATTTACAAAAAATTGACATTTGGTAATTTTTATTGTAGCCAGTCAATATTTGAGCATCTACTCTGCAGTTTTCATGCCAGATGTTTAATAAATTGACGGCAGTAAACCGCATCAAAAAAGCTTCATCCATTCGAAAGTTTAGTCAGCACCGGTTGCCTTCTTTTGGCTCACATTGTATATATGCTATATACAGGATCCGGCCGAATCCGCTAATCTGGATAGAGATCCGGATCCGGCCGTTTCCGCTGTTCTGGATCTGGATACGGAGTTTTCGCTGTTCTGGATCGGGATACGCAGTTTTCTAGATCCGGATTCAGATGCAATGGTCCCATCTCTGTTGTTTCAGAAGTATTGATCAAAAAGTTGAAAAGCATCATCAGCTTAGGAAAAGAACAAAACGCAAGATTTAAATTTCTGACCAACAACAAAATTTGTACTATTGGTGAGTAGTTCCAATCTGACTCCTGAGACCATACATGCACGTGGGGCGATTCTGGCCGCCAGTAGATTTGGCGCCCTTGAAATGATTGAGGAGATGACGTAGGAAAAAGAACAAGAGAAAAGAGAAAGTTGTCATAAAAATGGAAATGATGCTCCAGTTGTTTAACCATTTTTCTAAACAAAGCATACTTGATTCCAAAGAAGTAACATTAAAACTTCAAAAAGTGCTGTCTAAGCAAATAATTTCACATATCTGACTAATATAGGTTGAAGAATATGCTGCTTGGATGTTAGAAAACCTTTCTAAAACTTTTCTTTTCGTTATCAAGAACGAGAAAAATTTTTCTATTCCACCCCCTGTCTTGCCTGACCCTCCACAAAACTTCTATGTTGTGCATGTATGCCTGGGACTTTACGTTAAAATCTAACTTGTGCCGAATCATACCTGCAATTGGGAGGTAGGGGGTTAGGGGAACAGCATTTTGTACAGAAAAACAGCAAATTGGTCCTTTTTGGAAAATTGATCGAAATTTTCAGTTTTTTCGACCTTCTTGACGACCCCTGGATTTTGGGAAAAATGAGTCATCCAACCGTCTTACAGGTATGTGCTAAATCTACCCTAGAAATTTTATATTTTGTCCTAGTAACCGCTAGATGATACACTAAGAGTCTAGGTGATGCTGATTATAGATATTAAAACCCATGGGAGTATGATAAAACCAACTTCGTGCTTTGATAACATCTACTCTAGTAAACTAGATTTTAACGTAAGAAGTCGCATCATCTAAGCTCTGAGTATATATCAACTAGCTTCAACTAAAATTAAAATAAAAATTTTTAGGATAGATTTAGCAAAATCTGCTGTTTTAACATACGTGCCTTGAACTTCGCAAATGTAGAAGATTTCACACGAGAACCAAACAGAATGCCCACTTTTGATAAAATTCTGCTCAAATCGGGTTTGAGCATGACACTTGCTGAACATTTGAATCACATACCAGCATACTTGTTGTGTTTGTTCGAAATTCGCAGAAAATTGATATCAATACTCAAATATACGCTCCTCAAATAATAATGATTTAGTTCGCTTTAGAATCAGCTATGTTGATCCAATAAAAAGATTTTCCAGAACATTAAAGATTTTAGGATTAACAGTAGTTTATTAGGATTTAGAGAACTGGAAACGCTATTGTATTTAGATTAAAATAACAATCTTTCAAGTGACTTCATTCTAAAATCAACAGAATCTGATTCGATTAGCCGATCATCAGCTTATCGCAAATAAATGATCAGCAGTTTCATACTGAAAGAGAGATCATTTACAAATGTTAAAATGAAGCGCATTATAGTTTCATATAAAATCATAAAGTATGTGCTGAAAAACCTTGATCGTGACCATTTTTTTCCAGATCAATACCGGTCAGGATCGGGATCCCGACCGAACCCTGACTATTTGTCAAACTGTTGAATACACCTTCGGAAACCTAGGATATTTGCAACCTACAAAAACCGTGAGAAAATTTGATTGTGCAGTGCATACCAGAACTTACGCATGAGTTCTTGGCACAGAATGGCCACCGCCAATACTAACTTCGCTCAAATCCATTCCCAAGTCATCTAAAAATTGTATGGCGTTGGCGGCATTATGAACTAAAACGTCGACTAGATCAACATCATTTTCGCGATGGCCGGCTTTCAAAGTATCGCCGAAAAATAGGTCGTGGCTGTCGTGAATCTTCAAAACGTTTTGAGCTTTAGTTTGGCAACCGTTAATACCGCTTGTTGCTTTAGCGCTGTTACCGCCCGTAGTCTTTTGACCTTGATATCATAAAATCAGGCTTTACAAATTTGCAACATTTCGCGCTTCCAACGAACAAAACTGAACTATAGCACATGGTACGCGCATAATCAGGCATTGTCAAATGAGAATCGATGAAGATAAAACTTTTGACTCATTTTAACGTGGCATGAACAACGTTCGTAACTCAAAGTGAACGGGAAAAATGGTGAACTTGGTTACAAGTAACTTAATCAGCTATATAATTTTCACCAGGGCTAAACTCTCGTAAATAAGTAGGTTTCAAAGTGACAGCTTTTCAACTCAATATATATATATATTCAGAATAAGATAAATCACCTTCTATAACAACGACTTTCGCGCCTATTCGACTGGCTTCGACTGCGGCGGCTAAACCGGCCATTCCTCCACCGACTACCACAACAGTTTTTCGATCGGACATCTTCCCCGTAGATTGAGCAAACGTAATCAAAAGTGAAAAAATCGCAGAAACTCCAAAATTGTCCATTATGAAAAGATTGATTTACATGTTTAGGATGGATTATTTGAAAAAAATATTCATTCACAAAAAACACTCGTGATCAAACACAAAATGTAAAAAAGGAACAGAAAAGCGAAACACTTTATTCACAAAATGACATGGAATATGAAATGGAAACAGAAATAGATTTCTTATTGGTGGTTGGAAGTCTTTTCGAAAGTAATTGAAGAAAGCACACTTCAGTAGTCTGTGGTTGTATCGGTGTATCACTCGACTTATCAGAATCAAAAATAAGAAAACATTGGACACTGATATCGACTTCTATAAAATACTACAATGAATTTCAGTTCCCTATTTTAAGCAAACTACATGATTTATATTACACGATTGCGTACTGCTTGTAGATCATATCTCTAATCCGAAAGTATTCTTCCCCTACAGCCCCTTCGAAATGCAATTTACCGGCTTCGTTACGGCGAATGGCCACGGCGTTATTTACGTATAAGACGCCTGCGCTGAATTCGGCTTGAAATCCCGCTAACATTAATAATTGTTTCAAATCGGATAACTTTGGGTCGTTGACAAAAACGGCCGTATGCGTCGGAATGGAACTCTGTGGTAGGACGTCCAAAACTGAGCTGACTTCGACGTTCATCGATTGCGGTGCAGCTGACGTGGACGAGGAAGACGTTTTCGGCAACATATCGTCCAAAATGTCCATCATTTCTTGATCCGCGTCATTCGGTATAGAATCTCCAGCATTTGACTTGCTGAGAAGGGCCGGTCGACTAAGATCAGCAGATAAAGCTGAAAAAATATATCAATTGCACATCAAAGTGCTAACAAAGTAAAACAACAATATGCATTGTCTCAAAATCTTCACCGTTCCAACTTACCCAAATTCTTTCTTAAATTGACTCGCGAGTCGACCCAAGCCAATTCAGCATCTTTGACTGGTTGGAATTGTAGCGAAGACATAAGGACATCGGTTAAAGTTACTTGGAATATGTGACTTTCTATCGTAGCGTCGATAACTTCACCTAATTTCGGAGCAAAAACTCGCGTCTGAACGCAATTGGTTGAATGACAGAATGATAACAAATTTTTAGTTCCTTCGGTCGTGCCATGCAAGATAATCAACTGTTTGGGCTTGATCTGTTGCAAAATTTTCTGCAAAAAAATAGGAGTTAGTTAAGGTGGGTCACACGAAGAAGTAATCTGAGAAAATAGATATACAACTGAAGGATTGAAAAGCTTCCGCAGTTATGATTTCTGACAATTCCAAAAATTACAGCACAACACAATTCTATCAATTTAATGGAAAAACACAGGACTAATTTTTCGCCAAGACTATCGAAGACTCCAACCGAAATATTTCCTCCTATGCAAACATACTTTGAGCCAATCCTTTTGCCGGTTTTATAAAACAAAATTTTTACAGATGATGTGGATTGAGTATTTATCAGACACGTTTTAACAGCAATCAAGTTTGATGACTATCTAAAGAACTTGCTGAATAATGAACGCATTGTCAAAGTTCCTATAGCTCCTTGATAATTTCAATTTTTTAAATTTAGCTTTTGTCAAATAGAACTCTTTTAAAAAAATCGAAATTCCAGACTTTTCTCGATTAGCTTCCAACATCAAAAATATTTCCTGCATTGATTTCGGCAGAAAGTTTAATTCACGGACAAAAAAATTATGTTCAAATATTATATACCGGGGTAATCATTGTACGTAACTGATGAACAACGTAATAAAATACCTGTACAGTGTATAGATTCATTTTCGCAATATGAAATCCAAAACTTTTCGGAAAAAAACATTAACATAAATAAAAAATAAATCGAACACTCATAGATGACAACGCGTGTACCACCTTAACAGATTCGCCATCCGATCTGCCTTCAAAATCGATAAACGCTATTTTACATAGCGCCTCTAACTTTTGCACGTATTTAATACATTTAGTCGGGACATCCACCGTAGAAACTTCATTGTTGGTCATTGACGGACCGTCGACACTTTTTCCACTCAAACTTTCGTTCAGTTCTCGTTCAGATTTGATACCAGCTGCAGACGGAACAGGCATTTCAGCGATAGTATAATCCTCTGGATTGATGATTTCTCCATAATCATCCCACTAGAAAATTCAAGAAATGTGCACTAAATAAATACGTTTGTAGTTGTAGTCAAAAAATAAAAATGCACTTTGGTTAGACATTTTGTACGTTATTCTTATTTATAAAGAGCGAGGAGAAATTTTATGTAATGCGTCTACAACAGCACTAGGGATAGACGGGTTTCAGTTTTTTGGATTTTCCGGTTTCGGTTTCAGTTTCGGTTTTGCATTTTTTTAATTTACGGTTTCAGTTAAGGTTTTCAGATTTTCAAAACCGCGGTTTCGGTTTTCGTGCTTTATTTTATGGTCAAGTAGTACAGGCTTAGGAAAGTCAATTTTTTTATATTCGTTCTACTGAAAATAAATATTTTTCCATTGTTTAGCAAGTTTTTTGCAACTGTATGATATTCAGTTCATATATATATTGATTTGATATTGTTACACTTATCACTCTACAACGTTTTTTGGGTGGTTACGATAGATGTCCTTATCTTATCTTGTAGATTTTCAGGCAAATTATTTGCAGCTACCTAGACTAATCATTTCCAGAATGAAAAGTTTGATTTACGAATATTTTGATTCTGTGTTGGGCACCCTGTTGATGGCAAACCGCATTGGGAAATCGCCATGCAAATCGAAGAAATGGACGACCAGCGGCGCAGACATTTTTGCATAGAAGTGGAGCGCCAAAGAAAGACTAAAGATGATAGTGAAAATCATTCGTTCACTATAATCGTTTTTATTATATTTTTGACATATATTTTTGCTGGCGTCCATAAAATATTTCCCAGCACTTCCGTATTTATTTACATATTTTCGACTGTGGTCATTCCACATTCTTTTAAATATTTCGTCGGATATATTGCTAAATATATTTGTTTATTCTTGAGATATTTTCGAGCAACGAAGGCGGAGGGCCAAAGGCCCAGGCGCCAGCTTGCAGTCAGCAAGCAGTGGAAAACCCGCTAAGGGTTCTATCCAAGTAAGTTCATCCCTGAGGGGATTCCTTGTCTCATCTAGGAGACTGCGGAGCTCTCTGGTGAGGCCCCGCATTTAGAGTAAAGTTTATCTTTGTTGTTGTAGGTCTGGGGAACCGGACTGTTGCACTATCACCGAGGCTTAGCCAAGGGATTAGTTCTAACAGGTCAGTTCAGACCAGAAGTCTCAATCTTTTCTTACGCCTCTTAAGAAAAGACCTGCACAACATCTGGACAAGACAAGGAAACAGCTACCTGTAAATTTTGCCAAAAGAAGATCGTCAGCAAAGTTGGCAGTACCAGTGCATTGTGGACATATTTGATGAAAATTCATTCGGTGGAATACATAAATGAAATTGAGCCAAAAAGAAACGATCGTTAGTAATCATAAATGAAATCGAGCCAAAAAGAAGAGATCTACTTAGCCAGAGCTTTAGATCCAAGGTACAAATGAAAAATGTTCAAAAATGCTTCTACAATAATTGTTGTCAAAGTTGAACTCGAAAAAATGGTTAATGATATTGCTGCTAAAAATTTAACAGACCAATTGACAACTCCACCAAAAAAGAAGCAAACCATCACACTATGTTCCTCAAAAGACTTAACTCCGTTTGTACAAGGCAGTAGTGATGATGAGGAAGCCTGTGAAGAAACGAATAATAAAGTAAAACCCCCCTCCTTGCCCAAGAAACCGTAAAATTCACCCCTAAAATCCCGGTTGCGGTATCCGTTTTCCCATTTTGAATCTCACACTTTCGGTTTCGGTTTCAGAGAAAATGATGGTTTCACAGTTTCGGTTAACCTGAACATCCCTAAACGACAGTGCATTTCAATTGACAATTGAAAACTTAGATGTATTCTGAACTGAAAGAGCATTCAATTCTGGAAAGCTAGACCAATTTAAGTTACTTCAATCACTGTTTTGACAAGTATAGAAGCTAATACAAACGTCTTGACGACAAAAGTTGAGATAGAAATTTGTCAGTAGCATTTTTCAGTAGCGACGCGGTTGAAAAATTCGTTAACGTCGAGTTTTAGCGGGCCAGTAGAAACAGATTCCAATAATGAATTAGCATCAAAATTAAAAATTTCATGCTAATGTTTGATATTTATAACGAAGTTTAGAAATCAACCCAGAATGATTCGAAAACTTGAAAATACAATGAAACTGACTTATACGTGGAGATTTGATTGTATAATCAACGCGTTTGCATTTGTGGTCTATACTCGACAAAAACAGTGGCGCAACGAGTATTTGAGTAGACAGACTTGCTTATTCAGAATTGAATGCTTTTCCAGAATATATATAGATAATTAAGACTCCTGCCTGATTGAAACGCAGTGATAATCGCTCCGGACACCTTTCACAAACTTCTGTTACACCCTGTTCACTCACGCTTAAATATTAGTAGGAACATGAGCAGTTATCAGAGAAAGTAATATGTATACAAATTCACTTTCAACTTTTCTTCCACAAAAGGATACATTGGATACGCTTTCTTGGCTTGCTTGAAGCAACTTGACTTTTGTTGTTGTTCAAATTTGTACATGACATCGTAGGGATACAGTGTGCTCGAAGAATTATCCGCGTCGTCGTCACCAGATTCGTCACTTGACTCAATGGTATCGATGCGATGACTCCTCCTCTGAGATTCAAGGCTTCAAAAGGAGCAAACTATACAAAAGATCCTTTTGTGACGAGGAAAATAACATACCTAATAACGATCCGTGCACGAAGCAAGGTGATTTAGCATGTTGAATTTTATCATTTTTCATATACGCAAAAAAATACAATACACACAAACCGTAAACGTGATCAGTGGTGTGAAGTGCTAGAGAGAATGCCAAGGGCCATCACATAACATGGTTATATGTGACTGCCGGAGAGGATAAAGACGAAATAGATACATACATGTAACGGAGCTCCGAGGTCTGGGGGGGGGTTGGAGCACTTTTTTGGGGCCGGGGGTCAGTAATTCCCAAAATTTTGGAGGGAGGGGTCCTGAAGGGAAAAAAATTCGATTTTTTTCATGAAAAATGTCCGAAAAACGGTTTAAAAAGTAGTAATTTTTGTCTAAAAAATGATAAAATATGTACATACGGCGCGAAGCGCCGAGAAAATTGACGTTTTTGACCATTTTTTGTTCAAAAATTGACATTTTTCATGCAAAAAAGAACATTTTTCAGTATTTTTCCGGCTAAAACTATGGGGGTCCCTAGGGCTACCATATGGCTGGCCATAGGATTGGAAAATCCTGGGGGGGGGCGGTCGCCCAATGGCTAGCCATATGGTCGACGATTTCTGGGGGGGGGGTTCCCATAGCACTTCCCCCCCAATTACATGTACGGAGAGATACCTAAACTCAGAACAGAATCACGAACTCACACTCTTATCATGCCTTGATCGAGTCAAATTTTGACTGTCTGAACTGAAAATAATAAATTTTTTATCAAAATGTGTGAGAAACGTCAATTATTTTCGCGCTTCACGAAGTCATTTTCTGGATTTCTGTGACTTGAAAACGTACTTTGAATTTTTTAATAAACTAACCGTATCCTAGCAGCATGCTGTTCTTTTTCTTTTTTTTGACGCCAGTATTCGTCCAATTCGGCACCTTCTAATCGAACCCGTCGTCTAATTTCGAGCGTCAAAATTCTGCTAATTGCACTTTTGTCTTTAGCATTAATTATATTGGTCAGACGGCTTGCTAAAGTATTCGAACGACCTCGCAGCGTCAAAATTATACTATTTTTCGGATCCGTACACCAATCGAGGAATAATTCACGCGAGAATCCACACTCCATATCGGAGCTGCTCGTCAAGACAACCTTGGAATAATATTGAAAACAGTGAAAAATAATAACCTAGCCGTAGTAGCCATTTAGCAAATCAATATTGAACAAGTCTGAAAAATGTTTTTGTACAAAAAACTATTAATTATTACGACAAAAAAATTTATGTCAACCATTCTCTTCAATATACTTTATGCCAGTGTTTCTTTTTGTACGAGAAAATCTTTTTGAGCTCCACACAAAGATTTTTTGGTAATTTTAAAAATTGGAAATGCTTTAAAAATACGTTTCCAGGCAATTATTTTGCTATCAATTGAAATAAAATCAGTATTGGAAATTCTCCCCGTTCTACTAATACTTATGATCAAGTATGATCTTGATCTTGGAAAGAAAATTTAGAGAGAAGCTACAATAATAAGAAAAGAAGCAGCATTTTTGAACATCTTATATGATTCTGCTGTGAAAAGCATAGATTTAAGTGCAACAAAATTTCTCTATTAGTTTTGCATAAAAAATTCAAAATTTTTGATTTTTTAACGTATACAAAAATATTTTTTGTTGTACAAAGATTTTTTTGTACATGCAAAGAGTCTCGTACTAAAAGACTGCTTTCAGCGGATGTTAGATCTCTGTATTGAATTGGGGAAAAGAAATACATTTTTAAGCATCTGCTATCAAAAATTATGACTTCGCCGCCTATTTTGCGAAATTGGCGAAATTACAGGCATTTAACTCCGTAACTGCGAAATTACAGGCATTTAACTCCGTAACAGAAAGGTATTTGGGAATAGCTAAACAGATGATACCTTAGGAGAGCGGATTCTATTCAATTCTATCATCGAGTGGCATAACTGCAAGTGCCGAAACTGGAAAGGATTATAGCGACCTTCTTCGAACGATCGCAAAACCTTGTCGCTCATCCATTCCATCTGGCTTTTAGCAAACTCAATAACGTTATAAGCAACGTTGTTCATCATAACTAAATTGTACGTTATCAAGCCGGCTTCAGCATTATGCCAAAGCTAAACAATAATATAATACATAAAATAAATAAAGGAAACACATATACATTAATGATCAGGGCCGAGCACAAGGGGACGGCCGCCGCCCCCCCCCCCCCCCCCCATTGAGGCAGCATGCAAACAGTGTATCGCGAAAATCAACATTTTCTGGGGCTATTCAGTAAAAAAATTGCCCCCCCCCCATGAAAAAATGCTGCGCATGGTCCTGTATATGATAGAACCTCAATGACTGTAACAGAAGAAAACAGATTCGTCCGTTCAGAGGATGAAAAGCAGAAAAATTTCGGCTGATTTCAAACACTGCGCTTCAGTACACGGACAAAAGAATGCGAGGATTGCTTAATTAATATATTTCAGTCAGTAATCTGCTACATTTACATTCAGCAACGTAGTAAAATGAATCGGTTAATGCCCCAGGAGTAAAGCTAGACATTCTATAGAAGACGGATGATAGAAAATATTTTCAATTCGCTGAGAAAAATTGCATTCTAATTTCTAAGATTGGTTCAAAATCCATCAAGTTGCAGACGAATTTTGAAATCATGTAAAGTACAGTACGGGACAAATTCGTTGCAGCACCAGTAATCTTTTGGTGAATGTCTTGGCGATATACTGGGTCTTTACTGGTAGAAATTTCGAGATGAAATAGTGGATTACTGGTGCTTTACTAGTTGACAAGTTTGGCGGCCATGACGCATTACTGGTGGATTACTGGTAACATACTTCAATATAAAACACGCATACTATTTATACGCAAGTAATCAATACAATGTCCGTAGTTTTGGCCTTTATTCTGCTTTGCGTTTTTCTCCTTAACAAAAATACGGACGTCCGCCATCCTCATGAATATTAATGAATCGAGAAGCATTTAGTTGTTTTCTCGCCTAAAAGTTGTGTAACAAAAAAGGACCAGAAAGGAGGAATGGGCTTTTATTGTGACCATTTCAGCCACTGAGCATTTCAGCTACTGAATACTTCTAGTTAAATATGAACTGATACTTGCTTTGTAGGTTTTAGTTTAGACGCGTTTCAAGATGCATGTCATCAAATCGGAAAGATTATGACCATCAATTTTCAGATAGAAGGAATTTGTGCAGTTTTTGTGTGACTTTTGTTTTCTTTTTAAATTTTTTTCGGTTTCCTACTTGGGAAAGGTGAACATTGAGCAGGCTGTGTTCAGGCAAATGACAGTTCATGCGAAGAGTTTTTTTGACAAAATATCTTTAGTTCGTTATGCTTATGGTTCCTTTTGAGAACCATAGCAAAAGCTATTTTTAGCTTCCATCAAAAAGACGATTATAGGTGTGCATTAAAGTTTGGAGCATACTGAGATGTGATCTATTCTTAAATGAAGAAAAATCATAATTCTTTCTAGTTTTCAACCCGAATTTTCCAAATAAATATACTTAAAGGTTGATGTTCTATCATGTTCATGTGTATAAACAATAGCGGGTATTTAATTTCTGATGTGTGTCTCGATTTGGCCAGAAGCACATTTCATCAACTGAGACTGATACAGTCTTTCTTCATGGAAGTTTTCTGTAAATTCAGGCACCAATACTATTTTAGTTATTATTTTTCATGTAAAGTGTAAACAAGTCAGTTCAAGTAATACGGTAATACGGTAATTTTTGTGAAGGAGAAAAACGCAAAGCAGATAGAAGGCTAAAATTACAGACATTGTATTGATTACTTGCATATAAATAGTATGCCTACATATTTTATTGAAGTATGTTACCAGTAATCTACCAGTAATGTGTCATGGCCGCCAAATTTATCAACTAGTGAAGCACCAGTAATCCACTATTTCATCTCGAAATTTCTACCAGCAAAGACCCAGTATATCGCCAAGACATTCACCAAAAGATTACTGGTGCTGCAACGAATTTGTCCCGTACTGTATTATTAAAGGTTCGATGTTTCGAATTCGGGATTTTCTATACTACACTCTGGCATTGCAAAACCGTACCTGATCTAACAACTGAGCCAATTCTAAAACTCTGCCGGCAGTATCAATAACTATTAATACGTTACCACCATTCCGCACAGTCTGCAAAATATTTGTCAATAATTGCTCGTCACGATTTTTTCGCCGTGATTGATTATAATCGGCGTTGAAAGCATCGGTGATTAACAAGTTCGGCCGTCCAATACTTTCGATGTTACAGCCATTCAGATGGCGTTCTTTTTTATGATTAAAATCAACCGCATAAACAATTTCCTCTTCGCCCATTTTGGTTATACGCCAAATAGTGCCGCCGATCATGTGACCAGCCGGTAGAGGGGTTATTTGTAAACCATGACCTTTACCTTTCATTTGGACGTTTTGCGAGTACTTCAATTGTTGAACTTTATCGAAAGCGGTGTCCACATCGTCAAGATTGAAAATCTAAAGAAATATCGGCTCGAAATCAACTATTACAACCGAAGTCCTACATTCCTAAGGCTTCGGAGAACAAATGCTACACGTCAACAAACAAAAATTTTTTACCTGAAAATCTTCGAAATTTTGATGTGATTGATACCAGTCGTACATAAACATCTGACCCATTTTATAAACTGGTACGGTTGCGTATATAGGGCAATTCAGACCACAACGACCAGCCAAATACGGTAAAGCGCCGATATGCGTTGTGTCCGCGTAAGATAACAAGACGGCGTCGATTTGATGCACTCTTTTACGTAACGATTCCATATACTTCGAATCGAAAGAATCGTCCCAACCACAGTCGAGCAAGAAATGAAATTCGTCAACTTGCAAAATATAACATAGAGGAGAGTCGTCGTAGACGCCAGACAAAGCTTCTAGCTTAATAATGGACGTCATGGCTAAAATACGTAATAGGTTTGATCAACTAGGTCAAACGTTGCCTGACTGTATGGAATTTTAATTTTGGAAAATCAATATTAAGGTCTAAAAATAAAAATAATATAATCAAAAAGTTTATAATTTTAATTTTAGAAAATCGTATTGAATGCTAATTTCATTGCGACCAATGAATAATGAACCGCGGTAACTCATTTTTGAGTATAGAAAGTCATACAGTTTCAATATAAGAATGGGCATAGCCTCCACATATTAATGTTTACGCAATTAGGTCTTTTATCTCTGATTAAGCTGTTTGCGGCTAAGATAAACTTCACGGTCCTGAGACTGAAAAGTATCAGGAGTTTGATGACATTTAGTTCACTTTGTTGCAAGCAACACTCCACTAATTTGGAGTTCATGCCTCCTACTGGTCGGACCTCTTATAGGTATATACGGAATAACAGGAAACCTGCTCAGTTGGATGGAAGATTTTCTTCTTAGGGAGGGTAGCAGAAAGTTAGAAAAATGAATACTTATTCTAGTAATGCTAATGTTTTGAGTGGTGTGCCCCAAGGAAGTGTGCATTTTATTTCTACTCTACATAGATGACATTCGTTAAGTATTGAATGGTATGATTATGTCAAAATGCTTATTTTCACATATAATGTTGAAATCTTGACACAGGCAAATAATTTTAGGGAGCAACTAAAACATTTGCAACCAAATTTTTTTAAAAGTTGCACACTGCGACATGGCCTGTGCAAAACATGGCAATGTTAATAATGACTGGCTGGTTAATAGTGTTTTTTGTGCATGGAGATTTGTGCCAATTGGCACAAGAGGCCAGAAAATGTGTGCCAATGGCAAAAATTTTTTTACCCGTTTGAAATAACTTGAAAACTGCGAAGAGGTTTTAGACCGAGAGTTTGATCAAACCTGCCTAATTAGAGTTACGTTTAACGCATTAATTTGTGTAAAAATCTTGCCCAACCTGTTTTTAAGCTAACCACCTCAGCGAGATGAGAAAAAACTGCAAAAAACGGTTACGACTTGGAATGCTGCGAAATGCTGCTGCTTTCTAAAAACGATGTATAATGATTCTTGGGAAAATTGAATCGAAAATTGTGCCATTTGTAACCAAAATCGCTATTTGGCGAAAGGATCAAAAATTTTTTCGCTATTTCCGCCATGTCGTTTTTCTCACTAAAAAATGGCACTACATGCTTCACTTGTTGGGCACCCTGTTGATGGCAAAGTCGCGTGGGGAACTCGCCATGCAAATTGACGAAATGGACGACCAGCGGCGCAGACACATTTGCATAGAAGTGGAGCGCCACAAAAAGACCAAAGTGATAGTGATTATTCATTGTCAACTTTATATATTTTCCGTATATTTTGCTGGCGTCCATAAAAATATTTCCCAGCACTTCGTCTTGTTTTGCATATTACCAACTGTGGTTTATCCACATTTTTTCTAGTATTTCGTCGGAAATATTGTTTAATATATTTGTTTATTATTTAGCTAATTTCGATCGTCGAAGGCGGAGGGCCAAAGGCCCAGGCGCCAGCTTGCAGTCAGCAAGCATTGGGAAACCCACTAAGGGTTATACTCAAGTAAGTCTATCCCTGAGGGGATTCCTTGTCTCAGCTAGGAGACTGCGGAGCTCTCTGGTGAGGCCCCACATCTAAGTTAAAGTATCTTTGTTGTTGTAGGTCTGGGGAACCAGACTGTTGCACTATCACCGAGGCTTAGCCAAGGGATTAGTTCTAACAGGTCAGTTCAGACCAGAAGCCTCAATCTTTTCTTACGCCTCTTAAGAAAAGACCTGCACAACACACTTATGCAGTTTTGAGCTTTTCTGAACATATTCATACTTTTACAGACAGTAATTTATCAAAAATGAAGGAAGAACAAAAAATTTTGATTTTTGGATTAGATTATGATAAGAATTTATCAGAATTAATAGCAACAAAAAAGTTAACAAAAAACAAACGCGAGGAAAACCTAAATTGCATACAAATACGACTGCTGTGCTAACATATCTGTGCTTAGCCAAAATGAAGAATCATAGACGCATTTGAATCATTCTTCCTTCCGGCGCCAGGCGCCGGAAATATTTTTGGATCTAGATGCTCTAGAACGTTAGGAGATGAATCGTTTCAAGACTTAATATTTCATGATTTAAAATTCGATTTTCCCGGCCTAATCGTGCAGCGCGCGGCAGCGGCGCTAGCACATTATGTTTGTGCGAAAAAGTGAGTTCGTTTTCTTTGAACTCAAAGATCTCAAGAACGGTGGGGATTTGAGAATTAAAAAAACACCATTAGATAGATAATTGAATATGCTTTCATAATATGGCTTAAAATATCGAGAATTACGTTTACATCTCCCAAGTTATTCACCTTACACTAGAGAAAAAAATCGAAAAGTGTAAACTCATTTTACACAACGTCTAGCTGCTTCTGGGAGACAGCTTAGGGGTCATTCGATAGCTCTTGAAAAGTACTTCATTTATTTTTTCTGAACATTATAACCCAATATTTGCGTTGAACAGGGTACCTCAAAATTTCGAGTGCTTTCACAAATATACTTTTTACGCCTGTAACTCCATCAATATTGGTCCAAAAAAGTCTAATCTAGCTTAAAATGTACATAGATCTCGATGAAATCCTTGTTCTGGCAGGCACATGTCGAGGGAAAATTACAAACTACGTTATCGCCATGGGATCATATGTCAGAAAATTCGTGATTTTTACAGTAAGCTCTATCGGACGTCATATCTCAATTAATTTCGGACATCTTTGGTCAAGTAAAACACCATTTGAAAGTAAACAGAAAATTCATCAACCATATGAATTTTCATGGCTTTAGCTTTAGTCGTTCGTGAGAGAACTAATTCGAAAGACCAAAAAAGTCATAATCTTTCAGCATCGAAATTTCGAAAAAGAGTCCGATAGATAAGAAACTATTGGTTGAATAGAAAAGTAAATATGCTCATTAGATTCCTCGTAAAAAGTTATATTTGAATCGGAAGTTCAATTGTTATTTTGTTAAAATTTACGTTATCGCCGACATGTTTATCGACAAATTTGAATCATGATTTCCTTTTCGAAAAAAAATTTTTTCGTGGAATATGTTGCATAACTTTGTCGATATTAAAGACAATAGTCTAAAACTTGTTTCATTGAATTCAGCTTTCAATTTTCTATCTGCTGATAGCAAATAAAATAATTGATCTTCTATTGTTAGTCAGCTATTCAAATTTGAAGTCAAGGATGTGGTGTGCCGAGCTTTTGTGGTATGGTTTCTTTCGAATGCGAATATTTCACGAACAAAGGCGGAAATAAAAAATCTACTCCGCTGGAGCACTCGAAGATTGGATGGGCTTTCCATCGATGTATATTACTCTTCTGGATCTACAATACTCAGTTAGTAATCCGTAAAATGCGTCCAAGTTTTGAAAATTTTCGGACGAAAAATTGATATTTTGACTTTCTTTTCGAGTTCTATAATGTTGACCCGATCAGACTATATAAGTGTTGGATATCAATGGAAAGCTCTTTTGAAACCACATCTGATGTTGCAACATTCCTTGTTCTCCGATACGTGCATCACGAGAAACGTATCAGGATTGGCGAATTTCTTCATCAATGACGTCATTTGTGGTGGTAGGCATGACAAGCGCAATTGCAATTGTCGATTGGTGGTGTAGTGGTATGATGCCGAGCCAGTATTGAGTTGTTCCGGGACCGAATCTGGTTTGGCCCGCGATTTTTTCGAGTAGTTTCGAAATATTACAAATTTTTTAATAATTTTATAATCAATCAATAAATATATCTAACAAGGATTACTATCTTTTTAAGTAATTTCCTATCGGTGCTAGCACATTATGTTTGTGCGAAAAAGTGAGTTCGTTTTCTTTGAAGTCAAAAATCTCAAGAAGGGTAGGGAGATGAGAGTTAAAAAAACACCATTAGATAGATAATTGAATATGCTTTCATAATATGGCTTAAACAATCAAAAATTACGTAAATTATTTACTTTACACTACAGAAAAAAAATCGAAAAGTGTGAACTCATTTTAAACAACGTCTGGCTGCTTCTGGGAGACAGCTTAGGGGTCATTCGATAGCTCTTCAAAAGTACTTCATTTACCTTTTTTGAACATTATAACCCTATATTGGCGTTAGACAGGGTGTCTCAAAATTTTGAGTGCTTTCACAAATATACTTTTTACGCCTGTAGCTCCATCAATATTGGTTCAAAAAAGGTCTAATCTAGCTTAAAATGTAGATCTCAATGAATTCTTTAATCTGGCAGGCACATGTCGAGGAAAAATGATAAACTACGTTATCGCCATGAGGTCATATGTACTTAATGAACAATTCCTCAAACAGAAAAGTAAATATGCTTATTAGATTCCTCGTAAAAAGTTACGTTGGAATCTGAAGTTCAATTGTTATTTTGCTGAAATTTAAGTTATTTCCAATATCTTTATTGACGACAAAATTTGACCATAATTTTTTTTGAAAAATTTTTTTCTGAGGATTGTGTTGCATAACTTTGTTAAACTTGTTTCATTGAATCCAGCGTTCAATTTTATATTTGCTGATGGGAAATATAATAATTAAACTTTTTTGATAGTAAGTTATTCATATTTGAAGTTAAGGACGTGGTATACCAAGCTTTTGTATTATGGTTTCTTTCGAATGCAAATATTTTACAAACAAATGCGATAATCAAAAATGATGGTGTGCCTGGCTCCAGAGTAAAAAATCTACTCTGATGGGGCACTCGCAAATCGGATATGCTTTGCATTGATGTATAGTAGTTCTTTAGATCTACAATACTCAGTTAGTAATCCTTAAAATGCGTCCAAGTTTTTAAAATTTTCAGATGTGAAATTGATTTTTTCACTTTCCTTCCATGTTCTATATAATGTTGATGTAAGTGTTAAATATCAATGTTAGGCGCTTTTGAAACCTCATATGATAGTGCAACATTTTTTGTTCTCCGATGCATCTCGAGAAACGCCATCACGATTGGCGAATTACTTTATCAGTGGGCCATGCACTTTATTTACGGTGTTTGGCATGACTGCATGCACTTTTCAATTCGTGGTGTAGTGGTATGATTCAGGGTCAGGGCTGAATTCCAATTAGGGATCGGCCGAGGGCTCGGCCTCGGCCTCGGCCGAGGGTGTCGATCAAAAATGGCCGAGGCCGAGGATTATTTGCAACTCTAAAGCAAGTAGGATATTTTTGATGTAAAATGTTTACTGCATCAAAGCACTGTTTTTTTCCACATTTGCACTATAATGTGGAAAAAAAATCTGGAATGTGGAAAAAATTTTTGAGGTCTTTCCACAAATGTGGAAGAAAAATTTGGGGTTTTCATATTGAAAAGATGCATTTTGGTGCATTTTAGGAGGTCCAAATCCCTAAATTTTCCGGCGCTTCGCGCCGGTTATAACTTTAATAATCATCATTATTCATTAAGTAGCTCAGGCGCGGCTTTTATCATGTCTACTTTCATTTATCACTTAATCTATAATAGTTTTCATCATCTTAAAGGTAGTATCTCATGTTTTAATTGGTTATCTTCAACATTTTATCATAATATTTAATGAAGATTCGCATTTTTTCTTTTTGAGAAAGATGAATACACGTCAAGTCTCTAGGATTTATGATGTGATTATTTCTTTGCTAACGTAAAATCAATTCAAAAGCTTCTTGGAAATATCTTTCGGAAAGTTATACTTTTCTTACTCATATATTTTCGACCAAGTTCATGAGAGTTTACAAATAAATTACAGATTTTAAAATTTTTCAAGTAAAATTCTAGAAATTACGACTCTTGAACACTAAATTGGAATCTAATTCTTGAAATAATGTTCGGAAAAATGCTTTTCCAGCATCCCAGAATGTCAATATACCCAAAAAAGTTTCCGACGCTTTGCGCCGGAAAGTACCATCTTTTTTGGGCTTTCACTTGTCATCATAGAGGACTTGACCATTGATTTCTTGTGTAATTCAAGTCAATTGTGCTCTTGGATAGTTTGCTAGAAAAATTGTTCAACAACGCTTGTAGATTAGGCTTTTAGGTCGAACATTTCAATTTTTTCTCCAATTTTAATGAATTAACTTCTCTAAATACGCCGGAAAACTTGAAAAAGCTCAAAAACAGTGCGATAAAGCGTCTGTGAGCATTTTTAAGCCAAAAAACGGATTTTAAGACGAAAAAAAATTTTTTCCACATGTGGAAAAAAAAATTTGACCCCTTTCCACATTTGTGGAAAAAAGTTCGTGGAAAAAAAACAGTGCATCAAAGTGACGGGTTGACTCCATAAATTCTACAAAATTTGCATAGAAGACATCTTTGCGTTAATTTACCTATTTAGTGTTACACTTTTACAATAAATTTTTTACAATAAATTTTTTTATGTTTTGAATTACTTGATGAAGATCATAAAGGCAAGAGTAAAGAAGTCTCTTATTAGTATTACCAGTGACCAGTGTAAATATAATATCATGTTAAAAAAATCCTCGGCCTCGGCCTCGGCCGAGGCCGAGGCTTTTTATTTTACCCTCGGCCGATCCCTAATTCCAATGCGAATAAATCTGTCAGAGCACAGTTTTTCGAACTTCGAAATTTTAATTTATTAAATTTATTTCTTATGAAATCTGAGTATTTCAAAATTATGTACTGCATAAGCAAGCAAAAGAGAGATAACACATTTTCCGCAGTTGGTACTAATATCGGAGAGATTTTTGTTTTTTGCTTAAAAATGTCTTTAGAAAACTGATTTATGTACACAAAGGACCTGGGTCTTATTTATGGAAAAAAAACTAGTCGTGAAGTTTGTCCGCCGGGAAGCTTCCTTTCTCGCTTTTTCGAAAAAAGCATTAAAAATGGAGATATTTCCAAAAAATGCTGCTGCATGCAAGTAGCATATCACAAATATTATGTTTGTAGTGAGGTCGTGATCATCCACACAAAAGGGCGATATCTCAATTTCTGATCCACTCCAACTACAACCCGCCCCTGAAAGACTGATTGAGTGTCACTTAGTTTGTTTTCCTCAAAATGCTTGCAATGAAACCAGCTAGCTATTTTATACATATTCGCACGATTTTCTGTATATAGAACAGAAAACTTGTGAATAATTATAGTTTTTTGGGTGGAAAATGAGGAAGTTTCATATACATGAGGTAGATTTGGGTGTACATTACAATAAATAAATTTTATGATAAATGCATAATCATTTAAAATCTTCATTACTTAACTGAAGTGGGGATACTGCACTGCATCTTACGTTTTAGTTTGAATTATGGACTTCTATACTCCATTCAATTTGAAATGATCAATGCAACGCAGCCTTACTGAAGATCAAGAAATCAATTTCTATACCCTTTGAATCCCTAAAAAGTGAAAGAGTGGTTGTCACAAAGGAAAAATTCATTGTATAGTCAACGAACCTTCCATAATTTTGGATAAAAGTTTATCTGCAACCTCGCAGTATGCTACATGCCTGAAAAAGAAAATTACTATCGTGAAATTTCTGTGATTTGTCTTCTGTAGTGGTAAACATTGCCCATAAATCAGTACATGAATCAATGTTATATGATTTCGACTTTGGAATTTCAAGGTTCATAATATTTGAGAAAATCAAAATTAGTACGATACATATACAGCACAGGTCCGGAAGAATTGACACTGTCTAATTCTTTTACTAAATATGCAATTAATATGTTGCAATACCAAATTTGTTGAATAAAAATGCAAGAATACACACTCAGATTTGAAAAATGTCTAATGCGACAGTTAACCGACGATATGTTTTTCAGGGGCGGTTTATGTTTGGAGTGGATCAGAAATTGATATATCGCCCTTTTAAGTGGATGATCACGACCTCACTACAAACATAATATACGTGATATGCTTCTTGCATGCAGTGGCATTTTTTGGAATGATGTTCATGCTTGAACAATGTGCGGTTGTTTCTAATTCGCAAACCAGCTAAAAAATCAGCTTGAAATCAACAATGTTTCTTAATTTGAACGAAGAAAATTCTTAGATAGACAATTTTTTTTTGATACACTAGAACGCTTGACAATGAATCTTTTCGACATTTATTTCATTGATAAATGTCCAATATTGCATTCAATTCAATCATTTTTCAGAATCGGACAAAATGCAAAAAATGATATTGAAAGCATGCACCTAATATGAAAAATCAGACAAACGAGAAAAAATATGAATTTTTCATCTAGCAATATTGTTCACTGCCCCAAATTGATGATGTTTCAATAATTTGCCGCTGGCAAAAAATTGTGCTCGAAAGAAGAATTTTGGGAAAAAATCGAAAAAATCTTCATTTTTGTCAAATGCTAAAGGCTCAGTCATACTTCACCGTGAGGTACCGCGCGGCGCCGGTTGTCCTATTCATACTAAAAAGCGGCGCCGGCCGGTGCCGCCTGGGAAGTATGAATAGATTTATCTAATTTTTGCGGCACCGCGCATTACCGCTTTCAAAGTTCAACTGGAACGAAATTTTCGAACAACTCTTGAGTTATAAAGTTGTAATATATTGTTGCTATAACATATTGATGCATACTACAACATCTGTCTATGAAGTTCAATCATATTTTTTACATGAATTGTGAATTATGACACTTTTCACGTATTATTTTATCAGGCCCCTTAATAATACATGCACAACATATAAATTCTGTGGCGACTCAGTCAGTACAAGGAGCATGTTTTTCTATCATCCAAGCAGCATGTTTTACAACCTATCCCATATTAGCCAAATATGTGAAATTATTTACTTGGACAGCACTTTTTAACTTTCGACGTTACTTCTTTGAATCAAGTATGCTTCGTTTGGAGAGATCGTTCAACTAAGGTATCATTTTTATTCACGATGACTTTTTCTTCTCTCTTGATCATTTTTTCGTTCGTCATATTCTCAATCATTGCAGCGGGTCAATACCCCCAAATCCCCCTCCACGTGCATGTATGCTATATTCGGAAAAATTCATCCTACCTTCTGAAAAATGTTTTGGCCACTCAGAAATTTTCCCAGTGAAGTTTTTCCTGTAATTTTATCACAGAGGTATTATTAAAGACGTTTTCAGGATTAGATTTTCAGGGGGATTGGAAATATGTATAGTTCGTTTTTATTAAATGTTTTTAAATTGAAAATGGACAAAAAATAGACCGCCTTCAAACTCGTTTACACAAACCGTTTACTATAGGATTTTTGGTGTAAAAAAATCGTGAGGATCAGTTGAGCTGTAAATTATGGAAATATAAAATGATACTTGCTTTCGACTTTTTTATTCACAAGCATTTCCATAAAAAGAGACTATAGGTTCTGTTGTGATTACAATTTACAATGGGGATATGAATGTGGAAAAATTATTAATATGCAAAGTAAGTGTAAACATGTTTCGACGGTCTAATGTTGTCTTAGCAATAAGCCAAGTGCAATTAGCAGCTCCAAAAACGATAAAAAACAAGAGTGCTTGCAAATTTTTAGAGCAAGTTTTTATTCAGAGAGCAAAATCCGAAAGTAAAAAAGCGGCGCCACGCGTCGGGGCGCCGCGTGATGAAAAAAGACAGGGCCTCAAGACGTAATATTAGAGATAAACTGATTAAACTACAAGATAAGACATTCTATGTGGTAACAACTATATTGAATGCTAACTAATACCCTATGGGAATGTATGTATCATTTCAATTGTGTGTTGGAACATGTCGGCCTAACTTATGCTTCTAGCATTTGAACGTCAGCACGTTATGGACGAATGTTTGACCTTGTATTGTTTTTTAACATATTTGACAAAAGCTAGATTTCTCTATAGTAGATTGTGTTCACAAAATCGTTTTGTGGTCCTCCAGAATTTTCGACTTTTGTGGACATAACTTCTTGCATTTGGAAAATGATTAAAACATCATCAGCACGGGAAAATAGCAGAGATTCTTTTGTCTGAAGAAGCCATCCAGCTTCTTTGTTGCTTGCCTATAATTTTTGAATTTTAGTTGGAGGGGTGACCCCGAAAGTTTGGGGCCCCAAAACTTGGGAAATATGTAATGTATCGAACTAAAACTTTGGCATTATTCATTACAGACCTAGGGGAGCATTTGGTAAAAATTTCATGAATTTTTGGGATGGTCGAGTGCGGCACTTTTTCAAATTTGAATCAATTGACATGGAAAAACCCCAGTTTCTCAGTTATGACTGCTCAAAATGGCCGCCATTGTTCCTGCCACAAATTTTTCTATGCTCTTAGAGCAGGGTTTTCTATTAGGCCAATTTGGAGCCATGGCTCTAAATGTTCCGATTGGCACCTAAAAATTTAGGGGCACAAGCCAAATTGGCTTGTAAAAATGAGAGCTTAACCGCCCTTTTTGATTAGGCTATAGGGTTTCCTGTGTGGAGATGCATTTTTATGCATTTTGAAGTGAGAAATACCGAAAATTTTTCGGCGCATGGCGCTGGATTTCAATTCGCGGTTAGAAAAGGTCATCCTGCTTATAGCTTTTAGAAACCCCAGCATGTTATGGATGAATCTTTGACCTGGTACCGTTTTTTCCACTTATTTGACAAAAATCAAGATTTTTCTAGATAATTTTCAAAAAATCGTTTAGCGGCGCTTTAGAATTTTCGGCTTTGGTGAACATAAATTTTTGCATTTGGAAAATGATTAAAACATCATCAGCATAGGAAAATGACAGATATTCTTGCTATCGGAAGAAACCATTCAGATTCATTTTTGCCTGCCTAATTTTTGAATTTTAGTTTGCAAAATTGAAAACACATTGAAGTCACTGAAAAAATAGACCCTTCATGCAGGAAAGAGATATTAACAATATTCATTTTCCAACGCTATAGAATATTATAATCTAAAAGTTGCTATCAGTGCTAAGCGCTGGAGATATGTATTCAAGTCCGAAGTAAAATACCTATCGCGCTTTTTACCTTAATAAGACCATCTGAAAACAATCGCTTTTGATAAATAATTGTGACTTGTAAATTAATGGCTCTACATATACATATAAGATCAAAAATGGAGGTGAAATGTTTGACGTCTTCCGCCAATCAAATGGTGAAAGGACAAGTCATTGGCAGTTGCAGTAGGATGTGCTGAAAAAATGCATTTTCCAACATTTTAGAGGCCCTGAAGTCAAATTTTTTTGGCGCTAGGCACTGAACAAGTTACTTTAGCCAGACTTTTGATTTCTCACCCAAAACTCAAGAAATGCAATTTTGAAAGTCAGGAACTGACACAAAGTAAATAAAATACAAGGAAAGTAACTTTTAAACATTTTTTTGATGAAATTAAGCAAATTCATACATGCACACAGGGTACGGACAGGGTATGGATTTACCCTACCCTAAAAAATTTGGCGGAAGTTTACTATAGGCCAAAAATTTGGCAAAAGTTCAGAATAGGCCAAAAATATGGTAAAGTAAAATGCAACAAACATTTTGAAAAGATTAGATTACAAAAAAAGATCAATGTGAAACATAGCTTATAATTAATGCCAGCAAACAACTTTATTGAAGAATTATTGATACAAAAGACAATAAATGTTCATTTTAGAGTAAAAAAATTACTATATACCTGATTCCTGCAAAAAAATTACTAAAGGGCAAATTTTGGTCGTTTTCTATACCCTGGGAGCCCTGACCGTGTGCATGTATGAGCAAATTTATCAATTTTAGAGTGAGCAACTAACAATTAATCTGTGCAACCAAACTCTTCCCCAAGTTACAGATCAACCTGGCTTGTGCGGAAAAATCCTGATGATTGATTCGAATAATGACTGATCTGATTTGTGAGCCTTATTATTCTGTGTGTGATTAAGAATGTATTCAAAATGATTGATCTGCTTTGCGGGCGTTTCCTGTGATTTTGGAGAATGTTTTTGACTAATTTTTTTGCAAAAAACTTTGTTTTTTACTGCCGCATTTACTTACAAACATTTAGTGTTGGCTTGCTGGAATTCCTATTGGCACGCAAAATTTTGACTTTAGGAGCCAAATGGCCTGTCGAGAAAAAACCAAAAAAACTGGTGTTAGAGGGAGTCTTAAGGCTCGAAAAAAGGGTTGCAACTGTTGTAAAAAAATAGTTGGGATAAGCGTGAAAAGTTGTGTTAGGGGTGAAAATTTGAGCCAATCTATCAAATATTGGATCGACAATCACATGATAAACTTGAGCCTTAATCATGCCCTCTGGGACTGGATGGGCAAACCTAAAAGTTTGGGGCCCCACAGCTAGTGATAGCCGATGCATCGGCTGATTGTTGCATTTTTTGCCATCAGCCATCGGCCGATGTTTGGCCAAACATTCGACTATTGGCCGATTGTTTGGCAACTTCTTGTTACAATAAATGCAGGTGCATATGCTTAAAAAAACAGATTGTTCACATTTATATTTTACAGTACTTTGGTGAATAAATTACTTTTTTTGTGAAAATAGTTGTTTTAATGTCTGGCATGACTGCCCTGTGTGTTGTCATTGATGAACTAAATAACAAGAATATGACAAGCTATGAATGGGATATTTTAGCCACCGTAAGAATATATTTCAACGTGTATAATGTATCCCCACACTCCCCACACCTTAGATAATTATGTTTTGGCAGCTCGTCAATTTGTTAGAAAATTTTTGCAGAAACTGTAAAAGTCGATGAATCTGAAAATGCCTGTATTTCGGAAGAAATAGCTGAAAGAAAGTAAGCTAGATTTTTTGCCTCCATTTTTTTGAAAATAAATTAAAGAATTGTATCATTAAGAATTTTACACCACTCAATCCACAATGATAACTTTCCTGTTTTGGGTTCATTAAAGACGAAATGCTGGAAAAAATAAATCGATATTTTTGTGGAAATGATAATCAAGCCCACTTTAAACCCATTGCAGACAATAAAATTTATGCTTTGGCATCCTTACTAGATTCTCAATTTAAAAAGAAGATTGGATTGAAATTTGAAATACCACATATATTGATTATGCAAACCAAAATTAAATAATTTAATTAAATAATTAATCTGTGATCCTCAAGCAGCAGACAAAGCTGAACTAGCTTTGGTTAGAATGGTTGTTGATCAAAAACAACAAGATCAATGCTTTTCTGAAAATGTGGTTCAAGAATTGAGAAATCTTCAAACTCATCATCCAAACTTTCACAGCTGGCCACAATTAATAATAATGGAAATAATTCAAGCATTTGCACAAAACTGACAAATTTCAGGCACTATTAAGCCATGCAAGTTTATCTGAAGATGAACTGGAGCCCGCAAAATGTGCAACGTCAACATGTGAGCAAGCAAACGCCATTATTTTAGAATTCATTGCTGAATCAAAACTAGACTTTGATTCTTTGCCACTAAAATATTGGAAGAAAAAACCTGCAACAAAACCAGAATTAGCTAATGTGAATGAAAATAGTGTGCAGTTAAAAACATTTTAAAAAGCAAAAGATGTTACAGGTGGAAAAAGATCCCATTTATTGCCGAAAAATGTACAAATGCTTTTATTCTTGAAGCATTCATTACCTATGTGGGATTGGATTGTGCAACTTTGAGAAATAAGCTGAACATATGAAAGAAAATGTTGGTAATTATTGAATGTTAAAAATATCAGTAAAACCTAGTGAATAATTCATAATAATTTTAAATTTATTACATTGTAGCAACTTCATGTTGCATTTTGTACATGTTAGAGCCGATGCATCGGTAATCGGCCATCGGCCGATGCCACCGGTGACTCTGGCCGATGCATCGGCATTGGCTGATGACAAATTTTTGGCCATCGGTTCATCACTACCCACAGCTTGGTGGGGAGTATGTGAGGTATTAGAGTAAAACGTTAACATTATTCATTCCATGGTGTGTCGGGTAAAAATTTCATGAATTTTCAAGATGGTCGAGTGGGGACCAATAAGCTATTTGACATGGAATTACCCAGCAGCTAAAAATCTATCTGTGCAGCCAAATTTTTTCATCAAGTTGCACACTGCAACCTGGCTTTTGCAAAAATAACCCTGATGATTGATTTGAATAATGACTGATCTAATATGTGAGCCTTTTTATTCTGTGTTTGATTGAGAATGCGTTCAAAATGACTGATCTGTTATGTAGGCTTCTACTGTGATTTTGAAGAGTGTTTTCGAATAAATTTGTTGAAAAAAGCATTGCATTTATACTCCCACATTTGTTCGCAAACTTTTTGGTTCTGGCAAGTTAAAATTCGGATTGGCTTGTAAAATTTTGACCCTAGTCGGCCTGTCGAGAAAAAATGAAAAAACCCTGCATGTAGAAATAAGCCTGTAACCGAAAAACACTGGCGGAAAATAAAATTTTGAACAGTAATTTTTTGAACGCGTAACTGATTGAATTTGGAATGTGCATATAATTTAATTATATGCAAATTCCAAAGTGTTACAAGCTTATTTTTCGATATTCTTAACTTTGAAATTTATGGCTCCTGAAATTTAAAATTTGACCCCTAAAAATTTGGGCCTAGGGGCCATTTGGCTTCTGGTTTACAAACCAAAAAAGCCTGGGTTATGGATGCTTTTTACTGCCTTTAATTCTAGCCACGGTCAGTAAAATTTAGCTGGCGAAAAATATATGTGTGTTCTACAGAAGCAGAAAGCATATTAACGACAGGGTTGTGGTGAATTTATCTGCAATTAGCATTTCTGGTGTTGCGATTAGAATGTTATTTCTTCTTTCTGACTTCTGAGGCCGGTGCACAGTGCCGGAAAAATTTACAGATTTCCACTTTCTAAAATGCTGAAAATGAACCTTCACAACGTTGAGAAATAAAATAAAATCAAACTGATAAAGTATAATTTATTCCTCATTCCGGAGAAATTTTCAAGTTTTTATATTCTAAAATGCTGGAAAATGAATCTTTGCAACAAATAGTCCCAAATAGAAGTCATAAAATTGCACTCTGTAATGATGTGTTCAACCGTCATTGTCTATGAATCCTAAATTTTGTGTTGAAAATGTTTTAAAAATTCCGAGCCCTGAGAGAAAAAATTAGAATTGATGAATAATCTCAATTTTCAGCGAGATAATGAGTGTTAACGATTACAAAATGAGATGAGCTAACTTGATTAATAAAAACTGTTGGGCATTAATCAGTAAGTGGAAGTAGATTATACTAACAGCCGCGCCTGATAGAAAATAATGATATTATACCCATAAGCGCAGGATTGGCAAGGCCTTAGTTTTTCTGGTTTCTGGACTCAAAAAAACAAAAAATCGGGAAATCCTTGGTTTTTTCAAAATCGCTCGGAAACTGTTTCTTCACATTATTATTCTATAATAAGGATTTCCAATGGCATAAATCGATAACACTTCCGATAAGATTAATATGTACTTCAAAGTTGTCATTTTCAGACTCCCTTCCTTAAATATTCTAAGATAATAGAGGGAGCTTCCAGCAGTTTTCTACATATGTAGTTATTTTGCAGTGCCAAACATTCTAAAGAATCAAACTACAAGAAAACATGGAAAAACCAAAAAAAACATTGAAAACCCCTATAACCAGAAAAGAAGTTGTAATTTAAAAAATTTGGTTTTTGCCAAATTTTGAGATTTTGACTTTTAAAATCCACCAAAATGCATCTTTTCGGTTTTGAATTCCCCGAAATTTTTTTCCTCGTTCACAAATTTTTTTCCTCAAAAGATCATATTCTAAAAGAAAATGGTGGACCCCCTTTGAGAAAAAACAGTGACTTGAGGCGATAGATGTACAGGGGAAATGCTATAGGAGCCACCAGAAATTGTAGTCGTAGAAAATGTCAATTTCTGAATAAAAAATGGTCAAAAACGTCAATTTTCTCAGCGCTTCGCGCCATGGATACATTTTTTACAGTTTTCTTAGACAAAAATTACAATATTTTGAATTGTTTTTCGTACTTTTTTGGCTGAAAAAGATTTTTTTCCTTCAGCGACTCTTCTTCCAAAATTTTGGGGAATTAGTGACTCCCGGCCCGAAAAATTCCGTCCGACATCCCTTAGGCCCATGACATGTATGCTCGAGGCACTGTTTTTTCGACAAATCAGTGTTTTTGGCGGAAAAAATCTGGAAATGCAAAAAAAATTGGTATTTTCAAGCCAGAAAGGTGTGTTTTGGTACATTTTGGAAAGTAAAAAAACCAAAATTTCATGGCGCTTTGCGCCACTAATGACTATTTTGATCAGTGTTTGCTATACATAATCCAGCTCGATGGTGACCTTAAGCATGTCTAATTTACTCGGTTAACATTCAGTAGTTGGTACCATTCGTGGTTTAATCAGTTCATCTTTCTTTAATATTGCGTCTTGGTCATACATGTAACGGAGCTCCGAAGTCTGGGGGGGAGTTGGAGCACTTTTTTGGGGCCGGGGGTCAGTAATTCCCAAAATTTGGGGGGGGTCCCTGAAGGAAAAACGGTTTAAAAAGTAGTCATTTTTATCTAAAAAATGATAAAATATGTACTTATGGCGCGAAACGCCGAGAAAATTGACGTTTTTGACCATTTTTTGTTCAAAAATTGACATTTTTCATGGAAAAATGACATTTTTCAGTATTTTTCCGACTAAAACTATGGGGGTCCCTAGGGCTACCATATGGCTAGCCATAGGATTGGAAAATCTTTGGGGGGGGTCGCCCAATGGCTAGCCATATGGTCGACGATTTCTGGGGGGTTCCCATAGCACTTCCCCCCCCCCCCCAATTACATGTATATGACTTCAATAATCATTATTATTTATTATCAAGCTCAGGAGCGGCTTTAGCATGTCTACCTTCACTTATACCATTTAATCTTTAACAGTTTTCATCATCTTAAACATATTATTTCATGTTCAATTGGCAATCCTGAATACTATATCCTTATATTTAATGAAGACCCGCATTTTTTCTTTCATAGATTTTTTGAGAAAGATCAAAACGTCAACTTTCCAAATTTTTTGAAGCGTTTGTTCCCTTCTTAACGTAAATTGAATTCAAAAGCTTCATGGAAGTATTTTTGGAAAATTTACACGCTTCAGATTCATAGCTTTTCGGTCCAATTTATGAAAGGTTACGAACAAATTAATGGTTTTAAAATTTTCCGAATGATAAATTTCTAGAAATTATGATTTATGAACACACAATTTAAATCTAATTTTTGAGATATATGTTCAAAATGATTATCAGAATGCTTCAAAAAGCTCAAAAACACCTAAATAAAGCGTTTATGAGCATTTTCAAGCGAAAAAACAAAGATTTTGAGACGAAAACTAAAATTTTTGGAAAAATAATTTGACCTTCTTCAGGAAAAAAAATCGTGAAAAAACAGCGGATTTCTCAGTGAATTCAACGAATTTTCGGTCGGACAAACTAAAATTCAAAAACTAGGCAAGCGACTAAGAATTTGGATCTATCAACTGACAAGAATTTCTAGCATTGTCCTACGCTCAAAATGTTTAAATATATGAAAGTCAAAGTCTTTATGAAGATCACAAAAAGATTTTTGGGAAATGAATGAGAAAAATGTGAAAATGAAATGAAAATGAAAAATGATCAAAAATTTATCCATAACATGTTGATAATTACAACCTTAGCACTAACAAGAATGACATTTCTTAACCGCGCACCAAAATAATATAAAAATTGAATTGGAAACCGGCAGCAAGCGCCGGAAAATTTTCATTTTTTCCATTTTAGAACGCATAAAAATGCATCTCCGGACAGAAAACTCTTTAACCTAATCGAAAGAGCAGTCAGGCCGCTATTTGCACTGTACAACTTGGCAGAAAAAATTTGGTTACACAGCCCGAAATTTGGTTGCTGTGTACAAAAAAATCCTGCTGCTGCCTCTTTTGCCCACTGTTTTTTTTCCCCAAACTTTTTTCCAGAAATGTGGAAAGAGTTAGGGATGGGCCGAATCGACTTTTTTGGCGACAGCGGATCCGGATCCAGATCTTGGAAAATTCAGTTCAGCGGATCCGGATCGGATGCGGATCCAAAAAAAGCGGATCCGAATCGGATCCGGATCTTTCAATAAGTATAAGTACTGTGTCTAATTTGTCTAAAATTGAGTTAAATGAATTTATATTCATTGCTGTCAATAGATTAATAGATAATTAATGATTGAGGTGTTCGTTTATTGAAATAGTTCATATGTAGTACTAATTGGTAATTTTCATTCATTAAATTGTATTCATGTTTAGATTAATATTGGTTTCATCAGAAAAGAAATGAATAGATATGGAAACTTTTTTCAGGAATTATGGATTTGAGTTTTTCTTTCACTAGCAGACTGTGGGACTACTTCACAGTGTCCCCAGATGATGAAGAAAAGGCAAAAGGCAATACATGCAGAATCCAGTTATCCCAGAAAAGGTTGTGCTACTGGATGTCAGAGAAAACATTTGGAGAAGAAACATATGGCAATATATAAGCAGTTTGCGGCTAAATAAAAAGAAGATAATGAAAATAGAAGTAATTGTGGAACAAATTGCTACTATTATAGTTATGTTAGAGAATTAATTTTTGTGTTTCCCTCAAAGATAAACCTAGCAACTCAAAAACCAAATCAGAGCATGAACTTAAATCTCAAACGTCTGTGGACAATTGCTTCATGCAGAAAGTAAACTTAAATTAGCACCAGCGAAAAGTGTCCCTATGAACACCTATTCAGTGGTGCTGGTCAAATTTATGATCCTACCAAAAATCGTTTGAAGGGTGATACTGTTGTAAATTACTGTTTCTCAAGTATAATTTTGCTACCATTGCAGTGTTTTTTTTGTGCAAGCCTATTTGTACCTGTACAAAGATCGGCCAAAAAGTCTTTGTTGGTACCAAGAAAATTTTTTTTGTACACTGAAAAAAACCATGATATTTTATGTATTTTTACACAAAGTTTCTTCCTAATAGAACTCGAGTTCCCGTCCTTCATAATCATCTTACAAATTAAGAAAACATACTCATAACTTCCATAGATCTGAAAAACTTCAAGTTAAACCTGAAATTTCTGAAAATTAGTTCCATGATGCTTCTCAATTCAAACTCAGCTTCATGTTTAAAAATACAGTTGCAAGAAAGTTGGAAAAATAGATTTTGACGTTCTGAAATGGACCGAAATTCGCCTTCTCCATACAGGAGGATCACCAACATTTACTCCCTTTAACGGAAATTTTTTCTGCAGAAAGCACGATTTGTAGGAAAATAGTATTGCAGAGAATTATAAAATCCAGCGCGTAGCGCCGGAAAACTTTTGGTGTTTTCTAATGGTGCAAAGTTTTATGTGAATAATAATGAATAAAGATCCGATTATGACCGGATCTTAATCATTGATAACAGCGGATCCGGATCTTACAAAATTTGGTTCAATGGATCCGGATCGGATCCGGATCCAAAAAAATCTGGTTTAGCGGATCCAGATCCTAAAATTTGGGCAGCTATCCGCGGATCCGGATACCCGGCCCATCCCTAGGAAAGAGGTCTAATTTGTTTTCCATATGTGGAAAAAATTTTTTTTCGTCTCAAAATCCTCGTTTTTTTCGCTTGAAAATGCTCATGAACGCTTTATTTAAGTGTTTTTGAGCTTTTTAAAGCACTCTGATAATCATTCTGATCATATATCTCAAAAATTAGATTTAAATTTTGTGTTCATAAATTGTAATTTCTAGAAAGTTATCATTCGAAAAATTTTAAAACCATTAATTTGTTCCTAACCTTTCATAAATTTGGCCGAAAAGCTATGAGTCAGAAGCGTAGAAATTTTCCAAAAATACTTCATGGAGCTTTGAATTCAATTTACGTTAATAAAGGAACAAACGATTCAAAAAATTTAAAAAGTTGACGTGTTGATCTTTCTCAAAAAAATCTATGAAGGAAAAAATGCAGATCTTCATTAAATATAGATATAATATGCAAGATTGCCCATTAAACATTAAATAATATGTTTAAGATGATGAAAACTATTGAAGATTAAATGGTAAGTAAAGGTAGACATGCTAAAAGCCGCGCCTGAGCTTGGTAATAATGATTATTAAAGTTATTACCGGCGCCAAGCGCCGGAAAATTTTGAGATTTGGACCTCCTAAAATGCACCAAAATGCTTTCAATATGAAAACCCCAAATCTTTCTTCGACATTTATGGAAAGGCCACAAAAATTTTTTCCACATTCCAGATTTTTTTTCCACATTATTATAGTGCAAATGTGGAAAAAACAGTGAGAGGGCAGCTAGCATCCAGTGTTGCCAAGTAGTCGCCTTCAAAAACCCAAATTTTTTCGCCAAAAAAAACCTCAATCATTCCAAAAAAACCTAGAAAACCTCAAAAAAATTTTGAAATTCCCTGAAAAAAACCGCAATTTTGAAAACAGAGAATAAATTTAATCCATAGGTAAAACGAATAATTCAAACACAAGTTTATTAAGAATCAACAGCTTTATTCAGCTGCTAGCTGCAGAATTTCTTCTT